>CM051239.1:114063203-115263203 GCA_027917425.1 Gastrophryne carolinensis
CAGCAGCAGCAGGAGCCCAAATATACACTGGAGTTGGCTTCAGGAGCCCAAAAATTGGATGAATCACACCCTGGAGTTGGCAGAAGTTGGCAGCAGCAGCAGGGAGCCCAAACATTACTTTAAAGAGACCCTGGAGTTGGCTTCAGGAGCCCAAAAATTGGATGATTCACACCCTGGAGTTGGCAGCAGCAGCAGCAGGAGCCCAAATATACACTGGAGTTGGCTTCAGGAGCCCAAAAATTGGATGAATCACACCCTGGAGTTGGCAGGAGTTGACAGTAGCAGCAGCAGGAGCCCAAATATACACTGGAGTTGGCTTCAGGAGCCCAAAAATTGGATGAATCACACCCTGGAGTGGCAGGAGTTGACAGTAGCAGCAGCAGGAGCCCAAATATACACTGGAGTTGGCTTCAGGAGCCCAAAAATTGGATGAATCACACCCTGGAGTTGGCAGGAGTTGACAGTAGCAGCAGCAGGAGCCCAAATATACACTGGAGTTGGCTTCAGGAGCCCAAAAATTGGATGAATCACACCCTGGAGTTGGCAGGAGTTGACAGCAGCAGCAGCAGGAGCCCAAATATACACTGGAGTTGGCTTCAGGAGCCCAAAAATTGGATGAATCACACCCTGGAGTTGGCAGAAGTTGGCAGCAGCAGCAGCAGGAGCCCAAATATACACTGGAGTTGGCTTCAGGAGCCCAAAAATTGGATGAATCACACCCTGGAGTTGGCAGCAGCAGCAGCAGGAGCCCAAATATACACTGGAGTTGGCTTCAGGAGCCCAAAAATTGGATGAATCACACCCTGGAGTTGGCAGAAGTTGGCAGCAGCAGCAGGAGCCCAAACATTACTTTAAAGAGACCCTGGAGTTGGCTTCAGGAGCCCAAAAATTGGATGATTCACACCCTGGAGTTGGCAGCAGCAGCAGCAGGAGCCCAAATATACACTGGGGTTGGCTTCAGGAGCCCAAAAATTGGATGAATCACACCCTGGAGTTGGCAGCAGCAGCAGCAGGAGCCCAAATATTACTATAAAGAGACACTGGGGTTGGCTTCAGGAGCCCAAAAATTTGATGAATCACACCCTGGAGTTGGCAGCAGCAGGAGCCCAAATATTACTTTAAAGAGACACTGGGGTTGGCTTCAGGAGCCCAAAAATTGGATGAATCACACCCTGTGGAGAGTCATGTGGAGAAAAAGTAGCTTAGTTAGTAATATCTACATAAAATTATGAATAAACAAATGCAAAAGTATTGCCAAAGTGAAGTTTTGTTTGAGGGTGTGTTTCCACCTTTTAATTAAATCAGAAACAAGAAGGTATCATTGCCTCTGACTAATTAGCCCTCAAAAATTCTTGGAATTTTTAATCTGGAATCATGTCTGATCCGTCTTATCCGAAGAATATTAATAAAAAGTAAGAGTAACGGAAAGGATTTTTTATCAATACTTACTTGTGGTCCGATGCGGAGGAATGTCTGTAACTGGAGAGCAGCGCCTTAAATCTGTTTTGCACGATCCATCTTTCTTTAGTGTAGGTCTGGCCCCGTCATCAATCTACTGGAATACATCAGGCATTGTTGGGAGGAAAGCTTGGATGATCCAAGCGCCATTCATTTCCACGCAGGGCAGTCTCTGGAAAAAAAAAGTCTGTATAAACCAGGGTCTTTTTCATATAAAAACAAATGGTTATTCTTGCTTGTAAACCATATGTTCCACAGATTTACCAGTCATTGTGTCAGCCAATGAAGCAACTTTGTCTCGAAGTGCTGCAAAAGCAGTCCACTGCATCACAAGTGGCATCTGACACCCCCAGTCAACTGTCTGTCTGTTATGCTTTGGGTTCAGCTCCACTATCCATTGATGAAGATCTGATAATCATAAAATTCAGCAGCTACTGCCCAGCCAAGAAGTGGAGGAGACACTCGCCTCTTCTTCCAGTAGCCGGCAATTAGTGATGAGGAGAGTGTCGTGGGAGGAGGTGTTGCAAGCCGAGGTAGTGGAAGAGGGTCCCTGGAGTCTGCGGCGGTGGCGGCGGCAGCAGCAGCAGATTATTGCGGACTGTTGTTCGGAAAAATCAGCTACTCAGCGATGTGGCAGTGTTTCATGCAGCATCCTGGGGAGAAAAAGTAGGTTAGTTAGTGTATATACATAAAATTATGAATAGACAAATGCAATAGTATTGCCAAAGTGAAGTTTTGTTTGAGGGTGTGTTTCCACCTTGTAATTAAATCAGAAACAACTAGCTATCATTTGCCTCTGAATAATTAGCCCTCAAAAATTCTTGGAATTTTTAATCTTGATGTCTGAGGGATTTCTCCTCTCAGACAGCGTCACCATAAGTCCAGCCTGCTGCATTACACTTGGAAGAACATCTTGTTTGCGCTGCGACAAGGAAGCCAAAGTCATGCGTCCTCACATGGCACACGTGTTCAGTCTAGTTTTTAAGTCTTGCCCCCATCTGAAAGAACAACAGGAAAGAAAGTTAGCATGCACTTCTGGCACTCCTACACCACGAAGCACAACCCTATTGAGCCTCAGCGTCACAACGGTGTACCCCACCATAGTCTGATTTGCGATGTTTCCACCCGTTGGAATTCCACCCTCCATATGCAGGATCCACTATAGCAGTGGTCCCCAACCCTGTCCTCAAGGCCCACCAACAGGCCAGGTTTTGCAGATCTCCACAAAGATGCACAGGTGGAGTAATTAGTGCAGCTGCAGAGCAATAGAGCTGGCTATTTGGAGATCCAAAAAACATGACTTGTTGGTGGGCCTTGAGGACAGGGTTGAGGACCACTGCACTATAGGAACAGAGAAAAGCCATCACGGATTTCTGGATGATCCAAACGGATAGGGGGACACCTGTGTAAATTCAATGTAAACCATTGGCAGCTCATACGTGACACCGACCGTTTGCTCAGGCCCTTTGAGGAAGCTACGTTATTAGTCAGTTGCCAGGACTATGAGATGAACGATGAGATTCCACTGCTTCATGTACTACAACACATGTTGGAAACCATGGCTGGTCAGGGCACTGGAGACATGGCACATACATTTCACAGCCACATGAAGCCTGTGGGGGCTGAAGTGGAGGAGGAGGAGGGGGTGGGGCAAAGCAAACCACAGTTTAGGTTTCACAAAATGACCATTTTATCTAGTCATCTGACAGAAGAGGAGGAGCAGGAGCAGCCACAGGAGCTAGAGGGTTGTGAGTAAGGTGAGACAGAGGACCCAGACACACCGTGGCAGTTTACAGTGGAGATGGAGACAGGTAGTCCCTCCGAGTCATTTGCACAAATGGCACGATGCATGCTCACATGCTTGCGTACTAGTGAGCGCAGAATTGTCTCCATTTGTCAGCGGGAAGACTTCTGGCTCTCCAACTTATTGGACCCTCGCTTCCGGCACAAAATGGGGGCATTTTTTACGCCCACTGAGAGGGAGGACAAACTGACCTACTACAGAGACATCCCACGTAGTCAGTTGGGCGATGTCTATCTGCGCCATGGCCCATACTCCCGCAGGTCTGACTCGGGGGGACCTCTGCGATCACCTTCCACTGCCATGGCTGCTGGGGGGGTGGAAGGAGCAGCAGCAGCAGCTCCATCAGCAGCAGCCTCAGTCTTCAGTCGCTAGTGAGTAGCTTTCTACACCCGCATAGTGAGTCTACTCATGAGCAGCAGGAAGACCTGGAGCTGGACCTCAAACAGCAGGTCATGTCATACCTTGACATGACCATGCCAACACACCTTCAAGATCCACTGGATTTGCTGGGAAGCCAAACTTGACTTGTGCCCGCAACTAGCAGAGTTTGCCCTGGAAAAGCTGTACTGGCCGGACAGTAGTTGATTTAGATGGCAACTGGGCTGCTCTATATAACGAAGCAAAATGGCAAATTTACCTCACTATATAAGCTATTGCCCCTCAGATTTACACAGGGGCTGCTCTATATTATGCTGCAAAATGGCAAATTAACCTCACAATATAAGCTATTGCAGCTCTATATAAATAAAAATAAATAAATAAAAAAAGGGCCTGTAGAAGCTTATTTAGTATAACAGATAGGGTGACATGTGCTGGTTTGGGATGCCCATATGGGCTAGTGTTTTGGCAGCAGTACAAAAACCAATGCAAAATGCAATAGCTTAATAAAGCTGATGCTGATCAACGCTTATTTAGTATAACAGATGGGGTGCAACATGCAGGTTTGGGATGCCCTGCGGCCTGGTGTATTTAAAGCAGACCAAAACCAATTCAAAATGCAATAACTTAATAAAGCTGAGGCTGTAGATGCTTATTTAGTATAAACAGGTAGGGTGCAAGGTGCAGCTTTGGGGTGCCCTGCGGCCTGGTTAAATGAAAGCAGTCAAAAAGGAAGTGCAAACTGAAGTAGCTTAATGAAGCTGATGCTGATCAACGCTTATGTTGTATACCAGATAGGGTGCAAGGTGCAGCTTTGGGGTGCCCTGCGGCCTGGTTTATTAAAATCAGTCAAAAACAAGTGCAAACTGAAGTAGCCTGATCAACGCTTATGTTGTATAACAGATAGGTTTAAAATAGCATGTGCCTTGGGATGCCCGTGTGGCCTGTTATATTTCAAGCTGAACAAAAAGTAACAATAATCCAAGTATGAGACATCATTTTGACCTTCTTCACAGCGCCATACTTTGAAAAAAAAAAATTAATTTCATGCCGATCAATCCAAAGGTCAATGCCCCTAACAAAAATAGTGTTCGGCATAAGTTTTCCTTCTGGAAGGACGTAACCTTTAGTTTACATGGTTGGGGTAGGTTATCTTACAAATTGGGATACCACAGGCAGCAGTGTCATTGAAAGAGACAGATTGTAATGCAGGCCATACGCAAGCAGAGAAACTCAGGCTGCAACAGGCCTATTTAGTTTACATGGTTGGGGTAGGTTATCTTACAAATTGGGATACCCCACTGTATATGAAACCGAATATAAATGCACACCCAAAAGTGGACACTCAGCCTCCAAGAGGCCTGCTTAGTTTAAATAAGAGAGCTGCTTAGTATGGTAGGTAGGTTATGTTATGTTACAGAATGGGATGCCCCAAGCAGACTTGAGATCAGTATATATGCACACAGCAGCAGTGTGTTAGCAGGCTCATACAGGCCAAATTTCTTTAAATAACTGTGCAGCTTACAGTTAATGCAGAGGCTAATGGTATGTTACAGAATGGGATGCCCCAAGCTGACTTGAGATCAGTATATATGCACACAGCAGCAGTGTGTTAGCAGGCTCATACAGGCCAAATTTCTTTAAATAAATGTGCAGCTTACAGTAAATGCAGAGGCTAATGGTATGTTACAGAATGGGATGCCCCAAAGCAGACTTGAGATCAGTATATATGCACACAGCAGCAGTGTGTTAGCAGGCTCATACAGGCCAAATTTCTTTAAATAAATGTGCAGCTTACAGTAAATGCAGAGGCTAATGGTATGTTACAGAATGGGATGCCCCAAAGCAGACTTGAGATCAGTATATATGCACACAGCAGCAGTGTGTTAGCAGGCTCATACAGGCCAAATTTCTTTAAATAAATGTGCAGCTTACAGTAAATGCAGAGGCTAATGGTATGTTACAGAATGGGATGCCCCAAAGCAGACTTGAGATCAGTATATATGCACACAGCAGCAGTGTGTTAGCAGGCTCATACAGGCCAAATTTCTTTAAATAACTGTGCAGCTTACAGTTAATGCAGAGGCTAATGGTATGTTACAGAATGGGATGCCCCAAGCAGACTTGAGATCAGTATATATGCACACAGCAGCAGTGTGTTAGCAGGCTCATACAGGCCAAATTTCTTTAAATAACTGTGCAGCTTACAGTTAATGCAGAGGCTAATGGTATGTTACAGAATGGGATGCCCCAAAGCAGACTTGAGATCAGTATATATGCACACAGCAGCAGTGTGTTAGCAGGCTCATACAGGCCAAATTTCTTTAAATAACTGTGCAGCTTACAGTTAATGCAGAGGCTAATGGTATGTTACAGAATGGGATGCCCCAAGCAGACTTGAGATCAGTATATATGCACACAGCAGCAGTGTGTTAGCAGGCTCATACAGGCCAAATTTCTTTAAATAACTGTGCAGCTTACAGTTAATGCAGAGGCTAATGGTATGTTACAGAATGGGATGCCCCAAAGCAGACTTGAGATCAGTATATATGCACACAGCAGCAGTGTGTTAGCAGGCTCATACAGGCCAAATTTCTTTAAATAACTGTGCAGCTTACAGTTAATGCAGAGGCTAATGGTATGTTACAGAATGGGATGCCCCAAGCTGACTTGAGATCAGTATATATGCACACAGCAGCAGTGTGTTAGCAGGCTCATACAGGCCAAATTTCTTTAAATAACTGTGCAGCTTACAGTTAATGCAGAGGCTAATGGTATGTTACAGAATGGGATGCCCCAAAGCAGACTTGAGATCAGTATATATGCACACAGCAGCAGTGTGTTAGCAGGCTCATACAGGCCAAATTTCTTTAAATAAATGTGCAGCTTACAGTTAATGCAGAGGCTAATGGTATGTTACAGAATGGGATGCCCCAAAGCAGACTTGAGATCAGTATATATGCACACAGCAGCAGTGTGTTAGCAGGCTCATACAGGCCAAATTTCTTTAAATAACTGTGCAGCTTACAGTTAATGCAGAGGCTAATGGTATGTTACAGAATGGGATGTCCCAAAAACCAGAGAGCACCTGGCAGGCAGCAGTAAGACTATGCACAGCAAAAGTGTCTTTATCATGCCTAATTTCAATTAGAATAGGTGCAAATGGTTAGGTTCTTAAATAGAGGCTGGTGTAGTCACAGAATGGGATGCCCTAAAAACCAGCAGTAAGTACACCTGGCAGGGACAAGTTGTGCTATGCCCAGCAAAAGTGTCTTTATCAGGCCTAATTTCAAATATGATAAGAGCAAATGCTTATATGGTCTTAAACAGAGGCTGCTTTAGTCACAGAATGGGATGCCCCGGGCAGGAATCGAGCTGGCAGGGTACAGTAGTGCTTTGGCCAGCAAAAGTGTCTTTATCAGGCCTAATTTCAAATATGATAAGAGCAAATGCTTATATGGTCTTAAACAGAGGCTGCTGTAGTCACAGAATGGGATGCCCCGGGCAGGAATCGAGCTGGCAGGGTACAGTAGTGCTTTGGCCAGCAAAAGTGTCTTTATCAGGCCTAATTTCAAATATGATAAGAGCAAATGCTTATATGGTCTTAAACAGAGGCTGCTTTAGTCACAGAATGGGATGCCCCGGGCAGGAATCGAGCTGGCAGGGTACAGGAGTGCTTTGGCCAGCAAAAGTGTCTTTATCAGGCCTAATTTCAAATATGATAAGAGCAAATGCTTATATGGTCTTAAACAGAGGCTGCTTTAGTCACAGAATGGGATGCCCCGGGCAGGAATCGAGCTGGCAGGGTACAGGAGTGCTTTGGCCAGCAAAAGTGTCTTTATCAGGCCTAATTTCAAATATGATAAGAGCAAATGCTTATATGGTCTTAAACAGAGGCTGCTGTAGTCACAGAATGGGATGCCCCAAATAGGAGTGCACCTGGCAGGGTCCAGTAGTGCTATGCCCAGCAAAAGTGTCTTTATCAGGCCTAATTTCAAATATGATAAGAACAAATGCTTATATGGTCTTAAACAGAGGCTGCTTTAGTCACAGAATGGGATGCCCCGGGCAGGAATCGAGCTGGCAGGGTCCAGTAGGCCTTTGGCCAGCAAAAGTGTCTTTATCAGGCCTGATTTCTATGAGAATAAGTGCAAATGTTTATTATGCTATTAAATAGAGGCTGCTTTAGTCACAGAATGGGATGCCAGTGCCACAAAAACCAGAGAGCATGCACAGCAAAAGTGTCTTTATCAGGCCTGATTTCTATGAGAATAAGTGCAAATGTTTATTATGCTATTAAATAGAGGCTGCTTTAGTCACAGAATGGGATGCCAGTGCCACAAAAACCAGAGAGCATGCACAGCAAAAGTGTCTTTATCAGGCCTGATTTCTATGAGAATAAGTGCAAATGTTTATTATGCTATTAAATAGAGGCTGCTTTAGTCACAGAATGGGATGCCAGTGCCACAAAAACCAGAGAGCATGCACAGCAAAAGTGTCTTTATCAGGCCTGATTTCTATGAGAATAAGTGCAAATGTTTATTATGCTATTAAATAGAGGCTGCTTTAGTCACAGAATGGGATGCCAGTGCCACAAAAACCAGAGAGCATGCACAGCAAAAGTGTCTTTATCAGGCCTGATTTCTATGAGAATAAGTGCAAATGTTTATTATGCTATTAAATAGAGGCTGCTTTAGTCACAGAATGGGATGCCAGTGCCACAAAAACCAGAGAGCATGCACAGCAAAAGTGTCTTTATCAGGCCTGATTTCTATGAGAATAAGTGCAAATGGTTATTATGCTATTAAATAGAGGCTGCTTTAGTCACAGAATGGGATGCCAGTGCCACAAAAACCAGAGAGCATGCACAGCAAAAGTGTCTTTATCAGGCCTGATTTCTATGAGAATAAGTGCAAATGGTTATTATGCTATTAAATAGAGGCTGCTTTAGTCACAGAATGGGATGCCAGTGCCACAAAAACCAGAGAGCATGCACAGCAAAAGTGTCTTTATCAGGCCTGATTTCTATGAGAATAAGTGCAAATGTTTATTATGCTATTAAATAGAGGCTGCTTTAGTCACAGAATGGGATGCCAGTGCCACAAAAACCAGAGAGCATGCACAGCAAAAGTGTCTTTATCAGGCCTGATTTCTATGAGAATAAGTGCAAATGTTTATTATGCTATTAAATAGAGGCTGCTTTAGTCACAGAATGGGATGCCAGTGCCACAAAAACCAGAGAGCATGCACAGCAAAAGTGTCTTTATCAGGCCTGATTTCTATGAGAATAAGTGCAAATGTTTATTATGCTATTAAATAGAGGCTGCTTTAGTCACAGAATGGGATGCCAGTGCCACAAAAACCAGAGAGCATGCACAGCAAAAGTGTCTTTATCAGGCCTGATTTCTATGAGAATAAGTGCAAATGTTTATTATGCTATTAAATAGAGGCTGCTTTAGTCACAGAATGGGATGCCAGTGCCACAAAAACCAGAGAGCATGCACAGCAAAAGTGTCTTTATCAGGCCTGATTTCTATGAGAATAAGTGCAAATGTTTATTATGCTATTAAATAGAGGCTGCTTTAGTCACAGAATGGGATGCCAGTGCCACAAAAACCAGAGAGCATGCACAGCAAAAGTGTCTTTATCAGGCCTGATTTCTATGAGAATAAGTGCAAATGTTTATTATGCTATTAAATAGAGGCTGCTTTAGTCACAGAATGGGATGCCAGTGCCACAAAAACCAGAGAGCATGCACAGCAAAAGTGTCTTTATCAGGCCTGATTTCTATGAGAATAAGTGCAAATGTTTATTATGCTATTAAATAGAGGCTGCTTTAGTCACAGAATGGGATGCCAGTGCCACAAAAACCAGAGAGCATGCACAGCAAAAGTGTCTTTATCAGGCCTGATTTCTATGAGAATAAGTGCAAATGTTTATTATGCTATTAAATAGAGGCTGCTTTAGTCACAGAATGGGATGCCAGTGCCACAAAAACCAGAGAGCATGCACAGCAAAAGTGTCTTTATCAGGCCTGATTTCTATGAGAATAAGTGCAAATGTTTATTATGCTATTAAATAGAGGCTGCTTTAGTCACAGAATGGGATGCCAGTGCCACAAAAACCAGAGAGCATGCACAGCAAAAGTGTCTTTATCAGGCCTGATTTCTATGAGAATAAGTGCAAATGTTTATTATGCTATTAAATAGAGGCTGCTTTAGTCACAGAATGGGATGCCAGTGCCACAAAAACCAGAGAGCATGCACAGCAAAAGTGTCTTTATCAGGCCTGATTTCTATGAGAATAAGTGCAAATGTTTATTATGCTATTAAATAGAGGCTGCTTTAGTCACAGAATGGGATGCCAGTGCCACAAAAACCAGAGAGCATGCACAGCAAAAGTGTCTTTATCAGGCCTGATTTCTATGAGAATAAGTGCAAATGGTTATTATGCTATTAAATAGAGGCTGCTTTAGTCACAGAATGGGATGCCAGTGCCACAAAAACCAGAGAGCATGCACAGCAAAAGTGTCTTTATCAGGCCTGATTTCTATGAGAATAAGTGCAAATGTTTATTATGCTATTAAATAGAGGCTGCTTTAGTCACAGAATGGGATGCCAGTGCCACAAAAACCAGAGAGCATGCACAGCAAAAGTGTCTTTATCAGGCCTGATTTCTATGAGAATAAGTGCAAATGTTTATTATGCTATTAAATAGAGGCTGCTTTAGTCACAGAATGGGATGCCAGTGCCACAAAAACCAGAGAGCATGCACAGCAAAAGTGTCTTTATCAGGCCTGATTTCTATGAGAATAAGTGCAAATGTTTATTATGCTATTAAATAGAGGCTGCTTTAGTCACAGAATGGGATGCCAGTGCCACAAAAACCAGAGAGCATGCACAGCAAAAGTGTCTTTATCAGGCCTGATTTCTATGAGAATAAGTGCAAATGTTTATTATGCTATTAAATAGAGGCTGCTTTAGTCACAGAATGGGATGCCAGTGCCACAAAAACCAGAGAGCATGCACAGCAAAAGTGTCTTTATCAGGCCTGATTTCTATGAGAATAAGTGCAAATGTTTATTATGCTATTAAATAGAGGCTGCTTTAGTCACAGAATGGGATGCCAGTGCCACAAAAACCAGAGAGCATGCACAGCAAAAGTGTCTTTATCAGGCCTGATTTCTATGAGAATAAGTGCAAATGTTTATTATGCTATTAAATAGAGGCTGCTTTAGTCACAGAATGGGATGCCAGTGCCACAAAAACCAGAGAGCATGCACAGCAAAAGTGTCTTTATCAGGCCTGATTTCTATGAGAATAAGTGCAAATGGTTATTATGCTATTAAATAGAGGCTGCTTTAGTCACAGAATGGGATGCCAGTGCCACAAAAACCAGAGAGCATGCACAGCAAAAGTGTCTTTATCAGGCCTGATTTCTATGAGAATAAGTGCAAATGGTTATTATGCTATTAAATAGAGGCTGCTTTAGTCACAGAATGGGATGCCAGTGCCACAAAAACCAGAGAGCATGCACAGCAAAAGTGTCTTTATCAGGCCTGATTTCTATGAGAATAAGTGCAAATGTTTATTATGCTATTAAATAGAGGCTGCTTTAGTCACAGAATGGGATGCCAGTGCCACAAAAACCAGAGAGCATGCACAGCAAAAGTGTCTTTATCAGGCCTGATTTCTATGAGAATAAGTGCAAATGTTTATTATGCTATTAAATAGAGGCTGCTTTAGTCACAGAATGGGATGCCAGTGCCACAAAAACCAGAGAGCATGCACAGCAAAAGTGTCTTTATCAGGCCTGATTTCTATGAGAATAAGTGCAAATGGTTATTATGCTATTAAATAGAGGCTGCTTTAGTCACAGAATGGGATGCCAGTGCCACAAAAACCAGAGAGCATGCACAGCAAAAGTGTCTTTATCAGGCCTGATTTCTATGAGAATAAGTGCAAATGTTTATTATGCTATTAAATAGAGGCTGCTTTAGTCACAGAATGGGATGCCAGTGCCACAAAAACCAGAGAGCATGCACAGCAAAAGTGTCTTTATCAGGCCTGATTTCTATGAGAATAAGTGCAAATGGTTATTATGCTATTAAATAGAGGCTGCTTTAGTCACAGAATGGGATGCCAGTGCCACAAAAACCAGAGAGCATGCACAGCAAAAGTGTCTTTATCAGGCCTGATTTCTATGAGAATAAGTGCAAATGTTTATTATGCTATTAAATAGAGGCTGCTTTAGTCACAGAATGGGATGCCAGTGCCACAAAAACCAGAGAGCATGCACAGCAAAAGTGTCTTTATCAGGCCTGATTTCTATGAGAATAAGTGCAAATGTTTATTATGCTATTAAATAGAGGCTGCTTTAGTCACAGAATGGGATGCCAGTGCCACAAAAACCAGAGAGCATGCACAGCAAAAGTGTCTTTATCAGGCCTGATTTCTATGAGAATAAGTGCAAATGTTTATTATGCTATTAAATAGAGGCTGCTTTAGTCACAGAATGGGATGCCAGTGCCACAAAAACCAGAGAGCATGCACAGCAAAAGTGTCTTTATCAGGCCTGATTTCTATGAGAATAAGTGCAAATGTTTATTATGCTATTAAATAGAGGCTGCTTTAGTCACAGAATGGGATGCCAGTGCCACAAAAACCAGAGAGCATGCACAGCAAAAGTGTCTTTATCAGGCCTGATTTCTATGAGAATAAGTGCAAATGGTTATTATGCTATTAAATAGAGGCTGCTTTAGTCACAGAATGGGATGCCAGTGCCACAAAAACCAGAGAGCATGCACAGCAAAAGTGTCTTTATCAGGCCTGATTTCTATGAGAATAAGTGCAAATGTTTATTATGCTATTAAATAGAGGCTGCTTTAGTCACAGAATGGGATGCCTCACAGCAGACTTAAGATCAGTTCAGTATATATGCACAGTTAGTTACTATAAGCAGCCTGAAAACGCTAACAAAGGCTGGATGAAAAAAAAAAATTCTCCCTGTCAGCCAGCTCCGTTTTTCCTACCTTTCCCTGGCTTTCTGTCTGTCTCCTGTCTGTCTCCTGCCTGTCTCCTGCCTGTCTCCAGCCTGTCCCTGTCTGTCCCTGTCTCCAGCCTGTCTCCAGCCTGTCTAACTGCCTCAGCTACACAGCGTTCTGTCTGTCTGTCACGAATGCAATAGAGAAATGAGGAAAAGCAAGATGGCCGCCGTTAAATACCGCTGTGTGACGTCACCGGGCTTGCTGGCTGCTGATAGGCTGCATGTGACTGCCCCAGCTTGCACTGGCGCGGGATACATGTCCAGACATGTCCCGCCCGCCATCTTAGAATGCCTGTAATGTAAATGAATGGATGTTAAAGGAAAACTTCGAGTGATCGAATCGCGGGGAAATTCGGATTCGATCCGAATCGAATTTTTCCTGAAATTCGGATCGAATCCGGGTTCGTCCGGATCGATTCGCTCATCCCTAATCACCACCCTCTGCATTCTGACAACTGTCTTTTCTCATTCACGGATATGCATTCATCGATCTTTCCAATCTGTAACAAATAACCCTTTCCTGTCCATGCAAATCCTGCTGCCTTTCATTCTTTTTGGTATGCATTCATAGATTGATCCAATCTGTGACAATTAACCATTTCCTGCCTATGCAAATCCTGCTGCCTCTTTGTCTTGTTTGGTATGCACTGCTAGATCCACTACTAACAATGATATCCCCTTCCTTGCCTCCTTACTAGTGCTTTTATCCTAAATAACTGTTATGTGATCATTTGACTGCTCCCCCTGTCCCTCAGCACATATCTATATTTGTTCAACTATTTTTTGGTAATAGCTTGTCAGGGTTTGGGGCGAACGGCAGGGACTCAGGTGACAGTTCTCCTTCAAATCAAACATAATTTATTGAAAATAAAGATTCAACAGCCAATCTCTTAACATCAGAGAAGGTTTGTAGCCAAAATGCAGAATAGCAAGCGGTTACCTCACCGGCTCTTATGAAAGTCTAGGGTAGGAAAAATGCAGCAAGCTGAAAAAGTCCGTGTTGTACAAGGTCCACTTTCAGGGCATACGAGCCCGTGCTGTTAATCCCCACAAGTCCAAGTTTAGGGTGACACAAGCAAAGTCCTTTCGGCTTTAATCCAGGTCTGTTATTCACTTCGAGCAGTACGGCCTGGGCTCCTTACTCCAGGCTGGTCAACAGCAAACTGAAATACTCAGGGCCCCTTTTATTTAGGCTTCCCCTGCAATTAGCCTCATCACCTGTGCAAGGCCTGGGATCAGGGAACAAACCTGTAGAGGACTGGGGAATGTGAACTGGGTACTGAAAACCCGGTATGGATTGTGCCTGATAGAGCATAGCAGGGGAAAAATAGACACCATTTATTACTTTCCCATACACCTTACCACAATCTGTATACTTTCATTGGCCAAGTTTGCCCCTTGTGTGCTCACTGCCTCCAGAACACCTAGCTATATTCCATGAGGAGTTTTATACTTTACGTGCCCTCCCAGACAACACTTTTAGGACTGACATGAGGCCCACCCTTTAGGCCCAGCTGCTGAGCCTGAGCTCCTCAAAGTCATTTAGAAACAGTTTATATTAAGTGCTAGTTGCTGCAATGCTCAGAATCCTAAAAAACATACAATGAACTGAAACTGTCCAATGCCCCCTGCTTTTCTCAGTTTACACCTATGGTCTTGGCAAACCTATAACTTTACTAGGCTTTCAATACCACTTATACATGGATGACACTCAAATATAACTCCCTGGTCCCGATTTCTCCTCTCTCTTATCTCGCCTCCCCAACTGCCTTGCAGCTATTTCTTCTTTCATGTAATCTCGGTACCTTAAGCTAAATATGGACATGGACAAGTTAAAACTGGTAATTTTCCCACCATCTAACTCCCCTCTCCTTTCTAACATGTCTATCTCTGTTAACTCCCCAAGCTCGGTGCCTGGGAGTCATTCGGGACCCTGCCCTCATTTAAACTGCACATTCACTCCCTAGCCACCTCCTGTCGCCTCTAACTTAAAAACAACTTGCACATCCATCCTTTCCTCTCATCTGACACCACTAAAATGCATGCCCTGGTCATATCACTACTGCAACATCCTTCTTTGTGGCTTACTGGTAAAGGGCAAATGGAAGTGTAATCATTATAGTTATATTATACTTGATATATGCCTGAATTCGCAAGTAACACTCAAATATTATTTGAGCCTGAGATTCTGCCATTTGTCTATGCCCCATGAATACAATAGATTATATTCACACCTAGCTGTCAACAAAATACCTCTATAGCGGAGGTGTCTCTGAGATGCAGATCATTTCCTCTTGAAAAGGAATACTTGAATTCCTATTTATGTTAGATGCAGACAAGATATTCAAATACATATTAGGCATGGGCATTGGATATTTGTGGAGTGCGGTGTTTATCTAATTTATCTAATCTCACAGTGGCGGCTTGTGGGCAGTATAATGCAGACACACCTACGTGTTTAGAATTGCTGGCCACACCCCCTAGTGTTAGTAGATTAGGAGGCTGGTTGCAGTAGCCATTCATTCAATGGATGGGCCCCCTTACCTGAAGCATAATGTCTAAGTATCTCTCGCTCTCTCTCCATTATAACATTATTGTACTGTAACTAACTTATTTTATAATTTTAATATCATTGTAATAACTACCTGTAACATTTAAGGTAATCTGGGAAAACTTTGGGAACATATTGGGTTAGTGAAAGTTATTTACTGTGCTGGTAAATTAAACCCGTTTTCATTGATACATCTTACTGTGTGTGGTGGATAATTTCTCTCACAGTAGAATGTGCAAGGCATTTTCTTCTTACTTCACTGGTTGTGTGAGGATAGCCTCAGCAACCATTGGTTTGTATCAGATTGATGGCCGTCGGGCTGATATGATTATTAGTATTCGCGATATTTATAATTAGTGATGAGCGAACCGGTTCGGACAAACCGGAATTCGCTTCGAATTTCAGGGAAAATTCGATTCGGCACGAACCCAAATTTTTTTGCTTTGTGCCGATCGAATTTTCCCTGAAATAAAAAAAAAAAATTCCGGCATGGTGGGAGCGGGCAGGCCGGCTACGCTGTCAGCGGGCGGCGGGCAGGCCTCCACGCTCCGACCATGCCGGCATTTTTTTTTCAGATGAGCGATTCGTGAAAGTTCGATTCGGGCGAACCGGAATTTCTTCGGGAAATTCGGCGAATCACCCGAATCGAACTTTCAAGAAGTTCGCTCATCTCTATTTATAATATTAATCTGTAATTGAAATATTGGAGATTAATATGCAACAAATATTAATGAAAACATATTTTCCTTTTTTACTTACCAACAAACAGACTGGCACTCCTCCAATCTATCCTGTACTCAGCTGCTCGCCTCATCCATCTCTCCTCATGCTCATCCAGCTCTGCTCCTCTCTGCCAGTCGAGTACAGCGAATCCTGTTTAAAAAGTTAACACTCTCCTACAAAGCTCTGTCCAGCCAGGCCCCACCTATATCTCATCTCTAATCCAACAATATCAACCTAGACGCAGCTCCTGCCCTGCCAACGACCTTTTCCCGTCATCCACCCTGGTCATCTCCTCCTATGCTTGCCTCCAGGTCTTCTCAAGTGCCACTCCAATCTTCTGGACTACACTCCCCTGCAGAATCCACCACTCTCCAACTCCCAAAGCTTTCAAAGGCTCACTTAATACCCAACCATTTAGACACGTGCCATACTGTTCAATACTGACTATTTGCAATCCTTCCCCTTCGTCTCCACCCCTTAGTCTTTAGATTGGAAGCTCGCAAGGGCGGGGCTCTTTCTCCTATTGTATCAGAATATACACTGTGAATTCTATAACACTGCATTTGTAATAGTCTATGTTCTTTACATGTCTACACTGTCTGTAATTGCTACTTTGTACAATGCTATGGAAGATGATGGTGCTTTAAAAATAAATAATAATTAAAATATATATAGTGATAAATAAACATAAATGACCCTGGTATTTTTCGGCCAGCTTTAAAAATAAATTTGAATTTGAGAAAGCCAGTTAGATGACTAATGCGTGAAGCATCTTTAAGAAAAAAGCAACAAGCCCATTTGATCTAATATATTACTACAGATATACTATGATCTGTATAAATGAGAACGTAGGACTTTACAGACATTTGGAAAAAGCTATACCAGTACAATCCTGAAGTTTTTATTGTGTCTTGACAATGTGCTACTTTGTGTTTTTTTTTTCTTATAAAGTAAGTTAAATGGCTGAGAACAGTTCCGCGAGGACCACCAGATAGTATATTGCTTTTCAAAGCCATTAGCCAATTGCAGTTATTTCTATGTCTATTAGCAAATAAGATAAGTGTGTAAGCTCTTTAGCCAGACCTAATAGTCAACAGGATATAGAATATACACTTGGTGTGATTAAGTAAAGTGAAGCATGATTTGCTCCCAAAACTTTCATTGTAACTGTAATTTACTTTTAGAAGTTAATCTTTTTGTGCTGTTATCTTTAGGTAAACATGCCTTAAATAGCGCTGCAAGTCAAAATGTCTGTTCCTACACCAGACCAATACCCATTTTTTTTTAATGGGTGTTCCCATAGACAGCTTGGGGGGGCATCCAGAATGCTGGGCTCCCCCGGCACATAACCCCTGAGAATGTCCATAATCCCCACCTTCACTATGAGCCAGTGCTAGGAAAATAGTCCAGTGATTGGCCGCTGGGCGGTCACGTGTGCCATGGACGTGTCCTCGGTGCCGGCCACCAGAACGACTTGCCCCCATGACTGCCCACCGGCCAATTGCAGGAGTCTGGTCTCATCACTGCCTCATAATGAAGGTAAGAATTAAGGGCGTTCTGGGGGGTTATGTGTGGGGGGGGGGGGCTCGTTTTTATTAGCTGTTTGCCTGTTAAAGGAAAAGCGGGTGTTGGTCCGGTTTAAATAATTAGCTTGCATTGATGCACCAGGCCTGCTTATGTACTTATGGACTTTGTAGTGTGTTTGATACCATTTTATACAGTTGTTGAGAACAGATTAATGCATCGGTGTGAAAATCAGATCTGATTTTTTTTTTGTGTGCATTTTTGACATGTTACATAAACTATTTTGCTTTTTTTGTAAGTTTCTTTTAAACTTTTTCATTATAAAACACTTCAGTACTTTAATTTGTGCCCTTGTGCTCTATGGTAGCTAAGGCTTCAGTGCCACTTATGACCGGCGTATCTTATACAACAACCCTGTACTGACTGTCAAACAGGCGAGAGTCATACATGTGTCTGTATAAGGTGATCTACTTGGTGCTGTCACACATGTCTTAAATAGTAATGATTCCCCAGAATATCCCCCTCCCTGTCCCTATCCTCCAGTTACATCGTTAGTCACATGAGGAGGGAATGCTACAGTAACTCCTCCCCTGTAGTATAAAAGGTTTCTTCCTCAGCAGCCAGGGCCGGATTAAGTGTGGTGGAGGCCCCTGGGCACAAAATCTGGTGGAGGCCCCAGATACAGTATTTTTTTTCTTTAAAATAATAGTCCAGCCAAGTAACTGATTGGTGGTTGTCTGGCACACGCCCACTTACTGGAACGTCAGATCAAGTCCCTTGTGCCACCCTTGTGCGGGTGCCTGCTCCTCGGGAACTCCTGCTTTGCCACCAGTGTTCACCGGACCAGGATGGAGCCCCCGAACTGAAGAGTCACACTTCTGGTGGCAGACGCTATTGTATATGGCATTTGAAAGTACCAAATGCTGGATACTGGGGACTAATCAGCCAGAGGGCTTCCAAACTGGATTGTATCTGCTCCAGCTCATCACTAGTCTTATAGCAGCAGGCTGCTGTGTGAAAACTCTAGGATCAGCTAAAAATCCCTGGTTTCCCTTTTGCTGATGCTTGCATCAGCACCCATCTATTCAGATAGGCTGGGGGCAGGAGAGCGCTTCAGACTAAAGGGAAGCCGCAGGCTTGCCAAGTCACCCAGCCCAGGGGGTGGGGTTTAGATGTTTTGGCCTGCTTTAAATTACGCACAAAGTAACACAGTGGTTAAATCATTGTTGCTAAATGTGCAGATGCTTCTTAAAGCAGACCTTCACCCTAAATAAGAGTCTATCTTATGTGTTTCCCACACCCTGTACATACAGATTGCTCACATTAGATTGCTCATCCTACCTGCATCTACCTGCATCTACTGCATGTTATAAGCCTTTAAGCATCCAAGATGGCGGCTTATGGACCATCAGGCAGCCTGCAAACAGGAAGTGTCTTCTGACTGGGTCGCTCTGCATTCTGGGATTGCTGTCCTTTTCCTGACCCCAGCTCTTTCCCCGATCCCCTGCACTTCATCCCACTCTCATCAGTATGTGATGCTACTGAGCCAAGATGGCGATGCACATATCCTAGAGTCCTGAACAGAGTTACAGCCCAGCGGAGGAACGAATAAAAAGTAAGTGACTAAAAACTTAAAATATATTAATTTTAGATGCTGGAGAATAGTTTTTTAAGGGTTTGGGCTTTTCATTAAATCACGCTGAAGGTCCGGTTTAAATATGGCCCTTCATCTCATACCTTATTTTGTACTTTAAGCTCCCCTTTTCTATAGCCACCCTTAAATTGAACCAAAACCCTTCAATCAAATCAAAAACACTTGGGCTGGGTGATAACTTACCCTGTTTGTATACTCTTCCCTCTGTTGTACCCTATCTGTTTACTCCTCACCACCATCATACATTCCACAGCCTTCAATATTTCACGCTTAAACCATTGTAAGCAGCTCCCCCTTCTGTATGCTGCTGTATGTCCTAAAAGCTTATACGTTCTAATTCTCCATAAAATCTGAATACATTGCAGTATCGTTCTGTACCTTCCCTTATTATATTGACTTTGGTCATTGTGAGGAATAGGCAAATATTATATTTCATTTTATTGCTGATGCCCGGCTCCCCCCTTTAAGATTCTCTTTTCTTAGCAAATATCACCCTTTATTTTCCCATGTAACATTTAGGCTTTCTAGCCATAAACATGCACCAGACCAAATCTCTGCAGGAAGGCGAATTAGCATTAGCCTGGCTCAGATCACAGACTCCCCGCCTATTCTCTCACACCTATGTGCCGAGAAAGCCCTGCTCAGTCTAAAGCAGAGGTGACCCCCTAGAGATAGTTCTCTTGCATCAAACACCTTGGTCAGACAGCCAGGAGCCAGCATCCTTCTTCACTGGGGAGGTGTGATAGCCTATGGGGCTTCAAAAGTATTCCACAGGACCTGTGTCTAAGAGGAGGGAAGGTGAAGAGGCAGAGATTGGGGCATAAAGGGGGATGACCTGGGGCCAGGGGCTGTCATTCTCTGGAGAGAGGTTGCACTCATGTGTGCTGGAGGTGTCCGAACCATCTATAAGCTCTTGACATACCCCCTTGTGGGAGCTCGTCATCATCACTACTCTAAATCTGCATTTTAAGGTAACTCTGAGGTAACTCTTGTATCTCTGTGTGTAACTCAGTTCTTAGAACGTAATTTGTATTCATTCATATTCCATCATAGCCAAATGTTTGTAATTGCTGCCTAGTGTGCTCATTGCATTAAAACCTATATTTAACTTGAGCAATCTTTTTGCCTTAGCCAAGAATCTGTGTCTGGGGCATTGCTGGGCTTGATAGTCCAGCTAAGCGGGCAAACGGACGGTGCATTGGGAAAGCGGGCTGTGTGATCGGAGGTCCCTGATCATTAGTTAGATCTCGTGACAGTCATTGAATAGGGAAACACCCCATTAAAATGTACCTAAAAACACTCGTCACCAGTCACTGCAAAATATAAATTCAGCCTTAAATGGAAACAGTATGAAGAATTATATATAACTGTATAAAGAATTGTGTGCCAAGTCCTAAAGTACCACCCAGGAGTAGCTTAACCCAAGTGAGCCAGCATCCCTATGTGTTGTAGTATGCCTTCTGCAAATATACATACGCTTTAATTACACTGATAAATGAGATCCAGTGAAGTAAAGCGACTCATATATTCAACATTTCAGACTGCTGAGCTGTTGGAGATTTTAATCTACAGTACAAAATATCTTCCAGTAATATGAGAACATGTGGATATTTCAGACACATGCTTTCTTTTAACAGGAAATTTAAACAATTATCAGGCTAAAACTTCAATTAATCCAATAAATAGAGGAAGACCACACAGGCGGTGACCCAGCACCATGACCAATGACCAGCCTCATCAGTGTAAGGTGAAAGTATGAGTTCATATTTTCACAGGGTGAAATATTGTTTTCATAGTTTTATTCCACCCTTGTAATAGTATCTTAGATCTTTTAAGTGATTTATTTTAACATTTCAGGATACCTAGGGAGGGTGGAGGGCGGCTGTACTTTTTTAATGTAACTTTTTCACAGCCGGTGCCAAGAACAACTCCAGACAAAAACTTTTTAGTTTTTTGCAGGACCTATACTCGGAAGTTTATGTAGTCACCTTCTATCCCCAGCCCAGTGCCCCAAAAAAGTGCCTGTGTTTCTTTCTTTACTAAAGCCTTTGCCCATTATTCATAAAAAACTCTCACAGGACGTAGCATTATGGTGAATGGCATGTCTTATGCTAATTTATTCAATTGCAATAAACTGTCACATGATTGCAGTTGGGTTGAAGTGCTCCCCATTGCTGAGTTATGTGTACAGTTACTGAGTGTATTCCTGCTGGAAAGCATCAGGGGGTGGGGCAGCTCAGCCAAGGAGCAATATGCTTGACTGCATCCACTTCATGTTGTTATGAATATTGGGCAAATGCTTAAGTAAAAATAAGAAACCCTGACTGTTATGGGGCATTGGGCTGGGGATAGAAGGTGACAACATAAACTTCCTTTCTGGAAGGAACTTTAGTGCTTGCCTTTGCTGTCTGTGATCCCAACTGGATATTTATAATCATTAGAACAAGGAGCCTTTTCTCCTAACCGGTAAACTTCTTCACTAGTGTTGCTTGAATATGACTCTATTCACTTCATGCTTGTCCAGTTATAGACAAAAAATATACAATTTTCTGGTATTTTAAAGCCCCTGTCAAGTCACTAACTTCCTCCCATTTTATTCCCCTTTGGAACAGTAAAAATAAGCTACTTCAGAGCCCATGCAAATCTCTGTATGTAAATACCTTATGAATTTATACCTATTATGAATAGGTGAAACTGATTTTCTTGATTTAATTTCCAGGTAATGGCTGAGCTTGGAAGCACATGTCATTGACCATGCTCTGGTCTTTCTTTTCATGGCCCTGTTATAGCTTCATCCCTAGGCTGCTGGAAATGGAGGGGGGACATATGAGACAGGCATCAGGTCAGCTGCTTGCTGGATCATTATTGCCAATGGGTTTGCATGGGAAAACCCCAGAATATCTAATGTGTTTAATTTATTAAAAAAAAAAAAAAAAAAAAAAGGAAACTACCCTGTACCATAGTGGGTGTCATCGGGAGCAGTTGTGCATTTTCCGTCTCTCCAAAAATCTCATTGCGTCACTGGCCTTCATTCAGGCAATTATAAAAATAATGGCTGTGTTTTATTGCCAGGTTTGTGCGATTCAGCAAAGGTAGAAGATAAACATATAAATGGAAGATTCAGCACCAAGTGAGAAATGTCACTATTTTTTAGTAGAGAAAACTGTCATTCACTTTTATTGGGGTCAATTCAGAGAAAGGTGAGAATTCACACTCCTTTTTTAGGAGAAGAAACTATCATTGACTTTCATTGTCTAACTTGGGGTTGATTCTCACTTACATCTGAACTGTCGGCGATTCAGGAACCGGCTGCAAATTTTCACCTGGTACTGAATCAGTCCCAAGCTGCACAATGAAGGCGAATGAAGTTTTTCTCTCCTTAAGCAAAGTTGTGACTTAACTTTTCTCACTTCTTGGTGAATCGACCCATATGTCTTCTGTGGACAGGTCCAGAACTCCGAGGTACCCTGGAAGAACACCAGGACCATGCCAATCACCACCAGGCCCTGTGCCAAGTGAGATGTTCGGGTAATTAGATGGAAATATCAGCAAGTCAGCCACTGGCATGTTGGCAAGTAACTTTTGGCCCCCCTACCTTTTGAAGGGGTATCACTATGCTATAGGTAATCAATGAATTTCTGTTTGTTTGTATGTTACATAACCTTACACATTTATTCTAAGTATGTCACACACCCCGCTTCAAGAAATTCATAACGTGTGGGTAATACTGACCTGTAGAGGGCGATATGCAGAGATGCCAGGAAAAAAGAGAGCCCCTCCCGGTCCATAAATACCTGGGACCTCCCACTCATCACCCAGTCTTCATCTCTGCAGTCGGCGAGCAAGTCAGAAGATGTGGTCTCCTCCTTGCACAGGGGGATTTCAAGTAGCCGGGATGACTCCCGGGCCCTTTAGTTATCTATTTCCTCCTGGATCTTTTTTTTTCTGTTACCTCATGCCTCCCAGCCTAGGCTGACGGTCCGGGTGAGGGTAGAAAAGCACCCTTGGTGCTTAAGAGCAAATGCTCTCCCGTGAGACCCTATATAAGAGGGTAGGCGGTCATCCGGGACGGTGACCCCAGTTTGGGATGCCCCGTCCCTTGGCCTTACACTTTGGGTGGTCCCCCCCTTTGGGTAATGCCCCTCTCTCTAGCGGGATAGCGGAGGGTAGGAGCAGGGCCCCTTATTCGGTGTTAGGTCCAAATTTTGTAATCATTAATTCTTAATAATGTTTTAATGTATTAATTTATTAAATTATCCTCCCAATAGTTATTAACTTATTTATTACTTCATAACAGCGTGTATTTCTCTGTCAAAACGGCGCTGTGGCCGCCATTTTTATGCATGCTTTCTCCCTGAAGTAAAAGGGGCGGGGCTGGGCATCAGGGTCAAAGCCACGGCCCGCTCCCCTCCTTCTGTCTCTTCTGAGACCGGCGCCGCGGCCGCACATGGCTGCGGTGCCGGCCTTTTTGCATTGTCATGGTGGAGGGGAGCTTCTCCCCTCACGCTTTCACTCTTGGGGGCGGGGCCGGGCTTTCCAGCGCTGCGGCCCGCCCCTGTGTCACAGGCACTGCTGAGGTGCTTTTCTCTGTGCCTGTTTCCTCAGAAGGAGCTGGCCAAGCCCCCCTTCTCTCCTCAGAGCTGCTCTTTACCTCACGGAGAGAGGAAGCTGTCTTCAGGCCCACAGTGAGTGGCCCGGTGGGCCCCCCTTCTGTCCCATCACCTATAATTATATATTTTTATGTCATATATATATATATATATATATTTTATACTCCGCTTTTCTTATTAGCCTTTTTTATTATGTCTTTCAGATATAACCTACAGTGGTGTTAGGGGGTTTCTCCCGGTCCTAGGGTCCCTGGGTTCTTAATTGGCTTATTGCAAATCCTCCCACTTGGGACATTAAAGGGGAATCCCGGGTTGCTTATATGCGTAATTCTCTCGGTCATTGCAACCAACTATAAGTTCACTTTATGGAGGCATCCCCGGATACTGGGTTCGGGCTTCCCTCGGGGCAATCCCGGAAGTGTATGGGGTGTGGGGCATCCCTTACTGGCGATGATGTATTTCTGTGTATACCATGCGCACAGCAGACTATTACGCGGCAGTCCAGACCCCAGGCGTCTGGTTCAGCGCTGCCGGTCTCTCCTGCCTCCCAGTTTGATCCATGCCCAGTCTGACGTTGTCATGGGCGGGCAGTTGCAATCGGAGATGTGTGCCCGATTGGCCAATCTTGAAAAATGATTCTCCAGCATGGTCACCAGAAAGGCTCCGGCTAAGAGAAAGCACTTGTCGCCGTCTTCACCGGCGGCCGACTTGGATGATCTTGATAATCTGGACTGGTCTGATTACTCCCAACTTGAGGAAGGGGAGGTATATGAAGAATCAGATAATTCAGACGATCAGCAGTTTGTGGGTGCTGATACCGAGCGGGGCTTGGGGAGGTCTTCGGATACTCCTAATGTTCTGGCTCAGATGTTTGAGGTTTTGGCTATTTCTCCTCCTGAGGCGGTTCCACAGCAAAAGGGGGAATTTTTCGAAGAATCCAGGCCGCGCTTGGAATTTCCTAACCAAAAGCATTTTGATGGGATTATTGCTAAGGAATGGGAGAGGCCTGCCCGGCTCCCAGGTGTCCCTCAGGATTGGGACAAAAAATATCCCTTTCCCTTGGATACGGTTAAGCGTTGGGCGTCCCCTCCCGAGGTGGATGCACAGATTCTGGGTTTATCCAACACTACTGTTTTAAATTCTCCTGATTGCTCCACGCTTAAAGATGGTGAGGATAAACGCATTGACCAAATGGCTTGTCATGGTTTTGCAAGTGTTGGGTCAGCCATGAGGCCGGTTTGTGCTTCAGCGCTGCTGGTGGTGGCTACCAGGTTGGTGGTCAGGGACCTGTTGACTTCTTCCAGGTTAGATCCGGATAGTGACGAGTTCCTTGGCCTTAAAAGGTGTGAATTGTTTTTGTCATTTGTAGTAGCCGCCTTGGATGACACACTGATGATGTGTGGCAGAACGTCGGCTCTAATGGTGACTATTCGGCGTTTGGTTTGGTTGCGCCAGTGGGCGATTTTGTGTCTAAAAAGTCGCTGACCACTCTTCCCTTTGTGGGATTACGGCTCTTTGGTGAGAAGTTGGATTCAGTTGCCAAGGGTGGTAAGTTACCTCAACGCAAAAAACAGCGTCGTCCCTTTCAGGGGGCGGGTTCCTTTGCTCCTTCCTTTCGTGGGGCTAGAGCTGGCAGAGGAATTGTTTTCCCCGCAGCCAGAGGAGATTCCTGGAACAGGGGCAGAGGACGTGCCCGCCCAGGATACAGCTGGGGCTCTAAGCCCAAACCCACTGCCAAGCCAGCTCAGGAATGAGGGGGTGCCCTCACCCATGTGGGTGGGGGGAACGGCTGCAACACTTCTCCCAGGTCTGGGACCGGGAGGTCTCGGACAGATGGATCCGGGAAGTGGTGACTTCCGGCTACAAGCTGGAGTTCGAGCTCCGGCCCCCTCCCAGATTCCTCAGGTCTCGGGTGCCTTTGGACCTTCTGGCCGCGCAGGAGCTCCAGGCGGCAGTAAAGAGTCTGTTGGATATGGCAGTTATTTGCCCAGTGCCCACCTCAGACAGGGGTCGGGGCTTTTATTCCAATCTGTTCACGGTGCCCAAGAAGGACGGCTCGGTTCGACCCATTCTGGATCTAAAGATCCTCAACAGGTTCGTCCGTCCGCGGAAATTTCGCATGGAAGCAGCTATCCATTCTCTTCGGCAGGGGGACTTTCTGACGTCCGTAGACATCAAGGACGCCTATCTGCATGTGCCGATTTTTCCAGCGCACCAGAGATTTCTCAGGTTCGTGGTGGAGGATCTGCATTTTCAGTTTGTGGCACTTCCTTTCGGTCTTACCTCGGCTCCAAAGGTTTTCACCAAGGTGCTGGCCGGGGTGATGGCTCCCCTCAGAGCCCAGGGTATTCGCATTGTCCTTTATCTGGACGACCTTCTCATTATGGCATCTTCCTTCAGCCAAGCGGTATTGGACACCAGAACTGTGGTGTCCACTCTGGAGAGATTCGGGTGGGTGATCAACTACACCAAGTCCTCCCTTTTTCCGTCCAGGTTAGCGTCTTTTCTGGGAATGTCCCTGGATACTTCCCAGGCCAGGGTGTTTCTTCCTCAGTCCAAGGTTCTCTTGATTCAGGAGTTGGTTCGACTCCTCCTGTCTATCCCTCGTCCGGCCATCAGACTGGGGATGAGGCTGGTGGGATTGATGGTAGCCTCCTTCGAAGCGGTTCCCTTTGCTCAGTTCCACACAAGGACACTCCAGCTCCATCTGTTGGTGGCCTGGGACAGGTCGCCACTGTCGTTGGATCAGTCCTTCCTGATGACCCCCCGAGTTCGGTGCTCCCTTCAGTGGTGGCTGGATCCAATCAATCTGTCGAGGGGCAGATCCTTTCTGGCCCCTTGTTGGGAGACGGTCACCACGGATGCCAGTCTATCAGGATGGGGGGGGTCTGGAAGGATCGTCAGTTTCAGGGACTGTGGGGGCCTCAGGAGGCTCACGAGTCCATCAATGTTCTGGAATTGAGGGCCATCAGGATGGTTCTGTTTCGCTTGACTCATCAGTTGCAAGGATTGCCGGTTCAAGTCCAGTCGGACAATCGGACGGCGGTCGCCTACATCAATCACCAGGGAGGGACTCGCAGCAGGAGTGCCCTCAAGGAAGTGTCTTTGATTCTGGCCTGGGCGGAGACCCACGTCCCGTGCATTTCAGCAGTTTACATTCCGGGAGCGGAGAACACGGAGGCGGACTCTCTGAGCAGGTTTTCAGCTCGCCGGGGGGGGAATGGTCTCTCATCCCCAAAGTGTTTCGCTTGATTTGTCTCAGGTGGGGGTCCCCGGTGGTGGACCTCTTTGCCTCTCGTCACAATCACAAACTTCCGACATTTGTGTCTCTCTCACGGATCCACTGGCTCTGGCAGTGGATGCCATGTCTCTGAACTGGAGGGATCTGGGGTTTCTGTATCTGTTCCCTCCGTTTCCCTTGGTGGCCAGAGTGGTGCGCAAGCTGGCCCTGGAGGGCGCGTGCGCAATTCTGGTGGCTCCAAGGTGGCCAAGACAGGTTCGGTTCGCAGATGTGGTAAGGTTAGCAGAGGATCAGTTCGTTCTGCCCCTGCTGCCGGATCTGCTCACCTAGGGTCAACTACGTTATCCCAATTTACCAACGCTGGCTTTGACGGCGTGGCTGCTGAAATCTCCATCTTGAAGGAGGAAGGTCTTTCCGATGCTGTGATTCGAACTCTCATTAGTGCTAGGAAGCGGTCTTCCTCTAATATCTACTATAGGACTTGGAGGTCTTATATTGATTGGTGTGCGATCAGGGCGTTGCCTTGTAGGGAATTTTCCATCTCCAAAATCCTGGAGTGTGTTCAACATGGTCTGGACCTGGGGCTCCAGCTTAGTACTCTGAAGGGGCAGGTTTCTGCCCTGGCGGTGTTCTTTCAAAGGTCATTTGCCCTACATCCTTTGGTTAAGACTTTTTTCCAGGGAGTCACGCACGTGCGGCCTCCTAGAAAACCTTTGCTCCCTGTTTGGGATTTGAATTTGGTTCTTTCTGCTCTTCAGGATTCTCCTTTTGAGCCCTTGAATGATATTGCCTTGTCTTCACTTACGCAGAAGATGGCCTTTTTGGTAGCCATCACTTCGGTTAGACGTGTCTCTGAGTTGGCGCTTTGTCCATTCAAGCCCCGTACTTTGAGGGGCATCAGGACAAGGTGGTTTTTCGTTTCAAGTCCGATTTCCTTCCTAAGGTTGTTTCTGCCTTTCACCTAAACCAAGACATTGTTCTGCCCTCTCTGTGTCCTAATCCCAGCAATGACAAGGAGAGGGCCCTGCATTCTTTTGATGTGGTTCATATATATAGAAATATAGAAGGTTGACGGCAGAAGGAGAGCATACGATCCATCTAGTCTGCCCTTATGTCTATACTGTATCTTTATCTTAAGACAGATGTATGCTTATCCCAGGCATGTTTAAATTCACTTACTGTCGATTTTCAACTACCTCTGCTGGAAGTTTGTTCCAAGCATCTTCTACACTTTCTGTAAAGTAACATTTTCTAACATTCCTCCTGATCTTCCCTCTGACTAGATTCAGGTTGTGCCCCCTTGTTCTATCATTAAACCGGACCTTCACCCTAAATAAGAGCATATCTTATGTTTCCCCCACCCTGTACATAGGCAAAGGCAATTACTTATCAATCAGTGGGGAAACTGGCAGTAAGCGTCCCCCCTTTTTTCCGCGAGCCCACGCGTTCCGAGACGTGAGTCTCTTTATCAAGGCAGAGTGCACTCTGCCTTGATAAAGAGACTCACGTCTCGGAACGCGTGGGCTCGCGGAAAAAAAGGGGGACGCTTACTGCCGGTTTCCACACTGATTGATAAGTAATTGCCTTTTTGCACTGTTTTTCTGTTGATTTGTGTTCTGTTCTCTGGTCTCATTGCACTTATGTTTTACTATTAATTGATGTACTATTGGGATAAGCACTTAGCACTTTACTAGAGAAATGAATTATTTTTAATAGGTTTTTATACACTGTATTGTATATTCACAAAATTATTTGTATGGCAGCAAGTAGAGATGAGCGAACTTTTGAAAAATTCGATTCGACTGATTCGCCGAATTTTCCGACAAAAATCGTTTCGACCCGAATAAATTCGCGACGAATCGCTATTAAAAACGGCTATTTCTGAGCCTCCTAGAGCCTCAATAGGGTTGTAAACCATTCTGCCTTGCTGTAACACGCACAGGATGCGTGCTGGGTTAGTTAAATAATACTTTGAAGAAATATCACATGCAGATCAGAGGCATCGCTAATAGAATCGCAGAGCGGCACAATTGCAGAGAGTTGAAGTGGCATCACTATGAGGGGCAGAAGGAGCCCAAATATACACTGGAGTTGGCCTCAGGAGCCCAAAAATTGGATGAATCACACCCTGGAGTTGGCAGGAGTTGACAGTAGCAGCAGCAGGAGCCCAAATATACACTGGAGTTGGCTTCAGGAGCCCAAAAATTGGATGAATCACACCCTGGAGTTGGCAGAAGTTGGCAGCAGCAGCAGCAGGAGCCCAAATATACACTGGAGTTGGCTTCAGGAGCCCAAAAATTGGATGAATCACACCCTGGAGTTGGCAGGAGTTGACAGTAGCAGCAGCAGGAGCCCAAATATACACTGGAGTTGGCCTCAGGAGCCCAAAAATTGGATGAATCACACCCTGGAGTTGGCAGGAGTTGACAGCAGCAGCAGCAGGAGCCCAAATATACACTGGAGTTGGCTTCAGGAGCCCAAAAATTGGATGAATCACACCCTGGAGTTGGCAGGAGTTGACAGCAGCAGCAGCAGGAGCCCAAATATACACTGGAGTTGGCCTCAGGAGCCCAAAAATTGGATGAATCACACCCTGGAGTTGGCAGAAGTTGGCAGCAGCAGCAGCAGCAGGAGCCCAAATATACACTGGAGTTGGCTTCAGGAGCCCAAAAATTGGATGAATCACACCCTGGAGTTGGCAGGAGTTGACAGTAGCAGCAGCAGGAGCCCAAATATACACTGGAGTTGGCCTCAGGAGCCCAAAAATTGGATGAATCACACCCTGGAGTTGGCAGAAGTTGGCAGCAGCAGCAGCAGCAGGAGCCCAAATATACACTGGAGTTGGCTTCAGTAGCCCAAAAATTGGATGAATCACACCCTGGAGTTGGCAGAAGTTGGCAGCAGCAGCAGCAGCAGGAGCCCAAATATACACTGGAGTTGGCTTCAGGAGCCCAAAAATTGGATGAATCACACCCTGGAGTTGGCAGAAGTTGGCAGCAGCAGCAGCAGGAGCCCAAATATACACTGGAGTTGGCTTCAGTAGCCCAAAAATTGGATGAATCACACCCTGGAGTTGGCAGAAGTTGGCAGCAGCAGCAGCAGGAGCCCAAATATACACTGGAGTTGGCCTCAGGAGCCCAAAAATTGGATGAATCACACCCTGGAGTTGGCAGGAGTTGACAGTAGCAGCAGCAGGAGCCCAAATATACACTGGAGTTGGCTTCAGTAGCCCAAAAATTGGATGAATCACACCCTGGAGTTGGCAGAAGTCTGCAGCAGCAGCAGCAGGAGCCCAAATATACACTGGAGTTGGCCTCAGGAGCCCAAAAATTGGATGAATCTCACCCTGGAGTTGGCAGGAGTTGACAGCAGCAGCAGCAGGAGCCCAAATATACACTGGAGTTGGCCTCAGGAGCCCAAAAATTGGATGAATCACACCCTGGAGTTGGCAGAAGTTGGCAGCAGCAGCAGCAGCAGGAGCCCAAATATACACTGGAGTTGGCCTCAGGAGCCCAAAAATTGGATGAATCACACCCTGGAGTTGGCAGGAGTTGACAGTAGCAGCAGCAGGAGCCCAAATATACACTGGAGTTGGCCTCAGGAGCCCAAAAATTGGATGAATCACACCCTGGAGTTGGCAGGAGTTGACAGCAGCAGCAGCAGCAGCAGGAGCCCAAATATACACTGGAGTTGGCTTCAGTAGCCCAAAAATTGGATGAATCACACCCTGGAGTTGGCAGAAGTTGGCAGCAGCAGCAGCAGGAGCCCAAATATACACTGGAGTTGGCCTCAGGAGCCCAAAAATTGGATGAATCACACCCTGGAGTTGGCAGAAGTTGGCAGCAGCAGCAGGAGCCCAAATATACACTGGAGTTGGCTTCAGGAGCCCAAAAATTGGATGAATCACACCCTGGAGTTGGCAGGAGTTGACAGTAGCAGCAGCAGGAGCCCAAATATACACTGGAGTTGGCCTCAGGAGCCCAAAAATTGGATGAATCACACCCTGGAGTTGGCAGAAGTTGGCAGCAGCAGCAGCAGCAGGAGCCCAAATATACACTGGAGTTGGCTTCAGTAGCCCAAAAATTGGATGAATCACACCCTGGAGTTGGCAGAAGTTGGCAGCAGCAGCAGCAGGAGCCCAAATATACACTGGAGTTGGCTTCAGGAGCCCAAAAATTGGATGAATCACACCCTGGAGTTGGCAGAAGTTGGCAGCAGCAGCAGCAGCAGGAGCCCAAATATACACTGGAGTTGGCCTCAGGAGCCCAAAAATTGGATGAATCACACCCTGGAGTTGGCAGGAGTTGACAGTAGCAGCAGCAGGAGCCCAAAAAATGGCCTAAAGACATAAATATGTTTTGCACCATTTGGAAAGTGTAAAACGTGGCACCATGCTGAATCTAGTCGCATGCATCAGGCATTGGTGGGTGGAAATCCTGGCTGATCCATCCCTGATTCATTTTGACAAAGGTGAGTCTCTCCACATTTTTGCCTCTCGTCACAATCACAAACTTCCGACATTTGTGTCTCTCTCACGGATCCACTGGCTCTGGCAGTGGATGCCATGTCTCTGAACTGGAGGGATCTGGGGTTTCTGTATCTGTTCCCTCCGTTTCCCTTGGTGGCCAGAGTGGTGCGCAAGCTGGCCCTGGAGGGCGCGTGCGCAATTCTGGTGGCTCCAAGGTGGCCAAGACAGGTTCGGTTCGCAGATGTGGTAAGGTTAGCAGAGGATCAGTTCGTTCTGCCCCTGCTGCCGGATCTGCTCACCTAGGGTCAACTACGTTATCCCAATTTACCAACGCTGGCTTTGACGGCGTGGCTGCTGAAATCTCCATCTTGAAGGAGGAAGGTCTTTCCGATGCTGTGATTCGAACTCTCATTAGTGCTAGGAAGCGGTCTTCCTCTAATATCTACTATAGGACTTGGAGGTCTTATATTGATTGGTGTGCGATCAGGGCGTTGCCTTGTAGGGAATTTTCCATCTCCAAAATCCTGGAGTGTGTTCAACATGGTCTGGACCTGGGGCTCCAGCTTAGTACTCTGAAGGGGCAGGTTTCTGCCCTGGCGGTGTTCTTTCAAAGGTCATTTGCCCTACATCCTTTGGTTAAGACTTTTTTCCAGGGAGTCACGCACGTGCGGCCTCCTAGAAAACCTTTGCTCCCTGTTTGGGATTTGAATTTGGTTCTTTCTGCTCTTCAGGATTCTCCTTTTGAGCCCTTGAATGATATTGCCTTGTCTTCACTTACGCAGAAGATGGCCTTTTTGGTAGCCATCACTTCGGTTAGACGTGTCTCTGAGTTGGCGCTTTGTCCATTCAAGCCCCGTACTTTGAGGGGCATCAGGACAAGGTGGTTTTTCGTTTCAAGTCCGATTTCCTTCCTAAGGTTGTTTCTGCCTTTCACCTAAACCAAGACATTGTTCTGCCCTCTCTGTGTCCTAATCCCAGCAATGACAAGGAGAGGGCCCTGCATTCTTTTGATGTGGTTCATATATATAGAAATATAGAAGGTTGACGGCAGAAGGAGAGCATACGATCCATCTAGTCTGCCCTTATGTCTATACTGTATCTTTATCTTAAGACAGATGTATGCTTATCCCAGGCATGTTTAAATTCACTTACTGTCGATTTTCAACTACCTCTGCTGGAAGTTTGTTCCAAGCATCTTCTACACTTTCTGTAAAGTAACATTTTCTAACATTCCTCCTGATCTTCCCTCTGACTAGATTCAGGTTGTGCCCCCTTGTTCTATCATTAAACCGGACCTTCACCCTAAATAAGAGCATATCTTATGTTTCCCCCACCCTGTACATAGGCAAAGGCAATTACTTATCAATCAGTGGGGAAACTGGCAGTAAGCGTCCCCCCTTTTTTCCGCGAGCCCACGCGTTCCGAGACGTGAGTCTCTTTATCAAGGCAGAGTGCACTCTGCCTTGATAAAGAGACTCACGTCTCGGAACGCGTGGGCTCGCGGAAAAAAAGGGGGACGCTTACTGCCGGTTTCCACACTGATTGATAAGTAATTGCCTTTTTGCACTGTTTTTCTGTTGATTTGTGTTCTGTTCTCTGGTCTCATTGCACTTATGTTTTACTATTAATTGATGTACTATTGGGATAAGCACTTAGCACTTTACTAGAGAAATGAATTATTTTTAATAGGTTTTTATACACTGTATTGTATATTCACAAAATTATTTGTATGGCAGCAAGTAGAGATGAGCGAACTTTTGAAAAATTCGATTCGACTGATTCGCCGAATTTTCCGACAAAAATCGTTTCGACCCGAATAAATTCGCGACGAATCGCTATTAAAAACGGCTATTTCTGAGCCTCCTAGAGCCTCAATAGGGTTGTAAACCATTCTGCCTTGCTGTAACACGCACAGGATGCGTGCTGGGTTAGTTAAATAATACTTTGAAGAAATATCACATGCAGATCAGAGGCATCGCTAATAGAATCGCAGAGCGGCACAATTGCAGAGAGTTGAAGTGGCATCACTATGAGGGGCAGAAGGAGCCCAAATATACACTGGAGTTGGCCTCAGGAGCCCAAAAATTGGATGAATCACACCCTGGAGTTGGCAGGAGTTGACAGTAGCAGCAGCAGGAGCCCAAATATACACTGGAGTTGGCTTCAGGAGCCCAAAAATTGGATGAATCACACCCTGGAGTTGGCAGAAGTTGGCAGCAGCAGCAGCAGGAGCCCAAATATACACTGGAGTTGGCTTCAGGAGCCCAAAAATTGGATGAATCACACCCTGGAGTTGGCAGGAGTTGACAGTAGCAGCAGCAGGAGCCCAAATATACACTGGAGTTGGCCTCAGGAGCCCAAAAATTGGATGAATCACACCCTGGAGTTGGCAGGAGTTGACAGCAGCAGCAGCAGGAGCCCAAATATACACTGGAGTTGGCTTCAGGAGCCCAAAAATTGGATGAATCACACCCTGGAGTTGGCAGGAGTTGACAGCAGCAGCAGCAGGAGCCCAAATATACACTGGAGTTGGCCTCAGGAGCCCAAAAATTGGATGAATCACACCCTGGAGTTGGCAGAAGTTGGCAGCAGCAGCAGCAGCAGGAGCCCAAATATACACTGGAGTTGGCTTCAGGAGCCCAAAAATTGGATGAATCACACCCTGGAGTTGGCAGGAGTTGACAGTAGCAGCAGCAGGAGCCCAAATATACACTGGAGTTGGCCTCAGGAGCCCAAAAATTGGATGAATCACACCCTGGAGTTGGCAGAAGTTGGCAGCAGCAGCAGCAGCAGGAGCCCAAATATACACTGGAGTTGGCTTCAGTAGCCCAAAAATTGGATGAATCACACCCTGGAGTTGGCAGAAGTTGGCAGCAGCAGCAGCAGCAGGAGCCCAAATATACACTGGAGTTGGCTTCAGGAGCCCAAAAATTGGATGAATCACACCCTGGAGTTGGCAGAAGTTGGCAGCAGCAGCAGCAGGAGCCCAAATATACACTGGAGTTGGCTTCAGTAGCCCAAAAATTGGATGAATCACACCCTGGAGTTGGCAGAAGTTGGCAGCAGCAGCAGCAGGAGCCCAAATATACACTGGAGTTGGCCTCAGGAGCCCAAAAATTGGATGAATCACACCCTGGAGTTGGCAGGAGTTGACAGTAGCAGCAGCAGGAGCCCAAATATACACTGGAGTTGGCTTCAGTAGCCCAAAAATTGGATGAATCACACCCTGGAGTTGGCAGAAGTCTGCAGCAGCAGCAGCAGGAGCCCAAATATACACTGGAGTTGGCCTCAGGAGCCCAAAAATTGGATGAATCTCACCCTGGAGTTGGCAGGAGTTGACAGCAGCAGCAGCAGGAGCCCAAATATACACTGGAGTTGGCCTCAGGAGCCCAAAAATTGGATGAATCACACCCTGGAGTTGGCAGGAGTTGACAGCAGCAGCAGCAGGAGCCCAAATATACACTGGAGTTGGCTTCAGGAGCCCAAAAATTGGATGAATCACACCCTGGAGTTGGCAGGAGTTGACAGTAGCAGCAGCAGGAGCCCAAATATACACTGGAGTTGGCCTCAGGAGCCCAAAAATTGGATGAATCACACCCTGGAGTTGGCAGGAGTTGACAGCAGCAGCAGCAGCAGCAGGAGCCCAAATATACACTGGAGTTGGCTTCAGTAGCCCAAAAATTGGATGAATCACACCCTGGAGTTGGCAGAAGTTGGCAGCAGCAGCAGCAGGAGCCCAAATATACACTGGAGTTGGCCTCAGGAGCCCAAAAATTGGATGAATCACACCCTGGAGTTGGCAGAAGTTGGCAGCAGCAGCAGCAGCAGGAGCCCAAATATACACTGGAGTTGGCTTCAGGAGCCCAAAAATTGGATGAATCACACCCTGGAGTTGGCAGGAGTTGACAGTAGCAGCAGCAGGAGCCCAAATATACACTGGAGTTGGCCTCAGGAGCCCAAAAATTGGATGAATCACACCCTGGAGTTGGCAGAAGTTGGCAGCAGCAGCAGCAGCAGGAGCCCAAATATACACTGGAGTTGGCTTCAGTAGCCCAAAAATTGGATGAATCACACCCTGGAGTTGGCAGAAGTTGGCAGCAGCAGCAGCAGGAGCCCAAATATACACTGGAGTTGGCTTCAGGAGCCCAAAAATTGGATGAATCACACCCTGGAGTTGGCAGAAGTTGGCAGCAGCAGCAGCAGCAGGAGCCCAAATATACACTGGAGTTGGCCTCAGGAGCCCAAAAATTGGATGAATCACACCCTGGAGTTGGCAGGAGTTGACAGTAGCAGCAGCAGGAGCCCAAAAAATGGCCTAAAGACATAAATATGTTTTGCACCATTTGGAAAGTGTAAAACGTGGCACCATGCTGAATCTAGTCGCATGCATCAGGCATTGGTGGGTGGAAATCCTGGCTGATCCATCCCTGATTCATTTTGACAAAGGTGAGTCTCTCCACATTTTTAGTTGACAGACGAGTTCTCCTCGCCGTAACTATGGCCCCCGCCGCACTAAACACCCGCTCAGATGGCACGCTACTTGCCGGGCAGGACAGCTTTTCCAGGGCAAACTCTGCTAGTTGCGGCCACAAATCAAGTTTGGCTGCCCAGAAGTCCAGCGGATCCTCAAGGTGTGTTGGCATGGTCATGTCAAAGTATGACATGACCTGCTGGTTCAGGTCCTGCTCCAGGTCTTCCTGCTGCTCATGAGTAGCCTCACTATGCGGGTGTAGAAAGCTACTCATTAGCGACTGAAGACTGAGGCTGCTGCTGCTGATGGAGCTTCTGCTGCTGCTGCTGCCAACCCCCCCAGCGGCCATGGCAGTGGAAGGTGAGCGCAGAGGTCCCCTCGAGTCAGACCTGCGAGAGTATGGACCATGGCGCAGATAGGCATCGGCCAACTGCCTACGTAGAATGTCTTTGTAGTAGTTGAGTTTGTCCTCCCTCTCGGTGGGTTTAAAAAATGCCCCCATTTTGTGCCGGAAGCGAGGGTCCAATAAGGTGGACAGCCAGAAGTCATCCCGCCGACAGATGGAAACAATTCTGGGTCACTACGCAAGCACGTGAGCATGCTTCGTGCCATTTGCGCAAGTGACTCGGATGGACTACCTGTCTCCATCTCCACTGCATACTGCCACGGTGTGCCCGGGTCCTCTGTCTCGCCTTCCTCAAAAACCTCTAGCTCCTCTGGCTGCTCCTGCTCCTCCTCTCCTGTCCGCTGACTAGATAAACCAGCCATTTCGCCAAGCCTAAACTGTGTTTCGCTGGGCAACTCCTCCTCCTCCTCTTCCTCCTCCTCCAGTTCAGCTCCAGCGGGGTTCATGTGGCCGTAAGATGTAAACGCCATGTCTCCAGTGCCCTGACCAGCCATGGTTTCCAACATGTGCTGTAGTACATGAAGCAGTGGAATCACGTCGTTCATCCCGTAATCCTGCCGACTGACAAATAAAGTGGCATCCTCAAAGGGCCTGAGCAAACGGCAGGTGTCACGTATGAGCTGCCACTGGTTGACATTGAAGTTACACAGGGGAGTCCCCCTATCTGCTTGGATCATCAGGAAATCCGTGATGGCTTTTCTCTGTTCATATAATCGGTCCAACATGTGAAGGGTGGAATTCCAACGGGTGGAAACATCGCAAATCAGACTATGTTGGGGGATACCATTCTGACGCTGTAGCTCAAGAAGGGTGTGTTTGGCGGTGTAGGAGTGGCTGAAGTGCATGCAAAGTTTCCTTGAAGTTGTTAGGATGTCTTGCAGATGGGGGGAACACTTCAGAAACCGCTTGACAACCAGATTGAAGACGTGAGCCATGCAGGGGGCATGGGTCAGGCTTCCTTGGCGCAGCGCAGACAAAATGTTCTTCCCATTGTCGGTAACCATGATTCCCATTTTAAGTTTTCTCGGAGTAAGCCATGTTTGGATTTCCTGATGAATACATTTAAGCAGTTCCTCCCCTGTGTGACTCCGTTCGCCAAGACAAACCATGTGAAGCACTGCGTGACACCTCCGTGCCCTGCACACATGGTAGACTGGAGGGGCACTGAGACTTGAGCCTACAGTGGAGGGTGAGGAGATGGCGGAGGATGAGGAGGCCGAGTCGCACGGTGTCACAGGCCCAATGGGCAGAGAGCGCGGAGGCCGAAGCGGCGTGACCTGTCCAAGTTGCTGCTGCAAAGGGACCACATTCACCCAGTGGGCCGTAAACGACATGTACTGCCCCTGACCGTAGTTACAGCTCCAGATGTCGGCGCTGCCATGTATTTTGCTACACACCGACAGGCTCAAGGACTGGCCCACCTTCTGTTCAACAAAAGTGTGCAGCGCTGGTACTGCCTTCTTGGCAAAGAAATGACGGCTTGGGACTCTCCACCTCGGCTCGGCACAAGCCATCAGTTCTCTGAAAGGTGCAGATTCCACCACCTGAAAAGGGAGCGACTGCAGCACCAGCAACTTGGACAGGAGCACATTCAGCTTCTGCGCCGTAGGATGAGTGGGCGCATACTGCTGTCTCTTGGACATGGCTTCGCTGATGGATTGCTGGCGGGATGCATGACTTGGAGGAGGAGGAGGAGGAGCAGGAGCGACAGAGGATGGGTATGACGCACAGCTGCCTTCGGCTGAGGTGCTGGAGCCTTGGCTGGCAGAAATTGGGAGCTCACTTGGTGAGGAAGCAGACTGGACCACCCCTTGGGAGCCTCGGTTCTCCCAGGTCGTTTTATGGTGACGCATCATATGTTGACGCAGGGCCGTGGTGCCAACATTTGGACCCTGGCCACGCTTCACCTTTTGCCTACATATCTTGCATGTGGCCATGTTACCCTCCTGCGGATGCCTCAGGAAAAACTGCCACACTGCCGAGTAGCTACTTTTCCCACCCCCTGGCCTCACTGATTCACTGCTGCTGTTGCCAACTCCAGGAACCCCTGCTCCACTACCTCCCGATAAGGTAGACTGCCGCACAGCAGGTGCTCTACCCCGGCCCCGGCCCCGGCCGGCTCCAGCCTTTGGAATTGTGCCCCCATGCTGACTGCTACCACCTTGCTGCCTCAGCTGCTGACTCCGGGGCAACCTGCGCCCCTCTTCTCCTGATGATGACGATGAAGCCCCTTCATCACCCGGCTCCCAAGTGCGATCGGCTTCATCGTCATCATCATCATCATCACCGAGTTGTGGCTGTACGTCACTGATGTTCGTGGATTCGTCAACAGTGTCTGGCGCAGGAGCTGGAACGCTCGCAGCACCCACGACACTGTCCACATCACTATTTGTCTGCCTAGCTAAAGAAGCCACCTCCATTTCTTGGCTGGGCAGTAGCTGCTGACTGTCCTCCTGTATCTGATCGTCCTCCTCACTAAAGAGTGGAGCTGAACCCAAAGCATAGGATACGTCGCTGGGGGAGGGAACGGCGTAGGACAGAGGCAATGGGAGGACAGGGACTGCTCTCGGGGCATGCCAACTCAGGGTTGTGTCAGAGGAACCTACCCACCCTAGACTGGGGGTCTCAGATGTAAGTTGTGATGATGTTGTTGATGAGCGCGTCAGCCAATCTACCACGGCAGATGCGTTACTGGTGGAGACCCGACCGCTAGCAGATACTGGCAGATTAGGTCTCTCAGCGTGACTCCTGCTGCTACTGGCCCCCAGTCTGATGCGAGCTCTGCCTGCGGAATCTTGGCCTCTGCCACTCCTCTTTTCACTTCCAGGCACTTGTCTGCCCGACATAGTCTAACTGGCGTGGTAGTAGGTGATATTTAAAAAAACCCCGGGCAGCGGTGGGTCTATATGAAACAGAATATAATGCACACCAAAAGTGAGCAGTAACACTCAGCCTCCAACAGGCCTGCTTAGTGTAAATAAGAGAGCTGCTTAGTGTAAATAAAGAGGGGTATGCTATGTTACAGAATGGGATGCCTCAACAGAAGTGCACCTGGCAGGCAGCAGTAAGCCTATGCCCAGCAAAAGTGTCTTATAATATAAATATAATAAGAGCAAATGCTTATATGGTCTTAAACAGAGGCTGCTGTAGTCACAGAATGGGATGCCCTGGGCAGGAATGGACCTGGCAGGGTACAGTAGTGCTTTGCCCAGCAAAAGTGTCTTTATCAGGCTAATTTCAAATATGATAAGAGCAAATGCTTATATGGTCTTAAACAGAGGCTGCTTTAGTCACAGAATGGGATGCCCTGGGCAGGAATGGACCTGGCAGGGTACAGTAGTGCTTTGCCCAGCAAAAGTGTCTTTATCAGGCCTAATTTCAAATATGAAAAGAGCAAATGCTTATATGGTCTTAAACAGAGGCTGCTTTAGTCACAGAATGGGATGCCCTGGGCAGGAATGGGCCTGGCAGGGTACAGTAGTGCTTTGCCCAGCAAAAGTGTCTTTATCAGGCTAATTTCAAATATGATAAGAGCAAATGCTTATATGGTCTTAAACAGAGGCTGCTGTAGTCACAGAATTAGATGCCCTGGGCAGGAATGGACCTGGCAGGGTACAGTAGTGCTTTGCCCAGCAAAAGTGTCTTTATCAGGCTAATTTCAAATATGATAAGAGCAAATGCTTATATGGTCTTAAACAGAGGCTGCTGTAGTCACAGAATGGGATGCCCTGGGCAGGAATGGGCCTGGCAGGGTACAGTAGTGCTTTGCCCAGCAAAAGTGTCTTTATCAGGCTAATTTCAAATATGATAAGAGCAAATGCTTATATGGTCTTAAACAGAGGCTGCTTTAGTCACAGAATGGGATGCCCTGGGCAGGAATGGACCTGGCAGGGTACAGTAGTGCTTTGCCCAGCAAAAGTGTCTTTATCAGGCCTAATTTCAAATATGAAAAGAGCAAATGCTTATATGGTCTTAAACAGAGGCTGCTTTAGTCACAGAATGGGATGCCCTGGGCAGGAATGGACCTGGCAGGGTACAGTAGTGCTTTGCCCAGCAAAAGTGTCTTTATCAGGCTAATTTCAAATATGATAAGAGCAAATGCTTATATGGTCTTAAACAGAGGCTGCTGTAGTCACAGAATGGGATGCCCTGGGCAGGAATGGACCTGGCAGGGTACAGTAGTGCTTTGCCCAGCAAAAGTGTCTTTATCAGGCTAATTTCAAATATGATAAGAGCAAATGCTTATATGGTCTTAAACAGAGGCTGCTTTAGTCACAGAATGGGATGCCCTGGGCAGGAATGGACCTGGCAGGGTACAGTAGTGCTTTGCCCAGCAAAAGTGTCTTTATCAGGCTAATTTCAAATATGATAAGAGCAAATGCTTATATGGTCTTAAACAGAGGCTGCTTTAGTCACAGAATGGGATGCCCTGGGCAGGAATGGACCTGGCAGGGTCCAGTAGTGCTTTGCCCAGCAAAAGTGTCTTTATCAGGCCTAATTTCAAATATGATAAGAGCAAATGCTTATATGGTCTTAAACAGAGGCTGCTTTAGTCACAGAATGGGATGCCCTGGGCAGGAATGGACCTGGCAGGGTACAGTAGTGCTTTGCCCAGCAAAAGTGTCTTTATCAGGCTAATTTCAAATATGATAAGAGCAAATGCTTATATGGTCTTAAACAGAGGCTGCTGTAGTCACAGAATGGGATGCCCTGGGCAGGAATGGACCTGGCAGGGTACAGTAGTGCTTTGCCCAGCAAAAGTGTCTTTATCAGGCTCATTTCAAATATGATAAGAGCAAATGCTTATATGGTCTTAAACAGAGGCTGCTGTAGTCACAGAATGGGATGCCCTGGGCAGGAATGGGCCTGGCAGGGTACAGTAGTGCTTTGCCCAGCAAAAGTGTCTTTATCAGGCTAATTTCAAATATGATAAGAGCAAATGCTTATATGGTCTTAAACAGAGGCTGCTTTAGTCACAGAATGGGATGCCCTGGGCAGGAATGGACCTGGCAGGGTACAGTAGTGCTTTGCCCAGCAAAAGTGTCTTTATCAGGCCTAATTTCAAATATGAAAAGAGCAAATGCTTATATGGTCTTAAACAGAGGCTGCTTTAGTCACAGAATGGGATGCCCTGGGCAGGAATGGACCTGGCAGGGTACAGTAGTGCTTTGCCCAGCAAAAGTGTCTTTATCAGGCTAATTTCAAATATGATAAGAGCAAATGCTTATATGGTCTTAAACAGAGGCTGCTGTAGTCACAGAATGGGATGCCCTGGGCAGGAATGGACCTGGCAGGGTACAGTAGTGCTTTGCCCAGCAAAAGTGTCTTTATCAGGCTAATTTCAAATATGATAAGAGCAAATGCTTATATGGTCTTAAACAGAGGCTGCTTTAGTCACAGAATGGGATGCCCTGGGCAGGAATGGACCTGGCAGGGTACAGTAGTGCTTTGCCCAGCAAAAGTGTCTTTATCAGGCTAATTTCAAATATGATAAGAGCAAATGCTTATATGGTCTTAAACAGAGGCTGCTGTAGTCACAGAATGGGATGCCCTGGGCAGGAATGGACCTGGCAGGGTACAGTAGTGCTTTGCCCAGCAAAAGTGTCTTTATCAGGCTAATTTCAAATATGATAAGAGCAAATGCTTATATGGTCTTAAACAGAGGCTGCTTTAGTCACAGAATGGGATGCCCTGGGCAGGAATGGACCTGGCAGGGTACAGTAGTGCTTTGCCCAGCAAAAGTGTCTTTATCAGGCTAATTTCAAATATGATAAGAGCAAATGCTTATATGGTCTTAAACAGAGGCTGCTTTAGTCACAGAATGGGATGCCCTGGGCAGGAATGGGCCTGGCAGGGTACAGTAGTGCTTTGCCCAGCAAAAGTGTCTTTATCAGGCTAATTTCAAATATGATAAGAGCAAATGCTTATATGGTCTTAAACAGAGGCTGCTGTAGTCACAGAATGGGATGCCCTGGGCAGGAATGGACCTGGCAGGGTACAGTAGTGCTTTGCCCAGCAAAAGTGTCTTTATCAGGCTAATTTCAAATATGATAAGAGCAAATGCTTATATGGTCTTAAACAGAGGCTGCTGTAGTCACAGAATGGGATGCCCTGGGCAGGAATGGGCCTGGCAGGGTACAGTAGTGCTTTGCCCAGCAAAAGTGTCTTTATCAGGCTAATTTCAAATATGATAAGAGCAAATGCTTATATGGTCTTAAACAGAGGCTGCTTTAGTCACAGAATGGGATGCCCTGGGCAGGAATGGACCTGGCAGGGTACAGTAGTGCTTTGCCCAGCAAAAGTGTCTTTATCAGGCCTAATTTCAAATATGAAAAGAGCAAATGCTTATATGGTCTTAAACAGAGGCTGCTTTAGTCACAGAATGGGATGCCCTGGGCAGGAATGGACCTGGCAGGGTACAGTAGTGCTTTGCCCAGCAAAAGTGTCTTTATCAGGCTAATTTCAAATATGATAAGAGCAAATGCTTATATGGTCTTAAACAGAGGCTGCTGTAGTCACAGAATGGGATGCCCTGGGCAGGAATGGACCTGGCAGGGTACAGTAGTGCTTTGCCCAGCAAAAGTGTCTTTATCAGGCTAATTTCAAATATGATAAGAGCAAATGCTTATATGGTCTTAAACAGAGGCTGCTTTAGTCACAGAATGGGATGCCCTGGGCAGGAATGGACCTGGCAGGGTACAGTAGTGCTTTGCCCAGCAAAAGTGTCTTTATCAGGCTAATTTCAAATATGATAAGAGCAAATGCTTATATGGTCTTAAACAGAGGCTGCTTTAGTCACAGAATGGGATGCCCTGGGCAGGAATGGACCTGGCAGGGTCCAGTAGTGCTTTGCCCAGCAAAAGTGTCTTTATCAGGCCTAATTTCAAATATGATAAGAGCAAATGCTTATATGGTCTTAAACAGAGGCTGCTTTAGTCACAGAATGGGATGCCCTGGGCAGGAATGGACCTGGCAGGGTACAGTAGTGCTTTGCCCAGCAAAAGTGTCTTTATCAGGCTAATTTCAAATATGATAAGAGCAAATGCTTATATGGTCTTAAACAGAGGCTGCTGTAGTCACAGAATGGGATGCCCTGGGCAGGAATGGACCTGGCAAGGTACAGTAGTGCTTTGCCCAGCAAAAGTGTCTTTATCAGGCTCATTTCAAATATGATAAGAGCAAATGCTTATATGGTCTTAAACAGAGGCTGCTGTAGTCACAGAATGGGATGCCCTGGGCAGGAATGGGCCTGGCAGGGTACAGTAGTGCTTTGCCCAGCAAAAGTGTCTTTATCAGGCTAATTTCAAATATGATAAGAGCAAATGCTTATATGGTCTTAAACAGAGGCTGCTTTAGTCACAGAATGGGATGCCCTGGGCAGGAATGGACCTGGCAGGGTACAGTAGTGCTTTGCCCAGCAAAAGTGTCTTTATCAGGCCTAATTTCAAATATGAAAAGAGCAAATGCTTATATGGTCTTAAACAGAGGCTGCTTTAGTCACAGAATGGGATGCCCTGGGCAGGAATGGACCTGGCAGGGTACAGTAGTGCTTTGCCCAGCAAAAGTGTCTTTATCAGGCTAATTTCAAATATGATAAGAGCAAATGCTTATATGGTCTTAAACAGAGGCTGCTGTAGTCACAGAATGGGATGCCCTGGGCAGGAATGGACCTGGCAGGGTACAGTAGTGCTTTGCCCAGCAAAAGTGTCTTTATCAGGCTAATTTCAAATATGATAAGAGCAAATGCTTATATGGTCTTAAACAGAGGCTGCTTTAGTCACAGAATGGGATGCCCTGGGCAGGAATGGACCTGGCAGGGTACAGTAGTGCTTTGCCCAGCAAAAGTGTCTTTATCAGGCTAATTTCAAATATGATAAGAGCAAATGCTTATATGGTCTTAAACAGAGGCTGCTGTAGTCACAGAATGGGATGCCCTGGGCAGGAATGGACCTGGCAGGGTACAGTAGTGCTTTGCCCAGCAAAAGTGTCTTTATCAGGCTAATTTCAAATATGATAAGAGCAAATGCTTATATGGTCTTAAACAGAGGCTGCTTTAGTCACAGAATGGGATGCCCTGGGCAGGAATGGACCTGGCAGGGTACAGTAGTGCTTTGCCCAGCAAAAGTGTCTTTATCAGGCTAATTTCAAATATGATAAGAGCAAATGCTTATATGGTCTTAAACAGAGGCTGCTTTAGTCACAGAATGGGATGCCCTGGGCAGGAATGGACCTGGCAGGGTACAGTAGTGCTTTGCCCAGCAAAAGTGTCTTTATCAGGCCTAATTTCAAATATGAAAAGAGCAAATGCTTATATGGTCTTAAACAGAGGCTGCTTTAGTCACAGAATGGGATGCCCTGGGCAGGAATGGACCTGGCAGGGTCCAGTAGTGCTTTGCCCAGCAAAAGTGTCTTTATCAGGCTAATTTCAAATATGATAAGAGCAAATGCTTATATGGTCTTAAACAGAGGCTGCTGTAGTCACAGAATGGGATGCCCTGGGCAGGAATGGGCCTGGCAGGGTACAGTAGTGCTTTGCCCAGCAAAAGTGTCTTTATCAGGCTAATTTCAAATATGATAAGAGCAAATGCTTATATGGTCTTAAACAGAGGCTGCTTTAGTCACAGAATGGGATGCCCTGGGCAGGAATGGACCTGGCAGGGTACAGTAGTGCTTTGCCCAGCAAAAGTGTCTTTATCAGGCCTAATTTCAAATATGAAAAGAGCAAATGCTTATATGGTCTTAAACAGAGGCTGCTTTAGTCACAGAATGGGATGCCCTGGGCAGGAATGGACCTGGCAGGGTACAGTAGTGCTTTGCCCAGCAAAAGTGTCTTTATCAGGCTAATTTCAAATATGATAAGAGCAAATGCTTATATGGTCTTAAACAGAGGCTGCTTTAGTCACAGAATGGGATGCCCTGGGCAGGAATGGACCTGGCAGGGTACAGTAGTGCTTTGCCCAGCAAAAGTGTCTTTATCAGGCTAATTTCAAATATGATAAGAGCAAATGCTTATATGGTCTTAAACAGAGGCTGCTTTAGTCACAGAATGGGATGCCCTGGGCAGGAATGGACCTGGCAGGGTACAGTAGTGCTTTGCCCAGCAAAAGTGTCTTTATCAGGCCTAATTTCAAATATGAAAAGAGCAAATGCTTATATGGTCTTAAACAGAGGCTGCTTTAGTCACAGAATGGGATGCCCTGGGCAGGAATGGACCTGGCAGGGTACAGTAGTGCTTTGCCCAGCAAAAGTGTCTTTATCAGGCCTAATTTCAAATATGAAAAGAGCAAATGCTTATATGGTCTTAAACAGAGGCTGCTGTAGTCACAGAATGGGATGCCCTGGGCAGGAATGGACCTGGCAGGGTACAGTAGTGCTTTGCCCAGCAAAAGTGTCTTTATCAGGCTAATTTCAAATATGATAAGAGCAAATGCTTATATGGTCTTAAACAGAGGCTGCTGTAGTCACAGAATGGGATGCCCTGGGCAGGAATGGGCCTGGCAGGGTACAGTAGTGCTTTGCCCAGCAAAAGTGTCTTTATCAGGCTAATTTCAAATATGATAAGAGCAAATGCTTATATGGTCTTAAACAGAGGCTGCTTTAGTCACAGAATGGGATGCCCTGGGCAGGAATGGACCTGGCAGGGTACAGTAGTGCTTTGCCCAGCAAAAGTGTCTTTATCAGGCCTAATTTCAAATATGAAAAGAGCAAATGCTTATATGGTCTTAAACAGAGGCTGCTTTAGTCACAGAATGGGATGCCCTGGGCAGGAATGGACCTGGCAGGGTACAGTAGTGCTTTGCCCAGCAAAAGTGTCTTTATCAGGCTAATTTCAAATATGATAAGAGCAAATGCTTATATGGTCTTAAACAGAGGCTGCTGTAGTCACAGAATGGGATGCCCTGGGCAGGAATGGACCTGGCAGGGTACAGTAGTGCTTTGCCCAGCAAAAGTGTCTTTATCAGGCTAATTTCAAATATGATAAGAGCAAATGCTTATATGGTCTTAAACAGAGGCTGCTTTAGTCACAGAATGGGATGCCCTGGGCAGGAATGGACCTGGCAGGGTACAGTAGTGCTTTGCCCAGCAAAAGTGTCTTTATCAGGCCTAATTTCAAATATGAAAAGAGCAAATGCTTATATGGTCTTAAACAGAGGCTGCTTTAGTCACAGAATGGGATGCCCTGGGCAGGAATGGACCTGGCAGGGTCCAGTAGTGCTTTGCCCAGCAAAAGTGTCTTTATCAGGCTAATTTCAAATATGATAAGAGCAAATGCTTATATGGTCTTAAACAGAGGCTGCTTTAGTCACAGAATGGGATGCCCTGGGCAGGAATGGACCTGGCAGGGTACAGTAGTGCTTTGCCCAGCAAAAGTGTCTTTATCAGGCTAATTTCAAATATGATAAGAGCAAATGCTTATATGGTCTTAAACAGAGGCTGCTTTAGTCACAGAATGGGATGCCCCAAATAGGAGTGCACCTGGCAGGGTCCATTAGTGCTTTGCCCAGCAAAAGTGTCTTTATCAGGCCTAATTTCAAATATGATAAGAGCAAATGCTTATATGGTCTTAAACAGAGGCTGCTGTAGTCACAGAATGGGATGCCCTGGGCAGGAATGGACCTGGCAGGGTACAGTAGTGCTTTGCCCAGCAAAAGTGTCTTTATCAGGCTAATTTCAAATATGATAAGAGCAAATGCTTATATGGTCTTAAACAGAGGCTGCTGTAGTCACAGAATGGGATGCCCTGGGCAGGAATGGGCCTGGCAGGGTACAGTAGTGCTTTGCCCAGCAAAAGTGTCTTTATCAGGCTAATTTCAAATATGATAAGAGCAAATGCTTATATGGTCTTAAACAGAGGCTGCTTTAGTCACAGAATGGGATGCCCTGGGCAGGAATGGACCTGGCAGGGTACAGTAGTGCTTTGCCCAGCAAAAGTGTCTTTATCAGGCTAATTTCAAATATGATAAGAGCAAATGCTTATATGGTCTTAAACAGAGGCTGCTTTAGTCACAGAATGGGATGCCCTGGGCAGGAATGGACCTGGCAGGGTCCAGTAGTGCTTTGCCCAGCAAAAGTGTCTTTATCAGGCTAATTTCAAATATGATAAGAGCAAATGCTTATATGGTCTTAAACAGAGGCTGCTTTAGTCACAGAATGGGATGCCCTGGGCAGGAATGGACCTGGCAGGGTCCAGTAGTGCTTTGCCCAGCAAAAGTGTCTTTATCAGGCTAATTTCAAATATGATAAGAGCAAATGCTTATATGGTCTTAAACAGAGGCTGCTTTACTCACAGAATGGGATGCCCTGGGCAGGAATGGACCTGGCAGGGTACAGTAGTGCTTTGCCCAGCAAAAGTGTCTTTATCAGGCTAATTTCAAATATGATAAGAGCAAATGCTTATATGGTCTTAAACAGAGGCTGCTTTAGTCACAGAATGGGATGCCCTGGGCAGGAATGGACCTGGCAGGGTACAGTAGTGCTTTGCCCAGCAAAAGTGTCTTTATCAGGCCTAATTTCAAATATGAAAAGAGCAAATGCTTATATGGTCTTAAACAGAGGCTGCTTTAGTCACAGAATGGGATGCCCTGGGCAGGAATGGACCTGGCAGGGTCCAGTAGTGCTTTGCCCAGCAAAAGTGTCTTTATCAGGCTAATTTCAAATATGATAAGAGCAAATGCTTATATGGTCTTAAACAGAGGCTGCTGTAGTCACAGAATGGGATGCCCTGGGCAGGAATGGGCCTGGCAGGGTACAGTAGTGCTTTGCCCAGCAAAAGTGTCTTTATCAGGCTAATTTCAAATATGATAAGAGCAAATGCTTATATGGTCTTAAACAGAGGCTGCTTTAGTCACAGAATGGGATGCCCTGGGCAGGAATGGACCTGGCAGGGTACAGTAGTGCTTTGCCCAGCAAAAGTGTCTTTATCAGGCCTAATTTCAAATATGAAAAGAGCAAATGCTTATATGGTCTTAAACAGAGGCTGCTTTAGTCACAGAATGGGATGCCCTGGGCAGGAATGGACCTGGCAGGGTACAGTAGTGCTTTGCCCAGCAAAAGTGTCTTTATCAGGCTAATTTCAAATATGATAAGAGCAAATGCTTATATGGTCTTAAACAGAGGCTGCTTTAGTCACAGAATGGGATGCCCTGGGCAGGAATGGACCTGGCAGGGTACAGTAGTGCTTTGCCCAGCAAAAGTGTCTTTATCAGGCTAATTTCAAATATGATAAGAGCAAATGCTTATATGGTCTTAAACAGAGGCTGCTTTAGTCACAGAATGGGATGCCCTGGGCAGGAATGGACCTGGCAGGGTACAGTAGTGCTTTGCCCAGCAAAAGTGTCTTTATCAGGCCTAATTTCAAATATGAAAAGAGCAAATGCTTATATGGTCTTAAACAGAGGCTGCTTTAGTCACAGAATGGGATGCCCTGGGCAGGAATGGACCTGGCAGGGTACAGTAGTGCTTTGCCCAGCAAAAGTGTCTTTATCAGGCCTAATTTCAAATATGAAAAGAGCAAATGCTTATATGGTCTTAAACAGAGGCTGCTGTAGTCACAGAATGGGATGCCCTGGGCAGGAATGGACCTGGCAGGGTACAGTAGTGCTTTGCCCAGCAAAAGTGTCTTTATCAGGCTAATTTCAAATATGATAAGAGCAAATGCTTATATGGTCTTAAACAGAGGCTGCTGTAGTCACAGAATGGGATGCCCTGGGCAGGAATGGGCCTGGCAGGGTACAGTAGTGCTTTGCCCAGCAAAAGTGTCTTTATCAGGCTAATTTCAAATATGATAAGAGCAAATGCTTATATGGTCTTAAACAGAGGCTGCTTTAGTCACAGAATGGGATGCCCTGGGCAGGAATGGACCTGGCAGGGTACAGTAGTGCTTTGCCCAGCAAAAGTGTCTTTATCAGGCCTAATTTCAAATATGAAAAGAGCAAATGCTTATATGGTCTTAAACAGAGGCTGCTTTAGTCACAGAATGGGATGCCCTGGGCAGGAATGGACCTGGCAGGGTACAGTAGTGCTTTGCCCAGCAAAAGTGTCTTTATCAGGCTAATTTCAAATATGATAAGAGCAAATGCTTATATGGTCTTAAACAGAGGCTGCTGTAGTCACAGAATGGGATGCCCTGGGCAGGAATGGACCTGGCAGGGTACAGTAGTGCTTTGCCCAGCAAAAGTGTCTTTATCAGGCTAATTTCAAATATGATAAGAGCAAATGCTTATATGGTCTTAAACAGAGGCTGCTTTAGTCACAGAATGGGATGCCCTGGGCAGGAATGGACCTGGCAGGGTACAGTAGTGCTTTGCCCAGCAAAAGTGTCTTTATCAGGCCTAATTTCAAATATGAAAAGAGCAAATGCTTATATGGTCTTAAACAGAGGCTGCTTTAGTCACAGAATGGGATGCCCTGGGCAGGAATGGACCTGGCAGGGTCCAGTAGTGCTTTGCCCAGCAAAAGTGTCTTTATCAGGCTAATTTCAAATATGATAAGAGCAAATGCTTATATGGTCTTAAACAGAGGCTGCTTTAGTCACAGAATGGGATGCCCTGGGCAGGAATGGACCTGGCAGGGTACAGTAGTGCTTTGCCCAGCAAAAGTGTCTTTATCAGGCTAATTTCAAATATGATAAGAGCAAATGCTTATATGGTCTTAAACAGAGGCTGCTTTAGTCACAGAATGGGATGCCCCAAATAGGAGTGCACCTGGCAGGGTCCATTAGTGCTTTGCCCAGCAAAAGTGTCTTTATCAGGCCTAATTTCAAATATGATAAGAGCAAATGCTTATATGGTCTTAAACAGAGGCTGCTGTAGTCACAGAATGGGATGCCCTGGGCAGGAATGGACCTGGCAGGGTACAGTAGTGCTTTGCCCAGCAAAAGTGTCTTTATCAGGCTAATTTCAAATATGATAAGAGCAAATGCTTATATGGTCTTAAACAGAGGCTGCTGTAGTCACAGAATGGGATGCCCTGGGCAGGAATGGGCCTGGCAGGGTACAGTAGTGCTTTGCCCAGCAAAAGTGTCTTTATCAGGCTAATTTCAAATATGATAAGAGCAAATGCTTATATGGTCTTAAACAGAGGCTGCTTTAGTCACAGAATGGGATGCCCTGGGCAGGAATGGACCTGGCAGGGTACAGTAGTGCTTTGCCCAGCAAAAGTGTCTTTATCAGGCTAATTTCAAATATGATAAGAGCAAATGCTTATATGGTCTTAAACAGAGGCTGCTTTAGTCACAGAATGGGATGCCCTGGGCAGGAATGGACCTGGCAGGGTCCAGTAGTGCTTTGCCCAGCAAAAGTGTCTTTATCAGGCTAATTTCAAATATGATAAGAGCAAATGCTTATATGGTCTTAAACAGAGGCTGCTTTAGTCACAGAATGGGATGCCCTGGGCAGGAATGGACCTGGCAGGGTCCAGTAGTGCTTTGCCCAGCAAAAGTGTCTTTATCAGGCTAATTTCAAATATGATAAGAGCAAATGCTTATATGGTCTTAAACAGAGGCTGCTTTACTCACAGAATGGGATGCCTCACAGCAGACTTAAGATCAGTTCAGTATATATGCACAGTTAGTTACTATAAGCAGCCTGAAAACGCTAACAAAGGCTGGATGAAAAAAAAAAAATCTCCCTGTCAGCCAGCTCCGTTTTTCCTACCTTTCCCTGGCTTTCTGTCTGTCTCCTGTCTGTCTCCTGTCTGTCTCCTGCCTGTCTCCTGCCTGTCTCCAGCCTGTCCCTGTCTGTCCCTGTCTCCAGCCTGTCTAACTGCCTCAGCTACACAGCGTTCTGTCTGTCACGAATGCAATAGAGAAATGAGGAAAAGCAAGATGGCCGCCGTTAAATACCGCTGTGTGACGTCACCGGGCTTGCTGGCTGCTGATAGGCTGCATGTGACTGCCCCAGCTTGCACTGGCGCGGGATAGATGTCCAGACATGTCCCGTCCGCCATCTTAGAATGCCTGTAAATGTAAATGAATGGATGTTAAAGGAAAACTTCGAGTGATCGAATCGCGGGGAAATTCGGATTCGATCCGAATCGAATTTTTCCTGAAATTCGGATCGAATCCGGGTTCGTCCGGATCGATTCGCTCATCCCTAGCAGCAAGGTTCATCAGCACCCCCTCCTGGCAGATTTAGTTTTTAGCATGTCTTATATGTTTTCTAATAGTCTGTCCTTGATGTAAAGAATGTATCTTTTAGAATTGATAGAAATTAATAAAACTACGCATTAACTTTATTATTTGGTGTTGTGCAGTTATAAGACTCTGTTAAGTACTTCCTGGGGGACTTTTTAGTGGGACACCCCCCATCTTCTAGTTATTCGCCGCTCTGATATGACGGGGAGCGCAGCGCGCTGCTCCGGCCGCCTCCCTCGCTCCTCTGTAGCTGTGCGGGCGCGCGCTCAAGTGTGTGCCCCGCAGTCCAGCAGGTTTGCTGCCAGGAGGCACTGCGCTGCTAGTGGCAGGCGGCGCAGCGTCCTCTTCACCTGTCTTGAATCAGAGGCTGGTCATCCCTGCTGCTGGGACTGACAAGCCCCTGCAAGTTTTGTACCAATCACACTTAGTATTGCACCAATCAGCACATACACATCCCCCCAGGGTGGCCATTGGTCAGTTCCCCAATAAATATGGAGTCAGCCCGTGATAGTCTCTTGTGATTAGGGTGTGATTTCACTAGTTATTATTTATACAGTAATTATCTGTTTCCGACCCGGCTTGATCGACCATCCCCGTCCGCTGCCTGTACCGACCTCTGCTTTGTCTGACCTCGAACCTGCCTGCCCCTTTGGATACCCCGCGATCTCTGACCTCCCGGCTTGACCCTTTGGCTACCCTTGACTACGCACCTGTCTCATCCCTGTACTCTGATGCACCATCCGGACTGTATTCCCGTGTATGACCTCAGCTTTGGGATACCCTCGCGGTTCATCAATCTTCACCGTAAGCAGACATACTTTGCGCCTATTAAGACCTGGGGACAACCATGTCCGGCAAGGCGTACCTAGCATCCCGGCAAATGGGGGCTTGACTATAGGCAGAAGCGGCAGTGGAGATTGGGGGTTGTCTGCTTACAGAAGGCTGGTGTCCTGCTGGGCATCACAGCCTGCCTTTGGACCCATTCTATTTGAATAATGTCTTTTTGAAGGTAAGGTCTCCAGAACTGCACACAGTATTCCAGCTGTGGCCTCACCAGGGCTCTATACAATGGCATCACAGCCTCCCTCTTCCTGCTGGTGATGCCTTGAGCTATGCAACCGAACATCCTCCTTGCTTTTCCTACTGCCTGGCTACACTGTCCACTCATCTTGCAGCTTTCAGTAATCAGTATCCCTAAATCTCTTTCCTCCAAAGTCCTGGCTAACACAGTACTGCCTATACGGTACTCAGAGCAGGGATTCCTTCTACCCAAGTGCATGATTTTACAGGCACCTCCTGGAATATCCACTCTATTACCAACCTTTGTATCATCAGCAAACAGAAAAACTTTTCCTACCAACCCTTCTCCTATGTCAATTACAAACATATTAAAAAGAATGGGGCCTAGGACAGAGCCTTGCGGCACACCACTTGTAACTTGCCTTTGTTCAGATTGCACGCCGTTAACAACAACTCTCTGATACCGATCCTTCAGCCAGCTGGAAATCCATTGAACTATGCAGAGATTGAGTCCTACCTTCAATAACTTATATATAAGCTCTTTATGTGGTACAGTTTTTAAAGGCTTTGCTAAAATCAAAGCAATATCAACAGCACCACCTTCATCCAACACTTCTTGACATTATCAAAGAATTCAATAAGATTGGTCTGACATTATCGGCCCTCAGTAAAGCCGTGCTGTTTTGGGTCCAAAAGGTTGTTCATTTTTAGATGGGAAATTGTCTGTTTTTTAAAGAGTGTTTCCATTAGTTTGACCACTATAGATGTTAAACTAACTGGTCTGTAATTACTGGCTTTTTCTCTAATCTCCTCCTTATGGATTGGTATGACATTCTCCAATCATCTGGAACCTCACCAGTAGAAGTCACAAATCTGAGTTTCCTTAGAACTCTGGGGTGGATTTCATCTGGACCCATTGCCTTACTCACCTTTAGATGTGCCAGCTCGACTAAGACATCAGCCTTCAAAAACTCCGGAGCTGGACCCTCCCAGCTGGATGCTATGCTATGGCCATACCTGCTATGGGCTTGAAAGCCACAATCTAAAAATACTGACAAAAGTGGCTATTCAGATGGTCAGCCACAGCCTTATCTCTGTCAATATAATTATTTTCCCTATTTCTAATTTTTGAGACTGCACTGTTTTTCTTCTTTCTGTCACCAAAATAGCTGAAAAATCTTGCCTCTTCACAGAAGCTATTTCTTCCTCCTTTTGCCCTTTAGCATCATTTATAATCAATTTTCCTTCCCTCTGTTTAATTTTATATGCCTCTCTGTCAGCTACACTTCCACTTTCTTTATACTTCTTATAGTCAGACTTCTTATCTTTTACAATAGTGCTGACTTCCCTAGTAAACCATAGCAGTTTCTTCTTCCTTTTATTCTTGCTAGTTTGTTTCATGTATTGCTTAGTTGCCTTTAAGATGGCCATTTTTAATAGTGACCACTGGGCACTCACTTCTGCTACTCTGTTCCACTCACCTAATTCCCTTTCTACATAGTCCACCATTTGTTTAAAGTTTGTTTGCCTAACGTTTTATAAGTAATAAGGTGTGGTCAGAAAGAATACAGAATAAGTACAAGACTCTGATACCTAAACTATATACCAGTATATTTGGGAATCTGGGCTTCACACAATCATATATTCATTCTGCAGCATGTGATACTTTCCTCTGCTCTGCCTAGAGCCTGTTTTTAAGCTGAGCGGGAGAAATTAATTATATCATGGCTGCAGAACAGATTTGGAAAACCACAGGGACGGGTAATAATTAGGATAAGCGTCTCTACTGTTTCATCATTTTTAGATACTGGGATAACTCAATGAAATCTAATGGGTTAGTGGTTACAGGGATCACATTGCTTAGGGTGTGCTCCAGCCAAAAATAGAAAATAATGTATTTCAAATTAAGGAGATGAATCTGACCTGATGAATGGCTCCAATTTTCTTCCTGGCTTTCTTTCTGTGCAGCTGACTGCCTGGCTATCTGAAGCCTCACAGCCCCAGTATTGTTTTTTTCAGATATTTTCAAGTCACATTAGAAAAGCCTCAAAGCAATTGGCCCTATAGCAAAATTGTGGGACTCAGTTCTAAGCTAATAATAAATACATGAACCTTGTTCATAATACTTTAGTTGAGGTACACAAAGTGAATATATACAGATCATATGACACTGTATTGAAAAACAATGTTTTCTTGTAAAGGATATTAGGGTGCAGCATTGTTTCTCATGTGTTGGCCCTCCTCTCTCCGCCAATGGCCTATATTTCCTCAATGCCCTACTTTGCTCCTTTCCTTTGTCACTATTCATTACTTTCTCTATTTTCTCTATATACATCCAATGAGTGTTAATTTTCTGAACCCACCCTTTCAGCAATCCACTTCTTCTTATATGCACCACTATTATACAACACTGCTATTATAATAGCAGTAATGTGTTGTTAGTTATTAAGAAAAGTAGAAAAGGGAAGAAATAATTAAGTATATTTTAGGGTAAGTTTTCGAGAATACCTAGCTCATGTCTGACAAAGAGAAAATTGTATTTTCAATAGCTCACTATAAAACATACTAGAAAACAGCCTACAAAAAGTATTGCCTTATTTCTTCACTTTTCTACTCTGCATTGCAATATAATATTTAGTCTGCTGTATGACATCCTATGCAATGCCACACTACTACTACAAGGAACTAAGCAGAAGATGCCCACAATGGCACGACATACTTCAACCAACACTAAACAGGGAGAAAAAAAAGAGTCAAATGACTGTGTATATGTTCGAGAGGTAGTACTGAGAAAGACCATAGACTTTAGACTTTAGTTATTTAGTTAAATAGATGTGGTGTCATACGATGGTTTATCTGCTATTTAATTTCTCCAGTGTAATAAAATATGGGATTTCTTCAGTGTAATATTAAGCATAAAACACTTCAGACAGTTATGCTAATTGTGCTCTATGGAATCTTGATGTACAGCGCCACTTCATAAATAAGGCTATATGTGTGTCGACCCTCTGGCTGAAGACAATATAGAGTGTATCTAAAAAAATAGTGCCTGACTTCCCAGGTTCCACCAGATGCTACTGCATTCCTTAGTCTAGCAGCGGTACTCAACTGGAGGATTTCTGGGCCCCTGTCCTGACAGCCCTGTACTCTTGCTTCTTTGTTGCTGTGGTCAACGCTACCCCTGTTACATGATTAGCGATATAGTGCTTAGTCTCCTTGCGAGTGTCATGACTCTCTGGCACCTAGCATTGCAATATGTAGTACTGCACAGACAGGAAGTGGCATTGCAAGGTACACGCAAACTTCATTTATTGGTCTCTTTGCCCCATCCAATCTTGTCCCCCACCCCAGCTCAGCTCCATCCATCCCTATCCCGCCATCTCTGCCCCAGCTATTCTTGTGCCCCCTGCTCAGCCCCATCTATTCCTGTCCCTCCAGCTTTTCCCTATCCATCCCTGTCCCCCCAGCTCTGCCCCATCCATCTCTGCTCCCCAGCTCTGCCCCATCCATCCCTGTCTCCTCAGCTCTGCCCCATCCATCCCTGTCCCCTCAGCTCTGCCCCATCCATCCCTGTCTCCTCAGCTCTGTCCCATCCATTCCTGTCCCCTCAGCTCTGCCCCATTCAGCCCAGTCTCTCTGCCCCATCTATTCCTATCCTGACAGTTTTGGCCATCTAATCCCTGGCCTCTCAGCTTTGCCAATCCATTACTCATTCTTCCTGCTCTGGCCATCTATCCCCCGCCCCCCAGATTTTACAGCTCCTCTTCCATTCATTGCCAGTAAAATCTTGGGACCTAGTCCACCCCTCTACATTACCCACACAGAATGCATGGGGGGGGGGGGGTTTAAAGCAGTGTGCCATGGGCCAGAGCTGTAGGTTCTGTGGGGTCAATAAAAAAACTGAAAAACTTTTTTTCCAGTGCCCAATAGAATTCTTGGGGGGGTGCAAGCAGCCTTTTTTAGTTTTGCCTGTGGAATCTATATTCAACCCGCCCACAGTGCACTGATTTCTAACTACAGCAACACCCTATCTTTGCCTCACAACGGATGCCTGTAAATGGACCTTTACAAGATGTGGTTGAGTACCCATGCTCTACAGAATGCCGAATAGGCCAAGGCTGCTACAGCTACTGGATTAATATAGTACCTTAAAGTAAAACAAAATTAGGGACATTGCATAAAATTAATTTTATGGGGGCGTGGCTTGGTTATGGGGGTGTGGCTTGGTTATGGCGGCATGAACACTTATGTGTTGGAGCTCTGCACCTACCAGAAGTTGAAACAGGGTGATTCGCACCCCAGATCCAGAGTTTTTCAGGATGTCCAGGTGCAGGAAGAGTCAGTCAGTGGCGGGGAGCAGCCGTCCAGGCAAAATTGAAGCATTCTTTGCCGGCAAGCAGCAGGTCAGCGCTGAGAGAGCGGGTCCCAAGATGGCGGACGGGAGAGGAGCGGCATGTGGACAGCGGGCGGGGGAGGATCGTGACCCCCTGCACAGCCCGGGAGAACCAGAGCTTGAAGAGCTTGATCGTCGGGACCAGCGGAGGTCGGGCGGTGCGCTGCCAGGAGCTGGGGCGCCGACGGAGGATCTGACTGCTGTCAGAGAGGGGAAGAAGCCGGCAGAGTGTTAGGAGGATTCGGCCGCCCCCGCCGGCAGCGATCATGAGGTACCCGGCGGCACGAGGGACGGGGGGTTGATGAGCAGGGCATTGTCGCCCTGTGCACGTGCCCAATGATGGGCATTACCCCATTAGAAAGCGGCAGCCGGCGGGGAGAAGTGGGGGCTGGACTGGGCGACCGGAGTCCGGGAAAAGACCCGGTGGGGGCGGAGGCAAGAGCACGACATGAAGGCGGCAGAGAGGGGAGTTGCAGGGATCACAGGCCCCATGAGTGGCAAAGGGATGTGGAGGCAGAGGAGCCCCAGCAGGAAACAGAGGCTCGATCCCTTGGCATGGAGGGAACAGTGCACACCGCCCAAGTCAGGGCTAGGGGCGTGGGGCGACGGCAAGCAGCCCAATAATGCCTGGATACATCCTGGATGACTAGTCTGTGACTATCCGCCATATGTGGCCTTCGTGAAGAATTGCGGAATTTCTTTGTTTGTTGTTTGCCGTTTAGATTCGACTTCTTCCCTGCGACATAATGTGGATCGTGGAGACGTGACTTTTTCTTTTTTCTCCCACTCGCCTCCTTTGCCCCCTCTTTAAGTGCTCTTTAACCCTTTCGCTGCCAGCCTACCTGGAGTTTTTGTCACCCTTGGTGCCAAACCATTTTGCACTATTTTGCTCTCCCCATGTTCCAATGTGATTTTTGAAGGGATTTCCAGGGATTTCCCAGGAAAATGATATATTGTTTTTTTCAGCAGAGTCTGGGCTTTAACATGAAATGTCTTGTTTGTAATTTTTTAGGTGCATTCTCAATATTTTTGGGTGAAATATGTGAAAAAAAAATAAAAAATTTTTTTTACAATTTGTAGTTTTTTTTGTAATAAAAAATGTAAGTTTTTCAAAAAAATCTTATTGCGTGTGAAATCCCAATTTCTCCCAGTTACAGCGATACCACATATGTATAGGTAGACACCCTTTCCAGCCCAGGAGACTCCCCAAAACTGAAATAGCGCTTTAGGGAATTTTCAGATAAAATACAACTATGCAATGCAATATGCGCACCTTGCAGTTTTTCCAGAAAAACAACCCTTTACATTTGAAATACCCCCCACAAACTATATATTCTCTGGAAGTACACACCTCAAGCTTTCTAGATGTACCAGGCTTGTTGATGTGCCCATAGTTTTCTGGAAGTAATCCCTCAATGTATTCTTTGGTTGCAAAGAGTTTCCCTAAAAAAAGGATAAAAAAGCAGAATCAAAGCCACATTTTCCTAAAAAAACTATGTGCAAACAAGAAAAAACAAGTTTAATCTGAAAAAGCAACATCCCCCGAACAGAACGATATCCAACATGCATAGGTTCTGTCAAGGGAAGAGTTGCCAAACACCCCAAAGTAAAGCATGTGCGTAACAGTGATTTTACTTGAAAATTTCAGCTCTGCAGACAAAGTGCGCACCTTGCGATTTTTCAACCAAAACAACCCTTTACATTTGGAATATCCCCCATAAACCATATATTACCTGAAAGTACACATGTTAAGCTTTCTAAGTGTACCCAACTTGTTGTAGTGGGCTCATCTTTCTGGAATTAATCCCTCAAAGAATTCTTTGGTTGCGCAGGGTTTCCCTAAAAAATGTATAAAAAAGCTGAATAAAAAACACCTTTTCCTAAAATATAAATATGCAAACCAGAAAAAAACAAGCTAAATCTGAAAGCGCAAGGTCCCCCGAACAGAACAATACCCAACATGCATAGCTACCTTTAACCATTTTAATTGCTAGCCTACTTGAGATTTTGTCACCCTCTGTTGACAGGTCATTTTTCCCCATTTTGCGCCATTTTGCTAGAATTTTCAGGAAAATTATATATATATTTTCTGCAGCAGAGTTTAGGCTTTAACAAGAAATGTCTTGTTTGTAAATGTTATTTTGTTTTTTACAATATTATTAAGTAAAAAATAAATAAATAAAAAATTTTTTTGAAAATTGACTCCTTTATTTTAAATAAAAAAATTATTTTATTAAGGAAAACCGTATTGCATGTGAAAGCCCCATTTCTACCGATTAGAACGGTACCACATATTTATCGGTAGCCCCCCGTTCCTGCCCAGGAGACCCCCCTAACTGAAACAAGTACTTTATAACATTTACAAATAAAATACAACTACCATCCACACTACAAAGGGTGGGGGACCCCATTTTTTGGGGGGATTTTTAAGGGTTAAAAAACCCTTAAAAATCCCCCCAAAAATTGACATGGGGTCCCCCTTACCCAAAGTAACCAGCCCGGGACCAGCTATGCAGGGCTTATAGGAACAGGGCGCAGGGGCCAGCTTTTGTGGCCCCTGGCCCTGCAGGCTACAAGCCCGCATAGCCCGTGGGCCCGGGCTCTTCTGCCCCCCCCCCTGGCCTTTTGGGAGGCAGGTAATGGGGGTGCCAGGGGTTAATGGCAAGTCACCCGCTAGTCACAGGTGACTTGCCACCTCCCCCAGCCTTGTGAACTGGTATAGGGGTCATGGACCCCTTACCAGTTCACAAGGGGTTAAATGTAAAAAAAACAGACACACAAAAGAGAAAAAAATATTTTATTAATTTTTTTTTTTTTTTATACTTACCTCCCATCTATCCTGGAGCACTGTGTCCCTCGGCGATCACTGGCTTCTGCTTACCTGCTGGAAGCCTTTAATAGCTGCTGGATGGCAGAACACAAAGGGTTTATTAAAAAAAAAATGACATAGGGTCCCCCCTCCCAGGGGGGCGGACCCCATTTTTTTTTGGAATTTTAAGGGTTAAAAACCCTTAAAAATCCAAAAAAAAAATGAAATGGGGTCCCCCTTACCCATCATTACCAGCCCGGGTAATGGGGGGGGGGGCTTGTAGGCACAGAGTGGGGGGGCCAGCTTTTGTGGCCCCCCCCACCCTGCAGCCTACGAGCCCACATAGCCTGTGTGGGCCCGGGCTCTTCTGCCCCCCCCGGGCTTTGGGGAGACAGGTAATTGGGGGTGCCGGGGGTTAATGGCAAGTCACCCACTGCGGCAAGCGGGTGACATGCCATCCCCCAGGCTTGTGAACTGGTATAAGGGGTCTCATGGACCCCTTACCAGTTCACAAGGGGTTAAATGTTAAATAAGACACAGACACATAAGAAATAAAAGATCTTTATTTATTTATTTTTTTACTTTACTCACATCCGATCCTGTGTCCCCCGGCGATCTCTGCTGACAGCCTGCTCGTGTGTTTGAAGGAGAGAGCCCGGGGAGGGGGGGGGCGATCTCAGCCCTCTCCTCCTCCCCATCTGCCCTCCTCCAGGCACACGAGAAGACTGATTGTCTGTCTCACGGTTCCTGGCATTAAGAGGGCTGATGGTGACATCACAACGATGTCACCCGACCCCGCCCCCAGGGGGCGGGGCTAGCAGACCCGTTCCAGGAAGTGGGGGGGAGGGCAATTTCTGCCCTCTCCTCGCCACCGAAGAGGCTGGGGGGGCGATCGGAGGCCCCCCCAGTGAAGAGGACACCCATCGGGAGACAGCGCGGCCTCAGGTAAGGAAATGTCATTTTATTTTTTTTATTTTTTTTACATTTAGCAGCTGCTGCTGCCGTAGCGGGGGGGGCCCTATTCCGGGGGCTCTCTTGGAGCCATCCGACCCCCCACAGGGGATTGGATGGCACCAAATTAAAGGGGAGACCCGGCCGGATCCAACGAGGGGTCAGGTGAGTATTTTTAATTTATATTTTTTTTTACTATCAGGGGGGAAAGTCAAGCACGTAGATTCTACGTGCTTGGCACTTAAGTGGAGTAGAAGCGAGCATGTAGAATCTACGTGCTTGCCACTGAAAGGGTTAAGTTCCCTTTCCCCTCATGGTGCTCTAATGCTTGGTCGCTCGACCTCCGAGGCTCCCTGGTTACTTACACTGAAGCTCTTGCAGCGATTATGAGTGGCTAGTGCTTCTCCCGGGACCGGATCTGAGCCCTGTGGAATAATCTTGCCACTCTTCCCGGACATGCGGATCGGAAACCCGGGGACTATTTTGGAGTTCCCCAAAGACTGCACAATCACCTGACAGTTGCACTTGTTAAGGCAGCTTGTGTTGTTGCTGGGGCGGCGCTGGTGGGTTGGGCCGGCGTGACTTGTTTGGTCGGTCCACCCTCGCGGCAGTTGTCCTCGCCCTGGGTTTGCCAATTTGAGGGCCAAGAAATGGTCTGGGGTGTGACAGGGGTTTCTCCGGTCTTGTTGGAGGGATGGGGGTGTTGAAGTGCAGGCCACGCTCGCCCCGCTTAGGGTTTGGTCCCCTTGGTGTGATCACCCCGGCCTGGAGATGTATCCTGTGTGGCGGGTTTCAGCTATCGGGATGGTGGAGAGGCGCTGCACTGGGCGGCTGGCTGGAGGGGTACTGGAACTTGGGTTCCTGTTCTGGGGCCCGCCCACCCGTCTGGCTGCAGACTGGTGGGCGGCGGGCCCCCGCTTGCTCGAGATAGTTGGCGGCGGATTGGTCTGGGGTGGGGGGTCATGCCGTGCGGGCAGGCTAATGCGATTATTTTCCAATGGTCTGTCGGCGGTGCAGCTCGCCCTGGGCCCTCCCAGTAGTTATGCCTTCGGGCCCTGGATATGGGGGCGCTGGGGGCCGTGGTGTGTTGAGGGGTGGGTTTGATGGGATTTCCTCGCTGCCGACCGCTCCACGGGTGGGAGCGGGCGGCGGGGGGGCATCTGGGCACAAGCGGGCGGTTAATGTTGTTACATCTACATGATATGGTTTTGGATATGCTTGATAATGGTTACGGGTGGGAGGTGCGGTTGGTTGCCTATAATGTATGTGCAGGAGAGTGCATCTCCAGGTCTCCGACCATAGCCTTCCTCTTCCCCCCAGTAGGCCGGTTCGCCTACTCCTTTCGGAGAAATCAGCGAACATTAGCATTCGCACTCCCCTTTTTTCCTGTTTATCTTTCGTAAATTTTCTTTCCTTCCTTTTCTTTCTTTCTTATCCTCTAATCTCCTATCCCTTGATCCCTTAATTGTCCCCTTCCATCACTTCCCCTTTCTTGCCTAACATTCCCCCTTGTTCTCTACCCGTTTGCACCCTCTCTTTTTGGTGGTGGGGGCACGCGGGCCATGGCGGAACTAATATTAGGCTCCTTTAATGTTAAGGGGTTGAATACTCCAGAAAAATGATCACAGGTGTTATATGACATGCATAAGCAGAGAGTGGCTATCCTGCTTCTCCAAGAGACGCACTTTAAAGCGGGCCATGTCCCTGTTATTAAAAAACGCTACTACTCCTCCTGGCACCACGCCCCCAACCCTAATATTCAGGCAACAGGGGTCTCAATTGCCATACACAAATCCTTCCCCCATAAAGTGTTAGATCTTAAGGTGGACCCAAATGGGCGGTTTATATTGCTCCAATGGGCGGTTAATTTAAGTCGAACTGTTTACTAGAACGTATACGATAGCCAATATTTACGCCCCAAATACTGACCAAGTTAGCTTTTGTATGAAGACGCTTGGGATGCTAGCAGAATTTTCTGAATGTTTGTAGGGGGTGATTTTAACATTCCTATGAAACCCGAGCTGGACACCTCCTCGGGTGGGTCTGCGGAGTCCCTGAGAAAAAGAAATTGGCTGAAGAAACTGCTTACGGATATGCAGTTGATGGATCCTTGGCGGGTGTTACATGGGCGTGATAAAGATTTCACGTTTTTCTCAACCGCAAGGAATTCATATAGCAGCATAGACTATCTTTTCCTTAATCATCATGCTATGGAGTGGGCACCATGTGTGTGGATCGTCCAGACCACGCTCCAATCTTTCTGTCGGTGACGTTGCCTGGCCTTTACTCTAAAGGCTCTAAAAATAATACTCTTTACTCTAAAAATAATAACCTGCTGGGGGACGCTGCATGCCATTCAGGGGTAAGGGAAGTCTTGACTGAATTTCTAAGGAACCACGAGCAGGATACTACGCCCCTCCCGTATCAGTGGGAAGCGTTGAAATGTGTGATCAGGGGTGAACTCATTAAACATGGAACCAGATTAAAAAGAGAACGAGCTTCCCTGAGAAGATCCAGATCTTGGAGCGTGACCATGAAAAAAGCCCATCTAGCGCTGTACTTGTGGATCTGATGAAGGCCAGAGACAAATTGCAGGGTTTATATAACCAGGCATACTCGAGATTTAGGGAGAGACAGAGGGTGCTTTTCTACAAGTCAGCAGATAAATGTGGGCGGCTGCTCACCAGGGCGTTGCACCCCAGGCTTGCAGCCACATATATTCCCCACATCAGAGGGCCCAGGGTGAGCTAGCCGTAATCCCCTCCCAAATTGTAAATAGCTTTAGGGATTATTATCATTCCTTATACAACCTGCAACAAGATGGCAACACCTTGATGGAAACGGAGCCACCAGAGTCGGTTACAGCCTATATACACAATATGCCACTCCCTGTAATACCTGGCAAGGAAGCGGAGGCTCTGGAGGATTCTTTTTATGAGCATGAGGTTGCTAGGGCAATCAAGGAAAGACACAGGGTAAGAGCCCAGGGGCAGATGGCTTCACCCCTAAATTTTACAAGCAATTTGGAACGCAGTTAGTACCTTTTCTGACCAAGGTCTTCAACTCCATTGGGCCGGAATGTGGGTTCCCTAGGCAGTCCCTAGAAGCGATAATCTCAGTTCTCCCAAAGCCAGGGAAGGACCCCTCATTATGTAGCAGCTACAGGCCGATCTCCCTCATAAATGTGGACATCAAGCTATATGCTAAGATTTTGTCCTCTAGGCTTAAGCCAATTCTTCCAGGCCTGATAGACCAGGACCAGGTTGGCTTTGTGCCTGGGCGGGAGGCGCGGGACAACACCAACAAGCTCTTTGACTTAATAGCTCACGCTGAGAACAAGAGAGCTCAGATGTACCTTCTCTCATGTGATGCGGAGAAGGCATTCGATAGAGTCGACTGGATGTTTCTTAAAGTGTCTCTGCAGCAGCTTGGTGTTGGTCCGCTACTCCTGTCCAGGATCCTGGCACTGTATTCTGAGCCAACGGCAAGAGTGAGGGTCAATGGCCTCCTCTCCTCTTCCTTTAGGATTGGCAATGGCAAGCGACAGGGCTGCCCATTGTCTCCACTACTCTACGTTATTACAATGGAGCATCTTGCTGTGGCCATAAGACAGAACCCAGACATAAGGGGTATAGTGGCAGGGGGACAGGAATATAAGGCTTCCTTATATGCAGATGATCTGCTGCTACACTTGACCGCCCTGCTGAGCTTCTTCCCAGCGGCCCTCAAAGAGTTTGAGAGATTCTGCCAAGTGAGCAATTTTAAGATCAACTACAATAAGTCAGAAGCCCTTAATATCTCTCTTTCTAACCAGACGATGGAACAACTTAAAGCGAATTTTGCGTTTAAATGGCAACCCCACTCGATTAAATACCTTGGGGTACAGATCCCCTGTGACCTTTCACACCTGTATGAGCTAATCTATTCCCCCTTGACTGAGCTGACTACATATGATAAACGGGGGACCTGGCCCGAGGGGGGCTGGATGCAGGGCCAGCAGCGGCTAATGGGGATTGGCGAGTTTCCTATAATTGTTGTAATCAGGTCCTTCACAGGTGGGGCAGGGCCGGTTAGGGAGGTCATTACCCGAGTCATGTTGTTAACCTATATATGCTCCTGGATTGGGACCTAAACATGAATATATTCCTTTCTCTACTCCCACTGTTCTATGCTTTGTACCATTCTACTGTTGATGTAAAATCTAATAAAAAGATATTGAACTAAAATTAATTTTGAAAATCAAGAATAACATAAAACAGGCCATAACATATGTAGTGAGAGCCAGCTTCATACTAAGCCCTGTCAGTAAAAGGTGGATACATAACAATGCTGTAAAGCCTTGTGTCTCATACTAACAACCAACTATTCATTACAGAAAGCTACTGTGATAAGATTGCTATAATCATCTGCTTGAATCTGATTATTGGTTTCATGGAAGAAAGCCTGTTTCATAGAGACAGGCTCCAGGAGTCTAATTGACAAACTGACAAAAATTCAGATCAATGGAGAAAAATGCTGCTCTTGTCACAGGTTCTGTGGACGAACTCCTCTCATAGAAGCTGAACAACCCAGTTATCCTGATGAAAGGACCAAAAGGTACAGCTTAGGAAGGAGGGAAAGTGTAAAGGGAATTTCCAAGGCCATGCTAGAGAACATGAACATGAACATTTTTGTAGGTAAACAAGAAGGTAAAGGTTATCAGCCGGCAAAACAAAAAGGTACTTACCTTTTGTCCCCGCTTCTGACCGGTGTTAGTCCAGTGGTAGTCCAGCAATCAGCAGTTCACTGGATCACTGGATCTGAGACCAGGCCGCAGCTACTGGCATCGCCACGGGCCTGATCATGGAGTCGGTATTGATGGTGGGTTGGGATCGCGACCAGCCATCAGTCACAGGCGCACAGTCAAGTCCTCTACATTCACTGCAATAGAGACCAAGGCCCGCCCCGCCCCCTCCATTTTAGTGAATAGAGAGGGCGTGACTCCACCCCCTATGACTGATGGGCATGTTTTGTAATAACAGAATAATACTAATGCAATTCTTCTGATGTGCGTCGATGATTATACCCTTCATGCAATGCTTTTGGAAAAATAATACAGAAATGTTGCTATTTCTAGCTTGGGACAGGCAGTTAGGAGTGAGCGGTTTTCTATAAAAATGAAATAGTACATCCACAAACCTCCCACCCCCGATTCTTCTTTCTTAGTAGGAAAGTATGAAAAAACAAGAAGCTTGTTGTTTTTGCACATGGGGTGTAAAAGTAACACTGCTAGCTAGAATATTTTTAATATTGGACTATTTTCACAGCTCTTTTAAAATTATTATGTTTTATGACAAAGAAAACTTGTTATTCTTCAAAGCTTACGTGAGTGTATTTCTTCCCTTTTCCACTGTTCTCTGTGTCTAACATGGTGCAACACACTACTGCTAGTAACTAGTTCCGTTGCAGCTTCACTTGCTTAGCGTGTTTCTGTGCCATTTTCTATACTCTCTATATACTGTATGGTTAATTAACCTTCATACAACCATAAATTTATTGGTTGGGTTGTAAAAGTGTAAATCGTATCTAGCAAGGGCACACTGACAGTCCGTCTCTGCTCTTAATATACTGCATTTATTACCATTGTGTCTTAATTCACACTGTAGATTGCTGTCTGCCACTGACACCTATTAGTGAGAGGAAGCTGTCATGAATTATGTAACAGGGAACAGGGGTTCATGCCTTCTGTTTTGCCTTTGATTATATCTTGCTATTTTCTTAGATCTGCTGACCTTATTTAAAGTCAGTGCTTGCTCAATGCTGCCGGAATCCAATCGTGTTGAGCTCTCATTGATATTGAAAGCAGTTTGAGTAATTCCCTTTGCTTTTATTCTGATTTTTGATTTTTACTTTTACCCAGTGACCTTATTTGAAGGCAGTATTAGTTGCGTGCTAGTGACATGACAAAATCTGTAGGAAGAGAAAGTTGCAATTTTTAGATAAAGGAGGCACAGGGGAATAACCTGGATTGACAGCAAGTCCGCCTGTGGTATAATTCGAGGCAGGCAGTGTACAGCATCAAACAGGAAATGAAAAAGAACACAGCCGGACACCTAATGTTCCTTTCCACTAAATAACTCTTTTTGAAGGTCATTTGGAATTGCAGACCACTATCGTGAAATGTTTTTTGATCCTGGTGGTTATATCCTGTGATACTATGGTAGTCTCACATTGTGCGTTTCTTTTTCTTTTATTTTAGTGCTGTGTTATATAAACTGTTTTTTTATTGATGCTTTCAATGTTGATATTTATCTGACTAGGTCCAAGCTCTCCTGTGAACCACAGCAGGTTTAGAAGATCATGATATGCTCGTGTGAATACCTTTGACTACTCTTCAGCATGTGTTGGTGGGGACAATAATACCACTGAAAATACACATAAGTAACTAGTCATAATTTCAACCTGTATTATTAATATTATTGTTTATTTATAAAACACCATCATCTTCCATAGCGCTGTACAAAGTAGTAATTACAGACAGGATAGAAACATACAGCAAATAGACTATTACAAATGCAGTGTTACAGAATTTACAATGGATATTCTGAATACAAGATACAATAGGAGAGAGAGCCCTGCCCTTGCGAGCTTACAGTCTAAATTATGAGGGATGGAGACGAGGGGGAAGGATCACAAACAGTCAGTTTTGAGCTTTGTGGAATGTGCCCTTTAGAAAACTGCTTAAGCCGGATTGTATGCTTTTCTGAATAGGTGGGTTTTAAATGCACCTTTGAAAGCTTTGAAGGTTGGGGATGTCATTCCAGAAGATTGGAATTGTACGTGAGTCCTGGAAGCGTACAGTCCTGGAGACGAGCATGAGAGAAGGTGACCAGGGCTGCATTGAGGTTGATATTATTTGTCATCTTGTTCCGGTTTGCCCCGGAAAGCAGCAAAAATGAGGTCATATTATTTATCTTGTTTATTTTTATTATGCGTGGTTCTCCTTCCTTGTGGGCTACTAGCCCAGTGCACCGGGCATAGGGGCTAATAACCTAGGACCCATAACCTGAGCGGCTGTTCTCCAAGCTCTGCAAGCACCTGTGCTCTTCAGAACAGGTCTGGTGCTTTTTCAGGGATTCTGTTGTTTAAAATTATCCTTACCTCATTAGAAAAATGTACCCTACCTTACAGTTGCAAATGCTTTTTTGTGCTAAAGTAAAAAAACTCACTCAGATAAGTTGTGGGGCACTCCCAAAGTAAAATTTGCTTCACACAAATAATTAGCATGACCCCCATTGTTTAGTTACGCCATGGGCACTGGAGATCCATCTGGGGCATCATTACCTGGGGGTTTTGCTAGAACAAAAATGATTTTTAGAAGATCAGGATTAGGTAAACATAATCCTAAACCTGGCAAGGAAGCCATCATTCCTGAATCTGATGGTAAATTATTCTGGGCAACAATTTTAGGTGTTGGTTAATTATACCAATGAGCCAGAAAGGGAATTATCCTGTTTGAAAGCCTCCCGTCCAGTTAGTGCCCTGTATCCGCCCCTCCGACTCCAGAATGATTAATACTGTTAAAGTCTGTAGGAAGGAAAATCTGTCAAAAGTATTTGGATGTTTTTTCTTATAATAGAAGTGTGTGTCTGTGTGTCTGTGTGTGTGTTTGTGTGTTCTTCCCCATGGGCTACTAACCCTGCACACCAAGCAAAGTTAATAGTAGATCAGGACCCAGAGGCTGAGCAGCCATCCTCCATCCCTGTAATTTTACTATCCCATGTGCTCTTTAGCATTGATCCAGTGCTGCCCCGGCAACCCCTTGAATAACACCGGGCCAATGCTGATGGGTGACAGGCTCCACCGTAGCTCAGGTGACAATCAGGTGAGGGGAGTTGGCGTGTGACCCACTGGTGCTGACAGGTGGTAAGCCAGCTCCCCTTCTCTTTGAAATGGTATAACTAGTATGCTAAGGAATTTGTCACATTTTTCTGCAAAAGCCACAGGGTGCTGTTTCCGAACATTCCAAAAAATATCCTTACTGCATGGGAAAAATGATATTCCTCACCTATACAAAAAAAACATTGCAGATGCAAGATAAAAGCATATCCAAATAATTAGCATGATGTTTTCTTCTGGCTCATGATTTAACCATGCACTACCAGCAATGGAAAAAATCTTCTGTTCCTTTCTTACATTTTTGCCTCATTTTGGTTAGCAGTAGATGAAATTCGGGTTCAGACAAACTGAAATTTTAACTCACTCACTCATAGGGCCATTACAAAACAATCTTACCTCCACCCCTGTTCCACTCCAGAAGGAGGGGACAACAATTATATTAGGAATGATCTGTGACATCACAAGTCACACCCAGCATAAGTAGCTCCTCCCTGCGGTGGACGCCAGACTCTCCAGCTGTCAGTGACAGCAAGCTGTGGACAGTGTGGACCCAGCCTTTGGATTCAGCAGAGATCAGCGGTGGATAAAAGGCAAGTATGGGGGGAGGAAATAAAAATAAAAAAAAAAAGTTTTTCTTATGTGTCAGAATGTGTTATGTGTGTTTTTTTGACCACTTAACTGCTATAAGACCCTTTACTAGTTCACAAGGCTCGAGGAGCTCGCAAGTCACTTATGGCAAGTGGGTGACTTGCCATTAGCCCCAGACCCCATTACTTGCCTCCCCAAAGCCCAAGGGAGGGCAGAAGAGCAGCTACTGGGCTATGCAGGCTGATAGCTTTGGGCTACCAGACCTGCATAGCTGGTGCCTGGGCTGGTTTTACTGGATAGAGTGGACGTAATTTTTTTCTCAATTTTAAAGGGTTTAATCCTTAAAAATAAAAAAATTTAACTCATAAGAATGGCATAGGGTCCCCCTCTCCAGGAGGGGGAGACCCCACACTTGGCCAAAAACACCAAACATACCAGTAAGTGTGACATATGTACTATGTTGGGTTTTGAAGAACTTACTATTGTTGTTGATTTGTCTTTTCTACAACCATACCTTGCGATTTTCAATATAGTCTGTGTCTGCACAGATGTTACATTATGTCTGTGAAAAGGGGGAGGGCCTGTTATTCTGCCTGTTTTACTACTCAGCGGAACTATACAGCACTTTCATAAAAACAACAGTATTCATTGTTTCTTCTTGCCAGTAAAAATTTTGGTGAACTAAGAAGCAGAGAAGAAACAGACAAGCAGAGGAAAAAACAGATATTCCCTGCAGGGACAGGGAACATGGTGTGTGATGCAAGAAAAGTAAAGGAATAGCCCTTCATGTAGTGGGAAATGTGAATGTCTCTTAGGGCTAATTGAGAGCATGAGGGAGTTGGTTAGGATAGTAAAGTGTTCCTGAAACATGTTTGGAAAGAATGCTTCAATTTCACACTTGTCATTGAAAATCATTTATAAACTTAGTTTGTATAGCCTGAGGGAAAGGATGGGATATGAATACAGTATGTGAAGGGTTTGTTTAAAGGAAAAGTCCACTTCTGTGGACCTTTCCTCAGACACCAGGGCCAGCAGCTCTGGAAGTAACAAGATGAATAAGGGTTGGGTGGTCTCAGTTTGATAACATTGTTATAAAACTGTAACCCATGAGAAAGAGTTTTCAAGCCCTTTGGTCATCAAAACCATTTAAAAAAGTGTTTCAATATGTGGGGATGAGCATATAATTAGCTGTGAATTCTCTAAATATCCAAAACTTCTGGGATTTGTTTTCAGAGGGATCTGAAACTTTTTTTTACACATGTTAGCCAATTTGACATATAGGCCTCGATTCAATAAAGGTAGAAAAAAATTCTCATGCTGGTAAAAAAATCAATTCATGAGAAAAAAAAGCCTGAGATTGTCACTGTTACTGAATCACTAGTTTACTACAGTGTAGAAAGGAGTAAACAGTCTCTACTTTTCTTAGGAGTAAAAAAGGGCCATTGACTTTCATTGTTTTCTTAGCTGGTGATTCAGCAACAGTGACATTCTCAGGCTTTTTCTCTTGAATTGAATCTTTTACTACCATGAGAATTTTTTTCTACCTTACCTATTGAATCGAGGCCATAGACCCAAATAGGATTTAACTGCCACAATTAGACGAATCAGCATAAAGTCTATTTATGTAAATTGACTAAATTACACATTTATGTTTTAAGCTAACAAGTTTTATAATAGAACCATTGTCTGGCCTTTGATGTATGGCTAAACTAGGGACGAGAGAGTGGCAGAAAACAATGGAACCTCCACCATCACAAGAATAATCCTCTACAGAATAGTCCTACTGATGTAATGATGGTGGAGAAAAAAGAAGGTGGTGATGACTGATGTGGCGATGCCACAGGGCTTCTGAAATGAAGGGAATCAGCTGGAGCAGATTACAATGCTTGAGGTCTGCAATAGAGCAACTTGGCGTGGTTAAAACAGACAACATAATACCTAATTTTTGCTGCACAATGCTCCCTCCTCGGGCATTTTAACATATGAAAATACGAAAATCCTGTTTGTCTTTCTCAGTGATTTGTCTACCAGCTGGAGGAGAACTGGAACTGTCCATATCCTTTATGATCATATGGAGAGTAAATAACTACATGCTGAGGGGCTGCAGTGAGCAATATACAAGAATAAACAAAACCACGTCCGGATAGTCACTTTTTGGATAAGTACAGTATTTTTCGCTCTATAAGATGCACCTAGTATCTGGAGGAAAAAAAAAATTCTGAACCAAATAGTGAGCTTAAATACCGTCCAGAACAGGGTAGAATCCCCCCTAATTACCCCATCAACTTTGTATGCAAGAACTCCCCCAGTCCCCTCTAACAGGTAGTGTGGCAGATCCTTCCCACTTCCCCAAAAACAAGCCGCATACAGAATCCCCCCACCCATATAACAGGCAGCTTGCAGAAGAGCCCCATGGCAGATCCCTCCCCCAACATCCACAAAAACAAGCAGTATGTAGAATCCCCCTCCCCCATATAACAGGCAGCGTGCAGAATATCCCCAACCCACCCTATAACAGGCAATGTGGCACCCTGCAGCAATACATGCCTTCTTTTGAAAGACTTCAGAGATTCATCTGATATGAATCCCTACAGTTCTAGAACGGGTGCCATCACAAAATGTAAAGGGTTTCATATTGAATTTGAATATGTACCAAATCCATTTGGTCTACTTATCAGGAAGAGTGTAGGTATCAAATTCCCGGACTTGTTAGTTTCTTTATTTATCTTGATGGGCCTACCTTCTCTAGGTCCATTGCAGGCTTCCTTTTAGTCTGGGAAGTGCTTCCACCCCCAGCCTATCTGAAAGGCTGGACACGTGAGAGTGCCTCAGATACAGGGAAGCCAGACACACAGCTGCTGGTAAAGACAGTGCCATGGGTGTCGCTGGTAAATGTACCTTTGAGTCTGACCCCGGGGTTTTTACACAGCGGGAAATCCTGATTTTGATTGCCCCGGGGGCAGGCTACTAGCCAGCACTGGCATCCTTTAGACTTCAGGAAGACTCTAGACACAAGTAAAGGCATATACTTGTTTAGTTAACTCTTAACTAACTAGAAGTGTTTTATTAGTCTATTGAAGCTGCCTTAGGATTCTAGGTCTTATATGGAACTATTACCTCTTTATCTAGTTACACCCCATAGCATTGATATAACCATAGGCAACCCCTTACCTTCAACATGCCACATATACAGTGGCAGACATATAATGAAGGCAGGGAAGGCAGATGTTACTTTGCCTGTGGCAGAACAAGGTCTGCTGCCCCCATCAGGGTGGGGCTGAAGCTGTCTTCCCCCCTCTCCATTGCAGCATCAGCCCCATGCTGATGGAGTTCTAGAACGGGTGCCATCCCAAAATGTAAAGGATTTCAGATTGAATTTGACTATGTACCAAATCCATTTGGTCTACTTATCAGGAAGGGTGTAGGTATCAAATGCCCTGACTTGTTAGTTTCTTTATTTATCTTGAAGGGAAGCATGCATGGGCAGTTCTCATGGTTTATTTTATTTTTGTAATCAAATAGTAATTTGCACTATATGTTTTTAAAGCTTCTGAACTGTGATTTATACTATAGTTTACATGGCTGTCAATATACAGTTCAGCCATTTATTACTCCATGGGAGGCAGAGATGGAACATATAAGGCAAGAGGCCATTACACAGTGATGACCAACCATGACACTGCTTTGAGCCTTTTAACAAAAACTTAATACTACTATACAAGGACAAAACAGACTTCAAGAAATAAAATGTTATTTTGCTACATTGGTGTTGTTATCTGAACAACCACTTTTAGCATTAATTGCTAAAATTCATTCATGCTGGACATCTCAAAAATAAAATAAAGGTTACCTAATCCATTAACAAATGTTTAGGAGGAACAACACACAGGAATTTCATTTTCAGGTGTGTTGCTCCTCCGTGTGGCGGCATCCCCAGTCAGGTTGTCCCGCTGTGTATATCCCTCCATGTCACATCATACAGTCACCTTCCTTCTGCTCCCACGAGACAGACTCAGGCAAGAGTGAGTGTGCTGATTGGCGGAGTGGTGTGCTCAGGCAACTAGGAGGCTCGCTGTCACTCGGCTCCCTTCGGTGCTACTGATGGCTAAGCCTCCTGGACGGCTAAGCACTCGTGCGGTTCTGAAGGGAGCCTAGTGCGCTGCCAGGCTCATCCCCCCCTCACCTTGCAGCTATGGCAGGCTCACGTTGCTCATTTTGAAAGGTCGGGCATGGACACACAGGACTACAGGTGAGCAGGGATGCGGCCACAGCACAGAGACGCGGCGGGTGTTCAAGAGAAGGTGGATGGATTCGGGCATCTGGGGGCATCCCAATTCGGTAAACTCCAAGGACAGAAACTCGGATAGCCCAGAGTCTTTTAGACTTCAGGGCCTTCAATGTTCCTCTTTAAGGAGTCCCTTTAACCATTCGACTGGTAGTTTATTCTATCATGGTAATGTGTTCATAATCTATGCCTATTCTCGCAGTATTTTGGAAAGCCCTATGAAAGGTGCATTATAAGAAAATAAGGAATATTTATGAATGCAATAGCACTGAATGTGTTCTGTCTTTCTTATCTTACTTATAAATACCATATGACGAAGAAGAATTGGAAACTTGCGACTTACTTTAAAACCCTGGGGAATCTCCTACTTCCTCTCTGATCTTTGTTAGCATCTGTCTCCTCTCTCTTATTGTTTGTGTAGAAAGTGTTCAGTTCATCCAAAGAATGCATCTGTTTTCTGCCATTTCCTGGTGTTCAATTATTTAGCTTAACATCCTAATAAAATATTGAATTTGAAGGATAACAAAGATGTATGCGCACATGCTCATGTTAAGTAGTTCACCATCAAAAGTCAGAAATTATGTCATGAACCAAATGGCACTGAAATCCTTTGGGTAATTAGCTAAGAGGCATAATTTACCAACCACCTTAATAAACCTTAATAAACTATGGAGGATGCAGCTGTGAAGCAACAATAAATATGTTATTTTATTAAATATATAGTTTTTTTCATATTTATTTTTATTTATAAACTGTTCTAGAATAAGCCATCAGAGATTAGGCCATATTCATCTAGGCGATTTAGTCAAGCCTGATTTATTCATATATGCTAAGCAACCTCTGTTTTGCCCTTTTGATAAAAGGAGCTTTTAGGTTTGCAGGATAACCTTATCCTGTGTGTCAGAACCCCAAACCATGCACTGTGTGTGTGGAGCTGCCCCTGCTAATGTAGGGGATTTTCTAGATGTTTTTTTCTATTTCACTAGGATAGTTAAGGTTAAATTGCTTCTTAAGTGGCACCAAAATCTTCTTGGGGTCCCCATCCCAAGCGAAGCAGCAGTGGCCCGGGTTTAAAAATATATTTTTCCTTCTCTAGGCCCATTGCAGGCTTCCTTTTAGTCTGGGAAGTGCTTCCACCCCCAGCCTATCTGAAAGGCTGGACACGTGAGAGTGCCTCAGATACAGGGAAGCCAGAGATACAGCTGCTGGTAAAGACAGTGCCATGGGTGTCGCTGATAAATGTACCTTTCAGTCTGACTCCGGGGTTTTTACACAGCGGGGAATTCTGATTTTGATTGCCCCGGGGGCAGGCTACTGGCATCCTTTAGACTTCAGGAAGACTCTAGACACAAGTCAAGGCATATGCTTGTTTAGTTACCTCTTACGTTACTAGAACTGGTTTATTAATCTATTGAATCTGCCTTAGGCTTCTAGATCTTTTATGGAACTATTACCTCTTTATCTAGTTATACCCCATAGCGTTGCTATAACCATGGGAATCCCCTTACCTTCAACATGCCGCATATACAGTGGCAGACATATAATGAAGGCAGGTGTAGCGGGCACGTGTCTGGCCGGGGGCACGCGCTCTGGGGAGCGAGGGGGGGTTCTTGGACCTAGGGTAGGGCTTCCCATGTTGGTGTGGCATGTGTGGGTGGAGGTGCACTTACTGGCTTCAGACGTCGCTGGGATCCAGAGATGACACTCTTTGGTGAATTCAACATGGTCTTTATTGGTTGGCTTCCGTCCATGGCAAAACACAGCAAACAGTTCAGTACAGCATGATCCACAGGTTACAGCAACAGTCAATTCCAATGGTCTCCTCCATGGCTGTTTCTCAGCTCCTCCACTACATTGACATGTATCCCCTCATGACAAGCTCCAACTTAAGAACACTCTAGAAGGGTTGGTCTCTCCCTTATATAACCTTGGTATTGTTGCTATCCCAACTATTGTTGCGAGTCCCAACCAATTGCAGGGCAGTTAATGTTGCCAATGCCACCTGCCTGAGTCTCTATTTACCAACCTAAGGGGAATGCCAGACCATTAATGTACTGTTCGGTTCATTCCTTAGGCAACACTGCCATCATGTGGTTTCATGATGCAATGGTCCCAAGAAATGCATCCAACAGGTTTAACTACACTATTTAAAGGTTTCAATCCACTATCAGGGCCTATTCCACTGACAGGGCTCTAATGTTTTCTACTTTTAGTGTTGCCCATGGTTTCCACCCGTCACACAGGGAAGGCAGATGTTACTGTGCCTGTGGCAGAACAAGGTCTGCTGCTCCCATCAGGGTGGGGCTGAAGCTGTCTTCCCCCCCTCTCCATTGCATTATCAGCCCCATGATGATGGGCATACAGAGGGGAGCAAGGCAGAGATGATGCTGCAGCAGGGCAGAGATGGGGGTACAGCAAGGAGCAGGTTGGAGATGGCATGCAGCGGGCAGCAGGGCAAAAATGGGGGTGCAGTGGGGAGCAAAGTGGAGACGGGGTGCAGAGGGAGTTGGAGGTAGAGCAGGGCAGAGGTGGGGGTGCAGAGGTACTGTAGGGAAGGGGTTCCAAGCCCTCCTACTCAAAGCCCACCAACAAAAAACTCTGCTGCTGCACTAATTACTCAGCTTGTGAATCTGTTTGTAGATCTGCAGAAGATGACTTGTTGGTGGGCCTTGAGGAGGAGGGGTTTGGACCCCTGCTGTAGGGGACAGATAGACTAGGAGGTGTAGCTGCTGGGGTGAGTGGGGGTTTAAGTGTGGCTGCTGGTTGAGCAGTGATGGTAAAAAAGAGGAGAGAACCCAGTGAAGACAGTGAAGACCAGAGGACCCAGAAAATGAGTCAGTGGCTGAGGTCAATCAGTAAAGACAACATAGACCGGCAGTGAAGGTGGAGGTAAGTGCCACATTGCAAGATCCTTTGGTAGCCATAATTAGGCATTGAGCTCCGTATTATAAGGACAGGAAATAGACTGCAGTACTGTCCATAACCTTTTGAGAAAAATGTGGTTGCTGCAAGGGTGTGCACTATTTCCTATCTCCACCATAATCTTCACCTTGCTGGCATTCCTTAAGTGGCTGTGCAGATCACACAACAGGGCAACCTAAATCTGAATGTCCGGGGACACAAACCCAAATCCAGGAAAGTGAAAATTCTGGGTTTTGGTTCCCTTTAAAGCAGACCAAAACCAAAGGGTTTTCTCTAATCTGTGTGTTGGTCTGCTTTACCTGGGATGCCCTGCTGTGTGAAACCCTCGAGTTCACCATTTTTCTTTTTACTTGACCAGCAATCTCACAGTGAATACGGGGGCTGCATGACATCCTCTGCTTTTCTTTGGGCGCGCACCAGCCATCTATCTGAGCTCCACTGGAGTGGAGCTACTTAATCCGAGTACTCATTCTAAATAGAGTGCTGGAGTTATACTGTTCCCCTCCAGCATATCCCTATAGTGATAGATAGCTGGATTGTACCAATCCACCGAGGGAAAGCGATACATGTCATGTGACCCACACATGTTCTATTGGATGACTGTTCGGGTAAGGTGAACCAGAGAGATGCCCCAAGAACAGGGAGTAGTCTGCACTGGCCATAGGATTCTGGTCCCCCACAGTTCTAGAGGGCTGCAGATGTTCCTGTCTGCCACTCTCTTGCCCCAGGAGAACATGTAGGCCTCCTGTTCCCTATCCTACTTTGGAACTCTGGGCATCCATTCTGTGCCCCAAGGGGTCTCACCTTCTGTCCCTCTAATGGGACCAGTTGCTTCAGTGGGCACTTCCTCAATAGCAGGCTAAATCCACAAAGGCCCTTTGCCACCCCCTGCTTATATTTGGCCTGGGAAGTGTAAGATCCTGTGAGATCTGGTCCCCAGGCATGATCAAATCCTGTCAGCAACCCTGTCACCTCTCCTGCCCTAAGGCAAGATAGTGAAGAGAGCAACAACCTGACATCAGTCCTGTAAGTGCTTACCCCTTTAGCCTCAAACTGCACACAGTGCCTATGCTTCTGCCTCTGCCACTATATCCCTGGCTCCCATGTATGTACTGGCTTGGAGACGATATTCCTGTGTTTGTTAACTGGCTCCTACCCCACATTGCAGGAGAGGCCCATGGGAAAGGCATGCGGTAAGCTGCTTCCTGCCCTATTATAGCCATTGGGTTTACAGTGCCTTTAAAGTCGTTGATTCTGCTATTTTCTCTGGTTACTCACCTCTTCTTAGAGCATTTAGAACAATTGCCAATGACTCCATCCCAAAAGCAATAATAAGGCATCAAGTACCTGTAGATTATCTGATGCCTGTCCCATGTGGCTCTTCTCCATTTGCTGCAGCACTGGGAAGAAGCTGTAGTTGCAGTTTGACCACCGTTTAAAATTCATTTCTTCATGACTACACAAGAACAGCCACTCTGCCCCTTGATGCTCTGATTGTGAGTTAGCATGGCAAGCCACAGTGGCCCCATAACTGTCTGACTACAGCAGAGCAAGCTCATGACTCCTAAAGCTGTGCCATGGCATGTCCTTCCAAGATAAGCCATGACCCATACATTTAGACATAGAAGAAAATGGCTTTGCTCAGAATACATAAAGGTATGTAAATATAATCAGAGATTTTAAAAGCTTCGGGATGGCTGATTTTACATTGATGCCAAGGGGGGAGAAAGGCAGTGTGTGTCTGGACAGGGACTTTAAATGAATCACAATCAGCATTTACAGTCAAACATCCTGTGGCGTCTCTTTGTTGGAAATGCTAGGCCAGCTGGGTGATAAAATAGAAAAACAAGTTCTGACAAAAGAGCTCAATAGTTTGAATCACAAATGCACTTTCATTGAGCCATTGCTTGATGGATGAGATTTTTATTGTGCACCAAAGATCTTTAAAAAAAATTGTGTTCAATAATTAATGGACCAGTTTGCAGTGTAACCAGATGCTCATGTCTTTGGACAGAGGGGGCTGGCAGAGATAATGCTGCGAAAGTGACCAAAGGGCCGTTCATCATTTCCTAAAAAATATTGATAAATAGATATGCTTGTGATCGTTTGTGCAGCCATGAATGAAGCCCTTTGAACTTCAGTGGGCAATGCTGTAAACCTTGGGTTGCGTTCCAGCCAGACAGTCACCATGGAACTTGTGCTTATTTCTCTTCCTCCCGATTGTAGGTGTATGAGGTGGTTTTAAAATAGTTTTCTTATGGTAAGTTCTAAGCACAACAAGGCCAATATACCTTAAAGGAGCACTATCACGAAACAGTGTAATACTAAAAATCCCTATTAACATGTCGGCTAATGAGAGGAGGGGTCACATACACCTGAACTGAATAAAACTCCTGCCAAGCTTGTGGTTTATATTCTTATGGTAGGAATAAAACCAGGGGTGACAGGTTTAGCCTATCAGGGGTGACAGAGCCTGTCACCCTGGATGTCCTTTTTTTCCATTAAAAGAAAGAAAAACAAGCCTAGTTGGATATTTCTTGATGCGGGGTGTTACCTCACCCCCTGCCATCCAGCATATTTATATGAATATTTAACATTGGCCATTTTTTCGCGATAGTGCTCCTTTAAGGTTTATTCTGCACTGTGAGTGACTCCTTACTCACGTTTTTTTAGAGAAAATGCCTTAGATTTTTTTCCCTCTGTGCAATTGAGCACCATATTTAGCTGTTCAAATTTCACAGCTAAATATGTTGCAGCGTGAAAATGGAGGCGCATGCGTGTTGCACTGCTCAATGGAAAGCTAAGAGAAGAACTGTCTGACTCACTAGTGGTTGCCCTTTCATGGTTCTGGAATGCCCTCACCTCCATGGGTAGTGTATTTACCTCAGGCTGCAGCGCAAGTCCCCAAGATGGCAGTTGTTACCTCAGCAGTCTCAGTCCTCACAGAAGAGCATGGGGGACAACCAAGACAGTACTTTTGTGCGACCATCTTCTTCTCTGGAGGAACTGCTTACAGTTTCCAGATTCCAGGTACTCCTGCATCAAGCCCTAGATGCCATGGCCCAGAAAATCCCCTCACATATTATAAGCAAACCTTCTAAAGACATGGCTGAGCTGGGGCAGAGAATATCTTTGAGAGTCATAAAGGGACATGAAGAGGATTTGCAGTCTCTGTGTTCTGAGGTAAAATTTCTGAAATCTAAGTGGGAGGATCAGGACAACAGAGCCCACAGGTGAGAATTAGGGGATTACCTGAAAGCATAATGGATTTACAGTCAGCAGCTACAGCGCTGTTTCAAGAGCTTGCCCCAGATATGCCGATTGATCTCATACATCGGGCACTTACTAAGCCTGAGGTCTTCAGCCCCTGCCTCTTCTTTAAAACCAGAGGGACTTTTTATTATCCACTATATATAGAACATATACGACTCTTCCGATGTATGGTAAACTGTGGTGACCCAAAGAAAACTGTTCTTGTTTGTCTTCGAATTTATATTCAGACATGATGGTTAATGCTTATGCTGTACAATATAATTAATAATGGGTCCCGTATCCTGATATTTGGGCTCCTTTCGCACCTCTGCGTTGTACTTGTGTTGCTTTTTACTTGCTTTGTGCTTAAATTGGCATTTCCATGAACTTTTATGGAGCGGCATTGAGTTGCGATGGTGGCGCTGCATGCAATACTTTTCCTTGTACAACTCGGTGCAAACGACTGGGTGTAAAGGGGGCCTACGGGTGCATCCCAAAGTTTTTTATGATTTATTTTATGATTTATTTTTCCCAACGGCACCTTTCCTTCCCTATGGGGAGGGGGGAGTTTGGAGAAATAACCTTAATAAGTTGAGATATTTTGAATATACAGTGGAAAGACTGGAGGTTTATTGTATTAGTTTTAAAATGTGGAAACACAGGTATCCTATTGCTTATATATGACGATATATATATATATATATATATATATATATATATATATATATATACATAAATGCTGCTGCATTGGGCTTTTTCGGAATCTCTTCAATTTTAGCCTTTTTTGGCTTATTTGCACCCCTGTGCATTTGCATTGCCTTTACATGGATTTCTATGAAGCTGCGGTTGCATTGCAGGAGGACCTGCTTTTACAAGTGTGGTGCAGTGTGGCACAGGTGGGGCTAGGTGTGAAAAGGTCGTCTGGGGGGGGGGGTTCAATAACTACCAAACTCTTTATCAGGGTCAAATGTTTCTACAGATGACACTGGGCCAGTTATCTAGACAATGAGAACTATGTATGGTCTGTTCTTTACATGATGTTTGTTTTTGTTAATAATCTCTTTTTCTCTCCAGACTAGCAGTCAGATATTGGAGGAGATGTCATGATTTAGATTATTGCATTAGTCAGTCAGCATTTCCAGAAGTTCCATAACCATTATGCTTCTGCTCAGAGGCCACTGTTGCCTTGTCACTTACCCTCCTATGGCTGCAAGCCACATTGGAGGATTTTTTTCTTGTGTGTTTTTCGGACATTATCTTTTTGTATGTCTTGTTGTTTTGTCTTTCATGGTGTTGGTTGTTTTGTCTTTCATTGTGTGTCTTCTCTTTATATGTCTTGTGTCTTATTTTGTCTTTGTGATATGATTGTCTTTTCATGTTTTGTAATCTATTCTGAGCCATGGGAGGCTGAGGGATGGCTGTGAGCTTTTATATATATCTTATTCAACATCTATAATGTCTTTATGTGTGGTATGCTTGAATGTAAAGGGTTTTAACACCCCTCAGAAATGCACAAAAGCTTTTCTTATCTTGTCTTGTTCCTGTCCTTAGACATAAAAAGGACCCCACTAACACTGTTGATGTTCAAGATACTACTAGTTCTGATTCTACAGAGAATTGATTTGGAAGGCTTAGTAGATGCTTAAAGGTAAAGGAACCCTTCAGTGTTTTTTCCACATAATTCTCACTCTAGAATCAATCATATTTTGTCCCAAACACAGCCTTATGGATGCTAGTATGAAGCTGATTTCATGGTCTGATCATCATGCCAATATTATTACAGTTGTTTCCCTTGTCTCGAGGGGCAGATTATTCCTCTGGTACCTAAACTAATAATTGCTCTCTAACCCGGACCATTACTCTTAATTATGGGACTCCATCTCTCTTTATTTTATGGAAAAAGAAAGCAGTTAAGGGGATGTATCATTCAGCTAAGTTCACAAGTTAAACCGGACCTTCAGCCTTAATAGGAGCATATATTTTATGTTTCATGGACCCTGGTAAAGGGTCCATGAATGTCATTGGCAAAAGACCCCAAGCATGCTATTTCCTTTGGATATCAGGAAGGCATTTGACACCGTCTCCTTGACTTCTTTTTATAGCACTGGAAAAGAGGGGTTTGGAAAAAAAGGGGGTATCAGGCCCTGCAGGAGTATGTACAATATGCTGGATTTTCTTCTCCTCTTTTTCCTACTTCCAGGAGTACAAGGCAGGGTTGTCATCTATCACCAATACCTTTTAATTTGGCAACAAAGCCTTCAGCTATTAAGATTAGTGGACACCCTAATATATCTGGCATTGAGGTAGCTGGTCACAACAACCATAAACTGCACCTATTTGCGGATGATGTTCTTTTATTTTTACTAACCCATTAGCCTTCCTAATTTAACCAGTGTGTGTTAGCTAGTTCTGGGTTGGCCTCGGGTATTAGTGGTCAGTGCTTTACAGTATGAGGCCTTAAATGTCTTCCTACTAGCAGACTTAAATTTGATCATTGAGACTTCTTTTAACTATCATGGGGAGGCTTCTAAGATTAAGTATTAAGATGCTTTTATCACTGCTGACCATGGTAGCTTGTTCCAAGGAACTATCCACAAATCCTTAGATCTATTAGAAGCACGTTAGAATCTTGGAAGAGATACCATATTTCCTGGCTGGGACGCATAGCAGCAGTCAAAATGACTGTTCTGTCTAAGCTCTTGTATTTATTTAGAACCCTTCCAATATCTTCATATTTTTTTGCAATCAGCACAATTAACAGTCCTTCTTTCATAAAGGGTGGCAAACATCAGCGAATTGCTAAATCCTTGATGTACCATTCCCACTGGCACAGTTACTTCAGTATCATGCAACCACTAAACCACCATAATGGGTCAGTTTAGAGGCGGCAGCTCTGTTAACAGTTGATGGCCTTTTATAAACAATACCCACTTTTTGGCCCAAATTCATCAACCCTATACTTCTATAACTTCTTTGAATTTGTGGTATTCTGTTGAATTCCGTGGACAATACTTTAGCATTTGAGAGATGCTGCTTGTCAGACCCGAGTCCTAGGGGAATGATATCTTTGATATACTCAGAACTTACCCTCACTCCTGACTCTTGTAGGCCATCTTATACACATAAATGGGAGGTGGACCTGGGGCAGGGACTAGAGGATGAGGACTGGGAGCAAATGTTGGAAAACCCAGGTAGATCATCCATTAGTGCAGGGCTAGTTGAGACTAGTCCGAAGGTTCTTTATAGGTGGTATTTAGTCCCCGCTAAACTGGCAAGATTCCTACAAAATTACTCTTCAAAGTGTTTTGGAGGATGCTATACAGATGGTTCATTCCATCATATATGATGGGATTGTCCGAAAGGTTCGCTCCTTGTGGACACGGACTTACCAATTAATTTATTCCACTTTAGGGTAAACATGGAGTCCATTTTAAGCTCTCCTCAGTAAGAAGTCTGTCCCTGCCTGTCTCATGTCTTGTGCATCATTTAATGTTTGTTTTTCTTTTTTATTGTTTTATTTTCCCCTCTCATAATACTCAGTGTTTGGGTCCCTTATTTAATTGGTTGAGGTACATAAACTATACCGACGGTGGTGATTTGTATATTTCATTAATATAGTGCCATCTTCATTCGAAGCAAATTGGTGCATTTCTTCTCTTCACCTGGGGTGACTCCAAGCAGAATGACATCATCCCTCTCCTGCGATATAAAAGGTCACTTCGGCACCGGCAGAGCTGTCAGATGTTGGTAGTGATCGGTGGAGGGCAGGTGGAGGGGCAGGGAATTTTGATCCTCTGCCCCCCCCCCCATCCGGCTTCTACCAATCACTACCGGACAGAGGATCAGAGATAAAAAAAAATCTCTCTGGTGTTTTTACAGTAAACCATTTGTGAACTGGTAAAGGGTCCATGACACCAGTTCGCAAAGCTTGAGGGTCTGGCAAGTCATCAGTGGCAAGTGGTTTACTTGCCACTAAGCCCAGCCCCATGTTCTGCCTCCCCAAAGCCAGAGGGAGTGCAGAAGAGCCCGCAAGCCCTTGAGGGCTATGGGGTCTTGTAACCTTCAGGACCAGGGGCCAAATAAGCTGGCTCCTGCACCATGGTCTACAAGCCCCATAGCTGGTAAACAGGCTGGTTTTATATATTTAGAAAATTTACATGTCTGGCTTTCCCCCTTGCTAGCAGCCAAAAGAAACCCAAGAAAGCCACTCACCTGACCCCTCAATGGATCCAGCCGGGTCTCCTCTTCATTGGGGGGGGCTTCGATCCCCCTGGGTTCTTCAGTCTTCAGGAGAGGGCCCCCCCACAACTAGCCCCGTCTCTTTGGGGATGGGGTGGATGACATCATCCCATTGATGTCATACCGCTGACAGTTGTCAGATACGGTGATCACTGGAGGAAGGGGCATGGAATCCTCTAATCCCCTGCCTCCCCACCCCCAATCCAGCAATCACCGTATCTGTCATCGAGAAAGGTGAAAGATCAAGTCATTTTCTCTGGTGTGGTGTCTTATTTTTACAGTAAACCCTTTGTGAACTGCTAAGAGATCCATGAGACCCATATACCAGTTCACAAGGCACAGGGCCTGGCAAGTCATCTGCGGCTAGCGGGTGGCTTGCCATTGACCTCCAGCCCCCATTGCCTGCCTCACCAATTCTTGGGGGGGGCGCTCGTAGCCTCCAGGGCCGGGGGCCACAGAGCTGGCTTCCATGCCCTGTTCTACAAGCCATGCATAGCTGCTGCTCTGGCTGGTTACGCTGTGGGGGGGGACCCCACTGCATCATTTTTTCATTTAACCCATTATAGTGTGGATAGTGGTTGTAAATCTTATAAAGTGCTCTTTTCAGTTTGGGGGGGGGTCTCCTGAGCAAGAACTACCTATACATACGTGGTACCACTGTAATCGGGAGAAACGGGGCCTTCACATGCAATATGGTTTTCTTTAATAAGATACTTTTTTAATTAAAATAAACGAGACACATTTTCAAAAACATTTTTATTTATTTTTTTTAAATGACCTGTTACCAGAGGGTGATAACATCTTAAGTAGGCTGGCAGTTAAAAGGGTTAAAAGTAACTATGCATGTTGGGTATTGTTCTGTTCAGGGGACCTTGTGCTTGTTTTTTACTTGTTTACATATTTATATTTTAGGAAAATGTCTTTTTATTCTGCCTTTTATACATTCTTTAGGGAAACCCTGTGCAAACAAGGAATTTGTTGAGGGATTACTTCCAGAAAGTTGAGCCCACTACAAGAAGCTGGGTATGTCCTGTACTTTCAGAAAGATATGGTCTGTGGGGGTATTCCAAATGTAAAGGATTGTTTTGGTTCAAAAAGTGCAAGGTGCGCACTTTGTCTGCAGAGCTGAAATTTCAAGTAAAATTACCCTTACGTGCATGATTTATTTTGGGGTGTTTGGCAACTCTTCCCTTGACAGTACCGATGCATGTTGGGTATTGTTTTGTTCAGAGGACCTTGCTTTTTTCAGATTTAACTTGTTTTTTTTCTTGTTTGCATATAGTTTTTTAGGAAAATGTGGCTTTGATATTGCTTTTTTATTCTTTTTTTTTAGGGAAACACTGTGCAACTAAAGAACTCAGCGAGGAATTACTTCTTGAAAACTGCACCCATGTCAGAAATATTGAGAATACACTAAAACAAGTCCAAACAAGACATTTCATGTTAAAGCCCAGACTCTGCTGAAGAAAACAATATATAATTTTCTTAGGAAATCTCTTCAAAAATCACAATTGAACATATAGAGCACAAAATATTAAAATTGGTCTGGCAACAGAGGGTGACAAAATCTCCAGGTAGGCTGGCAGTGTTAGGCAAGTGTTAAAGAGGACCAAAACTCAAAAAAAAAACTTAATTTATTTTGCTCATCCACCCCAGGTACATTAAAGTTTGGATGTTTTCTGCTCTCAATGCTGCTTGGTATTCCTGGTATAGTGATTTTAATTTCTGTTTTTCCCAGGTATGACATTTGTATATCATTGGTTTCTGACAGGATACCATTGTCATAAACTAGCTGCTTAAGGCCCTACTCCTCCCTTCTTGCAATCTCATGCTTGGAGCAATTAAAGCCTAGTGACTGAAGAATAGTGCTAGAAGAAAGATAAGAACCAAAAGAAGATTTAATTTTTTCTAAATTTTTCTCCAAAATTTCGTTTGAAGCCGAAATTGTTTGTTTTTATCCAATTCTTTACTAGGACATTAAAGGGATTTTTACTTAGCCGCGTGGGCGTGGATGCTCCACTTTAAGCGGATAAGGGCATTCCAGAGGAGTGGAGAGGCACATGAGACCTTATGGAGGCATGATTGAATGGAGTTGACCAGAGTGGAAGAAAGGAGAAGTTCGGAGGCAGGTGGCGTCTGGGTTGGCATTGATGGTTTAGAGATGAAATGAAGAGAGGGGCCTGGCTAGAGAGAACTTTTTAAGTACGAGTTAGGATTTTAAACTAAATTCTCTGCGAAACTGACAGCTAGTGGAGGCGACTGACATTTTTATCCAATGTACCGAATTAGGGATAGGATATACGGCTTCAGGTTAATATGGACAAACCTTTTGTTCAATTTAACATTTGGTGTGCTGACTTTTCTTTATATGTAGTTTAGGAAACAGGTACCAATCTCTTCTACTGAATGTACTCTGCAAAATGTTAAAATGCTGAGATTAAGAAAATGTTCAGGTGCTATATAATGAAATGTATGATGCGTAACATAGAGGCATTGAAAAAATGCTTCTCATTACTGATTGGTTGCCCAGATGCCATATTGTCAATACAAACCATTACAAATGAAGGGAGGAAGTCAATTATAACAAGGAACATGCATGCTCAATCCAAAATATCTGCTCCAATTCACAATTACCATGACCTAATGAATTAATGAGTATGCAATCCCTACAGGTTAAAATGGTTTGCTAATTTCTCAAGTAAGGAAAATAAATTGCCCATGACTTAATTTTGGATGTGAAACCCAATATCCCATAATGAGCTTTAAATATGCATACACTCTAACTTGTCCATGCATTTTGGAAATCTGCTTCCTTTGCTATAGATAAACTGCCTTCTTTTAATTAAACATTCCATCTGATTTTTAGATGTATTCCCTATTTAAAAATCTGGACGTGGGTGATAAAATATGATCTGTTCAGTGGTGAGGGTCATGCTAAAGATTTACTAAATTAAGTTCACCTTGGGGCTTGCTGAGATTTGCATCTTTATAACTTCACTAAACAAATCTATAAAAATGTTTTGTTCTAACTTATCCCAATAAATCAAATACCCCTGAGTTAGGGCATTTTTACATGTGAGGTTCGTCACTTCTCCAAAGAGGTAAGAATAATTGTTTGCAGAAAGAAATAACAAATTCTTTGGCATAGCCCATAGGGTGCTGTTATTTCCAAACTCTCATAAAATGATTCTTACCTCAATAGTTACATATTTAATATGAGTGAAATAAGACATATGTTCATCAAGTTCAACCAAGGGTGTTGGTGTAGGGGAAGTTATTTTTAATTTTATTTTTTATTTTATTTTTTTTACTGATAACAGATAATTGTAACTGTTAATGTTATTGTCTTCTAAATAAGCATCTAATCCTTTTTTGAAGCTGTCAGTGGTTGATGCTTTAACAAGCTTCTGTGGGAGGCTATTCCACTGATTTATAGTTCTTATGGTAAAGAACGATTGTCACCTCGGGAGACTGAATTTCTTTTTTTCCAGTCGAAGGGAGTGCCCCTTTGTCTTTAGAGAGGATTTTTCCTGAAATAGTGTTTCCCTATATTTTTTGTATGGGCAATTTATATATTTATGTATCCCCCCCAGTCGTCTCCTCTCAAGACTAAGCAAATGTAATTCTTGTAATCTTTCCACATATCTAAGATCTTTCATTCCTCTAATTAGATTGGTGGCTCTCCTCTGCACCATTTCCATAGTCAGAGCGTCCTTTCTATGAATGGGTGCCCAGAACTGGACGGCATATTCCAGGTGAGGGTGCAACAGTGCCTTGTAAAGAGGCAAAGTTGCATCCCTATCCCGTGATTCCAGGCCTCTTTTAATGCATGAAATTATCTTGGTGGCCTTGGAAGCAGCTGCTTGACATTGCTTGCTGTTATTTAGCCTGTGATCTACAAGCACCCCCAGATCCTTCTCAACATGTGTTTCTCCCAGTTTTACTCCCCCGAGGATATATGTGGCCTTCAGGTTGTTAGACCCCAAGTGCATGACTTTACATTTCTCCACATTAAACTTCATTTGACAAGTGGATGCCCAGACACTCAAAGTGTCCAAGTCATCCTGAAGCTTGTGAACATCTTCAATAGACTGCACTGTGGTGCATATCTTTGTGTCAATAGTTACATAGTGGTTGAAATAAGACGTATGACCTTATCTGAAACATGGTGGATCTCACCTGTAAAAATGCTCTATCACCTGGGCAGGTGATCTTTTCAGAAAAAATTAGAATAAACATTTTATATTGCATTGTTTGTGTGTTAATTATTTTGCACTTGGTAGTGCTGAGCTAGCAAATCACTGGTCTCAGACCCATTTTATATCAAATCTGTGCAGGCTAAAAGAAGGGAGGCAGCAGGTTTCCTTTCTGACTAAGGTATTGATGCTGGTGGTGAAGTGAGTATAGGTGGTTTATATTTTAAGCTACAGTTAGGGGTGCCCTGCTTCCCCAAAAATAAGATCCGACCCAAGACTAGATTTGACCTGTATCTTGCCGTATCGATCCCGGGTAATGGCAAGATCCAGTTCAAATCATCCGGTATGCCACGTGCCAGTGCCAGCAGGTGGCATTCCGGCCAGGTATAGGCGGTCCCAGAGTGTTATCATTTTTTGATTATAAATAAAATCCATTAAAACAAACAAAAAATAATTCTTCCATCATATTCCTCCTCTTGCCCCTCTTCAGGCTACGTTCTCTTTTCAGGTCCACTGAGTCAGGGGGTCCGTCCTGGTCCAGCAGGTGTTAGTGTTGTGATGATGGGGAGGGGCTTTTTCAGCCACCCCATCGGCATCAATCGTGAAAGGAGAAACAGGTCCCCCCTCCCCCTCCCTTGCCGTGCGGCCAAGATTATTCCAGTATGCCGGGGAAAGAACCTCTTTTGAATCCCACCCCATGTGACTAATAACATTACTGGAGGTGAGGGACATGGAGGGAGATTATCCAGGGAACTCACTCAGGTCACTAGCTAGGAATCTAGGAAAAAAAGGGGATTTGGTGTGTGGGATGACATTGCTAGTTACATATAAGTGTGTAAATAATCTCAGAGTTGCAAGTAAAATAGGTGATCTTGAAATATATAGATTTAGAAAATGTTTTTAAAAAAATATTCTCTTATAACTCTTTTTATAATAATAATAATCTATTTATATAACACCAACATAATCCACAATGCTTTGTAAGCTTTGTAAGCTCTGAAAAAAAATCACAGCAACTACAAATATAATATTATGTTTATGACAATGATATATATATATATATATATATATATATATATATATATATACCAGAATGGAGGTAATGTAGAAAAAGTGTCCATCTTTGTAACTTAGATTTACTGTGCATATAACAATAAAACTATTGGATCTTCAACAACCTTCCCATTATGTTCTGTAGGAGTAAGTCTCACTGTGCCAGGAAAAAAGAGTAGAAAATATGGAATTCCTTTGTGATAGCACCAAGGCAGTAAAATCAACCATATCCTATTGTTACTGTGTGTGCACGTTGATTTTCATTATGACCGATCAATGGCATTTGTCCATCTTTGACTGACAGAAAACAGCTTCCTCAGAGACTGAATTTCTGAAGAACGGATAATGAGATTCACAGAACTAGAAAATGCCCAGAAACGTGCTTCTTAGAGAGACAGCAACCAGCAAATAATCGCCGGTTGTCATCTACAATCACAGCAAAAGCTCTCTGAAAAATAACCAGGGGCCCCGCAGAAGATAGCGCTGAATGTGAAAAGAGAGTTTAAGAAAAGGAAATCCCAGCTGCACGGCACTATCCTCGCCTGAGAGTAGCTGTCAAGAAAGTCCTATCTCCATATTTCTCAAACAAGATCATTCCACCGCAACAAAGACACACCGCTGCCATCTTGTTTACAGATCTGTTCAAGCATTTCACATTATTCTGCCATGACAGCATGTCATATTAAGGCAAAGGGGGGTTACCTTCCTATAAAAAGCAAAAATAAAAAGCACCAAAAAGGCCCCAAATGTGTCATTATTTTTAATTAACATTGACAACTGTAGGCAAATCCTAACAATATCATTCCTTTCTTTAACTGTGCAATATAGGCATTACCAGTCATGAAAAGCTTTTAAAATAGTTCCTCCTAATACACCTACCCCCCGTGTCTATCAAATGAACTGATTACCATGATACTGACTGCAAGATGGCCCTGTACTACAAAGACTCCCCCCTAAAGCAGGAACACTGACAGACATTGGGAGTAATAGTGGCCCTTAGACACGATCAGAACCTTTATTAGTAAATACCTAATTAATACATATTCTGTTTGTATGTCATTAATATACTTTACATATCTCTGCTGGGCATTGCAGTACTATAAATTGGTAAGACTGCTATGTGGGCTGTAAATATTGTATACAAGAGTAGGCTCTGTAGTTTTTGGATTCATACATCTGGGGAGTCAATTATTTATATACATTGGCGCCTTTCCATTTTGTATTGTCTTGATCTGTATCCCTGTTTTTTGCCTTCAGGCCATCAGGGTTTACATCAGACCATGGTTTTATTGTAACTGTGTGCATTTTCTGGGGCTTTGGATTTCCATGATAAAGATATCTACATTTATACATTGTTGCTTTGGTGTAGTACACAGTGCCTGACTTAGGCCCTGTTTTTTTGTTGATTTCTTGTAGTACTACCTTTCAATATTATATTTACTGTGACTTGAGTATTTTCTGCACTACAAATATGACATCACTTTGGATGATGCATTACAGTAACCCCATGCATATTTATGGAACCTATTTGTATGTTCACTTTTCAAATCAACAAATATTTTTGTAGTGTATAGTTTAGAGAATAATAAAAGAGGGCACTTTTGATGGGGTGCACAATATCAAAAGATGGTGGATATGAAGTGTTAAAGTGGACTACACTGAGTTAGGAAGCATGTGGTTAAAACCAAGCAGTAGGAAAACCAGTCCTCATGCCCCCATATCATCAGGACAATAGGAGTGGTAGGACATTTTTGACAATGAGCCTTTGTTTGAATCAACCCCCAGCAAAATGTTTTTTTTAACATGGAAAATTTTCATGTTAAGAGGTGGTGGCTGACCCGATGGAGATGCCGATGCTGTCCTGCTGACTCTAACAATCAAAGTGCTGGCAGACTAGGGAATAGTACTGGGAGCTTAGGGAGACAGAGCCACAGATGGAACATGGCTGTAACATACTCCCCACGTGTGACAGGCTCCCAAAACTTACAGGTGTTGAGCAAACCTTTCTTTTCATCAAGCACCACTTTTCCATCTTCTGATTATCTCGAATACCTCTTGAATGGTGAATATGGGTTGTTAGTGACCTCAAAGTATGTTAAGAAAAATACCCCAATACATTGAAAGTACGATAATTTTGCAAAAGTGCACATAAATAGTACTTAGGAAAAGTTTTGTTGATATAGAACAAATCATGCTTTGGTAAATTATAGATGTCAGCAGATCATGTTGGAGTAAATTGCCCCTGCACATCAGCCCCTGGATCAGAACACCTGGTGCAGGTCTCCTAATGTATTTGGCACCATTAGGTTTTGTCAGGGTTGGGGTTACTATTGACAATTACTAGAACTTTGCGAGTTTGGGTTCCCAAACCCGAACATGGGCTTCAGCCAGAAATTCATGTCCGAGTTTGGCGCCCAGCCCAAACAAGGAAAAGATGGAAGCAGCCCATCAACTCGCTTCACTTAAGGGTGCACTCACTCAGCCCACGATATGTGCAGCTTAGCATCCTAGCATACACTAGGTTTAAAGAAATACTCCCTTTTTGACAGGTTTTTGATGCTCTGCCTTATTGTTTTCCTTTTTTTGGAAAGTAAAATAATTTTTTGTGTGAAGATTGTGCCCCCATACGTGTGATTTACTTATCAGCATACTGTATCTAAGTTTCTTATATTCTTGTGTGTCTGTGAATTGGCCAATCAGATGACGAGCAAGCCAGAGTGAGGAAGTCTCTAATCTGTACATCAAATGCACCAGTTGATGTACATTGTTAAAGTAAACTCATTGTTGTAGAGAGAAACTGTTTTATTACATATATGAGTTGCAGACAAATAGAAAAAAAAAACAACAGATAAGCTTTGCACACTGAAGACATCTTTTTGGCGCACAATAATAGAAACTTTAAAAAATGCCATTGAAAGTGGAATAACCCTTTACGGCTTCACAGTCATGTTTGTAGTGTGTATTAACTTGTGCTTACAACTGTCTGTACTACTCTTGTTTATTGTGTGTACTTTGTAATAGAATATGACAGCACTGTATTGGCCAGTAATTATAATGTCATAGCTAGTTTGGCTCATTGTATTAAAACATAACCTTTCCTATTTCCTCAAAAATTCAAGTAAAAAACACAGAGCACACAGTGACATAAAGATTCCAATTCTCACTTAGTGAGACATAAACTGGTCAACCAAAAAAAGTCCAAACATAAAAAATTAAAAAAGTGAAAAAAAGACGGATATCCCACGGTGCATGCACTTCACATGAACGTGTGCAAAAAACCTCCACCAAACGTGCAAACTCTTACCGACTCCACAGCAAAAGAAAGCCTTCAAATGATATTATTCAACGTTGCTACCCCCAATGGGCTTCCGTGTGGGTTAAAACTCAAACGTTGCTCAAACTTTATATGGTGATTCCAATTAGTAAATACATAAAAACACCGCTTCAAGGAGACCACAGTCTCAGTAATAGTCAAATTTGACTCAGATGGTAACAATTCATTTCATGGATGTAAAAAACAAAGAAAGAGAGATATGGTGTAATACTGCTAAAAAAGTCTCTCCTTTAATACAGACTCAAGAAATACACTCACATGATAAAAGAATAAAACAAGCATTGAACATGACAACGATCTCACCGGCGCTGGAATCGGACAGTCTCTCACTGCGTCCCAAATGCCTGGCAATATAATTCCAAATGGTAGATAAGAATGAAGAAATGATGATCCTGGATCCACCGCTCGCCACCGCTGACGCGTTTCGTTGCCGTGAGGCAACTTTAACTAGGCTGGTGGCGCGGCAGAGCGGTGGAGAATAAATGCAAAAAATGTCCGGTCACGTGATCAAGGTCCTTCTGCTGTGTAATCAGCTGTAGCAAAATTAAATGCAATAGTCACAACCGAAAATAGCGAGTAGAAACCTAAAAGTCCAAAGAGGATGTCAGGGAAATGATTAGTACTATTATCATCTACACCTTATTGTCAAGCAATAGCAATTCCATCGGTTGGAAGCACAGCTTTCATCTAGGACCTACGCCTTGATGAAAGCTGTGCTTCCAACCGATGGAATTGCTATTGCTTGACAATAAGGTGTAGATGATAATAGTACTAATCATTTCCCTGACATCCTCTTTGGACTTTTAGGTTTCTACTCGCTATTTTCGGTTGTGACTATTGCATTTAATTTTGCTACAGCTGATTACACAGCAGAAGGACCTTGATCACGTGACCGGACATTTTTTGCATTTATTCTCCACCGCTCTGCCGCGCCACCAGCCTAGTTAAAGTTGCCTCACGGCAACGAAACGCGTCAGCGGTGGCGAGCGGTGGATCCAGGATCATCATTTCTTCATTCTTATCTACCATTTGGAATTATATTGCCAGGCATTTGGGACGCAGTGAGAGACTGTCCGATTCCAGCGCCGGTGAGATCGTTGTCATGTTCAATGCTTGTTTTATTCTTTTATCATGTGAGTGTATTTCTTGAGTCTGTATTAAAGGAGAGACTTTTTTAGCAGTATTACACCATATCTCTCTTTCTTTGTTTTTTACATCCATGAAATGAATTGTTACCATCTGAGTCAAATTTGACTATTACTGAGACTGTGGTCTCCTTGAAGCGGTGTTTTTATGTATTTACTAATTGGAATCACCATATAAAGTTTGAGCAACGTTTGAGTTTTAACCCACACGGAAGCCCATTGGGGGTAGCAACGTTGAATAATATCATTTGAAGGCTTTCTTTTGCTGTGGAGTCGGTAAGAGTTTGCACGTTTGGTGGAGGTTTTTTGCACACGTTCATGTGAAGTGCATGCACCGTGGGATATCCGTCTTTTTTTCACTTTTTAAATTTTTTATGTTTGGACTTTTTTTGGTTGACCAGTTTATGTCTCACTAAGTGAGAATTGGAATCTTTATGTCACTGTGTGCTCTGTGTTTTTTACTTGAATTTTTGAACACTTTGGGTCTTTTTTTGAGATAAGGACTTTTACACGTTGAGCATTTCACTTTTGTAATTTTTCAGGTTAAATATTTTAGCGCGGTTCTGGGTCTTTGATTTAATCACTGATATCAATTTTACTTTCCTATTTCCTACCTTTATTAAAATAAGTTGTAAAATGATTTCTAAAAATGTTGAGTTCAGATAAAAGGGTGACAATGAGTAACATCCTATGAGCTATCACATCTATTTTTGAAAGGAGATGGGAATAATTGGTCACCAATTCGCTATTGTCCCAGAAAAGAATTTCTGACTGTTGACACGAGCCAACTTCCATTTCCTTCATCTAGTAGTATTTCCCATTGAGTAGATTACATATTTACAATGGTATTTACTCACTTCCTCTTCCACTTGCATTTTCATGATTTAAAGTTGATGGGAAAATGCCAGTGTGTTGTATTTATATTGGAAAGGAATTGTGTGGGAACGAGCAGAAAGTCTACTGGGAGTTCCAGCTGCTCTCTGAGAAGAAGGGAATGTTCATGGCTTCTGAATGTCTAGCTTCACTTTCATATGGCATCACTTATTTGTGTAATTTGACATTTGTTGTTCTCATGTGTTTGGCTAAATGTATTTGGAATTGCAAGACTATATTTAGTTTTGTTACAAAGTAGTTGGCATCTACAGAACATGTATCTTATGTAAATTTGCATGAGTTACTGTATACATTGAAAAACATTGTTTAGAATGAGTCACGCAGGGATTTAAATGAAAGTTTGACTTCCTAGATAGATTCATCTAACTTTATTTGCATTGTATTCCCTTTTCAGAATTAATTTCTATCACCGATCCTATATCACTTGCCATTATTGGGGCATTATTTGCTTTAAGATCTTGGATTTTCTATAGAATAAGCTGTTATATGTCAGTATTGGTTAAACAGATCATGTTAAGGTGGTCTTAAGTCTTAATTCCTGAGAGGCCATTGTATTCCCCACCCCTTTGGCCTTCTGTTTTGCAAAGCCCTATACATAGAATCATAGAAGGTTGATGGCGGAAGGAGACCATATGGTCCATCTAGTCTGCCCTTATGTGTATACTGTTATGTACTCTTTATCTTAGGATAGATGATCTGCATGGGACAAAACGTAATTACCCTTTTTGGTGGCATTTTTGAAAGTGTAAATATATATTTTTTAATATGAGCAAACGTGTTTTATGAAAGCAGTTTTAACTTCCTGCAATCTGTTGCTGTTGGCAGCAACAAGTTGGCAGATGCCAAGTCCGGTACACACAGAACACTGCTGCATAAAAAAGAATAGCTCACCACCTTGAGGATATCCTTTTGACACACAAAAGTATACACTTTTTATATAATAAAATAAAAAAAAAAACAATATAAACTTTCAAAGATGCCTTTGAAAAGTTTTATTTCTCTCAAACATGGTTTATTCCTGGAGACATAAAAATTCATCTCACCGGCCCAGGAACCATTCAGTATCTTGCACTCCTGTTAGTTCTTACTAAGCTGATCAGCTTACGTCAGATCAGTAAAATGAATGTAGAGTGTGGCACTGGCGGCTTCTCTGAGTGCCCTTGACAGCCATTCCGAAATTCAAGCACTGGTTTGGGCATGCGCCTCAGCTGGAGAGTATGGGGAATGCAACCATAGCCCATGTATGCTCTGTGGATTGTGGGCAAGGTGAGTAAAGTTTTTCATACCAAGTTGATATGATCCGAGGATAGGAAAAATGGTCTCCCTGGAGCCTTCTAGATTTAACTGGGGGACAATACTTATGGTATCCTATTGGATGGTTATCCACTATTTACCCTTTCAGAGGACATGGATCGGTTCTGGGCTTTACTACGCCAACCCCCTGCCATTTTCTCAGACAGAGGGAGCACATCAAGGCAATGCTTACAGTGAATGAAGTGGCTCTCTGCAATCACTATGGTATGAGTACATGTTCTGGCCTCAGCTTGGATCATAGCAGTCCAGTGAGAGAGTAGAAGAGCAGCCTTGTGAGGCTGTGAAGTGTAGGGCTGGGTCTCCTAAAATGGTATTACATTTCCAGATGTGGCTCCATGTGTTGTGGGGGAGTTGGTGAGGATTTTTTTTGTTGGCTTACAGATGCCCTTTAATTAGTAGCCATCTAGGGTTTACTATGAATGACACAAGTCTCCCTCTGCTGGTTACATTTTCCTCGATATCAGAGCACCGGGCCCATTGCTGGAATTGCTGCAATGCTGGCTGATGCATGAAGTGTGCAGATGAGAACGTCTTCTCTGTTGATTGATGTTTGAAGTGTTACCATGTACTAATATGGAAACTGGATTCAGATGTTTATTGTAACTTGGCCAGCTACGTAGCTCACATTCTCCTCCTCGAGAGATATTTCATTCCCAAAATCTACGCATTTGCCAGGGTGTGCTTCTGTCAGAGGTTTTCAAAGCGATGCTCTAAACATAAGGTCATCCAGGCACTCCTAATAGAATCTGTTAAAACAATTTCAGCTTTTAGAAATCATTCCAGAAATCAAAGGGGTCAGATCAAGTTAAAGCAGTCTAACAGTATAAAACATTTTGCACAAGTGAGTAAAGTAGTTTAGTTTACATAACTTTATAATACTCATTTAAGTGTATGTACAATAATATTAATAAAACTATCATCATTATTATTATATTGCAGGGAATAAGAACTGAATAATACATTATAATACTGTAATTAATTTTACGGTGTTCTCAGAGATTAATTGTGGCTGACATTTTTCAGTGGGCGTTGTATGCAGTCAAGCAGGGCTGGTTCTGGATGGGAGATATGTGCCACCGAGGCTGAGGCTTTCAGTGACATAAGTGCAGGGTAAAGCTACTGACTGGCAACAGCTAGGTTGTCAAGCAGTTTGTTTAAATTGGATTTCTGGGTCTGGGATTTGTCTGCGGGGTGGGGGCGATGCGCTGCCAGGCCGAGCGTTCTCCATCTGGGTGACGCACTTCCGCGCTCCAGCTTAGAGCGCGGGTGCGTCACGTCCAGTCAGGCGGCGGTGAAGCCCTTCGGACGGAGTACGCCCGCTGTCAGCCGAGTTTGTGAGCGAGGGGCGGGGGAACACTGGGAGGTGAGTACAAAAAGGGGGATAATGGCACCTTCCCACAGCGTACTCTGCCTGATGAAGTGACATTATGTCACGAAACACGTCGCTTGTCCTCTTTTTGGGGGGGACAGTGGGGACCCATTTCTCTGTACATGGTGGACACGTAAGATTTATTAAATATTTTTGATCATATATTTTTTCTATGAATTTAACCTACCTCATCTATTGATATATTGTTTGCACTAATTGATTATGGTTATGCTGTGATTGATGCACTTTTTGAAGCACTTTATTATGTATATACACTGGTATTAATTCATGTATATTAGATATATTGGTCCCATTTGTCAACAGCGCGAGACAAAGAGATGTGAACTGAGCAGCAGGAGGGAGCTAACCCTGCTCCTGTTCTGGAAGCTGGAGAGAACCAGCGTCTGTCTGAAATCCTGTTACTGGGTTAGCTCTGGAATTATGTGTTTGACTTTATTCTGATGAAGAACGCTTGATTTGTTTGATGAACTTTTGTCGCAATGCTGAACTCAAACTGGTGACTGTCTTTTTTATATCAGTTGGCCCACAGAGTGCAGGGAGGTGGTTTATTTGTGTGCTATAAACAAGTTATACATGGTGAAGGTGAATATATTTAGTTATTGAATGCTTAACATAAGGTCTGTAAGCCCAAATTAAATAAAGAGAATACTTACGTTTTCTCCTCTGCAGCAGGACCCAGCAGGTCCTGCCCATCTGCATCAGTCACAGTGCCTGTGCATTCATTGCAATGGATAGTGAATAGAGAGACATGAATAGTCACAAACTCACTTCACTGACACTACAATGAAACCAAACAAAATCCTTCTCCTACCATTACTATAAGCGTATTCACTCATCAGCCATTCAATAATGATCCAGTCCTGATACCTAACTATGCAAAAAGATAATGGAGGATATTTTTAAGTTAACAGCGTTACTAGGTTGAGGGGTGGGGCAGCACTGAGCCTGTCTTCAGCCTTCACAGAGCAAAGTGTTAGCTGTGCTCTGCTCCAGTTTTTGCCTGGTGATGGGGCTAAAAATTAGTGTGCCTCCGGGCAAAACCAGGTGAGTTTAAATGTCTGTGTTCTATTTAGGGTTTACCTCAGATTGTTGTTACCAACTAATGCCTACAACAAATGTTTTCCTTGTTTTGCATGATGTGAATCAGCATCACATTTATTGTTTGTATATACCGTATATCATTGTATTTACCTTATTTTTCCCTGTAAGAGACACACCTGATTCATAATACCCACATAGGGTTTAAAGGGGAATATATATATATATATATATATATATATATATATATATATATATAACCAGATCCCCCTCCCATGAACTCGATAATAGGTAGTGTACAGATCCCCCCCCCCCCAGAACCTATAATAGGCAATGTCCCCAAATCCTTCTATAACAGGCAACATGCAGAACCCGCCAATCCCCCTTTAACAAACAGCATGCAGAACTTGCCACACCCAAGTCCCTATAACAGGCAGTGTGCAGAATCCCCATAATCCCCCCGTAACAGGCAGTGGGGCAGAACCTCCCCTCCCCAAAAACCCCTATACCAGGCAGTATACCAAGCCGATTGCAGAATCCCTTCAATCTCCCTATTAACAGTCATTGTGGAAGAATCCCCCCATTCCCCTTAAAATGTAGTGTGCAGAACCCACCCCCCCGCGCCCGAGAACCCCCCTAACCCCTCTATAACAGGCAGTGTGGCAGAATGTTCCCCAATCTCTCTATAACAGACAGGGTTCAGAACCCTCCCCCAATCCTTTGCCAGCCTGCCACGCGTTTGTTCCGTAAGACACATAATTTTCCCCCCACCTTTGCGGGAGAAAAGAATGTCTTATGGATCGAACAAGTGTCAGCTTGTTGGATACACACATGAGGTTTAGGATGTAAAGGGTTGAGATGGTCAAGGAGGTAATTATCCTGTACCAAGTGTCCCTGACAGGAAAGAGGATGAGAAGTCTAGGATTTAGAGGGAGGAGAGAGTTGAACCACGAGGCTCCTACCAGGCACAACTTTAAAGATATTTAGGTCAGGGAATAGGAAGGGCAGGGCACAGTTAGCAGCCATAGGTTAGGATTGAGAGGGATAGGATAAGAATATAGGCAATTAGATATGACCAGTAGCAAGGTATGCATGCACTATGTGGCACTATGAAGATGAATACTAACTGAGAAATGAGGAGGACTTCTAAGAAAGGAAACCTAGGAAGGCTTACAAACCTAGGACTTGACAGAGCCCTCTGGAAAAGTACCTTTTGGCAATTTGTGATGCTCCTGTTTCACTGCTCCCCATTAATGCTGTCTGTTTAAGCCAGAAGTCTATTTTAAGTTTTACACCCTAAGAGGAGCATATCAGCTGGGGCTTTGGGCAAATTTATTACAGTAACAAGTTTAGTGTTTTTTTGCCTGCTTTAATGGTGTCTATAGGGCTGTGGCAAGGTGGTAGGTAAGGATGGAAGGAATGGGCACTCTAAATGGTATAGGTGGGCTGAAATGTGATCTTTCTGGGGTATGATATATATGGTGGCCCTCTATGAAGTATATAAGGGCCATTGGACAGCATATGTGGGTGGTTTTGATTGGTCCTTAGATGAAATTAGTGGGCCTCATGGTTGAATGCATAGGACAAAGGGTTGCATAAAAAGGCTCCTGACCATTATGAATGGGCCCAAGGATGGTAGGGGGTGAATTTAGCACCTTAGAAAAGTACCTTTATACCGGCAGATGTCAGGTCATTCTGCCACTATAAAAGGCTCCTCCCTGCAGTGGGAGAGAGATGTTAGAGGCTGGAGTGATCGTGTCAAATCGATTTTTCCCTGATATTCAGGGCAAACTCTGCTTCTGACTAACCAGTTTGCTCACCTCTACTAGTGAATCCTGCGCTGTCATCCTGTATGGAAATTTGGATAATTTAAAGCGTGACCCTGATGTTTTTACTGCAGCCTGGAAACTTTAAATGGTAGCCATGCCACATGGAAACAGACTACAGACAAGAATGAAATGGGGATAGGTAAGAAAAAATAAAATACACTTCTAATTTTAAGAACTCAAATTTGTACACACCACTAAAACCACAATGGAGTCCTCTCCACCTATATTCAGCAGCTCGGTGATGTTGTTTTAGACTACTGGTTGCAAGTTTGCAGCTTTTTTGTATTCTGTGAGAGCTCTTTATGGAATGCACAACCTCTAAATATTTATATATCATGTTTCACGTGTGGATTTTGACATTTTCTTATCCATACTAACTCTACAAATAAGTCAAACCTTGACAAGTACAATATTTGTTTTCTATGAGTTTCTGTTTTCCAGGAAATTACATTCCTGAGCAAATACTAACTTTCAGTGTATGCTATCTTTCAAGAATGATATTAATTTTTCTAATCATAAAAAATCTGACTTTTGTCTGCAGCGATCAATGGAGCAAATCCACTGAAAACACAAAATGTGCTGCAGAAAGAGGAGAAACCCAAGTCTTCAAAACAAGCTCAATGAAATCCATACACTGTTATTTCAACATTTTTTCTCTGGATGCTGGTTAACCCAATATTATCTAGAATAAAACTTGGGAGGTGGGCCCAGCCATGTGCAAACATCTGGAGGGGATCCGATTAAAAGGTAGACCATGGCGATACAGTTTAATGCAGTTCATTTTGTGACATTGTCTACAGGTAAAGCTGTTGTCTACATTAGATAATTGACCTTTGTGACTTTCCTGTATTTGCACATGACTAGAAATATTAAACTAAAGCTGTTCTAGTTCCTTATTATTTTAGAAGCGAACCATCTCTTAGGAAAAATGTACATACGGTAATATCACATTTAAGGGCACCGTTACAATAACATACCACAAACCAGTAGAGCCCCAGAGCTAGCCCCCTGCACTTCCCATACACAAATAGCCGCACACTTAGATAACTTTAATGATTTAATGAGAGAATACTGATTGAATTAATGTATTCTGATGCCTTTTGTATGAATGGCTACAAAGAAAGTGCTAGTGCAATTAAAATTAGTGCTATAGATTGATAAGGGTTAATAAAAGTACTAGGTGTCCTATATAGAAATAGATAGTTTATGCAGCTGATATACAAGTATTATGAACTAAAGTGCAAAGTGCAATATTATGTGCAAATCATCTTGTGCAAAACAGACCAATGGCCTCTAACTATAAGCAGTAAAATACCAGTGAATACCCATTCATCCAATCTGCATCAGAATAACCAATAATAATATTTACACCAATCAATAACTGCCCCCTTCCTCCCCACTTACCTCACCAATGCGCTGCATGGTTCCCTCACCACTTCGCCAGTGGTGAGGTATAAAGATAAGGTCACCGTTATTGCTTGGTTTATGGTACATACAGTATAGTATGGTTTGGCAAATGATTTTAATGTTGCCAGATTAAAAGGTACCTGCAGGAACATACTGGCTATAGGAATAACACTGAAAATTCCCAGTGGGCCACACTGCTTTGAGGCTGTGCGGAACATACCCCCCTCCCCAATGAGAGTCTGTCAGAATTCACTCATTCTTTAAACTGCCTCTCCCCCATCCCCCATAACAGCCCATGTTCTGCTCCTGCAAAGCTGTGTGCTCAGGATCATGCCCCAATAATATTAACATTTCAGTACCATCACCTGTATGATCATATCTATCCCTGCTCATGATCTGTTCCTGCAATGCTGCAGCCTTAGCTTAGCGAGGCACTCGTTGGCAGGCAGATATGCACACAGGGGTGAGATTTGGCAGCTGGTGGACCAGTCATGGGCTGGGCAGGGCCAATAATATCCAGATCTGATTTTAGGTGCCAGCCCACCCCAGCTGCAATCTTTCCCTGTATTCTTCTCTACACACAAGTTTTTTTTTTACACATGCGTCTCCATGTTTCTGGAATCTCCTATAACCTACAATACACAAACCTTCCAAATGTTCAAAGTGGCTTCTAATTCTAGTTCCTTGAATAAGCATAGAATCAGGGTTAGGTTACTTACCTCCCACACTTTATGCAGCTCTCTTCTCTTCACTGTCTCCCTAGCAGGAGCTGTATTGCACAGTGAGATGTACAACATTTTTAACAGAATGTGTATTGTTCCCTACACAGGATGGCCCCACAGCCCCCTGCACTATAACATCTGCTAAAACAAATAATCTGACTTTTCAAATCACTCCACCAGAAATATCAAGCCCCTTAATTGGCCGTCTTGGTGACTTGGTCGGCATTTATTGTCTATCTGCCGCCAACCATGTAAGAGTGGCAATTTTGTCTGGGGGCAATTTGAAAGGTAAGATTATTTATTTTAGTAGGCGTTACAGTGCAGGGGGTAATGGCAATTGGGATGGCCGCTTTGCATGGAACAATACCAATTTTGTTAAAAATGGACATTGTTCTGATTTAACAGGGCACTGTGGGAGGCGCCAGTACTTTTAAGAATACAAGTTGACAGAATAAAGTACATAAAACTCCCTATACCTGAGGTTTTGCAAGAGTTATTTTTCGGGTATGTTCATCCTATAGCATTCTGTTTAGAGTTAGGATATCCAGGCCTCCCCATCCTAAAATGTGATCTGCTAATGGAACCAATGGTTTTCATTGCAGAAGGATATTTTACTAGGAAGATCTTTGACCCATCCAGAAGTAGCTGGTGCTGAGGCTCATCTACAACCTGCAAAAAATCTGGCTGACACACAAGTATAAGCAGTTATACAATTTATTATATTTCCTCATTTAGTGTGTGGACTTCATGTGACATTTCTCATGGTATAAACAAGTCACCAGTGTTAATGTACAAAACTTATCCTTCTTCTACTGATTATTTTTTGTCTTCAAGCTTCTGTCATCTAGAGGAAAAATGTGTGGATTCTACCGAGCTGTGTTACTGGAAGCCATGTCCTCCCCAAAACACCATAAGGAGCCCCGGAACACATCATAAGATAGGTAGAGGAAGCAACATATTCTACTTTACAATGTCAAGGATAGTGACAAACTATTAAACCTAACCAAAGGAACCATATAGAGTACACAGTAAAATTGTCTGTCCCCTATGGCTCATTATTAAAGAGTTTTCTAAAGACTATAGGCATGTCTGTAATGTTGAGGTTTAAATCTTCAAGCCGGGTGAGACAAGCTATGTTCAATACCTGCATCTGAATGGATACTGCTGTCATGATGTGAGGATCCAAATGTTAACACCAAAAAGATGTTACATCCTTTCAGAGCTCCAAGTGACCTAGTGACAGTTTTACTACGTTTTGCTTATTCCTAGAGCAGTGTTCCCCAACCCTCTCCTCGAGAACCACCAACAGGCCAGGTTTTCCTGATCTCCACACAGTTGCACATGTGGAGTAATTAGTGCAGCAGCAGATCTAAAGAGCTGGGTATGTGGAGATCCACAAAACATGAGCTATTGGTGACTCTTGGGGAGAGGCTTGGGTAACACTGTACTAGAGGAATGGAATTGAGGGGCACAATTTTCAGCCCTACTATGGCATCTGCAGGCATAGGGTAATCTGTGTGCTTCCATATTTTTACAGTTGGATTTAGAGGCCTTTTAATTGTTAATTGATCTTCCATGGACCATGTACTGGTGAGTTCCAATAGGCCATGTATACTATGTCCCACAGAGGTTCCTCCTATGTGGTATAAAAGCCTCCTTGCCATAGCGGGGCCGGAATTAGCTTGGCAGGACTCCAAGGATGGAGGAGGCGGGCTACAGATGACAGTGGGAAGCTTGCATTAGTGGCTATGCGTCATCAAGAAAATCACAGCCCACCAGACTAGGAGAGAGCCCCGACTGAGCTGATCTACAGAGAGAGCAGCTGAAGGAAGATGCAATGCTTAGTTTTTGTATTTATTTTTTTATTTATAAAGGTGTATTCTTTCATTTCAAACTATTTTTGTACTGGTAAAGGGGTTTAAGAGACCCCCTATACCAGTTCAGGGCATATTGTATCCAGCATTCAGGAGTACTGAATACTGGATACCGGGGACTATCCAGCCAGAGGGCTTCTGAACCAGATTGCCCCAAATCCCGCTGATTACTAGTAATAATGCAGTTGGAGCTGGAATTGTTGGAAGAGTGAGTTACATTGTAAACAACCAAGCCTGTGGCTGCTATACAATGTAATAGGAGCCATACCCTGCTGTGTTTTCATTGTATAGCAGCTCCGCACCTGCTATTACAATATAGACAGCTTACGGCTTACAGGTGGGCTTCTCTCTCACTGGTGTGATGGAAAGATCACTCTATCTGCATTTATTTATTTAATACCCAGTTTCAAAGCATTGTTACGGTAAACAATATATGTTAGACTAGGTTAAGATCACAGTTGCAATTTGCTGAACAAGACTCTAAAATATTTATTGCCTGATCAGGATGGTCAATGGCTGTTATTTCTTTCTCTTTCTTTAACTTAGAATGCTGATATGCTGATAGCTGTCAAGAAGAATTTCAGGGAGAGAAATTATAATCCTTGTACAGGGCTAGTTTATCCCTACTCCCCCACATGCACAAGGTGTAGCTGTCTCTACACAGTGGTGAAGTCATCTGAGCCAAGGTGGTTGATTAGATAATATGAGGTCATATCAGGAGAATTCAGGGCAAACGTTCTCTCCTCCAGGAGGAAACACCTGATCTCTTTATTAAATCATCCCTTTAGTTTCATTCAGTGGTCTGTAAATAATACAATTATACATACAGTCAATGACTGACCAGTAGGAGCCATGTCACCGTCATGTACAGTAATATAGTTACACTTACTTCAAGAAGGAGAGGAACAGCATGGAGTCCATACCGGAGCTGATCTTTTCAGCTGTCTACCTGAATATCTATTTGTCACGGGGAACCCCTTACACTCACCTGTCCTCCGGTCCCACGTCGGTGGCTCCCGCTCGGCCAGCGTGCGGGCTGGGCGGCGTCTCTGTCAGGCGGCGGCTCGGCGTCTCCTCTCCCCGGCCGCCGCTTGGCTATTTCCGCCGCGAGCAGCCGCTCGGCTCTTTCCGTCGCGAGCGGCTGCTCGGGCGGTCTCCTCTCTGGCGGCGTCGGGAGCGGCCGCGCCACGGCCATCTCGGCGCGCTCCCGGCGCGCAACCCCTTACACGCGCGCGCACGTCAGCTGCTTCAATTTATGCCCTCCGGCGGCGTTGCACACAGGGCGCCCGCCGGAGGTAATTAGATCTGGGCCAATGAGCTCAAGCTTGGCAGTTTGAATGGGGCAATCAGCCTCAGGGTTCCTAAAGTTGCACCAATCAATTCCCCCTTCCTGTTCCATCACTCCTATAAAGCTGCTCACTCTGCACTTGTTCCTTGCCCGTGATAGCGTGCTGCTGGGTGTGATTGTGATAGCTGTTTTTCCTTACGATTCCTGCCGTGTATGACCATTCCTGATTGCCGCCTGGACCGACCTTGCCTGTTTTGACCACGATTCCTGCCTGCTCCTCTGTACCGCGTATCTCTGACCTCCTGGTGGGACCTTTGGCTAGCCCTGACCATTCTTCTATCTAAATCCTTCTGTACCGTGTATCCTTGGACTGATCTCCCGTGTATGACCTCTGCCCGATTGTCTTTACCCAGTCTTGTTCCTGGTTCGTCCACCTTCCCCTGCATAAGTCAGCATCCTTTGTGCTAACAAGTCCTGGGGGCAACCATGTCCGGTGAGGCGTATTCTGCGTCCCGGCAAACGGGGGCTTGGCTATAGGCGAAGAAAGCAGCAGAGATTGGGGGTTGCTGACTTATTGGAAGGAAGACGTCCCACGGGACCTGACATTATCACGGGCCATACTATCATCCTAGATGGAAGAATTAATGCAACAAGTGCAAGCTATGGCCACCGCCATCAACCAGCTGGCCCAACGTGTGGCTACGCAAGAGAGTCGCCTAATACCTGCACCTTTGGATCCTGGGCCTTCAATCGAGCCAAAGATTCCTCTACCAGAGAAATTCCTGGGGGACCGGACGAAGTTTTCAAACTTTAAAAATTCCTGCGAGCTTTATTTTCGTCTGCGCCCCACTCAACTGGAACCGAGTCCCAACGGGTGGGCCTGGTCATCTCGCTTCTTCAGGGTGACCCTCAGACCTGGGCATTTGGATTAACATCCTCTGATGAGGCCCTACAATCGGTCTCCTCTTTTTTTCCCGCCATGGAACTTTTATATGCAGATCCAGATCGGGCTTCTACTGCTGATTCCAAGTTACGGAATCTTAGACAGGCTAAACACTCTGCGGAGGAGTACAGTGCAGAATTCCGGCGATGGGCTATTGATTCCAAATGGAATGATCCTGCTTTGTGCAGCCAATTTAGAATTGGACTTTCTGAGAGCATAAAGGATGCTCTAGTTAATTACCCACAACCCAAGAGTCTGGATGACTACATGCAATTGGCCATTAAAGTAGATAGACATCTCAGAGAGAGACGTCAGGAGAAAAGCAAGGATCAACCGTGGGGACCCTCACGCCAGGAGTTAAGTTCTAGGGGTGCAGCTGCTTCTTCTTCTCCGGCACCCGAAGAACCTATGCAACTGGGAGTAACCCGTTTATCTCAGGCTGAGAAGGTTCGGCGTAGAACTCAAGGTCTCTGCCTTTACTGCGGAGATTCAGGCCACTTTGCCAAGAATTGCCCAAACAAGTCTCCAGTGGCGGAAAACTACGGCGCCTAGATCCTGCTGAGGGACTTCATCTAGGCGGTCAGGTATCATTCCCTCTAGTTAATCGGTTACTCCTGCCCGTTATGCTTTCTTGGGGGTCATCCAAGACAATTGCCTCGGCTTTTATAGATAGTGGAGCGGCTGGCAATTTTTTGGATAAGGCATTTGCCGCCACCCTTGATATACCGTTAATTCCGTTAGAGAATTCCCTTCGGGTCCTGGCGATCAATAACAAGCCTATTGAGGGTGGGTTGGTCTCATTTAAAACTCCCTTGGTTAATTTAATGGTGGGTTCTGCTCATTCTGAAGAAATAGAATTTTTTATAATTGAGAGTCCCATGTCCCCTATTGTTTTGGGGTTTCCTTGGTTAAAAACCCATAATCCTGTGATAGATTGGAAGACCGGGAACCTTGTAAAATGGAGCCCTTTTTGTTACGATCACTGCTTCTCTATAGCCCTTGGGTCCTCACCGGTCATCCTTGATGGGTTGCCTCCAGCTTATGTCGATTGGGCAGATGTGTTTTCAGAAAAATCCGCCGAAATTCTTCCCCCTCATAGGACCTACGATTGTCCTATCGATTTACTCCCAGGGACAATGCCCCCTAGAGGAAAGATTTATAATCTCGCACGATCAGAAGAACAGGCCATGAGGGATTATATTTCAGAGAACCTCAAGAAGGGATTTATCCGTCCTTCCACCTCACCTGCCGGTGCAGGTTTCTTTTTCGTGGAAAAGAAGGACGGCGGTTTACGCCCCTGTATAGATTATCGAGGGTTAAACAAGGTTACCGTTAAGAATAGGTATCCGCTACCTTTGATCAACGACCTATTCAATCAGGTTTCGGGCGCTCAGATCTTCTCCAAACTAGACCTTAGAGGGGCCTATAACCTAATCCGCATTCGTCAGGGGGACGAATGGAAAACTGCCTTCAATGTAAAAGATGGGCATTACGAATACTTGGTGATGCCTTTTGGTTTATGTAATGCCCCTGCAGTGTTTCAGGATTTTGTAAATGACATATTCCGTGATTTCCTGGGTCGATTTCTAGTGGTTTACTTGGATGACATACTCATCTTTTCCCGTTCCCTGTCGGAACACCGTCAGCATGTCAAGGCGGTGTTGCAGAGGTTACGGGAGAATCATCTGTATGCTAAGATCTCCAAATGTGTGTTTGAAGTATCTGAAATTCCGTTCCTGGGTTATATAATCTCTAAGCGTGGGTTGGTTATGGATCCCTCCAAAGTGTCCGCAATAATGGAGTGGGAGCAACCTAGAACCCTTAAGGCGCTCCAGAGATTTTTGGGGTTCGCGAATTTCTATAGACAATTTATAAGAGGATTCTCCGCTATTGTGAGTCCCTTAACTGATCTTACTCGGAAGGGCGCTTTTGTTGAGGAGTGGCCTCCCTCGGCAATAAACGCCTTCCGATTACTGAAGGAAACTTTTACTTCAGCTCCAGTTTTGGTACATCCCAATACTAAGCACCCTTTTTTGTTAGAAGTTGACGCATCTGAACTAGGGGTAGGGGCAGTCCTCTCCCAATATTCGGGCAATCCAGAGAAATTGCAGCCCTGTGCGTTCTTTTCTCGTAAATTTTCTCCTGCCGAACGCAACTATGATGTTGGGAATAGGGAACTATTGGGTATTAAACTGGCTTTTGAAGAATGGCGTCATTGGTTAGAAGGCTCTCTACACCCCATTACTGTATATACTGATCATAAGAATCTTGAATATTTAGAATCCGCCAAAAGGCTCAACTCCCGTCAGGCTCGCTGGGCACTCTTCTTCTCTCGCTTCAATTTCATTATTACCTATAAACCGGGGAAGAAGAATGCCAAAGCAGATGCCCTATCTCGGAACTTTGGGGATTGTAAGGACCAAGTGGGTACTGCAGAACCAATTTTGCCCTTTGGATGTGTAGTAGGTGCTCTTCTCCCTGACTTGTCTCACTCGTTGACGCCATTCCAGGTTGATTCCCCTCCTGGTAAACCCCCTGAGTGTTAATTTGTTCCGCCTCATCTACGTCTTGCCGTCTTACAGGAATTACATGATGCCAAATCCGCCGGTCATTTAGGTATTCGAAAAACCTTGGCTATCGCCAAACGCCATGTCTGGTGGCCTACCCTCAGACGCGATATCACCGCCTTTGTCGAAGCATGCCCTGTATGCGCCCGAAGTAAAACCACACATGGCTCGCCAGCGGGATTATTGGTTCCTCTAGAAATTCCCAGGGAGCCATGGTCACACATATCCATGGATTTTATCGTTGACCTACCCCCATCGCAGGGGAATACTGTAATCTGGGTTGTGGTGGACCGCTTCAGTAAAATGGCCCACTTTATCCCTCTAACGAAACTTCCGTCGGCACCAGATTTAGTACAACTATTTATCAACCATATTTTTCCCCTCCACGGTTTACCACAAAATATTGTTTCTGATCGGGGGGTTCAATTTGTATCTCGTTTCTGGAAAGCCTTCTGTAATCGTTTAGGTATTAAAGTTTCGCTTTCTACAGCTTATCACCCCCAGTCTAACGGACAGACTGAATGGGTGAATCAGAGTTTAGAGCAATACTTACGCTGTTTTGTGTCCGACCGGCAAGAGCAATGGGCGGAATTTATCGACTTTGCAGAATTCGCCTTTAACAATGCGCCTAGCGAGTCGACTAAGTTTTCGCCGTTTTTCTGTAATTATGGTAAGAATCCTAAGGCAACATCCTTCTCTGGTCCTTCCTCCAACTTGCCGGCCTTGGAGGAATGGCTACGTGAAAGGAATAAGGTATGGTCTGAGATACAGACAAACCTTAAGAAGGCCTCCAGAAGTTATAAGAGTTTTGCAGATCGACATAGGTCGCAAGAACCACCATTTCAGGTGGGTGACTGGGTTTGGGTATCTACAATAAATATTGCCCTTAGACAACCTTCGTCTAAGTTAGGCCCTAAGTACATCGGTCCTTTCCCCATTACTAACAAACTGAGCAATGTTACCTTTAAAGTCAAGTTACCTTTATCCATGAAAATTCCGTCGACCTTTCATGTTTCTTTGTTAAAATCTGCCAAAAATATTCAGGTGTCATCTCTTCCTCCGGTCATAGTGGGAAATAAGCCTGAGTATGAAATTAATAGAATACTCGATGCCCGGGTAGTTCAAAATTCATTACAGTATTTAATCGATAGGAGGGGATTTGGTCCTGAGGAGAGGTGTTGGGTACCAGCTAGAGATGTCCATGCCAGAACCTTAGTTAATAGATTCCATCGTGAGAATCTGGATAAACCGGGTAAGGGTCCTGAGGCCCCTCATGAAGGGGGGGGTAGTGTCACGGGGAACCCCTTACACTCATCTGTCCTCCGGTCCCACTTCGGCGGCTCCCGCTCGGCCAGCGTGCGGGCTGGGCGGCGTCTCTGTCAGGCGGCGGCTCGGCGTCTCCTCTCCCCGGCCGCCGCTCGGCTATTTCCGCCGCGAGCAGCCGCTCGGCTCTTTCCGTCGTGAGCGGCTGCTCGGGCGGTCTCCTCTCCGGCGGCGTCGGGAGCGGCCGCGCCACGGCCATCTCGGCGCGCCCCCGGCGCGCAACCACTTACACGTGCGCGCGCGTCAGCTGCTTCAATTTATGCCCTCCGGCGGCGTTGCACACAGGGCGCCCGCCGGAGGTAATTAGATCTGGGCCAATGAGCTCAAGCTTGGCAGTTTGAATGGGGCAATCAGCCTCAGGGTTCCTAAAGTTGCACCAATCAATTCCCCCTTCCTGTTCCATCACTCCTATAAAGCTGCTCACTCTGCACTTGTTCCTTGCCCGTGATAGCGTGCTGCTGGGTGTGATTGTGATAGCTGTTTTTCCTTACGATTCCTGCCGTGTATGACCATTCCTGATTGCCGCCTGGACCGACCTTGCCTGTTTTGACCACGATTCCTGCCTGCTCCTCTGTACCGCGTATCTCTGACCTCCTGGTGTGACCTTTGGCTAGCCCTGACCATTCTTCTATCTAAATCCTTCTGTACCGTGTATCCTTGGACTGATCTCCCGTGTATGACCTCTGCCCGATTCTCTTTACCCAGTCTTGTTCATGGTTCGTCCACCTTCCCCTGCATAAGTCAGCATCCTTTGTGCTAACAAGTCCTGGGGGCAACCGTGTCCGGTGAGGCGTATTCTGCGTCCCGGCAAACGGGGGCTTGGCTATAGGCGAAGAAAGCAGCGGAGATTGGGGGTTGCTGACTTATTGGAAGACGTCCCACGGGACCTGACACTATTATAACACTATTCATGAGTTAAGAGATATAACCCTCAAGGTTAAAAAAATAAATAAAATAAGAATCTGTAATAAATTAGCTAAAGTGTACCTGTAAAAATGTATAAACAGGAATAAGTTAAAGTACATTTATACTCACGTTTATGATGTCATCTTCCATCCCCAGCCCAGTGCCCCAAAACAGCCTATGTTTTTTACCTCAGCTCTTGCCCAATATCCATAACAACACAAACTGGATACAGTCGGCCATATTGCTTCCTGGCTGAGCAGCCCTGCCCCCAGCGCTGATGTGTTCAGTAACAATACACACAGCTCAGCAATGAGGAGCACTTCAACCTAACTGCCATTAGGGCTGATTTAGCACAGTGGATTTTTTTTTACTTGCATTTTTATGAGGAAAAAAAATATTTAGTTTTTTTTCCTTGGTGCAGTTCTGCACCATGTTTAGCTGTGCAAATGTTTTAGACATTTGCACAACTAAAAAAAATGCTGAATTGCACTTTGGAAAAAGATCAAGATTTCTTTTATGATGTTTCTTTGTGAGAATTTTTTTAAATTATTTTTTTCCTTGATTCAGCATTATTTTTAGCTGTGCAAATTATTTAAAAATGTGCAGAGCTAAATTGGTGCTGAATTGCACTAAGGAAAAATATGAGGAAAAAAAATCAAGGTGTTGAATTTGCCCTTATGAGACAGTTTAGTTGTAACTGAACTAAATAGCATATGGCAGGCCATTCACCATGATACTACTTCCTGTTAGTCTTTTTATTAATACTGGACAAAGGCTTTAGCAATAAAAGAAATACAGGCTGTTTTAGGGCACTGAGCTGGGGATGGAAGGTGACCACATATACTTCCTATCTTGGTATAGATTTAAGTTAATGCAAAATTTGAGCTTTAATCAATCATGAGCAGCTCATTATATTACATATTAATACATTATGTTAATGTTTAAATGTTCCAATTAACCAAATTTAGAAATCAATTAATATTTAAGTGTTTGCATTAGGAGCAAATAAAATGTAAATGTAATGACAGATTAAGTGGCTGCAAGAATACATAATGGAAAGTGTCAATCTCTGTCAATCTATCATATTAGTGACATTAAAATGACATTTATTATAATAGAATATACAGATTGCTGTATACACACACACACACACACACACACACACACATATATATATATATATATATATATATATATATATATATATATATTACAGAATACTTAATTTTTACATACCAAGCTTGAGACACAATTTTAAAAAGGTTTTGAGACATTTTTAATGCACAATACAGTGGGCAAAATAGCAATCAGTGCTCTCAATGGAAGGAAAACTTTCTGCCCCCTCCTCGCCTATCCTGTGGGGCTTCTGCTTTCCCATAAAGATATGTGCCGTGCTGCGCCTCTACCAAGGCATTAGGCAGTGCTCCTTCCCAACATGAAGGGCTTGTCCTATTGTCTGCACCACTGTTAGTGGTCCTGACTGCAGATATGAGTTGGGCTTGGATAATGATGAGGCTTCCAGAATTACTGTAGATCCAACAAGAATACATTTGTTTAAAGAACCATTAATGGTTTAGTCATTCTTCCTCTGTTACCTAATGAAATGTTTTTTTGCTCTGCATTATATTTCCTTAAGATACAATCCAAACAGATTTTGAAGACTGGAACAGAAAATGATATCGTTTTCCTTTCTAATATGCACCTAATATTTCCAATAATCACTTGAATTAAAATGAATAGAATCCCTTAGAATACATTTAAAATCAGACAAGTAAAATATTTTATTCCCAAACCATATTTGAAAATTCACTCATGATTCCTCCTCCCTTCCAGACTACTTATCTCTATATACTAATTCTATTTTTCTTGCTTACCTTATCATCTTTCACAGCATTAATCTTATTAGGCATTGCTTAATGTAATCGTATATTCCATTACCTCAAAGTTGCCTTCTACCTGAACTTCAACTTTCTCCTCACACCCGCCACGTGACCACATTCTTTCCAATCTAGGCAGTGTGCACTGCATATCCAAGAGCTTGACCTGCTGAGAAGGAATGAGAACGATATTTCACAAGGCTAAGTGATCTTCCATTCAGTTCTCCTCCCTAAAAAGTATTTGTTTTAAAGCAGAACTGTAGTTTGGTAGATTATGATATTATATCAGTCTCTGGAGAACTGTAAAGTAATGAGGTTTTTGACCCCTTGCCTAATGAGGGAGTGCTCCGGTCCTCATAGGAATTGAGTTCCCAAGTTCCCTCTAGACACCCATTGAAGCTTTTAGCCCTTCCCCCTTGGTCTCATGGCAGCTTTTCTAGTCTACTCTAGTTCATGATAGTCCAGCATTCTAAAAGAATAACTGTGGACACAACACCGCCCCTGCTATCATCATAAGGTGTCATGCACAGTCTTGGTGCTCTCCATCTGTACTTGATAGTGGTGCTACTCTTCAGCTCATGCCAGGCACAGCCTTGGTATCTGTCTATCTATCTATCTATCTATCTATCTATCTATCTATCTATCTATCTGTATCTGACTCCGACAACAGTGCTGTTCTCTTAGCTCTTGCAGAGAATGGATCTGATACCTACGGAATGGTTATGCTTTGACACAGCTTACCAGTTGAATAGAAGCCATCAACTATTTGTGTACAGATACCTTTTTATTAGATGTAGTTAAGCACTCACACTCTAGTAAACATTTGAAATGGTACGATGGCACATTTTATTCGCAAAGCAGAATCTTTGCCACAGGTGAAAGGGTTTGGCATTTCATTTCATGAAATACCAGCAATGTACAGAAGTGTTTGCAATTTCTAGGCAAACTAGTCCTTAGTGCTGGAGGATATGCCCCTTCCTCACCCATCCAATGGTACAGTTGATGTCACATACAGGTATGTGCCATGTTGTGCCTCTATCATAGCAGCAGGCAGTGCCCCCTTCCCATGACTGAGCCCAGTATAGGGGTATGAGGAACCAGTCTTATGGCCTGCACCACTGACAGTGGCCCTGACCTATCTACAGAAAACAAGATGGCTGTGATAAATGTGCCCCTAATAACCCTGCCCCCTCCCTGGTGATTGCCCTGCGTGCCCTGCTTTGGAAACAGCCCTGATTTCACACCTCCACCACTCTAAGCAAGTCATCGCAACCATATGCAGACAAGGGGAAGCTCAGATTTGCTCTTCAGCAGTGCTGGAATTCACAGTTGTATAACGAAAGGTAGGTACTGTGTATGTTAGACTGCTCTCTTCTATTTAGGTTTTAGACTATAGGACAGGAGTACTCAACCACTTCTTGTAAAAGTCCATTTACTTTCTTTCTTCTCGGGTGTCCTTCTTCCTCAAAGCGATTGCTCCAGAGTGGTCTAACAATGGCAGTTAAACTTGTGTCGCTCAATGCACAGGGCCTAAATGCCCCCAAGAAAAGAGTTAAGGCCTTTCGTCAGATGAGAGCCCTACATGCTAATATTGTCTGCTTCCAAGAGACCCATTTTACCAAGAAGAATACTCCCAAATTCCTAAGCAGTGATTACCCCCTTTTTTACACGGCTTCCGCAAATACCAAGCAGAGAGCATCTCTTTGGAGCAGACAAAAAGAGACCCTCAAGGCCGGTTCCTTATAGTGCTAGGCTTGATTCAGGACCAACCTGTAACAATTGCCACATATTATGCCCCCAACCAGAATCAGAACGCTTTCCTGGAGGAGTTCCTGCGGACCCTAGATCCCTTGGTAAAGGGGTTCCTGATAGTTGCCTGTGACTCAAACCTAATTCTCCATCCTACCTTGGATAGACAATCGGCTGACCGACCCTCAGACAGGCCCAGGGATAGCTCCTCAGGTAAAGTGTTTGGTGCCCTCCTCAAGCAATACCATTTAGCTGATGCATGGAGGGAACTCCATCCTACTAGAAGGGAATATCACTCATTACTCTCATCCACACAGGGTCTCTACCAGAATTGATCATATTTTTTGCAACTCCCCTCCTTGCTACATCTGACCCACTCCTCCATAGTCCCAATCGTCTGGCTGGACCATGACCTGGTCTCGGTTGAGTTGTCCTCCCTAACCCAAAGATCCCCCCAAAAATCCTGGAAGCTCTATGACCCTTTGCTATCTGATGAGACGTTCCTTGAGCGCATGAGCAAAGAGAGTGAGGACTTCTATCTAGATAATTTGGGGTCAGTGAACTCGGACGCCCTTCTCTGGAAAGCCCACAAAATGGTCATGCTTGGTCACTTTATCCAGGAATCTGCCTGGCGTAAAGCCATATATAAGAAGCAACTCCAAACCTTAACGTACCACTTAGCCTCCTCTGCCTACAAATCTCGTCCAACCAGACGCAATAGAATTTCATTAAATCAGGCCGGCAATCGACTCAATCTGTGTCTTTCCAACGAGGCTGAGCATCAAATAAACCCGTCTAAGTTCAAGTGGTACAGTCTCAGCAATAAACCACCCCTCTTGCCAGGAAACTTAAGTGGGGGTCACGTAAACCAATACGTGTCAAGACCTTAGACGGCACACTTTCCAGCAACCCAGCAAGAGTAGTAGCAACTTTTGGTAAACATCTTGAGGACCTTTACAAATCAACGAATACACTGGATGTGCACATTGCAGAGAGCCTATTGGGACAACTCCAATTACCTTCCCTCCCCCTTGAGGCTAAGAATTCGCTGGACAAGCCAGTCGAGCTCTCCGAAGTCCACGAAGCCATCAACTCTCTAAAGTTAGGGAAGCAACTGGGCTCGGATGGATTTACTGCCCTCTATTATAAAAAATTCTCCCAGGTACTAGCCCCGCGTTTAGCTCAAACATTCAACTCTATTAGTAAAGGCGATTCATGGAGCACAGACGCACTTACTGCGGCTGTCTGCATGATTCCCAAACCTAATGTTGACCCTACCCTCTGGTCCAATTATAGACCCATTTCCCTATTGAACATAGATATTAAGCTCCTAGCAAAGGTCCTCGCGACATGTCTCAATAAGTTTGTCGCGTCTCTAATCTCTAAGGAACAAGCAGGGTTTATCCCCCAGCGTCAAGTAGGGGACAATATCCGCAAGGCCATCAACCTGATCCACCATGCTAGGAAGGAGGGGCGCCAGGCCATGCTGTTAACTTTAGATATTCGCTAAGCCTTTGATACAGTTGCCTGGGACTACCTTCAATTTATATTACAAAAGTGGGGCCTGGCTTCCTCCTTCACTGCATGGATAGCTTTGTTATACTCTAAACCGGGGGCATTCATTAGATACTCAGGATATTCTTCTAATCGGTTTATTCTTGGCAGGGGCACCAGACAGGACTGTCCCCTTTCCCCTTTATTATTTGCTCCTTGCCATTGAGCCCCTCTCCATGCTACTGCAGACCAACACCAATATTACGGGAATAAGAATAGGGGACTATGATCACAAGATCTCCTTATTCACCGATGATATTTTGATGCTTGTATCTAATCCTGTTACATCCCTCCCAAACCTGTTTCGCACCCTAGACGATTTTTCAAGGATTTCTGGCCTACAAATCAACACCTCAAAGTCACAAGCTCTTAATATTTCTCTCCCAGAAAGGACACTGACCGCGCTCCAATCCTCTTTTGATTTCTCTTGCCAAGTACGCCCCATCAAATACTTAGGCGTCCATTTAACAGCTAATTATGATTCCCTCTTTGCTGCCAACTACTCTGCCATGACTAGGAAACTTTTCACCTTGTTATCCTCCTGGGCTAGGCTCCACCTTTTGTGGCTTGGTAAGATAACGGCTATAAAAATGACCTGGCTCCCTAAAATGCTCTACTTTTTTCGGGTTCTACAAATACCAATCCCAGCCCCATTTATTAAAGGCCTCCAAGCATCCTTAAATTCTTTATTTTGGGGGAAGCAAAAAACGTGAATTAACCGCGCAACACTTTACAGGCCCAAACAGCAGGGAGGCCTAGGAGTCCCTAACATGGCGTGCTACTACTCGGCTTGCCAGATCACTCACATTGAGCAAGTTAGTTGTTTCCCGGTAGAACGTGTTGTGGCTTCCCCCCAGAGACTTATAAAGCTATTGATAACCCGGTCTTGAGCCACTCCCTCAGAATCTGGAAGGCAAATAGATTGAAAGGGAACCTCTTTTTGCCCCAGTTTCCCCTGCTCTCTATATTGGACAACCAACCCTGATTCCCCCCCGGCCTATCAGGAACTGGTGGTCTTCTCCTGGTGGAAGGCACAAAACTTAATAAGGGTTAAAGACTTTGCTACATATAGAGGTATACCAACCTTCCCTGAGCTTCAGTCTTTCAGGGGGACTCCAAATGGGGAATTTCTCAGCTTTTTACAAATCACCCATTACGTAGGCACTAAAATCCCGAGGGGGTTTGTACCAAGGCCCTCCCCGTCCTTTGAGATCATTTGTGATTTGCAGCCTCTTGGAAAGGGAACGGTGGCTGTGGTATATAAGCTACTGAGTGAGGCGGAGGGGGTACCCCTCCCGTCTTACAAGGCTAGGTGGGCAGATGACCTTGCACACAGGTGCCCAGGAGGTTAACACTAAGTTTCTTCTCCGCTGGTTTCTGGTCGCAGAAAGAATCCATTAGTTCTGCCCATCCTACCCGTCGGATTGCTTTAGAGACTGCCGTAACCAAGGCACTTATATCCACATCTGGTGGGAATGTAGGGTAGTTAACCGATTCTGGGCCAAGGTCTTTTACATTATAAAGAAGGCTTACATCTGACCCCCTTGCCCCAACTGGCCCTTCTTAATCTAAAACCCCCGGGATGCACTAGAACACAATTTGAGCTTATTAGGCATATTCTTACAGCTGCTAAATTGATCATAGCACTATCATGGAAGACCAGATCCATCTCAAGTGGTAATCTGATACCCCGCATTAATGAGGTAATGTTTTTGGAAAAGATGTCTGCCTCAATGCAGGGTGATCTTACCCCCTTCTTGGCTACGTGGGAGGGTTGGATCACCCATTTTAAACCACAAAAATTGGATTGTTACCTCCTTACAATATGACCTCTCACTAGGCTCACTGTGAGTTGGACGGAGCTTGACACCCACCTCTCTTTTCTTTTCTCTTCCCTCCCCTATTCTTGTCTCTTTCCCTATTCTCTTTTCCCTTCTAACCCCTCCCCTCTTTCCCTTCCACCTGCCTCATATTTTTTTTGACTCACGTATGATGATAAAAGTGATATGAGGTGTACAGGTATACATTTGGATGGATCTTTATTCCTTTTTTGTATCACAAACCCCACAGTATGTCGCAAACTGATGTATCTTCTTTTTACCTAAAATAAAAATTTACAGGCATCCGGTGAGAGGCGAAGGTCCGGGCAGGGTGCCGTCACAGGAGGTGGATAGTTAGAAATCAGTGCACTGGGGGTGGGTGGGGCGTGGATTATAGATTCCACAAGCAAAATTAAAAAAGGCTGCTTGACCCCCCACCCAAGAATCCTATTTGGCACTGGGAAAACACAGGAGTTTTTTTTCTTGACTCCACAGAACCTACAGCTCTGTCACATGGCACACTGCTTTTAACCCCCACATGCATTCTGTGTGGGCCATGAAATAGGGTGTGGGTGAAGTAGGGCCCAACATTTTACTGGCAATAACGTCTGGTAAGAAGGATGGCTAGATAGAGTCCGGGGGAGAGAGAAGAGCAGGGGGACAGGGGATAGATGGCCAGAGCTGGAAAAAAGAGTAATCAACTGGCAAAGCTGGGAGGCCAGGAATTGGATGGGCAAAACTGGGGGCACAGGAATAGATGGGGCTGAGCTGGGGGGGGGGATGGGGCAGGGGGACAAGATTGGATGGGGCAAAGAGACCGAGAAACAAAGTTTCTTCGTATCTTGCAATGTGACTTCCCGTCTGTGCAGTATTTCATATTGCAACGCTAGGTGCCAGGGAGTTATGACACTGGCAGGGAGACTAAGCACTACATTGTTGATCACGTAAAGGGGCAGCGCTGAGCACAGCAACACAGAAGCAACTGAGTGCAGGGCTGTCAGGGCAGGGGTCAGAAAATCTGGTGTCCACATTCAGCCCTGGTTCACCAGTTGAGTACCGTTGCTATAGGACATCCTGAGGGCTGGGGAGGGATTCATTTCAGCATTCATTTAATATAAACTGATTTGTTTTGGACTTTTGTGTGTTCACATTCACTCTCTCACTGCTACTAGGTAGATTTAGGAATCATGAAAAAAAAAATGCCAAACCCCGTATTGCAGACTTGTTAATATTATTATTATTTTCAGTGTGCTTTACTTACAATGACTTAAAGATCAACCTGTTTTGCACACAGGTGCCCAGGAGGTTAACACTAAGTTTCTTCTCCGCTGGTTTCTGGTCGCAGAAAGAATCCATTAGTTCTGCCCATCCTACCCGTCGGATTGCTTTAGAGACTGCCGTAACCAAGGCACTTATATCCACATCTGGTGGGAATGTAGGGTAGTTAACCGATTCTGGGCCAAGGTCTTTTACATTATAAAGAAGGCTTACATCTGACCCCCTTGCCCCAACTGGCCCTTCTTAATCTAAAACCCCCGGGATGCACTAGAACACAATTTGAGCTTATTAGGCATATTCTTACAGCTGCTAAATTGATCATAGCACTATCATGGAAGACCAGATCCATCTCAAGTGGTAATCTGATACCCCGCATTAATGAGGTAATGTTTTTGGAAAAGATGTCTGCCTCAATGCAGGGTGATCTTACCCCCTTCTTGGCTACGTGGGAGGGTTGGATCACCCATTTTAAACCACAAAAATTGGATTGTTACCTCCTTACAATATGACCTCTCACTAGGCTCACTGTGAGTTGGACGGAGCTTGACACCCACCTCTCTTTTCTTTTCTCTTCCCTCCCCTATTCTTGTCTCTTTCCCTATTCTCTTTTCCCTTCTAACCCCTCCCCTCTTTCCCTTCCACCTGCCTCATATTTTTTTTGACTCACGTATGATGATAAAAGTGATATGAGGTGTACAGGTATACATTTGGATGGATCTTTATTCCTTTTTTGTATCACAAACCCCACAGTATGTCGCAAACTGATGTATCTTCTTTTTACCTTAAATAAAAATTTACAGGCATCCGGTGAGAGGCGAAGGTCCGGGCAGGGTGCCGTCACAGGAGGTGGATAGTTAGAAATCAGTGCACTGGGGGTGGGTGGGGCGTGGATTATAGATTCCACAAGCAAAATTAAAAAAGGCTGCTTGACCCCCCACCCAAGAATCCTATTTGGCACTGGGAAAACACAGGAGTTTTTTTTCTTGACTCCACAGAACCTACAGCTCTGTCACATGGCACACTGCTTTTAACCCCCACATGCATTCTGTGTGGGCCATGAAATAGGGTGTGGGTGAAGTAGGGCCCAACATTTTACTGGCAATAACGTCTGGTAAGAAGGATGGCTAGATAGAGTCCGGGGGAGAGAGAAGAGCAGGGGGACAGGGGATAGATGGCCAGAGCTGGAAAAAAGAGTAATCAACTGGCAAAGCTGGGAGGCCAGGAATTGGATGGGCAAAACTGGGGGCACAGGAATAGATGGGGCTGAGCTGGGGGGGGGGATGGGGCAGGGGGACAAGATTGGATGGGGCAAAGAGACCGAGAAACAAAGTTTCTTCGTATCTTGCAATGTGACTTCCCGTCTGTGCAGTATTTCATATTGCAACGCTAGGTGCCAGGGAGTTATGACACTGGCAGGGAGACTAAGCACTACATTGTTGATCACGTAAAGGGGCAGCGCTGAGCACAGCAACACAGAAGCAACTGAGTGCAGGGCTGTCAGGGCAGGGGTCAGAAAATCTGGTGTCCACATTCAGCCCTGGTTCACCAGTTGAGTACCGTTGCTATAGGACATCCTGAGGACTGGGGAGGGATTCATTTCAGCATTCATTTAATATAAACTGATTTGTTTTGGACTTTTGTGTGTTCACATTCACTCTCTCACTGCTACTAGGTAGATTTAGGAATCATGAAAAAAAAAATGCCAAACCCCGTATTGCAGACTTGTTAATATTATTATTATTTTCAGTGTGCTTTACTTACAATGACTTAAAGATCAACCTGTTTTTGAAAGTACAAATCTGTTTTCTATAAAATGTTGCACATTTTCAATGCTATAAATAACTGATGTTTTCTTAATTATGTCCTTGTGAGCAGCTATTTTTCGCCATGTAGTAACTCACTCTAATCTCTCCCCGCAGGTCCTAGCTTATCTGCAATTATTATACTTATGAACTAGCAATGCCATGAATATTAAATGAAGCTGTCAATCTTGTAAGCCTTTACCCTTTCAGCCAGTTTTATGACATGCTTTCAATTCATGGTGGATTAATGCTCTAGCCATTTATAGGTTAAGGAAATGTCACAGCAGATTACAACACAAATATAATTCAGGGCAGGCACAGGTCTACTTTTTTTTTGGATACATGTAGCTCTCTAGGAAATACTGTCACATCATTTCTGCACAGAGCGGATTTAGCTTCAGGAACATAAACCTATTATACAAAGTCAGAGAAAGGCAGCTGACGCTTAAATGGGCTTTAGGACAAGCCTGTAAAAAATAAATATTCAGGCAAGTCTTAGTTGCTTAGAATCATAGGTGTAGCATTCCCTGACGTCACTGGTTGGATCATCAAGTGGACATTTTATAAATTAGCCCTGTATCACACTACATGATAAATAACACAGTTTAAAAGGATTATTCTCATATACAAGCTCTGCATGGTGCTGCACCCTACTACAGCTCCTCCATAATGTATTTTTGTGCTCTGCTCTGTGCTCTGCAAATGACTTACCATAATCCAGACCTCTCACTCCCACTTACAAGACTTCTCCAGAGCGGCACAAATTTTCTGCATTACCCTACCTCCACAGTTAGATTAACCCACAGCATTATTAGTTTAAGGTGCTCCCTTAAAACACATCTTTTTAGGGTAGTATACCACATCCACTAATCTAACTGTCATTTAGCCAGTCTTAAGATTTTTTCTGAACACAATCCATCATCAAATACCATTTTGTGCCATGTGCACACGAAAAGCACTAAATTAGCTGGTGGCTGGTCCATACAGTTTGAACAGTATATAATCTTATTTTTGCAAAGATGGCTGGACCATGATACAAAGCTCTTATTTTCTTTTGTGTCACCCCAGCCCCCTCTTAGATTGTATGCTTGCAAGCAGGGCCCATGTTTTAATCGACTGACAGTTTAATTGAATTAATTTATTACTGTTTGTACTTGTACCCTCTGATTGTAAAGTGCTGCAGAAAATGTTGGCACTATATAAATAAATAAAGATTATTATTATCAGTATTGTTGTTATTTTAAATGACATGTAGGAGATCCTATTAATTTATTGGCTATTAAAACAATAGAGTCCTTGAATATAGCTGTTAAGACAGAAACTAGCCCTATACAGCATAACAGTTGCAGACCTGTTTAGGTAAATAAGGCACAGCCTGTATTGTACAATTCCATGGCTCACCAGCTTCCATGTATACTTAACCTTGTGGTATTTTATTCTACCCTCTGCTACCAGCATCCTAACTGTTACTTCTCTGGTAGGCCACTCGCAGCCAGGGATAGTGTTGTGAAGTAACACTGGGTGATCCACCTTGATGTTATGTTATAGGTTGTGCATGTTACAACATAACTGTAAGATAAGTGACACATCTGTATGGAAGTTGGAATTATTTGGTGCCTGAACTTACTAACATTTGCAACTGGATTCACACAGGACCCATGGCTATAATTCCCTAATTGTTGCCCCACCACAAGATCTTTGTAACCAATAGAAAGTCGTAACTGCAAAGTCAGAAATCTAGTGGCCCCGGAGCTACTTCACTAGCTGTACTGGGAAGAGATGTCTGGCCTACTATCACGCTCCCGGAACCACAATTTACCACTTGGACAACTCCAGCTCTCTTGGTAAGGACCTCAACCCCCAATCTCCGCAGCCAGCTTCACCTATAGGAGCCCCCGCTTGCCGAGACACAGAACACGCCTGCTCGGGATCGGTTGCCCCCAGGACTTTATGGCTCAAAGGTTGAGGTCTTACGGTACAGAGTACTGGAGAGCCCGTGGCTGGAAGTGGAATCGGGTAGCCGGTATGTGAGCGTAAGGTGGGAGTCCAAGGACAGGCAAGGGTCGGCAACAGGAGTGAAGATCGAGGATGGTCAAAGGCGAGCAAGGGTCGGCAACAGGAGTGGAGATCGAGGATGGTCAAACAAGCGAGGGTCGGCAACAGGAGTGGAGATCAAGGATGGTCAAACAAGCGAGGGTCGGCAACAGGAATGGAGATCAAGGATGGTCAAACAAGCGAGGGTCGGCAACAGGAGTCAGGATCAATTTCAGGGATTAACAATGGCTAGGGTCTAGGCGCTATCACAGGCAACAACCAACTGCGGGGAAAAGAGCTTTATAGGGACAGACATAGGAGGGAAGGTATTGTGATTGGTGCACACAGGATCATAATAATGATTGGCCAGAACAAGGAGTGCACAACAGGAGGGAGGCGTAAGCCCCACTGAACCCAGGGCTCATTGGCTCTTCAACAACCAGCACTGATAGGATAGAGGGCGTGCTGCCCAGCTGGGCTCATAGGCCCTTTAACTGAAAAGGGGGCGTGCCCCTTTTATAATTTATTCACCTCCTCCGGCGGCCACGCTGAGTGCAGCGCCGCCGGAGGGCATAGAAGGAACGTGCTCGCGCACCCGCGCAAACACGTGTGCTGATGCCGGACACGCCGGCAGAAGGAGAAGGAGGGGGCACGCCCGCAGCCACGCGAGCTGCCGCCCGGCGCGGCCGGCGCCTGGATGGCGGGGCGACGGGGACACCGCTGGAACGCGGCACAGGTAAGCTGATCGTGACACCTACATACCAGCTGCCTGACATTATACGAGACCGCAGGGTTACCAAAAGTGTGCTCTTCCTCTTTAAGAAAATAATACACAAGCTGGAACTAATACACTCTAAGAGGCTTATTCATTACTAACGCCAGGTATTGGCAGATGAGTGTCTGTATAGCGACACTTAGAGCGACCGCTCGTGTGCCTGTATCGGGCACTATAATTGATGAATGTAATGTATGTTGGGTGCTGTAACACCAGTACAGCTCTGCAGGGAGCAAAAGGTAGCACCAGCTCAGTGCGACCGACTTATCAAAAAACTACACACACACAGCGTCGGCGCTCTAAATCTGGTCACTATAGCACAGAGCGCCAGACGCTGTGTGATTAAAGATTTTGAACACATATACACCTGTAACAAAGGAATACACATGGAATTACATTGTTTTAAGACTTTGACAATAACACTTTAGTGCCAGACCTGTAAATACTATTCTGCATAAAACAAAAAAATCAAAAATGTTTTAGAAAATGACTTTTTCTAGGCCAGGAGAGGTGACACCATTTTTTGAGAGAAAAGAGGAAAAAAATTATGTTTAAAAAGAAGAAAAGGAACGTCCATTGTAATGTATGGTAGAGTGACAGGTAGCGACAGGTAATACCTGGTGCTCTGGAAGCTAGAACGCCGGCGCTCTACCGGGCTGCCTGTAGTGATGACTTGGACGCTACATGATGCTGTTAGAGTTGCTCACCAGAAGACACTGCCGGCCGCTACGAATGACTACCTGCCGCTATCCCTTCATGAATAAACCACAATATCACTTTTTAAAAAGAAGACCTATAGGAGATCTAGACAATCCAACACCCATTAGTTGGTTGACAGTGCTATTCTTAAGGTAGCCAGAAGTATGAACTTAATACTGCAGAGTCACAAAGCTGGTCTCAGTGAAGAAAACTGAGGAAGTGCATAATGGCAGTTCATTAATGGTTCAGCAAATTCACAGGGGGGCATTTGATAGTTACACATTTTATAAAGAATATAACATTTGCCTATATGTCACTGATTGCTGTGCAGTTGTTCCAGTAAGAAAGTCATTTATCAGGCTGTGTTGAATATAAATGAGCTTTGTGGTATATATCACTTATTCCAGCCTCAGTGGATAACATACAATATCATTTGAGTTTCTGAGTTCCTGGGTGTGAGGGTTAGACTTTCTTTATGCCAAATTGGTCTAGATTATGAGGAGGGCACAAGGAGCGCACAAAGGGCTTCCACCACTTGCCCTGCAAAAGGGGACCTCCACCAACCTTAGAGTTATGGTCTGGTCCAGGAGGCTATTTAGTCTTTGGTCTGACAGGCCGCGGGGCCAGGAACAAAGCGCCATGCCTGGGCAAAACCTTTTTTTGGTTTTTGCAAACCTGCAGCCAAAGCCACCACAGGGCAGGATGGAGGGTCAAGAGCTGCAAAACCACCGCCAGCAACGGGATGGGTGTGTGCAGAGCTGTCACTGCAAATATGCCACCAAGCACAGCCGCTGGTAGCTCAATGCAGGGAACAGTTTTCTGCTAGACCAGCTGGGCGACTGCACCCCCCCATACAGAATGGCAAAGCAGGAGTTTCCAAGCAGCACGCACCCACACAAGGGTGGCACAAGGAACTTGATCTGATGTTCCAGTAAGTAGGCGGGTGCCAGACAACCACCAACCAGTTACTTGGCTGGACTATTATTTTTTATTTTAACCATTTAACTGCCAGTCTACCTGGAGATTTTGTCACCCTTTGTTGCCAGACCATTTTGCGCTACACATGTTCAAATGTGATTTTTGAAGGGATTTCCAGGGCTTTCCCCGAAAAATTATATACCGTATTTTTCGCCCCATAAGACGCACCTAGGATTTGGGGGAAGAAAATAAGAAAAAAATATGCAGGCCACGCCCGCCCGCTGCACGGACCTGGGTGATCGCATGTGCCCCAGGTGGAAGAGGCAGCAGATGGAGGAGCGGCAGGCGCTGTCTCTGGCCCCGCCGCTGCTCTGTCTTCTTCTGTGCAGGAGCTTATAGGGTGAAAAATACTGTATTTTTTATTTAGCAGAGTCTGGGCTTTAACATGAAATGGCTTGTTCGTCCTTTTTTAGGTGTATTCTTAATATTTTTGGGTGAAATATGTGCAAAGAAATTGTAAAAAATCATTTATTTACAATTTGTAGTGTTTTTTTTGTAATAGAAAATGTAAGTTCGTCAATAAAATCTTATTGCGTGTGAAATCCCAATTTCTCCGGGTTACATATGTATTGGTAGACAACCTTTCCTGCCCAGAACACGCCCCCAAACTGAAACAGCGCTTTAGGGGATTTTCAGATAAAATACAACTATGCTATGCGCTATGCACACCTTGCAGTTTTTCCAAAAAAAACAACCCTTTACATTTAAAATACCCCCCACAAACTATATATTCCCTGCCAGTACACACCTTTCTAGGCGTACCAGGCTTGTTGATGAGGCCACAGTTTTCTGGAAGTAATCCCTTAATGTATTCTTTGATTGCAAAGAGTTTACCTAAAAAAAAAAAAAAAGAAGCACCTTTTCCTAAAAAAAACTATATGCCAACAAGAAAAAACAAGTTAAATCTGAAAAAGCAACACCCTCCAAACAGAACAATACCCAACATGAATAGCTACTGTCAACGGAAGAGCTGGCAAACACCCCAAAGTAAAACACGTGCTTATCTGTAATTTTCCTTGAAAATTTCAGCTCTGCTGACAAAGTGCGCACTTTGTGCTTTTTCTACCAAAACAACCCTTTACCTTTGGAATATCCCCACAAACCATATATTCTATGAAAGTACAAACATTAAGCTTTCTAGGTGTACCCAGCTTTCTGGAAGAGTTCCCTCAAAGAATTCTTTGGTTGCACATGGTTTCCCTAAAAAAATGTATAAAAAAGCAGAATAAAAAGCACCTTTTCCTAAAATATCAATATGGAAACAAGAAAAAACAAGCTAAATAAGAAAGAACAAGGTCCCCCGAGCAGAACAATACCCAACATGCATAGCTACTTTTAACCCTTTTAACTGCCCGCCTACTTGAGATTTTGTCACCCCCTGCGGACAGGTCATTTTTCACCAATTTGCGACATTTTTTTGTGCCATTTTTGCAGGAATTTCCAGGAAATTTATATATATATTTTTGCAACAGAGTTTAGGCTTTAACATGAAATGTCTTGTTTGTAATTTTTCTACTATTTTTTTAAATATTTTTAAGCAAAAAAAATAATATATATATATATATATATATATATATATATATATTTTAGGAAATTGTCTCCTTTATTTTAAATATAGCATTTATTTTATTAAAGAAAAACATATTGCATGTGAAAGCCCTATTTCTCCTGATTACAATAATAAATAAACCACATATGTATTGGTAGCCCCCGTTCCTGCCCATGAGACCCCCCCAAACTGAAACGAGTACTTTATAACATTTACAAATAAAATGCAACTAGTATCCACACTATAAAGGGTTAAATCAAGAAAACAATTGCCGTGGGGTCCTCCCTCTCAGGGGGGGGCACCCCATTTTTGGGGGGAATTTTAAGGGTTACCCAGCATAACCAGCCCAGGGATCAGCTATGCAGGGCTTGTAGAATCGGGTGCAGGGGCCAGCTCTTGTGGCTCCCACCTTGCCGGCTACAAGCCTTGCACTGCCTAAATGCCCAGGCCCTTCTGCCCCCCCCCGGGCTTTGGGGAGGCAGGTAATAGGGGTGTCGGGGTTAATGGCAAGTCAGCAAGTCACCCGCTAGCCGGAGGTGACTTGCCAGCCCCCAGCCTTGTGAGCTGGTATAGGGGTCTCATGGACCCCTTACCAGTTCACAAGGGGTTAAATGTAAAAATAAACACACAGATAGAAAAATATGACATTTATTATTTTTTTTTCTTTACTCACCTCGGATCCTTTGTTCCTTGCTGCTGTCCCACGCCGATGACAGATGCCGGTAGTCATCAGAGCAGGGCCTTGAAACATTGTGTGGTCTGTTATGGCTCCAAGTCTGCTGCTGCTCTTCATGTTGAGCCACATGCTGTTGTGTTGGTGTGTGTCTGATATGTTTATGTAGCTTACGCTGGATCTTCTGTTTCATATTCCCTGACCTCTCACAGGATTTTATAATTTCCTCCTCTTTTTTTTCTATAACTAAATGTATCCTGCCTCGCCCCTGGGCTGGATCATTGTATCATTGCATGTGCTCATGCTCTCCAGCCATCTCTGACCCACATTCATTGTCCTGAATATGGGGAACAGGTTTTACATTGTCTGCATACTGAAGCCCAGACAACATTGGTGGTCTCCAGTCAAAAAAGTTTATTGAGAGAGATTAACACCATGCAGATGTTTGGAATAGCAGGCAGATTCTGTACTCTTAAATATGCATGGCAGCAGCCATCTTGCCACACACATGAAGAAGTTGATTCTGAAAAACCAAGTCTCTGAGTCAACATTTTCTTGTAGCTCTGTGCAATCATCTCTTTTTTCTAGCCATACGTAGTGAGCCTTAAACTATAATGACTCAACTTTGAATAAAATACATTGTATTCACTGAATCTCCTGACTGAGTGTTTTTGAGGCTGCTGTGGCCATAGAGATACATTGTAACAGCTCCCCTCATACAGATTTTGTTTTCTTCATTAGCTGTTTATTCAGTGTTTGTGTATGTGTGTCAGGGAAGCTTCTTCTTGTTGCTGAGGCATATATCTCTCACAATTTGGTGTGAGTTGTTTCTGCCCCCCCTCAAATTCTCATGAGTAAGCAGGACTATCAGGTCATGGCATGTAACTCAAGAGTGATTAATCTTCATGCCATTCCACAACATCTATGTGTGGTTAAGCCCTCTCAAACTTTTTTTTTTTGACTGGAGGTCTGCTTTAAGTGTATCAGGGGTGACAGAGCCTGCCATTACTGATTTCCATTTCCTTCCATTAAAAGAAAAAAACAAGCCTGTGTCTCTGCTAACCTGGTTCTAGCCTGTGACTCAACTCACCTGTTCCTAGCCTGTGCTTCCACTCCCCTCTTCTCATCCCGTTACTTTGCTCACTTGTTCTTAGCCAGTTCCTCTGCTCACCTGTTCCCAGCCTTTTAATCTGTTCACCTGTCCCCAGCCCAAGTCTTTGCTTACTTGTTACCTGCCTGTAACTTCAATCTGCTCTGTGCCCCAGTTCCCACTCTACATCCTACATCCAGAACCAGTAAATTCCCAAAGTACCTGAGTGCCTGATGGTTTAATTCACCAGGACCTGAAAGTAGACCTTCTTCTACCTTAGTAATTACTGTATAGATACAAACAGGATGTTTGTTGCACCTACAATTTTAAGGGTGGCTATCTAGGTTCAAGTGTCAGACTTAAAATAACTAGCCTCTAAGCAAGTCCTGGCTGCATATGCAACTGCTGTGTCTCCATGATCTCTTTTGCTCTATGTAAAAACAATCCCATCTTCTCAGATATCATGATCCAGAAAGTTTTTATCTGACATTTAGCAAGATTCAGTTTCAGTCCTTAAAGTGCACCTATACCCATCCCTAGCCCAGTGCCCCAAAACAGCCTTTTTTACATCAGCTGTTGCCCAATATTTATAACAACATGAACTGGACGCAGTCGGCTATATTGTTCCCTGGCTGAGCAGCCCTGCCCCAGAGATCATGTGCTCAGTCACAGTACACACAGCTCAGCAATGGGGAGCACTTCAACCTAACTGCCATTAGGGCTGATTCAGCACAGTACATCTTTTTTCCTTATTTTTTTTATCTTGATTTTTTTTTCTCTGTGCAATTCAGCGCCGTATTTAGCTGTGCAAATGTTTTATAAATTTGTAAGGCTAAAAAAGATGCTGAATTGACCTGTGGAAAAAAATCAAGATTAAGGGGGTTATTTAGGAGGGGATAGCACCAGGTAGAGCCTCGTAGTGTCAGGCAGCGTCTAGTGAACGCGGGGCGTTGTAAGCAAAACCACATTTATGAAAGCGAATCTGGTAAGCGACAGCGCCATGTAGCCTACGATGTATTATTACAGGTGGCTCAGTATACAGCGCCGGCGCTCTAGGTTCCAGAGCGCCAGGTATTACCTTTGGCTCAGTGTCGTTGTCCCATACATTTTAATGGCTGTTCATTTGCTTGTGTTTAAACAGTGTGTTTAAAATTTTTATTTTTTATTTTTTGCTCAGATCATTGTGTGACCTCTCCTGGCTGCAAACAATTACTTTTAGAAACTTTTTTGACTTTTTTATTTTATGCAGAATTGTCATTACAGGTCTGGCACTAAAGTGTCATTGTCCCAGTGTTAAAACAATGTAATTGCATGTGTTTTTGCTTTGTTACTAGTGTATATGTGTCCAAAAACAGACTTTAATCACACAGCGTCTGCCGCTCTATGCTATAGCGACCAGATTTAGAGCGCCGGCGATGGTGTGGAGTGCCGAGAGTCAGTCGCACTGAGCTGGCGCTACCTCTCGCTCGCTTCAGCGCTGTACTGGTGTTAGAGCGCCCAACATACATCTCATTCATCAATGCAGCCCAGGTTACTACAGTCCTATGTTAAAGCGCCTGTTAACCACTAACAGTGTCTACTAGTGTAATAAGTGCAGTGAGGTCTCTGTGTTTCTCTTGCAGCACAAGTTGATGAAGATCAAGTTTGAAAAAGAATTGTGCTCCTCAAAGTTCTAAAAATATTCACTCAATGTGTGGCAATGGTTGTCTACCAACAGCGGTAGCCTTGTTAGGTTTCAGAGGCCAAACATTAATAGCTCCTTTTTCTTCATCATAACCACTGTAAGGCAAAACTGAGTAGTCAGGGAATTTTTTGATATTGCTAGTTTCTTTAATTGGACCACCAGACATTTTACACATAATGGGTATACGCTTGCCCTGTACTCAGCATAGGTAGGAGCATCCTGGCGCCCCACCATAAATTATACCCTTGTAAGACCTTTCTCTTTGTACACCCGGCATATTTGTATCCTTTGGATTCCTGGAAAAGGACTGTGGAGGGGTGGCACCCGCTCAAACCATTTTATAGCTAACCTGGGAGGTGCACGTTAGCAGGGCAATTAGGATACAAAAGTCTTAAAGGAGCTACAGCACTCAACCCTGTTAGCTTGCAGACCAACCTACAATCTCTATATCTGGTAAAAACAGAGTACTCCATCACAAACATCTGCAGAAGTATGCTTAAGCTGCACCACCAGCGCCAAGGTGCCTCTGTGGGGTGCAGTCCTAACTCTAATCTCTGAGAGCCCCATTTGGGACATACAATGCAATAGATAAACTGGGAGCAGGCTTACCTGAGGTTGCCCTAAACCTCAAGTGCAAGCCATGGTTTGGAAGGGTCAAAGACCTTGCAGTACAGCTTAGGTTGTGGACCACGTGATTGTCAGTGTCTAATGGCAGGGCTTGGTTTTGCTGGGGGAAAGCAAGCAGAACGGTAAAAAAAACAGGGGGTTAATGTGTGCAGGCAACGACAATTGGGTTTCCCCCTTAATGCTGAATACAGGCAAGACCAATACCCATTTTGAATTAAATGGTTGATAGTCCAGTTTAAGTTAATCAGAGACAGCACAGTTGGGTCCTGTAAGCAAAACTGTTTTGAACATACTGAATTCACACCAAGTAATACTTAACATGGACCAAAACCCACAGAGATCTATAAGATTCCCAGGCTGATTCCCTCCCACCGGGGCATCCAGAATCAGGATGCCCTGCTATGTGAAACCCCCCAGGGTGGCCCATGAACTCCACTTCTTTCCCGTATGCGCAAGCAGGCGCAAGGACCAAAACCTACGATAGTCAAAATTCTGGGTTTTGGTCCACTTAAACATTTGTGTTCAAAATTATTTTCTGAGCCCATTGAGGTATTGCTAGATAGAATAATTATTAAAACTGGTTTCATATGGGAAACATTAGCTGTTATAAGAATATCCAATCACAAGCAACAAAAACCTCTGTTCATAATGTAAGCCCATGCAAACTGGTTGATTCTAATTTTGTATTCAGATTTTATTAGACTTGTGATTGCTGTAGCCTTTGTCAAACTGTATTAAATGTTCTAAGGAAAGCTTTTATTTAAAGGGAAAGCCTAATTTAGCAGATTTTCCCCAACAGACCCCAGATCAGAGCCTCCACTAACACAGAAGAATCCAGGGCTACCGTCTACTGGTCTAGCAATGTTTATCATGCTCCTAACGGACCCCGCATTACTTTGCCAGATGTGTACAGGACCAGGCTGGGGCACCCATATAGACTAATGAGTACTTTGGTCTGAGCCTGTACACCTTGAGACCAGAAAATGGAACTACAAGGAGCTCGCCAGACACCAGACACTGAGGAGGGCACCAAGGAACTGGTTGCAGGTAAGCAAGGGAGCCTCGTGCCCTAATGTTGGTTCTGATCTGCAATCTGTTCATTAAGCCATAGAACAATTATTATTAATGTTTATTTTGTGGCGCAGTACAGGTAGAGGTACAGTGGTAAGACAAGTAAATACTTATAATGCAACAATGCTTATAAAACACACAATGATAGGAATCAGATGTAACAGACAATAAACACAAAGATGCAGGAATACATTAGGAGAGAGGGCCCTGCCCTTGTGAGCTTACAATCTAAAGACTTTTCTGATGTAACAGATAGAGATGAGCGAACTTTTGAAAAGTTCGATTCGGCCGATTCGCCGAATTTCACAAAGAAATTCGGGTTCGGCCGAATCGAACTTTTACGAAGTTCCCCATCATAAATGCCGGCATGGTGGGAGCGGGCCGGCCGGTTCCGCTGTCAGCGGGCCGGTAAAGCCGGCCGGCCCGCTCCCACCATGCCGGCATTTAAAAAACAAAAAAAAAAAAAAAGCATTTTTGCCGGCATGGTGGGAGCTCCCACCATGCCGGCATTTCAAAAAAAAGCAAACACTTACCTGCAGGTCCGGAGCGTGGAGGCCGGCGCCGCTCTCAGCTGTCATCTGAGGGCGCGTCATCAGAGCGCCCTCTGATGACGCGCCCTCAGATGACAGCTGAGAGCGGAACCGGCCGGCCCGCTCCCACCATGCCGGCATTTTTTTTTTTTTAATTTCAGGAAAAATTCGATCGGCACGAACCACAAAATATTCGGGTTCGTGCCGAATCGAATATTTCCTGAAATTCGGAGCGAATTCCGGTTCGTCCGAACCGGTTCGCTCATCTCTAGTAACAGATGAAATACTGAGCAATTTCCTAGCAGAAAACTCACTCTTCATTAAAGGGAAAATGCAATTGTCCCCATGTGAAAAGTAAGTTGTCTCTTAGTGACTTGCCTGGAATTTCATCTATTAGATTAAAAAATTATCTTGCTTTTTTACTGCTTATTAGCAACAAATAGGTAAAGTATATGTTTTAGTATTGGGTAGCTCCTTTTGATTATCAGCCAGTATGTCATTCACAGATACATCATGGTGTAGGAGAACATGATGTTGAAGAAAAAATACAATCTAAAGAGGAGATAAAAGAGGCAACCCCATCACCAATTTGTATTGTACTCAGGTATCCAAGTAACTGACTGTGGTAAACAGGGAATTTAGGCCGTCATCAACAGCATAGACCACAAAGTGTAATCAAATCTACAAAGAAACGTCCAATCTAGAGTAGCCTTTGCAATAGTGACACCTACAGGCAGGAGACATAACACCTACAGGCTGGAGACATAACACCCTGGATGTGACCCTGACCTGGGCGAACCACACTAGCATTGAGGTTCATATTCAAGTTACATATTGTATAAACTTTGCTGAATTGGTTCTGATGACATTTGGCCAGCTCTATTGTTTATGAAAATGTACCCTTTATTTCCAAAAATTAACCTTGAGATAATAGAAGATGACCAGTTTTGTCAGGTAATATGTGTTTAAAGTAAAAAAGATAGATTATGCCACCTTTAATGAGGAACATCAGGGGCATTTTAAAGACTCCCCAAATCTCACCAGCCTGACGCGCTCCCCTCCTCCAAGTTCAAATTTTGGGTGCTTACCTTGGAGCATCTGTCTTCTAGGTCCCTCGGATTTCAGATGACCTCCATAGGGCAGTGCTATCTTGTTTCCCATCAGGCACTGTGGCATCTCCCGATCTCATGCCTGTGCCATGCTGATGAATGCTTTGCAATGGGGGCCAGAGGAAAAAAGAGTGAGAACTGAAGAGCAGCCTGCTGCGAGTTTGAAGCAGAGGAGCACGGCTAAAGCCACTGATGTCATGTAGCAACGGCTAACCCGGCCTGGGGCAAAGAACCGGGCCCTGGATCAGCAGGATGTTGCCATATCAAATGATAGGACATCCAAAATGTAAACAGTGGGGTGGGGGGATTGGCCATAGTTTTAATTAGGCCTGCTGTTCCTCTTTAACTGAAGTAAAATGTATGTAGATGTGTCCCCCTTTGTTAAATAGTAGAAATGTAAAGAAATGAGACAATACCTTTTGTAGGCTAAATAGATATACTTTAAGGTGAGCTTTCGAGAATACCTAGTTCATTTCGTCAGACATGATGTTATACAATAAAACCATAAGCAGACATTTACATATGCAAAACCAGGCCCCATCAAAAGATGTTTAAAAAAGCATAAAGAGATACGAGGGTCATTTAGACCAGGATCATCCATGATATACATTTCTGATTAGTCGGGCGTGAAGCGTTAAACCTTGACGGGGTCTGTTTCTTGTCATCAAAAAACAAGAAATGGCACCACACTTAATTTCTCAGGAGAAGCTTGATTTAAAGCCTCACCGTGATTACTCGTTTTTTTGCGAACTTGGAAACCAGGAATTTGCGAATACTCATATTATTTACAGCCATGTCCCGAGAATTGCTAAGCCAACGTATGCGATCATAACTGACACTCAACTTCTTCTTCCTGTTTTCCTGGTTCCTGGAGGGGCATACGTTCACCCCTGTCATTTAACTTACCTTCTCCCTGTTGGTTCCTGGAGGGGTATCCCATGTCGTCATCATCCCCCACACTGTCTCTCACCTTCTTCTTCTCTGTTCTTACCTACTTTCACCTTCTCTTTTCCAACACCTTCCCCACCTCAGCTTGATCTGCTGCACCGTGCTTTAAAGTGATACTGCAGGCAAAGATAATTGTTACACCATTGCATCATTTTGTCGGGCTACATTTGGCACTGTTTTCCATTTTTAAATTGAAGCAGCAATGGCCGAGAAATCGGGGTTTAGAGGTTCAGCCAAAAATTCCATTCCATTCTCTTTTTCATACTGTCCCCCAATCAGCTCAGCAGAGGGGGACAAGATTGCTGGTCCCTCCCTCTTCCCACCCCTCCCTCCGACTCCTCCTCCTCCATCACATTTTATTATTATGTAGCATCCAAGGGCCACTTTTTTCAGAAGAGAAATCATGGGGTAAAAATGTGAAGCTTGATATCTCGGCCATCTCTTCTTCAATTTAAAAATGGAAAACAGTTTAGGACAGTGTAACAATTACCTTTACCTGCAGTTTAAGCCTGTTTTCCACTAATTACAGCAACAGTGGATGTTGGCCTGGGCACCATCCCTTTGTCTTGGTCTTTAAGGACATGAAAAGAGATGTTATAACTCGGCACATGTGTGAAGTGTGTTCTGCTCTTGTAGTGGTCAGCTTGCATTTTTTAGCACCCACCTGAGACCTGCGAGGGTCCAGTTTCGGGTGTCACATACTATCCTGATTCCGACGACTCTGTAGTGAAAGAGAAGATAAAAGACCAGGACTTAGCAGACATGTAGTAAGGTAGTTCCTGGAGCATCTTGGGGAAACTGACCCTGTTACTCCATATCAGCATGGATTTATGAGGAATTGCTCCTGCCAGACAAACCTAAGCTTTTATGAGGAGGTAAGTTCAGATTGGAACAGGGGGAGTCATTGGATATCATATATCTTGACTTTTCTAAAGCATTCGATACTGTGCCACATAAAAGGCTGGTACAAAAGATGAGAATGCTTGGACTGGGATGCAGATGGGTGAGAAATTGGCTTAATGATCGGAAGCAGTGGGTGGTTATCAATGGTACACACTCATATTGGGTCACCGTTACTAGCGGAGTACCACCAGGGGCAGTTCTGGGACCAATTCTCTTCAATATATATTTAAATGACATTGGGTACAGATTAAACAGTAAAGTCTCAATCTTTGCAGATGATACTAAGCTTTGTAAATTAATTAAAACAAAAGAGGACAACAGGCAGCTACAAACAGATTTAAATAAATTGGAAGCATGGACAAATAAATGGAAAATGAAGTATAGCACAGATAAATGTAAGGTTATGCACATGGGAAGGAGAAATCTGTGTTATGAATACACACTAAATAAAGAAACACTTGATGAAACAACAATGGAAAAGGACCTAGGAGTTTTAGTTAACAATAAACTCATCTGTAGTAATCAATGCCAGGCAGCAGCTACCAAAGCAAACAGGACCATGGGGTGCATCAAGAGGGGCATAGGTGCGCATGACCAAAACATAATTTACCCCTGTACAAGTCACTGGTCAGACCCCATATGGAGTACTGTGTACAGTTCTGTGCACCTGTGCTAAAAAAGGACATATCTGAACTGGGCTACGAAGTTAATAAAAGAAGTGCGGGGACTAGAGTACCCTGAAAGATTATCAAATTTAGGTTTATTTAGTTCAGAAAAAAGATGCCTAAGGGATGATTTAAAAACTATGTATAAATATATTCGGGCTCAATACAAAGATCTGTCCCACAATCTATTTGTACCCTTGAGTGTAACCATAACCCGAGGCCATCCGCTAAGGTTAGAGGAAAGGTGCTTTCTCCATCGACATAGGAGGGGATTCTTCTCTGTAAGAGCAGTGAGACTATGGAACTTGCTGCCAGAGGAGGTAGTAATAAAGGATACAGTAAAAACATTCAAAAGTGCCCTGGATGCCTTCCTGGCATGTAATAACATTTCCAGCTATGGCTACTGGAATAAAGTTTTTATTCAGCCTTACATAATATGTTACTAAGTTACTATGTCCCTGGACCTTTAGATGTTCTGTCACCTCCAATGCCAATGTCCTCTTGGCATGGGTGTTGGGCTTGAATTCGTACTTATCCGTGATAAAAGTTTGCAAGCTGGTTGAGGTTCACATGCCCACTAACCTTCCCATTTAAATGCCTGTGTCTTACTTCTCCTCCCTGGACAGTAGTCCAATGCACATATTTTTCTAATCCATTGGGCTGGCAAGTGACCTCGCCAGTAGGTGCATATGCACCGCTAAGTAGATGCATGACATTACTTCAAATGAGAATGTGTCTATGCATCTCCAAATTGGTCACAGCTCCCCTGTCCCTGGTGGATTGTAGTCACTGATGCACCTAGGCAACCTGGTGGACTCAGCACTCCCCTCCGCTGTTACTGTTGGATTGGCCTCGCTGACACAGCTCTGCAAACTAGCAGCCCCAGCTCTTAAGGCCACCAGTACTGGCGGACTGGAGTCGCTGACGCATCTAGGCAGAGTGGTGCACACAGCTCGCATGTGCACCATTGCTTAGGGATTGGAAGGTCTAGGGGCTCTCTCTACCTACACAAATCTATGCTCCCCCAGCGTCCCCTACAAAAAGTAAAGAGTGGTACATGTGACACTGGCCATAGCGTATGTCTGATGCCATATTCACTTTGGCACATGTAGGGTGGCACAATAATGATGTTGGCCTGTTTCACATCTTGGCCTTCAACAGGCAGCCAGGGCTAGGGTCTGGCCTTTTTGGCGCTCTCAAGTCTACCCAAACCGTCTTTGTTTTTGAACATCAGGCTTCCGCCATTACTGTGCATCATGATGTATACTTACTGGTCGCAGGGGAGATCTTCAATCTGTGTGACGTACCCCTGCACCGATGTGTCCCAGCACTGACATGCCCCAGCAAATCCCAAAAGTGTGCTATCTGATGACCAAAAATTTGTAGCCTAAATGTTGCAAACGTCTGTGCTGGCCTGATAATCAAACTCAATTGTTTCCGTATTAACCAGTGAAGATGCCCAAACTCAGACACCACCACAGCCCCCATAGTCCAGAAGACCGTCATGGCCGAAGGTAACGCAGCACCCAGCCAAGGCATTGCAGCACCCAGCCCAAGGCCCACCGCTTATACCGCAGACACACTACCCACTCTGAGTGGGTCACCCGCAACAGTGTGTTTCATCTCTTGCGGCCTTATTTATCAAGGGCTAGCGCCAGGTAGTGTCTGAGGAGCGCCAGGTACCGCCAGCTAACGGCGGCTACCGAATCAAGTACGCCCGGCGGCGGTCACAATGACGCATTTATCACACTAAGAGGCCGATTCATTAATAGCGCCAGGTAGCGACAGATGAGCGCCAGTAGCGTGATTTTCACAGCGCCAGCTAGTATTCGCTGTGCTTGGCCGGGGTTTGCTTGTTGACAGCGACTCAGTCGGTGTGCGGTAATGTTGAATACGGGGTTAGGGGTCGATGTTTCACAGGTTCTGCGTTGTATGGGTGCGCCTGACAGCGAATGGCCAGAGCGAACGGCTTGCTGCAGATTCATTAACAAATCACGCTCAAAAATTTCTCGCGCTGTGAATTCCTTGTTTAAACCCCAGAGCGCTGGCGGCGATGTGTGTAATGTAGTTTTTAACCCCCAAACAACCATTTTTTTTAATGTAAAAATTATACAAGTTTTTCTAAACATTTTGTAATATGAATACATTAATATCAGACCTTTAATATCAATTCTGCACATATTTTTTTTAAGGAAAAAAAAAAAAAAATATCTAACATTGCCGTAGTGGTCACAGAATTTTTGACAGTTAAAAAAAAAAAAAAAAAAAAAAAAATCAATTAATTATGAATATTTAAAGATTGCTCCATTGAAATGCATTGGAGAGCGCCAGGGAGCGACAGGTCATACCTGGCGCTGTGATGGGATTAGTAGCGGCGCTGTTCGTTGCAGTCGGCTACATGATGAATCCCGCGCTAGCTGACGCTCTCGCCGGCGCTAGCCTCATTTAGCGTGATAAATGCGTCATTGTGACCGCCGCCGGGCGTACTTGATTCGGTAGCCGCCGTTAGCTGGCGGTACCTGGCGCTCGTCAGACACTACCTGGAGCTAGCCCTTGATAAATAAGGCCGTTAATGAGGCTAGCGCCGGCGAGAGCGTCAGCTAGCGCGGGATTCATCATGTAGCCGACTGCAACGAACAGCGCCGCTACTAATCCCATCACAGCGCCAGGTATGACCTGTCGCTCCCTGGCGCTCTCCAATGCATTTCAATGGAGCAATCTTTAAATATTCATAATTAATTGAGTTTATGTTTTTTTTTTTTTTTTTAACTGTCAAAAATTCTGTGACCACTACGGCAATGTTAGATATTTTTTTTAAGCAAAAAAAAAAAAATATGTGCAGAATTGAGATTACAGGTCTGATATTAATGTATTCATATTACAAAATGTTTAGAAAAACTTGTATAATTTTTACATTTAAAAAAAAATGGTTGTTTGGGGGTTAAAAACTACTTTACACACATCGCCGCCAGCGCTCTGGGGTTTAAACAAGGAATTCACAGCGCGAGAAATTTTTGAGCGTGATTTGTTAATGAATCTGCAGCAAGCCGTTCGCTCTGGCCATTCGCTGTCAGGCGCACCCATACAACGCAGAACCTGTGAAACATCGACCCCTAACCCCGTATTCAACATTACCACACACCGACTGAGTCGCTGTCAACAAGCAAACCCCGGCCAAGCACAGCGAATACTAGCTGGCGCTGTGAAAATCACGCTACTGGCGCTCATCTGTCGCTACCTGGTGCTATTAATGAATCGGCCTCATAGTTCCCAATTATATTTTAATACCCTATATATGCTAAGCTGAGACCCTTGTTTAAGGGCCATGTCATAGTGCCACTTTATGAGACTTGCACTCATGCTCTGCGGGGTCAGAGACAGCTGCAGGACCACTGCAGCTTGCTGTGCTTGCTCATGCTGAGAGCACCAAGGGACAGCTACTAGACCCCCTTTTTGCTTGGTCCTAGTGTACTATAATGGAAAGGGGGGCAAACTTCTTTGGTTTGGTCCCGATGCTACTAGAAATGTAGGAGAATCATATGGGACAGGCATCAGGTGAGCTGCTTCCTGCTTTATTATTGATGTTGGGTTTACTGTCCCTTGAAATCTGAGCTGAAGTAGAGAGTCTGGCGAAACAGTCTGGTCTATCCAGATGTTCCAACAAAAACTTCAGGGACCCGTTCAATGTGTCCCCTGAATATTGGTTTGGTCTGTATGCAAATTAGAGGGGATCGTGATGTGATCAACCTCTTAAGCGACTTTGTGATGACAGATAAGGGTGCTTCTCTGTAGTTGCCGGTTTTGGCCACTGAAATGATTGTGGAAGACTTAATGCAGGAGAGAACCGTTCCTGTCTCCAAAGAATGCCTGAAGATATCCATGACAACTAGGGAAAGTTGGGAATTGAAGGCCTTTAGACCCCATCAGGACCCTATTTACTTGCATTTAAGACCCTGAAGAGATGGGATGCATCCTCTTCTTTTATTCATTTCGAGATTGGGGGGAGGGACATTGCTTCCTGTTAGCAAGGCATTGAGCATTGAGGTGGCACTTCCTGGTCCAGTAAGGACTGTTTTTATTGGCCTCCATACTGTAGATCTGAATAGCATTCTGATTTAGGTTATAAAGAACCAGCTTACTATTTTTTAAAGAGGTACATTCCAGCAAAACTGCACAACGCTAATTAAAATAAACCAGCAATGGGGGGGGGGGGGGGGGTGACCTCCTCGAGAAAAAATAAGTGAAGCCAGTATTTACAATACTGAATAGCAAATGTATTATATAATGCCCTTCAAACAACTCATTCTCCTGGGTCTCTGTAGGAAAATAGAAGTATTTACACAGCCTTCTTACAATACTGTACAGCATTGTTGGTTTTAGCGCATCAACAATTATTCACACTGTAGGCACCGCTACTAAGATCAAGGTGAAAGGTTTTTAATGAATTAAAACCACATAATCTGAACAAAGGTGAGTTACAAGTGGTGTGCCGCAAGGCTCTGTCCTGGGCCCCATTCTTTTTAATATATTTGTAAGTGACATAGGAGAAGGCTTGGTAGGAAAAGTTTGTCTGTTTGCTGATGATACAAAGGTTAGTAATAGGGTGGATATTCCTGGAGGTGTCTGCAACATGGGAAATGATTTAGCTTTACTGGATAGATGGTCAAAACTGTGGAAACTAGAGTTTAATGTCTCTAAATGTAAAATCATGCAATTGGGTAGAAGGAATCCCTGCTCTGAGTACCGTATGGGCAGCACTGTGTTAGCCAGGACCTTGGAGGAGAGAGATTTAGGGGATTTACTAATTACTGAAAGCTGCAAGATGAGTGGACAGTGTAGCCAGGCAGTGGGAAAAGCAAGCAGGATGCTCGGCTGCATAGCTCGAGGCATCACCAGTAGGAAGAGGGAGGTTGTGATGCCGCTGTATAGAGCCCTGGTAAGGCCACAGTTAGAATACTGTGTGCAGTTCTGGAGACCTTCCCTGCAAAAAGACATTATTCAAATAGAACGTGTCCAAAGGCGGGCAACGAAAATGGTGGAAGGACTTAAACTTAAAACTTATCAGGGGAGACTTAAAGAACTTAATTTGTACTGTAATGTGTCTGGAGGAAAGAAGGGAGAGGGGGGACATGGTTGAGATCTTTAAATATGTGAAAGGATTGAATAAGGTTCAGGAGGGAAGTGTTTTTAAGAAGAAGCTTAATGATAGAACAAGGGGGCACAACCTGAAGTTAGTCGGGGGGAAGATCAGGAGCAATGTTAGAAAATATTATTTTACAGAAAGAGTAGTAGATGCTTGGAACAAACTTCCAGCAGAGGTAGTTGAAAAATCAACAGTCACTGAATTTAAACATGCCTGGGATAAGCACACATCTATCCTAAGATAAAGAGTACATACAGTATACACATAAGGGCAGACTAGATGGACCGTATGGTCTCCTTCTGCCGTCAACCTTCTATGTTTCTATAACATGTACAGCATACATTTAAAATCACAACATAATGATACGCGATTAAAGACCCGAACGTTGCAACTGAAATTCCCACATGATTCAGCTGTAAACAATAAATAAATAATGATTACATTTAAAGTGCTGTGTTCTGATATACAGCACTTGGAGTTGATATGACCATCCCCTTACTAAAATCCATTCTATATAAATGCTGACAATACAATATAATCAATAATAATGTGCAGCCCCACAACAAAGGATGAAAGAGCAACAGAAAAAATGCACAAAATCCCCAGAGTACAGAGTAGCAGCATCCTTAAGACAACTCCCACATGTGTTGTGGCCCCCCAGCCACTTCCTCTTAAAACAGAAAATAGTTGCATGCTGAAAAATGACCAAGAAACGGGATTACCCATCATTCATAGGCAGTGGGTGGAATCATGCAGATTGTGTTAGTAATCTCTGGCCCAGACAAGTAGAGAACACAGTTATTTAGCAGAAAAACTAATTTCCAGATATACTAACTAAAATGATGGCTATTGTCTCCCGTAATGAAAGCATGATTTGCTTTATTCCAGGGATAATAAATACTATCTACTCTTTGGCATGTGCTGTATCTATTTAGAAAGCTAATAAAAACCATTGTTGTGGCAAGAGCCAAAAGCTATCATTTCCCAGTGATTAATGACATTGTGATTCAGTAAAGAGAGCAGAGGAAGTTAATGAACTATATCACTATGATAGCACTCTGAATGCTTTGTATAGGTCTCTGGGGGTCACGTTAATAAATTACATGTTTATTCAAAAGAAACATCTGTTTACATTAGACAAGCAAAACGTTTGTTGCATTTTCAAAATAATATTTTCATCATTATGCAATTTTGTAGATAAACCCATTTGAATTCCAGACTTGCCTTTAAGCCTATTAACAAATCTGCCTGTTATAATTGATACAGAAAACAAAACAGATGCAAGCTTTCATTTTTAGGATTTTTTTTAATACTAAGATTACTATTATTATTTCTAAAATGTCCATTATGCTGGTATTATGGTGTTGTATGTATTTATCCTTAATGTAACAAAGCAAATTATTTTCATTTTGATGAGTTTTAATGAAAAAAAAGAAAGTTAACCCTCTGCACACTCATACTATTGAAAAACCTAGCTAACACTTGTTAAGAACATGGACTGTTATTTTACATAGATTGCAATGAATGTAAAAGTGAGGTAGCCACGTCAAGGCCGTCCAATTAGTACCCCGTCCCTAACATTGCTACGTTTAAAAGTTTGTGCAGACATTGCTACTTCTTTACTTGTGTGTGCACAAGCAATGCAATATATGAATCAGCCTGTCTAAAGACATCGCAATAACTTAACTTGCTTGCACACACACAATGAAAAATACTTTACTTGCATGCACAGTGTTACAGTTCAAAAAGAGGGTTTAGGTAGAGGCCAAGTGGACTCCCTGTTGCATTGGGAGAGCTACAATCCAGCAGATCTGGCCACTGACCTGCAAATGCAACAGCAAAAAGGACCCTCTTTTTGAACTGTAACACTGTGGAGGCAAGTTAAGTATTTTTCATTGTGTGTGTGCAAGCAAGTTAAGTTATTGCAATGTCTTTAGACAGGCTGATTCATGTATTGCATTGCTTGTGCACACACAAGTAAAGAAGTAGCAATGTCTGCACAAACTTTTAAACTTAGTAATGTTAGGGACGGGGTACTAATTGGACGGCCTTGACGTGGCTACCTCGCTTCTACATTCATTGCAATCTATGTTAGCTAACAGTCCATGTTCTTAACAAGTGTTAGCTAGGTTTTTCAATAGTATGAGTGTGCAGAGGGTTAACTTTCTTTTTCTGCTTAGTGTGTGTGGTCACACCCCTCTAGCACCTCTTGACTGCTATATATTGACTGGATGAGCACATCCTACCTTACTTTTTGATGAGTTTTAATGATAAATAGTTTAGTAGCATTGACATTATGCACAGCCTAACAATCAGGGCAGAACAGACAAAACTCTAATATGAGGCCATGCTGTAAATAGGGCTCAGATAAACAGTCACCCATTTTATTTTATTTGCTTATTTCATCAGGCCCAACCCTCCAGCAACATGTTTTTCCCAAGTCTTCTGCCCCACTGCCTTCTTATTTGACATGTGGTTCTTTATGTACTTGTGTACCACCACCATAGGTGCTTATGGGCAATAGTACAGAGATACAGACCACTGGAACATATGGGGAGCACTAGCTGCTATTACAGTGCCTTGAAAAAGTTTTTATAAACTTTTCATTACAATCTTTATAGACTTTTCATTACATTACAGCCATAAACGTAAATGGATTTTATTGTTATTTTATTGAGCAACACAAACGGTGAAGTGTAAAAAAAGATACACGTTTAGACAAATAAAAAAAGCGTGATGTGCATATGTATTCAGAACCTTTGTACTGTATATCCCTAAAGAAAATCTAATGTGACCAGTGTCCTTTAGAAAGCAAATGATTAGTAAAATAGACTGAATTTAATTTATTCTCAATATAACTACAGCTGTTCTGTGATGGTCTCAGAGTTCTGTTATCTCAGGGATAAAGGTGCGGTCTGAACCTATCACTGTTAAGTCCATCTTTCATAAATGGAAGGAGTTTGTCAAAACTGTTACCCTACCAAGACCTGACCATCCACTGTCAGCCCATGCCAGGAGAGCACTATTTAGAGAAGTAGCCAAGAGGCACAGGGAACCTCTGGATGAAGCTGCAGAGATCCACAGCTCATGCAGGAGAATCTAATCTAAACTAATAGTGGTGTGCACCGAAAGCCTGGCCTTTATGGAAGAGTGCAAGAAGAAAGTCATTAAAAAGCAATCTATGAAAAGTTCTGTTTGCAGTTTCAAATAGGGGGTAAACTATAGAAGAAGGTTTAGTGGTCAGATGAGACCTAAGCTGAAGTTTTTGGCCTAAATTCCAAAATGCAATGTGTCGAGAAAAGCTAACACTGCACATCACCCTAAACACATCATCCCAGTGTGAAACAAGCATCATGTTGTGGGGGTGCTTCTATATATATATATATATATATATATATATATATATATATGCTTAATGGAGGTAAGAGGGGTCACTTATACAAGCGGCATCAAAAAATATGCAACAAGGCTTGTTTTTTTTATTAAAGGAAAATAAAATCAGGGGACAGGTTATGTCTCCCCTAATAGTCTCAAATTTTGCACCCCTAGATATTATTCCTACCAGGAGAAGAAAACCATAAGCTCGGCAGGAGTTTTATTCAGTTTGGTTGGGTGTACAGTATAAGTGATCCTCTCCACTCATTAGCCGATGTTGTTCAGAGTTCAGAGTTGATTGGAAGATGAATGGAGCTAAATACAGAATACCCTGGAGGAGATCCTGTTAGAGCCTGCAACACTGGGGTGTAGGTTCACCTTTCAGCAGGACAACAACCCAAAACATACAACCAAAGCTACTATAGAATAGTTTAAATCTAAGAATATTCATGTGTTGCAAAAGCCCAGTTGAGACGTAATTCCCCTGAGAAATTGTGGCATGACTTGAAAATTGTTGTTCACAAATGCTCTAATCTGACTGAGCTATAACTATTTGAAAAAGGAATAGGCAGAAGTATCAGCCTCTAGATGTCCAATGCTAGTAGATAAATACCCCAACAGACTTTTAGTTTTGCTTCTATACAGGGTCCTGATGACCTAGTTCAGACAGATTTGGTGTACAGCTGAGTTAAAGATTGTGTAAACATCAGGGCTCCTGACCTATTGTGTCTGCTTGACCTAGTCATGTGGGCTGTCATCTCTTTCAGATTTAGAACCAAGGGTTTCCAGGAGTAAAGCTTGGAAGCTCGCTTTTGGATGGACACATCACACAGAATCTGTGCTTTCACTGTGTCCCAAAATAGGAGTAAGTAAAATGAAGGTCGTAAGGAATAGGCTGCATGGGGCTCAGAAATACCTGATTTTACCCTGTACCTAGACATGGCAAATTAATCAAACCAGAAATGCCCCAGGATCAAACAGGTTGCCTAGGCAAGGTTAAGCCTAGTAGATTTTTAGCAGTCAGGCAACCCAAGAATCCATGACTGATTAAAACTATATTTTTGACAACCCATTTAGCTGCTTTGAGGTACAGGCAAGGGATTACAGTCAAAACTATGATTGCTATAGTAAATAGGTCACTTGCAAGCTGCAATACAAGTCCATTTGAAGTCCATTTGAACTGGATGCAGTACCAAACTCACAAAAGAAAGGACTTTTTCCTGTCAGCTCTGGATTACTTGTTATGTCTGACTACATAATTTCCAGGATCACCAACCGTTGTCATCATAAAGTAATGACGTTACTGTTACCGAAGAGAAATCTCATTTTAGGGGAACACCAGTCAGGGCAAGATACCTGAGGATCACATAAATAAGGGAACAGATCTCTGAGTATATATAAACCTTGAACTCATTTACCACAAATTTACAGTCATTGGTTTTCCAAGTGGGGGCATTGTGTGACACCATATGCTGCAGGAACAGAGCACAAGCGCATTAAAATAAGTTGCTTGACCATGGAGCCCAGCATAGTTGGCAAAAATGCAGCACTGAGCTGCACTAACTCTACTGGCTGGGGGTGGCATCTCATGGCATTCCTGCTCTATTCGACCTGTGCACTCCTTTTGGCAGACATTCAGATCTGCGGGTGCACAGAGCAAGCAGAGCGGAGATGCTGCTGCAGAGCCGCACATTGTAACTGCTTCCCTCATACAGATTCACATTGCTACATTAGCTGTTTATTCAGTGTTTGCTTGTGTAAAAAGGACAGGCAAGCTTCTCCTTGTTTCTGGGGCATGTATCTCCCTCATTTTGGTGTGAGTTTCAGCTGGCACAACAACCCCTAATTCTCATGTGAAAGCAGGACTATCAGGTGTGTGGCAGGTGTGTGGCAAGGTGGCCGCCTACATGTTATTCAAGAGTAATTCATTTTTATACCATTCCACAACATCTGCATGGGGTTAAGCCTCTCAAACGGCTTATGACACAGATCATAAGAGGGGAAGCAATTTGCTAAAACTTTTGTTTTTGACGGGAGGCCGCTTTGGTTATGCTAGTGAGAAATCTGGAAGGTATGGATTTAAAACGGTAAAAAAAATCAAGAAAAATCTACAACACCCTTTTGGTAGACCATGGGGGTCATACTAATTATTTGACAAAGCAAGGAGCATGTGCAGTGTGATTTGAAACCTACATCTCATTGAGCTTTTTAACGTAAACCCACAAAATTGTTCAATGTTTTCCCAATAATCACCTTTACCTGCAATGGAATATTTTTACATGTGGGGTACATCATTTTTCCAATGAGGTAAATGGTGCTAAACCATCCCCTTTGTCATTAAATGCAGATAGCGGATATCTATTAAATATTGCTATGTAACATATGCTCCTACTAATTGAGTACTAACCTACAAATGCATCTTATGGGGACACTTCAGAAAATGCGCACAGTATATTGGCATGCTGTCAAAATCAGTTTAACTAGTAAGGATCCCCTTGGTCAGACAAACTTGGAAAGTTCAAACGTGAAATCAAATACTTGTATTTTTTCAGTCAGCACTTTAAAGAAATTGCAATTGAATCCCAATTATAGTACTCAAACATGAATATGGTATGCTATTTCAAAATTTTAAGTAAATTCAGGGCAATTTCGAGGGCAGACACAATGGCAAACTTTACTTCAGGGCCCATGTCATGACCCTGGGTCCCAACACTTTCTCAATTAGAAATTGTGGGGTCTGGGGTTAAGAAATGAGCTTCAAAATACTATTTGCCAAACATTTGAGATTACGAAGCGATTAGTTTGGGGGGGGGGGGGGGGGCAGGCAGTGGGCACACTGGCAAACCTCAGGGCGCACAACTTTCCACACCAATTGGGGGAGGGAAAGACACACTGGCAAACCTCAGGGCACCATTTTCCTAAACCCAGACTATAGAGGCTATGGAGCCTGTCTGGGCCCACAAAACCTAGGCCCCTTTTGTGCATGGCACTCCTGATGGGCCCCCCATATTTTTTTTGCCAGTTGCCATCATGGTCCATAAAGGCAACTAATGATCATTAGTATAGTACTCATTTTGTGTACCTGGCGGGCCCCACCATTTTCCGCCACCTATTGGTGGCCCTTCGTGGTGGAGGTAGGACAGGCAGTGGGTACACTGGAAAATCAGACAGTACAGGCTACAGCACCTTTCTGGACCACTTTTACACATGGCACACCTAATGATGCCTGTCAGTCTGGGGCCCCACTGTGAAAAATGGTGTGGCACGGGTGCATAATATAGCCCTGAGGTTTGCTACAGCGCCCACTGCATGTCCCCCCCCCCCATCCAAGGGGGCCCCATTGGGTCGGGGAAAATAGCGGCCCCATTCATGTGCCATTATAGGGGCCCTATCAGATGTGCACAAATAGCCCCCATCCATGTGCCATTATGGGGGCCCCATCAGGTGTGCAAAAATGGGGCCCCCATCCATGTGCTATTATGGGAGTCTATGTGCCATTATTGGGACGCCATGTGTGAAAATGGGGCCCCCACATCCATGTGCCAATATGGGGGCCTTAACCAGTGAACAAAAGTAGGCAGTAGTATAGGGACCCCTCATCCAGGTAGTATTTTGAGGTCCCCCTACATCCATGGGCCATTAGGGGCACCCCTAGCCCAGTAAAGAATTCAGGCAGGCATATGGGGGTCCCATCCAAGCAGAATTATGGGGGCCCCCATCCATGTGCCACTATGGGGGGGGGGATCTATGTGCCATTATGGAGCCCCATGTGTTCAAATGGGGCCCCCACATCCATGTGCCATTACGCACCCCAATCCAGTAAACAAAGCAGGCAATATTATGGGGCCTCATCCAGGCAGTATTATGGGGCCCCCACATCCATGTGCCATTACGGGCCCCATATCCTAATAAAGTAGGCAACATTAAGGGGGGCGTCCTGGCAGTATTAGGGCGCTCTCACATCCATGTGCCATTAGGGGTCACCCTAACCCAGTAAACAATGCTGCCATACAGTAATATGGAGGCCCCATCCAGGTAGTATTATGGGCCCCCCCACATCCATGTGCCATTAGGGGCCCCCTTAACCCAGTAAACAATGCAGACAGTAGATACATATAAAATAAATCCTTACCTTAACTAACCGAGTCCTGCACTGCTGCTCCAGCCTCCCTCCTGCATGTGGCTGCCATCCAAACACTGCACTAGTGTGAACCGGATTTGAACCAAAGGGAGTTGGGGCAATGGGTTTGGCAAGCAGATGTGTGGGGCCCGCGATGCAATGGGAGCGGCACAAAGCCGAGGTGAGGAGAGGCCCCCCTTTTATGTGGCTGGCAGAGCCGGGCACCGCTCCTTGCTGCACTAGTGCCTGGGAGGCTGGGCCCATCAGCCCCCCAATGGCGCCCCTGGGTGGGTCATCGCAACTCTATATAGTGCTGTAAGGTTTTTACAATGATTTAGCATTTACCATACATTACATGTTCAGGCACTGTGGCTCATTGGTTAAATTTCTGCCAGCATTGTTCTCATTACTATGCATTACCAATTATCTGCTGTCAATTCAATTAATTGCAATGGTTTTTAATTATTTTTAACTGTTTGTTCTTTTTGTATATAATAAATTAGTGTTCTTTTACAAAGATTTTATTGGGTTTTCCAAATAAAAACATATACAGTAGTGCATTCACAAAATCTAGAAGCACAGACGCTACAACAAACAATGCGTGTTCATACGAAAGATCCCAGACATTGTTATTATCAGTGGTGTCAGGCAAATATATAGGAGAGGGAAAGGCATTTGCATGAAGACAACATGAGACATAATTCTAGAAATAGACAGTCTTGTGATAACTACATAAATTTGCTTGGTAACCATATGTAACAATCCAATATAAGGATGAGAAACCAGAAATTATCAACGCTGTTTGAATACTCATGAAATACTATCATGAAGGCTGCAGATAAGTTTGTAAGTGAGCCTATCTGTATTCTACTAAATTGAGAAAACCTTTTTAGGGGGAATGAGACAGACAAACAGCGGGGTAACCGGGTAGGAGAGAGGGGGGAGGGGAAGTGTTGTAGGGCCGATAAGTCCAACGGGTTCAGCACATTCTGTCCTCATAAAGGACCCTAATGGGTCACACGAACAAACCTTCAAGCTGGGAATACGGGGTCGGTCTGGCCTTTAGGTATGCTTATATGGTCCAGCCATGGGGACCAAACTTCAAGAAATTGGTCATATTGGTCTCTGAATATTGCAGTGAGTTTTTCATTGCACATAGTATTTGAGACTCTACCTTGTATCTCAGTCCAGGGCAAAGTGTGAAGTTTCCAGTTCCTCGCTATCGTCAGCCTAACGGCTGAGAGGACGTGTTGGGTCAATCTCCATTGGGTTTTAGTGTATTTATTAATTCTAAGCGAGAGGAGTGCTTCCCAGGGGTCCTCAACAAGCGTTAACTCCAGGACATCGGCCAAGAGCCTGTATGTTTTGTTCCATATCTCTTGGGCAAGTGGGCATTCCCACCATATATGAAGCATCGTCCCCTTGTCTTGGCAGCCTCTGAAGCAGAGGGGGGAGGAGGAGGGTGAGAATCTGTTGACACGTTCAGGGGTGTAATACCACCTGAAAAGTATTTTGTAGGCATTCTCTTGGATCAAAGCGTTATATGAGGTTTTGCTTGTGTTCCTTAGAATTGCCTGCCAGACTTCCCAGTCCCTCTCAACTCCTAGCTCCGCTTCCCATTTAAGCATATATGTGTGTTTTGTTTTGAGAGGGGGGGCTGTCAGTGAAGCATAAAGATTCGAGATCAGCCCGCCGGCAAACTGGTCTTTGATGCAGCGTAGTTCGAACCCAGTGGTTCTGTATGGGGGGGATGATTTTTTCAGGTGTGTTTGGATGTAGTGTTGTAGTTGTAATAATCTGAAGGTTTCAGCAGGGGGGAACCCTTCGCTCAGGGCCAGTTGCTGCTGGGATTTCATCCCCCACGGGGTGCAAAAATCGTATAACAGTGTGAGTTGTTTACGTTTCCACCATTTAAATCCCATTTGGTGAGACAGGCCCGGTGGGAATAGAGGGTTGCCGAACACCGGGGAGGCGGGCAGATGGGGAGAGGCGAAGAGGTGTTTTGTGGTGTCCCAGATATTCAGGGAGAAATTAAGGATATTGGAAATGGTCCTCGGTCTGGAAGATTTGGGGATCCATAGGAGCGAGGCAGGTGACACCGGGCTGCACTCAGCTATATCGTTTAATACCCAGAGTGGTCTGTCCCCCGGGGCATGAAGAAGGGTGAGTGGTGCTACCTGGGCAGCTAGATAGTATTTGTGAAGGGATGGAAAAGCCAATCCACCTTCCTCTTTTTTGCAATAAAGAATATTTCTCCTGAGCCGTGGTTTGGACCTATTCCATGAGAAGGAGAGGATCTTCCGCCGGAGGGCGTCCAGCTGGCGCCTAGGCACAGGCACAGGGAGGACCCGAAAAAGATACAAAATTTTCGGTAGATATGTCATCTTTAAAGCGGAGATCCTCCCCAGCCATGACAATCTTAAAAAACTCCACGACTGCAGTAGGGCGTCCAGAGATTTAATCATCTCCGGGTAATTGGCGTTATAGAGACCCCCATAGTCCCTGGTCAATTTAATCCCTAGATATGGAAGTCTCTATACCCAGGTCCAGGAGAAGTTCTGGGCCAGTAGTTGTCTAGTGGTATCGGTTAGTGAAACGTCTAAGGCCATAGATTTGGAGGCGTTCAGCTTCAATCCCGAAATTTCGCTGAAAGAGGATAATGTGCGGATTGCGTTAGGAGCCGATACGTGGGGGGAAGTAAGCATAAGGAGCATGTCGTCCGCGAAAAGTGAGATTTTGTGATCTCTACCAGCCCATGGTATGCCCCGGATGGAGGGGTTCTGCCTAATCTTTTCAGCCAATGGTTCAAGCGCCAAGATAAAGAGTATTGGGGATAGTGGGCATCCCTGCCTAGTCCCCCTCCTGATCTGGAAATCAGTAGAGTTATAACCCGCGTACTTCACATGGGCCATGGGTTTCGAATAAATGGCTTTAATCCAGGATAGTAGCCCCGGGCCAAACCCCCACTCCTGCAAGGAAAACAGGAGGTATTGCCAGGAGAGTGAGTCGAAGGCCTTCTCCACATCCAAAGAGAGCAGGAAGGCCTCCGAATTTCGGGAGCGAGCTCCCTCCAGCAACTGTAGGATCCGCCTCACTCCATCCCCCGCCTGTCTCCTAGGGACAAATCCCACCTGATCTCTCCCAATCATCCCCCCCAGGAAGGAGTTTATCCTGTTGGAGATGATCTTGGTAAGGATCTTCAAGTCCAGATTTAACAGAGAGATGGGTCTATAATTCGTCCAGGACTGGAGGTCCTTTCCTGGTTTTGGAATCATCACCACAGAGGCTCGGAGCATGTCCGGGTCAATGGGGTTGCCCTGCTTTATATGGTTAAACACTTTTGCCAACCGAGGGGCTATGATCGGGGCCAATTATTTATAGAATGACGCCGTGAAGCCATCAGGTCCGGGTCTCTTATTGGACTTGAGGTCCTTGATCACTTGAAGTACCTCCTCCACCCCTATATCCTCGTCAACCGTCAGTCTATGGGTGTCCGAGATTGGGGAGATGTTAATATCTTCAAAAAAGGCCCGGATCTGAGGCTCGGTACAGGGGGGGGGGCATCATACAATCCAGACAGTCCTGTGGAGAATTCCTCCACTATATTTATCGGGTTGTTAGTGGTAAGGCCGGCTCTGGTCTTCAGTTTAATGGGCTTCATCATGCGGGGTTGACATTTAAGTTGCGAGGCCAATAAAGTGCCGGGTTTGTTAGCTGAGATGTAATATTTTTGTTTGGAGCGGCGGTATCTCCCTTCAGCTTCCTCCGTTTGTAGGAGGTTCAGTTTGGTTCTGGCCATCTCCAAAGCGCGAAGGTTTCTAGAGCTAGGGTTGGTTTTAAAATTTTTGGCCGCTAACTCGTAATTTGTCTGGAGTGTTTTGGACATAGCCAGCCTCTCTTTCTTCTTTCTGGAGGCGAGACCAACAAAATAGCCCCTCATGACCGATTTGAAGGCTCCCCAAACCATGGTGGGCGCCGTGTTCGGGGTCTCATTGAGTGTAAAGTAATCTGAAGCAGCCCTGTTGGCCTCCTCCACCAGAAGTCTGGAGGAAAGAAGGGAGTCATTAAGTAGCCAAGAGGATGGCCTAGGCTTTGTGATTAAAGAAGTGCAGGTTATAGAAACCATGTCATGATCAGACCAGGGGATTGGATGTATGTCAGCCCGATCTATGCAGGGGATGAATGCAGAGGAGACCAGAATATGGTCAATTCTGGTAGATAGGTTGTGGGGGGCTGAGAAGTGGGTATAGTCTTTTACGTGTGGGTGAAGGGCCCGCCATATATCTAATAATTGGTAGGTGTCCAATAGTTCTCCAAAACGTTTCCCCTCGCTGACCACCTGGGAGCTGGGGGGGAGGGATCGGTCCAAACGGGGATGGATCGTCAAGTTGGAGTCCCCACATACAAAGACGACTCCCCTTTGATGATCCCTTAAGATAGAGAATAGATGAGTCAAAAACTGAATTTGTTTGGTGTTGGGGGCGTAATAGTTAAGGAAGGTGACCTCAGCATCTTGGAGGGTACCCTGGAGTAACAGGTATCTGCCGTCAGGGTCTGCTAGCTGGGTATGACATGTGAAGGATATCCCATTGCGGAAGGCTATGAGCACCCCCTTCTGTTTGCGTTTACTAGTGGCCTGGTAGAATTGGGAGAATTTATGATGGATCTGTTTCGGAGAGGAAGTTGGGGTATAGTGTGTCTCCTGAAGGCAGACCACGTCTGCATGCTGGGAATCAAACTGTTTAAACGCTCTCGATCGCTTGTTAGGGGAGTTCAGGCCCTGGACATTTACAGAGACTACTTTAAGCGCCATGTGAGGTCAGATGGACGAAGGTGTGTAGCACATGGTTGGATGTTCGTAGCCGGTGGGCCGGAACCCTTAGGAAGTGGGGTGGTGGGGTTGAGGTGAAGGGTGGAAGAAGGGTAGAGGGGAGGGGAAGTAAAGACAACAAACATGTATACTGGGGTATATAAAACATTTACCGTCAACCTGTGACAGAACAAGGGCTTCCAGATCCGCAGGAGAGGGGACCAAAAAGGTTCACTCCTGGCTGGAAGTGGTGGAGAGCGCGTGACCTGTCGGGAGGCCACTCGCAGTGATTGCATCGAAGGGCGTATGTCAGACCCCTGAGAAAATTATTACAGGAAGGCACGCCGGGCGGTGCGCCCGACCCCCCCCCCCCCGCCACCCCGACCCCCCCACCAACGGGACCCAGGCCACGAGACCGGGGGCTCCCCGGGGAGGGGGGACAGGGCAGCCGGGAGCAAGGGGCCAAGCCAGCGCCAGCCGCGCCAACCACTGATAAAGTGCATTGAACAATTATACATAGGAAAAAATGCTATATCCCTGAGGGGCCTTTAAGAGGCCTGAGCGTCCCAGATGGGCCAGGTATACAAGATAACAGTCGGTAATAACCAAAAGGGGCCAGCGGCCTATAGACATATACTACTCTAATTCTTGACCTGAGGGAGTAAAGGGTTAAAGAACCTAAACGGTGCAATAAACAGCATAACGTTATAAACTGTCAAACTAAAAAGTCACTGTACTCACGACCCCGTAGTGGGGTGGCGTTCAGTCCCCGGGCGGGAAAGTATCCCGAGATGTTGTCAGTCCAGGAGCGCTGAGACAGGCCAAGCCACAAGAAAGGGAAGAGGGGCATCCCGCGCTTGCGCGGGGGAGATTCTGAAGCAGTGCCGGCCGCTCATGTCACTCTTGTCTCACGGCGGGGTCCGAGAACGGACAAAAGAGGGGGTCAGCTCAAACTGGCACGAATTTCTGTGAAATGAGTCTCCTCAGTGCTTGAGAGCTTTGTTGTTGCTTACGAAGTTTCAGATGCGGGGAAGGTTGTGCGGTGGTCCTCTGGCTTGTTTTCGGGGTCCTCGGAGTGGAGGGAAGTGATGAGGGGGACACCTCAGGGTCCTGGATCTTTAGTCCCATACCCCTGAATTTCTCCAGAAGCTCAGGGACCGTGGAGACCTGGATTTGTCTACCTTGATGAGAAAAAGAGAGTTTGAAGGGGAATCCCCATCTATAACGTATGCCATTAGCCTGGAGCGTTTGCAGATAAGGTCGGAATGATCTTCTCTTAAGGATGGTCGTCTGGGAAAGGTCAGTGAATATTTGGTAGCTGTGGCCCCGGAAGGCCAGGGGCGCTTTCTCTCTGGACGCTTTAAGGACCGCCTCTTTCGTCTGGTAAAAGTGGAACTTAACTATAATGTCCCGAGGGGGCCCGTCCACTGGTTTCTTGGAGAGGGCCCTGTGCGCTCTGTCTAGCTCCAGCCTGGCGATCGGGATTTCGGGGGTTAACTCCTGCAGGAGGGCTATGATGGTTCCGTTAGCATCCTCCATGGATTCTGGGATGCCCCTAAAACGTAAGTTGGACCTCCGATTCCGGTTCTCCAACTCCTCGTTTAAGCCCTTTAGTAAGGTAATCTCGTCCAGGAGCTTTTCCATCTGGGAGCCCTGTTCCTCCAGGACCACCGTGGCGTCGTCCATCCTGGATTCCAGCGCATCAGTTCTGCCCCCCAGTTCCCTGATCTCCCTCAGCAGGGTGTCTGTATGTTTGGTTGTGACGGCAGTGACTTCTTCTCTCACTATTGCTCTTAGTTGGGAGAGGATATCATTATTTATAAGTGGCTGTTGTGCTTCATGCTGGGCTTCATGCTGGGAGGTCTGCTGGGGGCTGTGCTGGGAGACATGCAGGGAGGCATGGTGGGAGGTGTGCTGAGAGGTGTGCTGGGAGGCCGAGGGGGATCTGGGCCAGCTATCAGAAGAGTCTATGGAGAGATCCTCAGCCAGACTCACCCCTTCCAGCCCTCCTCCGTCAGGCACAGCAGGTTGCTCTCTCTCTTCCTCGCTCCCCGCCGCCGCCGCCATTTTGACCGCCGCCATCATGGACCTGCGGCCGTCCCTGCCACTCTTCTTCCTCCCCGCCTGGAGGCTCATGGTGACCTGCCGCCGGCACAGCAGGTAGTCGCCGTGCGGTGTGGGGGTTTTATGGGGTCCGGTCGCCCGTTTGCGGGCTGTAAGCTGGTGCAGGGCCTCCCGACAGTGCGGAGCCGAGGGGTCAGACGTCCATTCCTCTCGGCCACGCGCGCGCGCTCATAAATTAGTGTTCTATAATCACTGGCATTAGATATATATTATGTTTGGTTGGTCACTTAAAGGTTTCTTGGGGATTCTTTTTTTTGTCCCCCACCAAAGTAGCAAGCAACACGACACAAACCCAAAAATTAAGCAATGTGCCAGGTAATTTATATGCAAAGCACAAGTGGATCACTCTAAAACATAACTAAATTCACTTTTAGGGCAATGCAGGCTTTAAAGCCTGCTCCTATACTCACCCAGGCTCCTGTAATCTGCTTCCTACCATACACATTTCAGGCAGGTGACATACTGTAAGCCTCACAGGGCAGCTTGTGCCACAAGTCTGCACCACAGAGGATGAGAAGCAGAGGATGCACAACGGCATGATTCCCAGATGCACTTTGCTCCTGTCAGTGCCTCCCCCAAGACAGATGAGACCACCACTGTCAGAGCTTGTTAATTAAAAAGCTTTCCTATGCTGAACAGTGGATGGTATCCAATTGTTTTTCTTCATTGGACCCATCTGGATAACAAGCAAAACATTTTCAAAGATATTAAATTAATTTGATCTCCCTGTCCCCTTCCATATCCCCCCATAGCTCATCCTCCATGAAACCTCTTACACAATAATTATCAGTATTAATATCAGTATTATTATCAGTATTACAAAGTGTAGGAGATTCAGTGTTTCCATTATTATATAATGTTATATATAATTTGTGTTAAATAGAGATGAGTGAACAATACATTAGAGCTGGAGTTCACTCCAAATTCAGGGAAAATTTGACTTGGCACTAGGGATGAGTGAATCCGCTATAGTTCGGGTTCGGGTGGCCGAACTTGCCGAACCTGAACACGAACATGGGACCCGAACTGGTGATGGTGGGCGTGCAGAGTGGCAGCTAGAAGTGGCTGTAAGTAACTTACCTGAGCCATACACTAGGGTCGGCACTAGGAGTGTCCGCACTCATGGGAGAAGTGGCCATCTTTCCGCTTGGAGACATTTTACGAACCGATGGGGAAGGTAGGAGGAACTGGATCATGAAGCTGAGTTAAGTTACTTACAACCGCTTTCAGCAGCCACTCTGTATAAACAAGCTGGTTAATAGGCTGCTTAGCAGCCCATCAACCAGCTTTGCCATGTTCGGGCCGAACATTGAACCTAAACACAGACTTTTGGCTGAACTTTGCGGTTCAGGTTCGGGTTCGTCCATCACTTTTTGGCACACATCCAAAGACCCAGTTGAGCTCCCTGCATCTCGCTCCCCGCAACAGGAAGGGACTCTGCTTTTGCTGATCTCTATGGTTGTCATAATGAGCAGCATAGTACACAGGAATTTGGGATGAATCGGAAGTAAAAATGAGGAGAAAAAAATATTTTATTTTTATTTGTGTTTTTTTTCACATTGAATTTGAGATTCCTATACCTGTTCACAGCAAAGGAGGGGCTGGCAAGTCACCTGCCAGCATGCAGGTGACTTTCCATAATCAGCACTAACTATGGGGGCTGGTAGACAAGGGCCAGAGGTCCTGAAGACCCAGGCCCCTGTCCCTGAAGGCTACCAGTCCACATAGCCCTCACAGGCCACGGGCTCTTCTGCTCCCCAATGGGCTTTGAGGATGCAAGTAAGGGGGGTGGGGTTCTGGTAAGTCACCAGCTTGCTGGTAGGTGATTTGTCAGCTCCTCCTGCCCAGTTTACAAAAGGTTAAATGTAGAAAAACACACAGAAATAAAAATGTTATTATTTTCTTCTCCCTATACTTAGCTTTGATCCATACGGCACCGCCCGCCGCTGCTTCTGACAGTGAGATAGCTGGCGGAGATGCCCCACATCGGGCTTCTGCCAATCTCTCTAGCTTCTGACATGTTACTCCCCATCTCAGGGAGGGCTGTTTTATATCAGCAGAGTGAGATCAGTTCACTCGCTGGTATAAATAGTCCCTTCTTGTGGTGGGGAGCAAGATACCGGGAGCCTAGTGGGGGGCAGAGGATGTGGATCCTCTTTCCCATTGCAGACACCACAGCCATCCAGAGGATGAGGACGTCGCCTGGTGCTGGAACGCTAAGCTAAGCTCATTTATTATTGTTTTTTGAGTGAATTAATTAAAAGTTTTCAATACGTTTTTACATAACTCTTCTGAAAGTTTTAGGTGTAAATCATGCGCCTCACCCATTACTGAATAGCACCTTATTTTAATTGCATGCCTTATTTTAAAATAAAACAAAAACTGTCCTTATTTTCAAGGCAAGTTTACTAAATCAAGGCCTTAGCGTGAAAACTTCTTTTTCCATTTCAAAATGTTGTTGGCAAAAGTAAACCATTATCCAGTGGATTACTGGAGTTGTTGCTGGAGTGTTATCCATTTACTCTAAAATACATTGGGGTTAATTCAGCACTATTTTAAATAATAGAAGCGTTCCATTTACACCTGGTGCTGAATCACGCCCAAGGTAAACAAAATTGAATGGCACTTTTTACTAAAACCAAAGTAGTGCACATTTTATACCTTCTAAATTGAAGGAGTGATTCAGCACCAAGTGTAAAAAATGTGTAACTTTTTGGGAACAAAAGGTGACATTCATTTTTATTGCCTACCAAGAGGGCGATTCAGCACCAGGTGTCAAAAGTGTGTAACTTTTTTTGAGTAAAAATTGCCATTTACTTTCATTGTCTACCCAGTGTGTCCTTCAGCGCCATGTGTAAAAAGGAAACAGTGATCCAGAGGTCAGCACACAGACTCATAACTTTACCTCCATAGACTCAAAATGTCTAGTTTCTACATTTAACTGTCCTTTCATGCCACTAACCTCTAAGCCTAATTTTGAATAGCAAAAATGACTCAAATCACAATGCCCCAGGGGCTTTAGTATGTACTGTAAGTGAAGTTCCATCCTTTAGGTCAGGTCTTATTATTCTGTTTCCATTTGCCAAATGTTTTTTTACTAAGTGGTTAATTAAATCATAATAATAAGTGCAATGCATAGGTATGATGATGGTATGTAATCGTACATGTTAAGAAATTTAACATGACTCTAAAATGGAACTTGTTTTGTAATCGATCTTAAGCTGCTAATGTATACTCTGCACAATAATTGTAGCTCAATATACACTTAATAATTTCAGTTGTTTCCCCATTTTGCTAGCTGCTGTGGTTCTTTAAACCTTAGTGTTTATATAGCATGCATTCCAAATACACTATTCATCCTGATGTCTAAATTATCATCCAGATTTATCTTTTTTATACAAACTATTAAAGTTAGAAACGGTTAAATATTGACTTTAGCCTGCAGCATTACTTCACTGTGTTTTAGTAAGGAATCCCCCTGTAAAATTGCTAAATGCTTTGACGTCAATGAGAGGCACACTATAGTGATAGTAACCATGAAGAGACATGCCCCATTCCTGGAATTCCTTTTATGTGAATGATCTGTTTACATTTTGCAAACTCCCCCTCCAACCATCAACTGTTATGAAACATTCTGCTCCAGTTAGTTAATAACAAATGTTGGCAGTGCATTTTTAGGCAATGTATAATTCTTGGGTGGTATGAGGTTCAAGGGCCCTAGGCAATTTATCCTTTCACCATACCTCCCCAATCATGTAAATGTACAAAGTGATCTCTAAATCTATTATGCTACATACATTGCACCACTGGGAATTCTAATTATGTAGCATACCTATAGGTAACAGACCATTAAAATGTAGTATAACAGAAACACACATGCAGGGGTATTGTCCCCATTTCAAGTAGCACATAGTTATTCATCCAATATAGATATATCTCCTATAAAATCCTCCCTATGTTCTAGACCAAATACATCAATTGTAAATTCATAGTAAATATTGGCAAAAAAATACATGGGACCCTTAACAAAATAATGTGAAAAAGGTCATGTAAACCTAAATTAAGGGGGGAGTTTCACACTGTATATGTCCCAATGCATGGCCAGCAAGACACCTCATCTCTCTTTCACTCATATGCTGAATGCTTATGAAAAGAGAGGAAGATGGGACAGTGGCATAAGAGCAAGCTAGACTCTTTTATTCCATGTAATATTCCAAGGCTGGCAAAAAAGAAAGACACTGCTGCAATAGTTCAGATTCAGATTCATTTTGTTCACACACATACAAGTACATACGAGTACATACAAGGAATTGTTTTTGGCATAGGCTCTGATATAAGGCCATGGAATCTATGAGAGTTACAAAATAAGGGCTTGATTTAACAAACATAGAAAAAAAAATGTTTTGGTTTTAAAATCGGATTGCATGCGAAAAACATAGGGTACTTTGAGTGGTTCAACAAAGCTGACTAATTACATTTGTCTGAAAATGCGGACAAAAAATTTACGATTCCCTGTGAAAATGGCTTTAGTAAGTCGAAATATCTGGAAAAGTGTCTCGGGGGCTATGAAGCCTTTACCCAAAATGTTTTTATATTTCACACAACTTCAGAATTATCAGGTGACATCCCATGTAATATATCATTGTGAACTGATGACAATTATTTTTTATTAGACAATTTGTTATGAAGAATCACAATCATCAATGTAAATCTAGATGTGTATTTAGTCGTCAGTCTGCAGTATTTTTTTAAATGAAAACAGTCATATTAAATATAAGTGTATTTCGCTTGTCTTATTTTTTTACAATTGTAAAAATTCAGTTGTTTTTTCATTTTAGACAATTTCTTCTTACTTTTTGAGGACAAGTAAAAAAAATGAAGCATGGTTTTTAAAAAAACAAACACATTTCTTGTTACAAACTTGACTACTAAATTGAAAATGATTCTCAGTAATATACCTGTGCCTTCATCAGGGAGGACCGCTGATGGCAGCAACCGCGATTACGAACTCTGCAACGCAATTTTTGGCCACAGGCTGGGTGCAGTGGTGGCTTTCTTTGTTGGGAGACGGGGCCACTTGTGTACGGTCACCAGCACTTGCCGCTATTGAAGCGGTGGAGCTGGTGACATCACTGGCTCTGTGATGGAAGCCACTTTTCCGCTTTCCATGGCCCGACAAAGTGTCCAACCCACAACATGATGGGTGTTCCCTGGTATTTGTTTGACTCCCCATCAACTGTGCCTCCTCAGTGATAGTTTGATCATACATGTGGAAAAGACAGAAGGGAAAGAAAAGACTGTTGATGCTTATGAGCCCCTATGACTTTCTTGGGTTACCTGTTAGTCTCTTAGTTTCTTTTCTTAGTTTCTTAAAGAGGAACTCCGGTCACAAATGACAAGCCTCGGTCTTTAATATGCATCAGCGGGCCAGCCCTGGTCAAGCTCCCCTGCTGTGCATCAGCGCCACAAAACTAAACAACATGGACTCCCAAATACCACTTTCAGGTTGTGCATCCTACGGGACAGGGAGGTGGGGCACATTACTTTGCAGCTGCTGGCCATGTAAGCCTGATAGGCTGCTCCACGTCTGCCTTAGAAAGAACCCGAAAGAGGAGAGTACCCAGGCGAGTACCCAGCCAGCCTCGTTCTCTAGTTTAGCTGGGCCTTTGCATAGCAGGGAAGGGTCTGGTCATCTTTAATCTGAAAACTGGTGGTCACATAGACACCAGTGTTAAACATGTGGGCAGGTGTACAGTCTCTAAGTGGGTGATACTGTGCCTCTACAGCACAATGGGAGCAACTCCAAGCTCCATATAGGAGTGTTGGACTGGTGGTCCCATGACCCCCAAGCTGAACATTTCTTGGAGAGAGCATTGTCAGGCACAGGCTGGGTGCAGTGGTGCCTCTCATTCCTCTATCCACACAGAAATTATTTTATTCTGTTTGTATCTTACCTCTGATGTCAGCAGTGAACAGACAGAACCAAACACAGGAATCACCATACTATTTGGTTATTATTTTTTTCTTGTTATTTTCCTCCTGTAAACCCTACGTAAGTCTTAAAGTGCACACAATAAGGTATATGAATTTGAAATATAAAACTATTTTTACAATAGATCTCTTTAGTACCCCAGTAGTTTTCCATTTGACTAAATTATGGTATTTCCAAAACTACATTTGCATTCCATTATTTGAACACACCATACTCAGAAAACATTTATTAAAGATAAGGACTAGTTCATTTTCTTTTAATTTTGTTTTGCACCAAAACAAGGAAGCTCTGTGTCATCCTTGCATTAACCTTTGCTCAATGGTAAAATTAACCATGAAGACTTTTTAACGGATTCCTTAGGCTCAGTTAGCATTTGTTTCAAGAGATTGAGATGACCGCCATGAAGGCTTCTTATTTTCTTTTATTGATTGAGCTGTAGTTCATCTCCTCTTATTGATTTTTTAAAGAAATGTTATTTTCTTTTAGATTAAACCCTTTTTAGCAAGATCTAACATTTTGTACTATATGATATGAGTACTTTGTTATCTTTCAGATAAATGCAACACAGTAGCCTAGGATTTCTTGTTCTAGCATCTTCCCATTTATTCTGCCATGAAGTAACTCCAGTAAAAGATCACTATAAATGGAATGGTGGGGTTAAGTTACAAAACGAGTGAAGTTAATTTTGGAATTAATCCACATTTTTCTGATTCAGACTGGTTTGATCAAAAATCAACTGTAGCAAAATGTGGGTGAAAAAAAACCCCACTAATTGATATGTAGATGATGTCAGAGTCCTCCTGTAGACAATACATATTTTAGCATAAAGGAACTCCCCTTTACCATAGTAAAACACCCCTAAGAGTGAAATAAATATTTCTTTCACTGTTTTGCTTTAAAGCAGATGAAAACCCAACCAGCTTTCCATGCCTGAGTACCTCAATCGATGCTGCCAGCTCGGTAGTGGCCTGGTTTAAAAGAAAACATCCTTTCCATCACTGAAGCCACTCCCCTTGATAGTTTGGAGGCTAATCTCAAGACTGCAGGGTTATGTAGTTCAGCTGGTTTCCCCTGTGGAGTGAATGCTCCCGGCGTATCATGGGAGCGGCAACATGAGGACACAGCCTCATAGACTTCAGTGTGGGTTATGATCCACTTCAATACAGTCTTGCACAGGATCATAAGAACATTTAGCCTTCTTTTCTGAGGTAGATTAACCCCTCGATTCAAAGAGCAAAAGTTAATTGATTTCGGATCGAGAATCGTAAGTTTGGGTGGGTGTTAGTCATTTTTTCCTGTTTTTTTGGCCATTTCCGACTCGCACGAGCCTACGTTCGAATGCGTATATGCTCTTACGATCATCGCAAGTTCGTGCGTAAATTTTAGGATCAAAACGTAAAACTTAGGATCAAATCCTAAAACTTAGGATCAAAACGTAAAACTTAGGATAATTGGATGTGTTTAGGTGTGATTCAGAGAACAGTTTTCAAACCTCTAAATACGTTTTAAAAGAAAGCCACTGCCGACACCTTTTAGCAGTCGGATTGCTGTTCTTGAACAGGTTTTTTGGCTATGTGGAGGAGTCTGCGCGTCTTGAGCTCCAATGAACTGCATGTATCAGCATGGCCGAGGCCATAAATTGTATGGCAATGCATACCTGATTCATGTATGCCTTATAAAAGCATTTTAATGTGGACCTTAATTAGTCCTTTGCATGTAAACCTTAATTTTGCAATCTATTTGCGTTAATGAAAGAAACTTATGTCCTTTGGTATTTATTTTTAAATTGATGTACTAGAATAATATTTTTAGATTGCATTTATTGGTGTAGTTGTTTACCTTTGCTTTGTTTAATTATTTAAGCACATCTTTGGTCAGATGCATCACACTTACTGAGGAGAGGAGAGCGGGATAAAGTGCAGGATGTGGGTTACTGCTGTATTTTGCACAGACACAGCAGAGCTGGGGGCACGGAAAGGTCAGAAATCAAAGAATGCAGAGCAACACAGTCACAAGCCCCTTTCTGTTTGCAGGCTGCCCGATAATACCTGAGCCGCCATCTTGGCTGTTTCTAGACTCATAACATGCAGAAGTTGCTGGGTGTTTTTTTATATTTGAGAGCAATCTGTATGTAGAGGGTGTGGGTAACCACACCAAAAATTTTAAGTTGTACCATTTGAAGCCTAAATATTAAAATTAAATCCTCAAGTAAAAAATGCAAGTTAACTAAAAATTAAACAAAGTAAGATTTACTTATGCAAATGCATTCATTAACGGTTGGTTACTACAAAATGAATGAAATAAAGAAAAATAAGACCAAATATTTAGAATGCACTTTAATGAGGTAAGTTTGTAGTGCGGAGCCGCAAGATCAGAAGGATTTACGTCCAGACAAAAAAGGAAAAAGGGCAAAACCAATGTTGTAACCTGAGAAATGAAACGGAAAATTCAGGATGGAAACTGACATAGGTCTGATTCCCGAACTGCCATACGAACGGACGTACATTTTAGGATAGAAACGTATTTGCTTATAGAATCACTCGCAAGTTCATACGAGCGCACGAGCGGACGTGAAAAATAGGATGATCGGCACCCAAATCCAAGCTGTTACATGTTTCTTTGAATCGACCCTTAAGTGTCCATGTCACAAATCCCACGGGAACAACACTGACAGTGTGTGGGGACAGGTCCTGCAGTGATGGCTGTAATGGTGGCGGAACTGCCTGTAAGAGAAAGATGCAGCACAGTTACTAAGCAAAGACAACAGCCCACAGCTGAGAAATAAAAAATGAGAAATATTATAACAGAGAAGAAATCCTCTCTCGGAAGCTTCAATGTCTGCAGTTTCCAGAGCTTTATCTAGTGACAGAGATTCAGCTAGTTTTTCACTCACAGGAGGTGATCCTTCCTACTCCATTAAAACAGGGAATTAGAAAGCAAGATAAAGACATTATATCACATATATCACTAGTGCTGGACTTGAATTGATACTATAGAAAGAAAGGTGGAGGAAACTGTAACTAGAATCAATCAACATGAGCAGATTATAGGATCAATGCAACATAAAATAGACCAATCTCAATCTAAAAGAGGAGACCAAGAAAATAGGTTTGGAAGATATAATTTTAGGGTATGAGTACTGAATCCATCACAGATATAGATTAGGCTATAGAAGAACTGATAAGAGCTATTTTACCTCATGCTGATGAAGGTGAATTACTCCTTGATAGGTTGCATAGGGCACTCACGGCACCTAGACAAGACATAGCACAGAGACCAAGAGATAAAATAGTTAAAACCGCATTACTATCAAATTAAAGTGGTTCAAAACCCACCCTGAAGTCTATGAGACTCCAGAGCAGACATACCCCCTCTCACCGATTGGGGTGCCCCGCTGTGTGAAACCCCCCAGGTTGGCCAAAACTCATTCCTGCTCTAACAGCACATGCGTGAGCAGCGGCCCCCTATCCCTTTAGTAGGGCGTGTGCCTGCTCCATGCATTTGTGAATGGCCGGCATGGGGACACTCCCTGTGAAAGGGTGGGGGGGATGCAGCTGCCAGTATGTGTGCTGATTGGGCGAATGGGCTGCATATGCACCATAGGACCGGGGAAGAGTAAGTCAAATTTGGCAACCTGGGGGGTTTTACTTAGAGGGGCACCCCTGATCGGGGGGCCCGAGGGGCAAAGACGAAAACCCATAATATTCAAAATCCTGGGTTTTTGCCCACTTTAAGGAAAAATATATGGTGGAATTTTACTTTGAAAGGCATATTTTCTCATTGATCTCGGCATAATATCATTTAGCCTGTGGGAATCTTCTAGAAGTGAGGCTAAACTTCAATCTCTTACTCCTTTATGAAAGAAGAATACCATAAATGGATACCCGAGTTGAAGAAGATTCTATTACTTTCTACTTGTTTTTTCAACATTTAGTTTCAATATCTAGGTTGATGTGCATTTACTTAAAATTAAATTTAAAACAATCCTTTAATCTCATTTGGAAAACTGATTAATTACCTTGGGATCCAACTAATCCCTGAGTTTAATTTATTATATTAAAAACAATTACAATTCATTTTTTCATAAATTTTGAGGTAACATGGACTCCTAGTCTGGTCTGAGTCTCGTTTTGGGCACATTGGGGCAATTAAAACAACTTTGTTAACTAGACTGTTATATTTGTTCAGAACACTTCCTATTCCTATTTTGAAGGCACATTTAAAGAAGTGTCAATCTAAAGTGTTGATATTTATTTGGGCAGGCAAAATTAGAAGAATAAATCAGATCATTTTATATATATCAAAACATAATACATATTTGGTGTCCCAAATGTATATAGTTATTATGTTGCTACTCATGAGCGTATATATGTGAACTGGCCCATTAAAGACAATGGTTTTGTTTTTCCCCTGCGCTATGACTGTGTATCCCAATGCAACGCAAGTGGAGAGGTGTGAATAGAGCCATAAGGCTTTTTTTCTCCCTGGATTTTTGTACTTGTTTTATATATATATTTCATCAGCACTTCCACTTTGTATGGGAAAGATCTAAACTCTTACTAATATAATTCTAGTGCATTATAATTGGCCATTTCTACCAGATCCTTTTCTTGTCTAGATGTCTAGCATCATACAATAAGTGGGTTATTTTTCAGCAATAAACTATAATTGTATTGTAAATTTTAAGATTTGTCTATGGTGCCACTTAGCCAAACGTGTTTCCTTGAGTGGCAAGAAGAGCAACGTAATCAGCAGAGTTTACAAGTCTACCCAGCCATGTCAAATTTGAAGAATGTATCCACATGGTAAATTTTGTTAACTTTGAGAACCAGAGACAAATGGAGGGTTGATTTATTTTCTTCTAAAATGCAGATATGCATGCCCGGTTAGCTGACAGGAGGTGAACAAGAAGAGGACTCTCGTAGCTACTGTGAGACATCAGCATCATTAAACAAGGTAGGCTGCATGGTTTTCTTTTCAATTCATTTTATTAAGTAATATCAAGGATAATTACAGATAATAGTTAAAAATGAAAGCATAAAACAAAACACAAAATAAAACTAATAACAAAAGGTCACACATATTTTTGAAGTGTGTATGTTTAAAAAGGAAACATAAAAAAATAAATTTCAGGCTAAGGATTAACTCTTATTTTGCATAAATTGGATCCCAGCAGACCATATATTATAAACATTTTTACACTTGTCATGTAAAATTGAGGTTAAATTTTAACTTACCTTTGTTCCTGAAATTCTGTTAGTGAACTCCCTAAATTCCAGGCCAGGTTTTAACCACATACTTGCAATGGTTTGTCTAGTTGCAGTAAAAACAAACTACCTTTAGGTTTCTTTAGATTAGAGATTTGTCTACCTAATCCCAGGGTTTAAATTGATGTTCCAGAAAACTGAGTATTAGCCATGATGTAAACCTGATCCCACAATGTTTTCACTATGGGACACTCCCATATATGTAAAGCTAGGGGGGGTAAACTAATGATATTTCTGAGCCCAAAAGACTACTGGTTGGGGGAAGAACCAAATGCTATGAAGGAGCTCTCCTAGTTTAAATTACTGAATCAGCAGCATTATAAAATGGAGGGAGGGGGTAAGTATCATATCATTGTTGCCAACAAATTCCATATATATTCTTGTTCGGGTTAAATAATTGCAGAAATTGCTGTATGTGTGACATCCTCTGCAGTAAAGGATAAGGCAAGTCAACTGACTAGGGCTCATCACTAACACATCTAATCTGCTTACTTTCTTTTACGGTGGTGACATCAGGACAATGATTTTTTATGATGTCTGTAAGCAACAACTGGAGTGTATTTTGCTGTCTTGTTTTTAATTTTTTTAAACCAAGACATAACTATACATTAAAGTAATGTTTTTTTATTAGACTTAATAAGAGAAATGCACGTATGTTGTGCAAAATTAGATTTTTTATACTATTTTACCTGATGTGCTTATTGATGTATAAGATCATTTCAGTCAAACATCTGTAAAATGCAAATGTCACAATATGTATCCACATAGAATTGTTTGCTCTGTGTTTGTGAGTTTCCTGGAAATAATCAACATCTCTTTGAAAACAGCACCATATTTATAATTTGTGTGTAGTTTATGACTCACTCATCTTTATAATGCAATCTCAAAAAAGCCACAAGTACAGACATGCATTTACTGTTTTGTGCTGTTACAATCAACGTTCACAGTCCTTAAATGACCTACAGGCTCGGTGCATCATGGGACAGTATGAAATTGGATTACTAGGGCTTGGTTTTAGATTTTCCAAAAACCATATAGACCAGAGATTAGCGTAAGTATCTTTTGGAGGTTAGCAGGACCTTTGCCTAATTAGCAGTATCAATAAACATAAATGTATCACACTGGACTTCATAAAATTTAATTGAAAATATATTTGGGAGGGTAAGTGGGTTCTTTGGTGAAGAGGCAGTCAGATGTAACTGGATATGAAAGTAGGACAAGTGGGTCTTGGTTGCCTAAAAGAAAACATTCTTCTACAAGTTGTGTGAAATGTATCACAACCTCCCTTTGGCAATGGAACTAGGGCCAGAAGTATACAGACACAAATCTTTACCTCCCCCAGTCATTGGCAGAACTGGTTTTAATCTGTCAAAGCTTTAAGAAAAACTGTATTTTCACCCACCAACCATTCCCCATGAGACCTGTAGGTCAAACTAGATAAATGTAACCTGATTTCCACATTTCAACTTCAGGTGAGCCTAAGCTTCTCAGATGATTGCAGACTGTCCAACAGCTGCTGTGACCTGCCTCTCCGCAGATATGTCTCTAATGCCAAATCACCTATATTTACTGACACAAAAGGATTCTGTGGTCCCCCGACTGTGCTTGTGAAGGCTCTAAGAAGAGTAGTAAGGCACTTTTTCATTTTTAAATGTCATGGAAATGTAACACTTTTTCAATTTTTAGAACCTTTTTTCTCTTGCATTTAGGATGCCTGTTCTCTTGTGCCCAGCACAACAAGAAATTGAGGCATTTGCTTACCCATTGCACACCAGTTGCTCTGACTGTTCTGGCTGGCCATGTAACCTGTTAGTGGCAAACAGGGTTTGCAGTAAGGGGGTTATTTAAGAACGTATAGTGCCAGGTAGTGTTTCGTAGTGGCAGGCAGCGTACGCTGTACGCAAAACCACATTTAAGAAAGCGAATCTGGTGAGCGCCTCTAGCAGCGCCATGTAGCGTCACATGTATTAATCCAGGTGGCTCAGTGTATAGTGCCGGCGCTCTAGGCTCAGGAGCGCCATGTAGTACCTGTCTCTCTGTAGCGCTCTCCCATACATTTCAATAGGGCTTCATTAGTTGTGTATAAATAGCGTGTTTGGCAATGGGCAGGCTGATTCATTACTAACGCCAGGTAGCGACAGATGAGCGCCTGTAGTGAGGATTTCAGAGAGAACTCTAGTAGTCGCTGTGCTCGTCCATGGTTCGTTGTTTCAGAGAGCCTCAGTCGCTGGCTGGCATTGTTGAATATGTTATGTGATTCACAGTACTACGCTGTATGGGAGCGAATGACAGCCTCAAACAGCGCTGGTGCTCAAAATCAGGTTGTTGGAGCCCACAGCACCAGAAGCTGTGTGATTAAAGTCTGTTTTTGAACATGTATCCACTAGTAACAAAGCAAAAACATGGAATTACATTGTTATTACATTGTAACATGAACACTTTAATACCAGACATGTAAGGACAATTCTGCATAAAAATATTATTAATCCAAAAAGTTTACAAAAATGTCATTTTTTAGGCCAGGATACATATCAGAAAGATTTGAGTTAAAGAAAAAAAAAATGGGATCAGGAAAGGGATTTAAGGATCATCCATAGAAATGTATGGGAGAGCACCAGGTAGCGAGAGGTAAGACATGGCGCTCTGCAAGGCTGAACGCCGGCGCTGTACGCTGAGCCTGGGATAATGATGAATCGAACGCCACATAGCGTTGTTCCAGTCCCTCACCAGAATCGCCTTCACAAATGTGTAATTGCGTGCCCTGTCTGGCGTTCACCTGATGCTACCTGCCGCTTACAAGGCACTACCTGGCGCTATCCCTTCATGAATAAGGCCCTTAATTTTTTTGCTCAAATAATTGTGTGACCTTTCCTGGCTGCAAACAAACACTTTTATACATTTTTTGGATTTTTTATATATTTATGCAGAATTGCCATTACAGGTCTGGCACTAAAGTGTTGTTGTCCCAGTGTTATAACAAGGTCATTCCATGTGTTTTTGTTTTACTTATTAGTGTATATGTGTCCAAAAGCAGACTTAGATTACACAATGTCTGGCGCTCTATACTACAGCACCCAGCTTTAGAGTGCGGATGCTGTATGTGTCTAGTGTTTTGTTAAATATGGTGTGGAGCGCCGAGTGCCTGACGCACTGAGCTGGCGCTACCTCTCGCTCGCTGCAGCGCTATACTGTTGTTACAGCGCAAAACACACATCATATTCATCAATGCCAGCCAGGTTACTAGAGTGACTGAGACGCTCTGTTACAACTGCTGATACCCGCTTATAGCTTCTACAAGTGGTCGCTCTAAGCGTCGCTATACAGACGCTCATCTGGCAATACCTGGCTTTAGTAGTAAATCAGCTTCCACGTTTTCTCACACACACCACTACTCTTTACGGTGGATACAAATGCAGCCTATTAGCACTGTAGTAGTCCAGAAATTAGATTTAGGATCCAAGGGCATGAATTTGGATTGAATCCACTGGATCCAGGGCCACCCGTCTAATCCACAACAGATCTGACCAGTTATTGAGCTGTCAGTATTACAAAGACTTTCTTAGAAACCCACTGCAAACCATGTGTACGGAGCAATTTTACCTTCCATGACCCTTGAAATGCACTTGGGATTTCCCAGTAAACAGTTAATGTTGTGACTAAGCATGAGGATCAGCTGTATTTAATCACATACACTAGTGAGCTTAGTGTAGGTCAGCGTGATAGCACATATGATGTGTTAATGACATAGAGCACTTGTTAAATAGCTCTGGCCTATATCCAAGATAAAATTGATCTTGACAAGTTCAATTTCACTTATATCAAGGAGAAGCCTTCGGGATCCATAACGTATGCTGGTACTTTAGAGTTTTCTCACTCTCTCCCTTCATTACTTAATAACAAAACATTGCTGAAAAGAATTTTTTCTAAAATATGAATGTGGAAAAGCAGCTAACAATATTTCTAATATATTTAAAAATAAATATTTCTAATAGTCAGCATGGGCTATATGGTGACTAAAATGTTAGCAAACATCTCATACAGCATCAGGCTCAAGAATTTGGGAGCTATCTATGTGGGTTTGTGGAAGTATTGTCACTGGTGTTAGAACTCATTCCCAATAGTGTATATGCATGCTACACCTACTGAGTATTACAAATGTAAAATTACATTATGTTTTACTTAGATAAGCAATTTTATATCATTCCCCTTTTTTTTTTTTTTGTTGACCAGTCATAGCCCTCACACCTTGTTGTCCTCAGAGCTACCAGAAGAAAGGTGCTACAATAGCTCCGGTGCAGCAGGTGGACGCAAAAGTTCTGCCTGCTGCATCCAAGATACATGTAAAAGTGTTAGCAACGCAAAGACATGTAAAAACGCAGATTTTACCTTAATTTGCATCTGCCTTGTGCGGTTCCCCATTGCTCAGAGGCATGTCAGGATACCAGCACCTACTGCCCTTTAATGCAACTCCGGTGCTTCTCCCTGACTGTTGGAGATATGGGTAATGAATGGGGTGGGGTAACGGCAAGTCTCCCGCCGCCATGCCAGCAGGTAACTTGCTGTCCCTACCCTTTGTACTAGTATAGTGCAAGTAAAAAAAAACACACACACACAAAAGTTTACACTATATTTACCTCCACACTTTCGCCTATATGGTCCCTCACTGGCTTTCCTTTAGCCAGCAGAAGCCGTCAAAATGACTGTTCTGCTTGTGTTTGGAATGGAGGAGAACAAGGGTCCCCCTTCCTTCCAGGTTGGAACTCTGCCAGGCTCTGCTTGCTCTCGCCATTGGTAGGGGTATTCATATCCCCGACTGTTGCTTGTCTGGGACTCTCCTCCCACCCCCTAGCTGTCAAATAATGCTAGGGGGATACCCAGGCCAGGCATTGCCTCAAAGGGTAAGGGAAGTTTTAATGTACCTTCCGGAATGGCGACAGGTGACTTGCTGTTACCCTACCCCATTCATTACCCATATCCCCCCTGGTCAGGGGAGTATGGAAGAACCTGGTGCCCATCAATGCAAGCCCAGTAAACACCCCTGGCGGAACACCGGACCAGCACTGAAGGGCATAGGGGCTGGTATCCTGGCATGGACAGAGGCTGCATATGCTGCAAATGTGGCCGGACAGGTGTGAATATAGCCTAAAGCTGGATTTGGTACAAAGCTTTCTGAGCACAGGAAAATATATGCATCATTTCTACTCTGAGTATAAGAAAAATATACATCACCTCCGTTCTGAACATAGGAATATATATTTCAGCTAGTTTCAGCTAAATTGTGGCAAGAAATTGTTAGAGCTACTCAAAAAGTTGTCTCTTATTTTATGTCTCTAGGACTACCAAAATCACACCCCCCACAATTACCATCACTCTATGTCATCAGCCTTGCAGGCACTCGAAAAGTGGAAAATTATAATATGTGCCTGCAAAGCCTCAAACAAGCAATCAACTGCATTTTTGATGGAAAAAATGTTTATTTTTCACTTCTGTTCTTTCAACCCTGTGATATTTTTCTTCAAGAAAATGTAAAACAATGCTTATCAACATACTGTATTTTTTTACTTCTTTATTCCTTGCCGCATTTTGTTTTTTAAAATTCATCCAAAGAGGTGGAGTGACTGTAAACCTGAGCCCGAGCTCCTTTTTATCCTGGTTTTTAAGTTGGCTCTCTGAGTTATGGCACCTTAGCCTCTGTGTTAAGTAAACCCTCCAATACCAGATAATGAAACAAACTGCACATTTCAGATATAATGGTTTCATTTTCTAATTACTAGACTGGGGTTAGTTGTAATTACTGTACGAGAAAGTAATTGCTACTAAAGGTGGCCAACTCACACAGCACTGTTTAATTATCCAGACCTGTTTTTATAAAATAGTGCATTATACGCATTATTAGGAGTAAAGCGTGAAGCCCTAAACAATTGTTTTTTCATTGTAAAATACATTTGGATTGGCAGATCCTGATCCAATAAAATACGTTTTGACAAATTAGAAACATACTGGCAGGCTGATTCATCACTAATGCCAGTTAGCGACAGATGAGCATCTGTAGCAGGCATTTCAGAGTGCCCGCTAGTAGTCGCAGTGCTCGGCCGTGGGTCGCTAGTTTTTAGCGACTCAGTCGCTGTGCAGTAATGATGAATACATTGTGAGGAGTCACAATTTTACCAGTACAGCGCTGTATGGGAGCGCATGTTAGCGACTGGTCAGTGAGACCGACCGGCACAGAGCGCCGGAGGCTGTGTGTTTAAAGTCTGTTTTTCAGCATCTATCCAGTAGTAACAAAGCGAAAACATATGGAATTACATTGTAATAACATTGTAACATGAACACTTTAATGCCAGACCTGTAATGTAATTTCTGCAGAAATATATAAAAAATGAAAAATTTGTAAAAAAACAGCTTTTTCTATGCCAGAAGAGGTCACAACATTATTTGAGATTTTACCCCCCCCCCCTCAAAAAAACAACATAAACCCTGTTTAAAGAGAAGAAAAGTATCGTCCATTGAAATGTATGGGAGAGCGACAGGTAGCGAGAGGTCATACCTGGAGCTGTGAAAGGCTGAACGCAGGCGCTGTTCGCTGAGGCTGGGAAAATGATGAATCAGACGCTACATGGCGTTATCCCAGTCGCTAAACAGATTCTGCTTGATAAATGTGTAATTGCGTGCCGTGTCCGCTACCTCTCATTAACCAGCCACTACGTGACGCTATCCCTTCTTAAATAAGGCCCTTATTCTGAAATGCCATAGTAAAAATTCCTCTCCGGTTAAATAAATGCATGGAATGAACAAAACATAGAAATGCTATCTGATATCAAAACCCTGGTGTATGTGCCAATTAAATGAGACAAGTTAAAAATGAATGTTAGTGACCAAAAGACCAAGTAAACTGTACTCCAATATCAGGATTGGCCCTATTGACCTAAATAAAGATGGAACTGAATGTCCCTAAACAAATATAATTACTGAAATGTATAATCCAGATACATTCTGGATTGGCTACAATAATATAATTTGATTTTATAATAACAAAGAAAATAAATCACCCTTGGAGCGTATCATCTTTACAAGAAAAAATATTATATGTATCAATGAACACAGACTAGGGGCATTCACACCTACAGCCTATAAGGTCCAAGACTTACAACCTAAAAAGATATTACTGTAAGTCTATGCTCCCATAACTTCCTCAGTTATGATTACTAACAACAACAAATTACACCCCACTCCTCTTGGTCCACTATTATGGGAGCAGCCATATTTGATCATTGTGTTCTGGCAGTCAGTCTTATCAGCAAATGTATGCATAGGACATAACTTAGGCCCTTATTTATCAAGGGCTAGCGCCATGTAGTGTCTGACGAGCGCCAGGTACCGCCAGCTAACGGCGGCTACCGACTCAAGTAGGCCCGGCGGCGGTCACAATGACGCATTTATCACGCTAAATGAGGCTAGCGCCAGCGAGAGTGGCAGCTAGCGCGGGATTCATCATGTAGCCGACTGCAACGAACAGCGCCGCTGCTAATCCCATCACAGCGACAGGTATGACCTGTCGCTCCCTGGCGATGTCCAATGCATTTCAATGGAGCAATCTTTAATTAATCATAATTAATTCCTATTAATGTTTTTTTTTTTTTTTTTTTTTTTTTTAATGTCAAAAATTCTGTGACCACTTCTGCAATGTTAGGATTTTTTTTTAAGGTAAAAAAAAAAAAAAAAATTGTGCAGATTTGATATTACAGGTCTGATATTAATGTATTCATATTACAAAATGTTTATAAAAACTTGTATAATTTTACAATCAAAAAATATGGTTGTTTGGGGGTTAAAAACTATTTTACACCCATCTCGCCAGCGCTCTGGGGTTTAAACAAGGAATTAACAGCGCGAATAAATTCGGAGCGTGTTTTGTTAATGAATCTGCAGCAAGCTGTTCGCTCTGGCCATTCGTTGTCAGGCGCACCCATACAACGCTGAACCTGTGAAACAGCGACCCCCCAGCCCGTATTCAACATTACCGCACACCGACTGAGTCGCTGTCAACAAGCAAACCCCGGCCAAGCACAGCGAATACTAGCTGGCGCTGAGAAAATCACGCCACTGGCGCTCATCTGTCGCTACCTGGCGCTATTAATGAATCGGCCTCCCCGTGATAAATAGACTAATAATATCATTTCGCAATTGCAAGTTCAGTGCTGCCCCAACTCCATGTCAGGAATACTAAAGGGATCCCATTGCAGAGGTGGCTTCCCAGTATAAAGGTGCAGTTGCTGTTTTGGCAGTCTCAGCAGCAGCAGGAATGCCAGGGACGTCAGGAGAGAACACTCATGTTGCAGATCACCTACAGTATGCAAGCAAGATGAAGATTGATCGTTTTCTGGCCAAATCTTTCCTGGGCTTCTTCCTGTCAGTGTCTTGCAGTGTCCTTGTCCTCTGCATTTCCAACCAAGCTACTCTCAAGTACAGTTGCTAATTTAATCTTCTGTGCCATGGGCTATGCTCAGGCACTTGAGAGGCTGTGCTTAGGGCAACACGATGCAGGCAGAAATGTAAACTATTGTTCTTTTTTTTAGATCTTACCCCATCAAACATTTGGAGTGAAATCAACTAGCTAATCTATTGTAAACATTAACTCTCAAACCATTTCAAAGAAATAGAATTTTGGACTACTATTTACCTTTTCAGTTTTTGTATCAGGCCATAGTTCTGATCCATCGTATGTTATGGTTCACTGATTCTTCTAATTTCTGTCCAAAATCATTAGGGATCGTGGAAAATAAAGGGTCTCCAGGTATGAGTAAGCAAAATGATTAACCCTTTTGTTGCCAAGCACGTAACACCTACGTGCTGGCTTGTCTGGGCCTTAAGTGCCAAGCCCATAGGTGTTACGTGCTCGACTTTCCCCGCTGCTAGTTAAAAAAATAAAAATGAAAAATGAAATTGTTGGATCCGGCCGGGTCTCCTCTTTAATTTGGTGCCATCCGATCCCCCGTGGGAGCTCGGATGGCTCCAGGAGAGCCCCCGGAATAGGCCGCCCCCCCCCCCCGCTTTGGTAGCAGCAGCTGCTAACTGTAAAAAGAAAAAAAAAAAAGACATTTACTTACCTGCAGTTGCGCTGCCTCCCGCCGGGTCTTCTCTTCACTGGGGGGGCCTCCGATCGCCCCCCAGCCTCTTCCGTGGCGAGGAGAGGACAGAAAATGCCGTCCCCTTCCACTTCCTGGATCGTGACTGCTAGCCCCGCCCCCAGGGGGCATCATTGTGATGTCACCAGCAGCCGGCTTCTTGCCTCCAGCACCTGAGACTCTGAATCAGTCTGCTCAGTGCTTGGAGCAGAGAGCAGAGGAGGAGGAGAGGGCTGTGATCGCCCCCCCCCCCCCCAGGCTCTCTCTTCCAAACACGTGAGCAGACTGTCAGCGGAGATCGCCGGGGGACACAGGATCGGAGGTGAGTAAAGTAAAAAAAAAAAATAATAAAGATCATTTTTTTTATTTATGTGTCTGTGTTTTTTTTTATTAAACATTTAACCCCTTGTGAACTGGTAAGGGGTCCATGAGACCCCTAAACCAGTTCACAAGGCTGGGGGAGGTGGCAAGTCACCTTTGACCAGCGGGTGACTTGCCATTAACCCCTGGCACCCCCATTACCTGCCTCCCCAAAGCCCGGGGGGGGCAGAAGAGCCCGGGCCCACGGGGTATGCGGGCTTGTAGCCTGCAGGGCCAGGGGCCACAAAAGCTGGCCCCTGTGCCCTGTTTCTACAAGCCCTGCATAGCTGGTCCCCGGGCTGGTTACTTTGGGTAAGGGGGACCCTATGTCATTTTTTTTTCTCGATTTAACCCTTTGTTGTGTGGATGGTAGTTGTATTTTATTTGTAAATGTTATAAAATGTTATAAAGTACTTGTTTCAGTTAGGGGGGTCTCCTGGGCAGGAACGGGGGGCTACCGATAAATATGTGGTACCGTTCTAATCGGTAGAAATGGGGCTTTCACATGCAATATGCTTTTCCTTAATAAAATGCATTTTTTTTTTAAATAAAGGAGTCAAATTTTTCTAAAAATGTTTTTATTTATTTATTTATTTTTTTTTTTTACCTAATAATATTGTAAAAAACAAAATAAAATTTACAAACAAGACATTTCATGTTAAAGCCTAAACTCTGCTGAAAAAAAATATAAATATAATTTTCCTGAAAATTCCAGCAAAAATGGCGCAAAATGGGGAAAAATGACCTGTCAACAGAGGGTGACAAAATCTCAAGTAGGCTGGCAATTAAAAGGGTTAAAAGTAGCTATGCATGTTGGGTATTGTTCTGTTCGGGGGACCTTGCTCTTTCAGACTTAGCTTGTATTTTCTGGTTTGAATATTTAAATTTTAGGAAAAGGTGTTTATTCAGCTTTTTTTTAAATTTTTTAGGGAAACCCTGCGCAACCAAAGAATTCTTTGAGGGATTAATTCCAGAAAGATGAGCCCACTACAACAAGCTGGGTACGCTTAGAAAGCTTAACATGTGTACTTTCAGGGAATATATGATTTATTCCAAAATATTCCAAATGTAAAGGGTTGTTTTGGTTGAAAAATCACAAGGTGCGCACTTTGTCTGCAGAGCTGAAATTTTCAAGGAAAATTACCGTTACGCACATGCTTTACTTTGGGGTGTTTGGCAACTCTTCCCTTGACAGAACCTATGCATGTTGGGTGTTGTTCTGTTCGGGGGATGTTGCTTTTTCAGATTAAACTTGTTTTTTCTTGTTTGTATATAGTTTTTTTAGGAAAATGTGGCTTTGATTCTGCTTTTTTATCCTTTTTTTAGGGAAACTGTTTGCAACCAAAGAATACATTGAGGAATTACTTCCAGAAAACTATGGGCACATCAACACACCTGGTACACCTAGAAAGCTTGAGGTGTGTACTTCCATTACGCTCAGTTACCTTGCAAGCTAAAATTTTTTGTTTTGTTATATAAAACATAGGATCTGTGGCATTTATTTATCTAGGCCCTGGTTTATGTGGCGGTAAATGTCTTCAAGAAAAAATACACACAATAAGTCAGAATACAAATTGTTCGGATGTGTGTAGCTTTTTTTATGCTATGCCATGCTATAAAAGGGTGCTTCAAGATTGCCAAACCATATTTATAGTATTACAATTGTTCTTTTAAAAAAACAGGTCAAATTCTAGAATCTCCATTAAATGGTACATGTGTATGTGACAAAAATGTCTATTTACAAAGAAGTTTAAAAAAAAACAAAATCACAAATAACTTAAATTCACATATTTATGTGCTGCTTGCCAACTCTTAAAAAATGGGTGGAAAACATTTTGAGGCCGATTCATTAATAGCGCCAGGTAGCGACAGATGAGCGACTGTAGCGTGATTTTCACAGTGCCAGGTAGTATTCGCTGTGCTTGGGCGTAGTTTGCTTGTTGACAGCGACTCAGTCGGTGTGAAAAATGTTGAATACGTGGTTAGGAGTCGCTGTTTGACAGGTTCCGCGCTGTATGGGTGCGCCTGACAGCGAATGGCCAGAGCGAACGGCTCCCACCATATTCATTATCAAATCACGCTCAAAAAATTCTCGCGCTGTGAAATGCTTGTTTAAACCCCAGAGCGCTGGCGGCGATGGCTTAAAAGTAGTTTTTAACCCCCAAACAACCATATTTTTTTATGTAAAATTTACACAAGTTTTTAGAAACATTTGGTACCGTAATATGAATACATTAATATAAGACCTGTAATATCAATTCTGCACAAATTATTATTTTTTTTTTTTTTAACCTTTAAAAAAATATATAACATTGCCGAAGTGTTCACAAAATTTTTGCCATTTAAAAAAAAAAAAAACCTTCAAATCAATTAATTATGAATATTTAAAGATTGCTCCATTGAAATGCATTGGAGAGCGCCAGGGAGCGACAGGTCATACCTGGCGCTGTGATGGGATTAGTAGCGGCGCTGTTCGTTGCAGTCGGCTACATGATGAATCCCGCGCTAGCTGACGCTCTCGCCGGCGCTAGCCTCATTTAGCGTGATAAATGCGTGATTGTGTCCGCCGCCTGGCGTTCTGGAGTCGGTAGCCGCCGATAGCTGGCGCTACCTGGCGCTAGTCAGACACTACCTGGCGCTAGCCCTTGATAAATAAGGCCCTTTGTTTAACTAGGCCATTTCATAAACCAAGAATACTGGTCTTCTAGAATATTTTCGTCAAAATGTAAAAGAATTAAAACGTTTTGCTAGCACTTTTGCCACTGTGGGCCAGCTTGTATCAGTGTGGAGTATGTCGGCACGGTCTGGTGTAGTGCATGCTAAATCAGGCCCAAAAGATTTGAAGCTTCGAATTATTACTACCAAACAGGGCTAGATTAAAGGAGGGACAAACCAGAGCTTCTGCCCAGGGCCTCCACAACTTAGGGGTCTTCACCCATGTTTATGTGGGCCCTTGGTTAAGAGGGTGTCACGTCACATGCCATGTCCCATTATGACACCCTTTAGCTTCCCCTACAGATGGTTTTCCTCTGCTGCTGATTTCCCTTCTGTCCTCACTGCTTTCTCCACTGCCACTGCTCTGTCGCCATCTTCTGGTCGCTTCCACCACTGCCACCAATTCAGTCCTAACTGCTTTGTCCTTTTCTGCTGATCATCCTCCAACCCTCGTGGCCTTTTCTGCTGCCTCTGAAGTGCCCACCATTGCTGGTATTGTCCTCTTATCCTTGCAGCCTTCTCCACTGTGGCTAAAGGGTCCACTTCTGCTGCTGCCCATCCCCTGGTCCTCAGTTGCCACCAATTGCAGGTTGTTTTTTTATGTCCAGGGAGAATGTATTTGGATGATAGGCCCATAATCCAAAGGAACTGCAGTTGTGAAAAAGGCTAGTTGTTTGGCTGCCTAGCTACTGATGATTACAAATTCCAGGCTGTAAGTTTAGTGCAAGTTAGATACTCACCAATTTTCGTAGTTGGGAGCTGTTGAGCTAATTAAAGACATCAAAAATATGTTTTCGTATTCAAGGTAAATGTGCTTGGATAATTATTTTCTGTACAGAGGATGCAACTACTGTAAAACAAATTTTTGCTCCAAAAATGGGTCCCTTGAAATGCACTGGATACAAGTACAAAAATACAACCTACCTATAATTCATAACTGAGAATCAAGGGAAGTTCAGATATTAAATAGGATTTCTGGTGCATCACTTTATTATACTGATGTTTCTTTAGGGAACTGAGGCAGGCAACCTCGAAAAAGAATAAGATAATATGAATCATGTCACCTGTTCACAGCAGCCCCATGACATATGGTAGTATGTCGCTTATTAAAGTAATGAATTGGCAAACCTAGATATAAAATACATTAGGGCATCATCTGTCAGGCTCCATTAGCAACACATGTCCTGTGCTGTCATTTTGGGTGGTTAAAGGTCATTCCTCATTTAGAGGCCCCTGAAATAAATGTCTTTAAGGCAAGGGGGCAGTGGCTTGATGTTATTGCACAACCAAATGGGAAAATCCCACAGCTGGTCACTAGTTTTTAACTTTAAGTATTTAACTTAAAAAAGATGATTATGTTCAATGAAGTAAAGAGGAAGAAAAAAAGAGAGTGCTCTGTCTAAGCATGCAAGAAGAACTCAACTTGTGTCCCCTTCAACTGATCTGTCTTCTGGTAGTGTAAGACTTGAGATCAAGTCCCATGGCACACAGGCCTATCCTCTATTCACCAGCACCCCATATCATTCAGAGTGACTCTAGCCCACTCACTCAGTCATTGCAATGGGGGGCATGTCAGGACTCGATCAGCCCCTTCCAGTTCAAGTAAAGCGGTGACCATGCTTAGTCACTGGTAATCCATTTTGTAAACCCTTTTGCTGGATAGTCCCCAGTACTCCCGATCACCGGCTATAATAGCTTCAACCACCATAAAATGTTACCTCACAGACCATTAAAAAGAGCAAACAAAAAGGAACTTATCTCTCAGCATCTTACTGTCTCCTGCTGGGTGGCATCATCAAGTCTGTGGAATCGGGGGCTCCCACCTGGTCCAGCGAGCACTGATGTTGTGCTGATGGGGAGAGGCTTTTTCAGTCCCCCCCCCTGCTGGCATCTGTAGTGAAGAATCCCTGTTGTCCTTTTTCCAGTGACTAATGATGTCACTGGAAGGGAGGGGTATGGAGGAGGATTTCCCAAGGAATCTCCCACCGTTTCCCTCCCCTCCAGTGACTTAGAAAGTCAAATGGGGTGACTCTGTGGTATAAAATATCCTTCCCCAATAGCCAGGCATTAGCTAGGAAGGAGGAAGTGGGGGCCTTTTTCCCCTTCACTACAGATGCCGGTGGGTCGAATGCAAAAGCCACTTCCCATGGAGAGGACATCGCCCAACAGAGGTTTGGAGGAATCAGACATCAGGTCTATACTCTGCCAGGCATGGGAGACCAAAGGGGGGAGTAACACAGCAAGTAATTCGCTAGCTTTGGCTATGAATGGGGAATCTGCAAAGGTGCCCACCATCCTTGAGAGATGACATTAAGGTTATTGAACGCGTGTGGGTGCTTGCCTGGCTTAGCAGTGGTTCTCATGTTATCCGGTTATTTTAGTCACATTTCTTTACATTTATATTTCCTCCCTCTTTTAATTGCTTAGGGATTGATAGCAAATTAGCAATAACCGACCATATTACTGTTTTCATCATTAGTTTATGTATAGTGCATAGAACATTTAATTATTATTATTATTTGTATGCTAATTAAGCCTTATTAATTACATGTTTTTCAGCACTTGGACTTTTGACAGTCTGCTATTATGTTGTAATTATGTAATGGAGCAACACTTTGTCTAGTTAGTTTTAAATGTCTGCTGTGTTTTTTTTTTATTGTTTGAGCTCATAACATTTGTGCACCATTTTTACAATCATTTTCAGTGGGGAAATCTTTATAGTGAGATATTTTAGTAGTCTCCACTGATGCTCTGTTGTTAGATTGTAGTTTTATCCCACACTCTATATAATTTTGCAAACGCATTTAACAGCAATAGCCCCAAAACTGAGCCATGGGATACTCCACATCCAACCTTAAATGTTCCTTTCCAGATAAGCAGCAGAATGTTGTCATTGTCCATTATGCTAAGTGGATCAATGCAGATGCCTGAGATGTCTTTACAATTTGATATAAATTCTTACTGCACCTGGATAAGATTTTGCTGGAGATTACAATGTTGGAATAATTCACTTTTACAAATAGGGCACTAGCACAGCACAAAGTCTATGTCCTTAATCCATTCATATTTAATGATTTAAATTCATCATGTGCAAACATTTGTATGACCTTGGATTTTGAAGGTGATATCCCGGTTGGGGTTCCATAATTCATGAGACATCATTTTACATGCACGCATTTTGAAATATTTTGGTAAACAGCTGCTTTCTATACGATGATGGAATACACGGCAGACTATATGACTGATATAATACACTAGGCAAACTGTTATGAGCAGGATTATCTATGAGGCAGCTGTGGAATGCTGTTTTCTCAAAACCAATAGATGCATTTTTGTTGAATTATTTGAATGTCTCTATTCCTCTATCTCCATGTCCTTGAGCCAAGATATAGAATTTGAATTCTTATTACAGCCATGTCTGATCCACATTCAACATAATCTGAAAACACAAAAGTAAGTAATCAACTTACAAACAGAGCAGCTGAGGTAAAAGTTGCTGAGCTTCAGCTTTGGGTCATTGTTACGTTCTCCTGCGAATAGAAGCAATATATTCAGGTCAAATTATTTTTACCAGGTTTAGGAACCCTAAGGTTCAGCAGGCAACCTCTGTCCCTAAATGTGTACCAGCAACTATACTCTTTGGCAGCGATCTTGTTCTCCTCGGGGATTGCTCAAAGCACTCCTGAAAGAAAACTGGTTTGTACTGGTGGGCACGGGACTTGAAGCTCTTCAGTCCCCAGCAGCTTGCTTCAAAATCTCCAACAGCTCCTGATTTACTCTACTTGCAGGGCACCAAAGATCTTTATGCAAGCTGATGGGGACCAGAAGGAAGTTGCCAGTTGTAAAGTATTATTATTATTATTATATTATAGTAGTAGTATAGTAGTATTAATGTTTATTTATCTATGACACAATACAGTGTACTGTTTCATCTTCTATGCCACAGTACAATGTGGAATTACAAACAGGGTAAAGCAACCAACTTACAATACATGACAGAAAAGCACAAATACACACCCATACTGAAATACACTAGGAGAGATGGCACTGCCCTTACAAGCTTACAATCTTAAGGATAAGACAAAAGGTTGATCACAAGTAATATATTCTTAGTATGTTAGCAAGTGATCTGAAGTGGCCAGGTTGTCTTTTATTTAGGTCAAGTGATAAAAATTCTGCCAAGTTGCTGTCCATTCTACCCAGCCATCAGAAATTAGTATATACTGATTTTAACTTTTTTTTAAGTATTTATAAAATGAAGAGAGTTAGGGGAACATCCAATTTTATCTTGAAATAAATTCAAGACAGAAAGGTTAGCCACAGAACCAAAATAAGTCATTTGGGACAACTGCATATATTTCATGGAATCTGTTTTTTGGAGGACAAAGGTTGATAAGAGACTGCTGACATTTTTATTAGTGCATCAATTCAGATTCAGACCCGTATTTAGTCTGAATTTATCAAAACAAAATTATCGTCCAAAACCAATTCTAATCTGTATGAGTCCAGATGAATCAGATTTTTTTTATGGCGTCAATTGATTTATCCTAATTGATTTGCACCCACAATAGATTAAGAGGCTGATTCATCATTAGCGGCAGGTAGCGACAGATGAGCGTCTGTAGCAGGCATTTTCAGAGCGCCCGCTAGTAGTCGCAGTGCTCAGCCGTGGGTCGCTACTTTATAGCGACTCAGTCGCTGTTCAGTAATGTTGAATACATTGTGAGGAGTACAGCGCTGTATGGGAGCGCATGTTAGCGACTCCTCATAGCGACCGACTCACACCATATTCAGCAAAAAAACAGCCTCACAAATCTCTGGCGCTGAAAAATACTTGTTTGTAGCCCATAGCGCAGGAGGCGGTGTGTTTAAAGTCTGTTTTCAAGCATCTATCAACTAGTAACAAAGCAAAAACATATGGAATTACATTGTAGCAACATTGTAACATGAACACTTTAATGCCAGACCTGTAATGTCATTTCTGAAGAAATATTTAAAAAATTTTAAAAACAGCTTTTTCAATGCCTGAAGAGGTCACATAATTATTTGTGATTTTTGGGGAAAAAAAAAAAAAACCTGTTTAAAGTGAAGAAAAGGTTCGTCTATTGAAATGTATGGGGGAGCGACAGATAGCGAGAGGTCATACCTGGCGCTGTGCAAGGGTGAACGCCGGCTCTGTTCGCAGAGGCTTTGAAAATGATGAATCAGACGCTACATGCCGCTATCCCAGTCGCTAAACAGATTCTGCTTGATAAATGTGGAATTGCGTGCTGTGTCTGGCGTTCACCAGTCGCTATCTGTCGCTACCTCTCATTTACTAGGCGCTACCTGACGCTATCCTTTCTTAAATTACCCCCTTAGTTTAAAGTTGGAAATCCATTTGGGCCTGAAATTAATCTCACAGTCAGATTATGATGAACTGGCACAAAATCAACCTTGTAAACTGTTCTCTAAACTCATCTCTAGCACTGATATATAACTAAACACACAGTGTAAATGTTATTGTTGTAAATACACGTATACTAGCGCACTGAAAATAATAGTAATATTACTACAACATTTAAAGGAAAATACAAGAGGCTAAAAATTATAGGGACAAGCTCCAAAGCGTTCGGACCACAAACCTATTGAAGAATGAACAATTCAGTGATCCACTGTACATTACAGAATAAATTGTCTACATAATCATTAGCTATAGTAACGTATGGGGCTATGGGGCATTTAGGCCATAGAAATTATAAACTGACTTAAAAACTAATAACAGGATTTTTATTCTCAGGAACAATCACCAGTTCCAGTTCAGCATTGCATTAAAAGTCCATCAAACAAATAATACTTTCTTCTGCAAAAAGTAAAATGCATATAACCCCAGAGCTCACGCAGTAATAGGCAGACACTGGTTCTCTCCAGCTTCCAGCAGAGTAGCAGGGTTAGCTCCCTCAGTTCACATCTCTTTTGTCTCCCTGACCAGCAGCTTTTCCCTTCCTGAGTGTTCAGCCAGCAATTTGTGAATCCTGGACTGGAGTACAAGAGTGGTCATCCCACCCAGACTCTACAGCCACTCCTAAATCCCGGACCCAGAAATCCAATTTAAATCCAATTTAAATAAACTGCTTGACAACCTAAGTGTTGCCAGCCAGTAGCTTTAACCGGGACTTATGCCACTGAAAGCCTCAGTCTTAGTGCAGACCCTGCTGGCTACCTACAGTAGTCAGACTGACATTTTTTCATGTGTATTTATCTGATCCTCACTGACTTTAGGGTAGGCATAGCTTTGCTTTACATATTGTCCAAGCACAGCAACTGTTCCATAAAAGACAATAAGTTCCACTGTATTCTCTGTGTTCTATGGCTACCAAAGTGGTAATTGAGCAATACTTGCTACTGTGTTTGATTCAGAGTGCTCAATCGCTGCCCCCTTATTGTTCCCCAAGCAGAAGGGATGACATTAATGCCCTTATTCATCAAGCGATAGCGCCAGGTAGTGTCTGACGAGCGCCAGGTAGCGGCAGCTAACGGCGACTACCGACTCAAGTACGCCCGCGGCGGTCACAATGACGCATTTATCAAGCAAAATGAGGCTAGCGCCGGCGAGAGCGACGGCTAGCGCGGCATTCATCATGAAGCCGCCTGGACCGAACAGCGCCGCTGCAAATTCCCTCACAGCGCCAGGTATGAGCTGTCGCTCCCTGGCGATGTCCAATGCATTTCAATGGAGCAATCTATAATAATTCATGATTAATTGGTAATAATTTTTTTAAAAATTTTTTTAATGTCAAAAAATCGGAGAACACTTCTGCAATGTTAGGATTTATTTTTAAGTCAAAAAAAAAAAAAATATGTGCAGAATTGATCTAACAGGTCTGAGATTAATGTATTCATATAACAAAATGATTCTAAAAACATGTATAATGTTACATTCAAAAAATATGGTTGTTTAGGGGTTAAAAACTAGTTAATACAGATCGGCGCCAGCGCTCTGGGGTTTAAACATGGAATGGACAGCGACAGCACATTCGGAGCGTGATTTTTTGATGAATATGAAGCTAGCCGTTCGCTCTGGCCATTCGTTGTCAGGCGCTCACATACAACGCTGGACCTGTGAAACAGCGACCCCCCAGTCCGTATTCAACATTACCGCACACCGACTGAGTCGCTGTCATCAAGCTAACGCCGGCCAAGCACAGCGAATACTGGCTGGCGCTGAAAAAATCACGCTACAGTCGCTCATCTGTCGCTACCTGGCGCTATTGATGAATCGGCCTCTCAGTGTGTTCTGATTTGCTTTTACAGCTGATAGGCTGATTTGGACCCCCTCTTTTGGAGAACATTGTCTTCCATCTACTATTTACAATTACACATCGAGGGTAAGTCTCAACTCATGACTAAGGGTGATTGCAAATTAAATGTTACATGGCTGCCATGGATTACTTTTATGTTACAAGAAATGTATTATCAATACTATATATTAGAAATTACATTTTACTTAATTGTAATCTAAAAAACAATTTTTGGGTTTGGTCTAATATTAAAGGACCTTTGTCGGCACTATGAAGGTCCTTTGTGATTACTAAACCCATAACAGCAGCAACCTGTGCTGCCACAGGTAACCAAATAAAATTACCATTTCACACACCACACATCTTCAGAATTCTTCTTTTGCTTTGATTGTGTTATGCTCCTTATAGGAGTGTACTTGCTATTTTCTGTGTTTGCTGATTTTTTGGTCCAAATAATGTGCTAAAAATATTGTGTTCTCATGAGGTCATCCTCTAAGTTCAGTCTGTTCCATAGCATATTTTTAGTAGAAGATGAACTGTGAGGTTCCTAGCATGGCTTATGTGGTTTGTGATTGGGTGTATAAGTGCAATGCTACTGACCCCTAGTGCATAATTTAGTAAAGAGTGCATTAGTAGAAAAGTGAAGAAATGTGGCGATATCTTTTGTAGCTTCACTGAATATAGTTTAAGGTGAGCTTCCGAGGATACTTAATTAGACACCATTTTAGCTTAAAAAAGGTATTGCCGTATGCCTTCACTTTTCTACTTTTCTCAAGGACTAACTCAAGACAGCACATTACTGCTAAGGAGTACAATGACATGAGCTTCAGCATTTAATCCAGTGTAAAAGAAATTCCATTTTTTGTTTTATGTAGCTGTTACTGAGGGACTCCAAATCTGGGTCATTGCTAAATTCAACCTGGATCTTGCACATCCATACCAGGATTAGACCAGGGTAGTTGTAAGATGTGCCATCTTTTATGCCTCTTGGTCAGACTTTTCCTCCTAGAATTTAAAGTGGAACAAATCCCTGTGTTTTGACTTCCCCAGGTTTTGTTCCTTGCCCCAAGGCATCTCACCTTTTCCCAGTACTACCGTGCATGCACAGGTTTTCGTCCAATCAAGACATTTGCTGTGCATATGTAATGGTTGGCAAATGGCTATGTTTAAATGCAGAGCTTTGGCAATAGGCTGCATCCCCTGCAGCATGTGCGTTCCTGCCCCCAGCCATTCATATAGGCTGGGGGCTGTTGTGCACACGCTGCAGGCGATGTGGTCACTGCTCGCTAACAACATGAAAATGCCGGGATGCAGCCACCTGATTTACATTGGCGAGGGAGCCAAGAAGAAGGTGAGTTTTGCAGCGTCCTGGGGGTTCACACATTGGAGCATCCCAATCCCAAAGCCCTGGGGAAGGCCAGCGGTTGGCCCTGGAATCTATAAGGGGCCACTTGAAAGAGGAAAAACAGACCTAAATGCCTAAAAGACACCAGGGAGCCAGATTTCTTCATCACTAAATGGCTTGCTGTGTGATAGCCCAGGAATATCCTGTAAAAACTCTCTTTCCAGTGAACCCACAGTGCATGCCCAGACTGTAGACACACCCGCCTCAGCTGAGGCACATGCCTGCTCCAGGGATTTCTGAATGGCTGACTACTTGACTGGAGAGAGACCAGAACAATCCCTTATTAACCCCTGTCCCACTTTTGGACTATGTCTAAGTGGACCAAAACCCACAGAGATTGGCCTGGGAATCTTATAGACTGGTCCCCCCCCCCGGGCCATCCAAAATCGGTATACCTCACTGTGTGAAACCCCCCAGGTCACTCATAAACTCACCTTCTTTTCAGGTCCAACAGCGCTTGCGCGAGCCGCGACCACATGCCTGCTATCCCTCTAGCAAGGCATATGCCCATGGCAAGCATTTGTGAATGGCTGGCGCGGGCATGCTCCCTGTTAGAGGTAGAAGGGGATGCGGCCGCCAGCACGCTTGGTTCTGCTCGCAATAGACGAGGCCTGGACGAAGGGGCTGGAGCAGATCTGGGCGCACTAATTGGACAAGAGGCCACACATGCGCCGTAGGACTGGGAAAAGGTGAGTTTGTTTGGGGGTTTCACACAGTGGGGCATCCCCGATCAGTGTGCCCCGGAGGCAAGGACCAGACCCAGGGATAGTCAAAAGCATGGGTTTTGGTCCACTGTAAATAAAACATAGCTTTATGAGATATGTTAATGAAAGTTTATTATATCCAGGCCAATGACATGAAGAATAAAGCCAAAGCTAAAACCGACACTGTTCACACATTCAAGTACAGATCTTAATTTAGAAATGTAAAATTCAGGCTAATTGCTTACCCATGACTTTTGCTGCAATCTATGGTAACAAAGCTTGAGCCGTTTTCCAAAGAATGGGGCAAAGTAAAATGTCTAGATGTGTAAAGTTGATATGGACCTATCCACACTGGCTAACAAAACTAATTGCTTTAGCAGATTCACCTACCCCATAAAACCCGTTCAGATGATCCATCCTACTGTGCCGCTAAATAAAAGCTGTTGTTGGTCATTTCTAATCCATTTTCTAGAGTAAATCCCCAACACCACTCAGTGTACTAAAAAGCATTAACTGCATGCTTCCATACATTTTCTCAGACTGTGTCTGTGCTTTGACTTCTTTATGGTGTTTACAAAGGAGAAAATACAAAACTGTTAGTTTTACGAAAGTGTTTATTTTTCATTCACTGTCACTGTCTATGGCTCTGCTAAATCTATGTTGGGCAAATCACAGTTATTGCCACTTACCACAAAAAAAAAACAAAGTAGACACTTGTTCCCACTGAGCAAAGTCTGTGTGTCTTCGGCACTGTCTGTAGACATGTTTGGAACTTTGAGCACCAATTGTGTTTCTTCTGGTTCTTCCATTTGATGTAGTATGCAGATATTGTGTAGCACACCAAGCTAGCAAGCCAGGATGATTTTGACACCTTCTCTAGGCTGTATAGAATCTCCCCTCCTGGGCCGTCCAAACATGGGAAGTGTGCTTTCAGCAGGCCAATGGTCTTTCAGTGAGCTGCGTTGTAGCACACATCTGCCATACGGGTTGTGCATTGGGGTCATCAGCCAGGTCTTTTGGCCGTATCCCTTATCACCTAAATACAAACCTAGGTGTTAATATTAGTTACGAAATCAATGAAGCTTGCTTTTTTCCCTTTTGTTCTCTGTTTCCCCTCATTATAAAGCCAGTCAAGTGTTGTTCGGACTTGCACTCTTACTTACCTAGTAGCCAACCTGGTGGCATTTCTTGATTCTCAAATTTCCTGGCCATGGCCGATCGTTGGCACACATAGGCATCATGGAATGAGCCCGGGATCTCACCGCACACAGTCGCATCTCATGATCGCACCCAACTTTTACTATTGCGGAAGTGCAGTTCCCGTACTTGGGGGGGGCGGAATAGAAATATGGGTCCCGTCAAAGCACCTAAGCACATTGAGGATCATTTAGCCTGCTGAAAGCCCACTTCTTAAGTTTGGCCAGGCCAAGAGGGGAGATGCTAGCGAGCCCAGACAAGGTGTCAAATACAATCCTGGCTTGCTTTGTGCTCCTCAATCTCTGCTTACTACACCAGATGGCAGAGCCAGAGGAAACACAACTGATGTCACAAAGCACAGACCCGCTAGCAGACAGTGCACCCAACAGACAGACTGCCTTTGCCTGGTGCACACAGAACAGCAAGTTTAGCATTGCCTTACACACTGCTACTCCAAAGTCAACCACACAGACACACAACGGCTTTGCAAACACAATAGAGCCTAAATCCATTTTGCAGCATTCAACAGCATCCTTTTATATCTAGCTTCAGCCATGACTTCAGTGCACCAGGGCAACATGTTCGCCATTTTCCCCCTAGCCACCAAAGAAAAATGCTAATTTGCTTGTGGAAAGGCATTAACACATGCTGCTCCGCGCTAGTGGGTGTCTACAGGTTGTTTGACACATTTTCCTCCTCCCTGGCTGTTGCTAATCTGAAACGTTATTTCGTTTTTAAAAAGCCTTTTGCTGCTGCACCCTAGTGGCAATTTTCTGTGGTCAAATCAGCGCACACTTGTGCAGATGTTGCCAATGTGTCTGCTGATTGGGCCCTTGAGTTATGCTGGTTCTTTCAGTTTCTCAGGTTTGTTTTTCTTTTTTATCCCCTGTGTTCCTAGGCCCCAGTGAGCTACGTTCAAACCCCGATGCTTTCCCAGCCTCCAGCCAAGCTCACCCAGCTCACACTGTCTGTAAGTGCACATCTGTGACAAACTTTCAAATGGGTTTTATGATTGCCACTTGAGCCATGCTGGTTAATATTCTCAAACTCTGTCATGTAATTTCTTCTTGTTTTCTCTTGTGTTTTTATGCCTCACATCTGACATTACATTAATGGAGCAGAGTCTTAAGGAGATTGCCGGTATGTGATTGACCTCACCAGTAGTGCCCTGATGCATTTTTCTGCTTGGTTAACATTGTAAAGGACCTGGCATTTTTGTACCATGGGCCACACTCTGAAAACACTTATGCAGTGGTTTGGTGTATTTGTGGAGACATATCTTGACTGCTTGACATGTGTTGGACTACTCTTGCCTTGTGGGTTCCAATGTTGAATGCATTGTTATTGGCCTTTGTTTTGCATTCTCCAAAATGGTATGATTTACCACCATCACCCGATGCCCAGCTTAAGCAGCCACCACAGCAGCAGCAGCAGCCACCACAACAGAAGCAGCCAGCACAGCAGCGGCTGTCCCAAGTATCAGTGGATGATTCCACACAGGTATTGATCCACTAATTACCCACCTTCGACAAGCTACCCAGCCTTGATAGTATGTGGCCATCTTTGTGGCCTATTGAGCCTGCACGTCTTTGGAAACAGTATGTGTCTGGTCCCCAAACACATGAACCAGCCCACATGTTAAGCAGATAAAAATCGGTAAATCACCGGGACCAGATGACATACATCCTCGTGTTTTAAGGGAGTTATGTACAATAATAGACAAGAAATTATTTATAATATTTGTGGACTCAATAACTACAGGGTCTGTTCTGAGGGATTGCCGCTTGGCAAATGTGGTGCCAATATTCAAAAAGGGATCTAGGGGGGAACCTGGGAACTACAGACCGGTAAGCTTAACATCTGTGGTGGGCAAGCTGTTTGAAGGTTTCTTAAAAAGGGCCCACAGTTAGGTCCCCTTATTCAATGCAAACCCAATATTACTTTTCAAAAACAGGGACTATGAAAGATAATTTGGTCTCTATAATAGACAGGAAGGTACAAGATTCTGGAAGATTGTCGGTACCTATAAGTTTAGAGGATATGGGATATGCCAAGATGTAAAGCAAGGAAACTTGCTAATGCTTCTGAGAGGAAAAACAACTAAACCTCCCATTATATCAATTGTAATACAGTACATGTAATTTACCTACTGATGTGCCCCTGCAGAACGTATTATGTGGGTATCACAAATAGGAAATTATGAACACATATCAATGAGCATTTAGGGCTTTTAATACAAGGTCTGGAAAGGCTACAAAGGAGAGAAAAGGGCGGAAATTTTGAAAGAATCATGCCCCAGCGAGAAACCAATATGAACTACAAGGCCATAGACCCTCAGGAGTAAATGAGACCCGTAGGTTCATGTCCTTTCTCTAACGGATCTAAGTATTTTCAAGATAGACATACATAAAAATGTTAAACTTCCAAACAACTTCATAAACTCGTAAAATAGGTCAGAGACACTCCCTAGACAGAACAGTTTATACAAAAAAGTTCAAGTCCCATACAGAGGAAACAATCAGGGACATTGAAGCATATATTAGGAATACATAATAGTGTAGTATTTTAGGGTAGCATTTAAGTAGGGTTAGAACTTTAATATTATTATGTAAATAGTATATATATATTGAATGTTTAGAGAATACATTTGTAAACGCAGTGGGTGACTTAGGACCCCCCACTCTATAATTAATTGTGTCAAAATGACAAAAATGCATTCTTAATGAGAAAAATGAGATTCCTTAAAAATAAAAAATGGTGGGTTCCACCCTATCCAGCATAACCATCCCAGGGACCAGCTATAGGGGCTTGTAGAACAGAGCACAAGGGCCAGGGTTGGTGGCCCCATGCCCTGCAAGACTACAAGCCCCTGCAGCCTAAATGGCCCCAGACTCTTCTGCCCCTCCCTCGGCTTTGGCAAGTCATCCGCAAGCCCCTGAGCCTTGTGAACTGGTATAGGGGTCTCATGGATACCTTATCAGTTCACAAAGGGTTAACAGTAAAAAAAAGACACCAGACAAAGAGAAAATGACTTTATTAAAAAAATGTTTTTTTCTTTACTCTCTTCTTTACTCTCTTGACATAGGAGAAGGCTTGGTAGGAAAAGTTTGTCTGTTTGCTGATGATACAAAGGTTAGTAATAGGGTGGATATTCCGGGAGGTGTCTGCAACATGGAAAATGATTTAGCTTTACTGGATAGATGGTCAAAACTGTGGAAACTAGAGTTTAATGTCTCTAAATATAAAATCATGCACTTGGGTAGAAGGAATCCCTGCTCTGAGTACCATATGGGCAGTACTGTGTTAGCCAGGACCTCGGAGGAGAGAGATTTAGGGGTACTGATTACTGATAGCTGCAAGATGAGTGGACAGTGTAGCCAGGCAGTGGGAAAAGCAAGCAGGATGCTCCGCTGCATAGCTCTAGGCATCACCAGTAGGAAGAGGGAGGTTGTGATGCCGCTGTATAGAGCCCTGGTAAGGCCACAGCTAGAATACTGAGTGCAGTTCTAGAGACCTTACCTGCAAAAAGACATTATTCAAATAGAACGTGTCCAAAGGCGGGCAACGAAAATGGGGGAAGGACTTAAACTTAAAACTTATCAGGAGAGACTTAAAGAACTTAATTTGTACAGTCTGGAGGAAAGAAGGGAGAGGGGGGACATGATTGAGACCTTTAAATATGTGAAAGTATTGAATAAGGTTCAGGAGGGAAGTGTTTTTAAGAAGAAGCTTAATGATAGAATAAGGGGGCACAACCTGAAGCTAGTCGGGGGGAAGATCAGGAGCAATGTTAGAAAATATTATTTTACAGAAAGAGTAGTAGATGCTTGGAACAAACTTCCAGCAGAGGTAGTTAAAAAATCAACAGTCACTGAATTTAAACATGCCTGGGATAAGCACACATCTATCCTAAGATAAAGAGTACATACAGTATACACATAAGGGCAGACTAGATGGACCGTATGGTCTCCTTCTGCCGTCGACCTTCTATGTTCCTGTTTCTATGTTTACTCAGCTCCTGTGTCCCTCACTGATCTTAATGACAGATGTAGTGATCGCTCTGCCCCTGTTGGCAGCGATTGCTGCATCTGACAACTGTCAGACAGGGAGCAGGATGACATCAGCAGGATGATGGCAGATCGCACACAGAGTAAATGTCATTTTTTCTTTTTTACAGAATATGCTAGCAGCGGCTGAGGGGGGCCATATTCTGGATCCTCTCCTGAAGCTGGAGAAGCCCAGATAAGTGGCACCCCGGGTGAAGAGGAGACCTGGGCGGATGGATAGAGGGGTCAGTGAGTGTTTTTTTTTTACTCTAAAACTTTTGAATGGGTACATATTCACAGCTAATTTGAGTAGTCAGTTATTTGTAAATTAATGCAATATAAAAAATATGAAAAATAAATGTAAAAAATGTAAAATATGTAAAAATCACATGGCAACTTTGTTTATACAATACCAGCGGGCGTTAAATGATTTATTAATGTAAATTTACGGTTATGGGGTAGAAGAATTGTTGTCTGAATGACAACTTGTTGTTGCATACAATAGGTAACAACCCCAGGGTTTCTTGCTAATGTAAGTCTAAAGTTTGGCTCGGGTGTTTATGTAGACACGCACACACACTTACGAAAAATACAACATTTTCATGTTAAAATGTAAAAAAGGCAATGTGGACAATAGACCAAACATGGGTGGACATCACCCAAACTATTTTTTGCCCCCAGCATATTCTCCCTTCTCCAGCAGCATTACCTGGAGTAATGCCGGATCCTGTGATGTTACATAATACATTCTGAAACAAACCCAAAGCTCAGCAATGGCGGGAAAGAACAAATAACAGATTCTTAGCAAACAGAAGCAACAGGCCACACTTGCCAGGGTCATGATTTTTCAAATCCCTACTGTGTGTGTAAGTGTGTGTGTGTGTGTGTGTGTGTGTGTGTGTGTGTGTGTATGACTATTTTCAACAGTGCCATGTGTGCCATATAGACCACCAGCTAAATCATGCCCAAAGATCTGGGGCAGAGGCAGAGCAAGTGTCCAACAGCCAATAACCCCAACATAGATTAAGTAGTTTAGGTGGCCCACAAAAATGCTAGGGGTAACCTTGAACTAAACCAGAGCTGGGTGAGCCAAAGGGAATGTTCCTTATTGGCCCATGCTAAATATGTAAGACACAACACTAATGTTAAGGAAAAGAGACACACACACTGCATGAGTGCATGCAGGTACATGTGGACAATGTAGCCGGGCGTGGGCCCACACGCAAACGGAAAACAGTGAAGTATTTAAATGGTCAAGAGTATTGTCTGAAAACCCAAAAAAACACACAGTGGTTGCGCTTCCACAAAGGATGAGTCCCTCACACACTGCCAAAACAAACAAGGTATATTACAATACAATGTTGGGTGCCATCTCGGAGGCGAGCCATAAGAAAACACATGTTAAATATAGCTATGGATGTAAACCTAGCTGAAAGTTACTCACCATCACAGGTCTGGCTATGGCCCATGCTGCAGGACCCAATTGCATGCTGGTGGGGACAAGGGTGCAGCAGGCTTGGTGCAGCTATCTCACCAGGAGTATCTAGATCTTTGGCAAGGAAAAGAAATAAAAAACAAAAGAAGGTTCCTTAAGTGGGGCCAACAAGCATTCAGGCAGTCAACACAGTAGCTAGTTAGGGATGTATGTTTGCAGGCCCATATTTACCTTGTGTGGGCTCCAGTGAAAAATCCGGAAGGGGGCCTTTGATGCCCAGAAACGGTAGGACGCCTAATCACCACATTTGGCATGTAGACCCTGGCTAGACAACTGTGAAGACAGCTGGGAAACTCACCAGTGGAGAAGGTTCTGCCCTCCAACCAGGGAGGGCTGTGAGGGGAGGAAGGCAGTGGACTCGCCCCTCAAATTAGTGGTTTGGAGTCCAACTCCGAAGCACCAGCCTCATTCCAAACACCACCAGCAACAATATGGACTGGCAGGGAGTTTACCACCTCTTCCTCCAGACAGCCCCCTAAAAGCAGGGGAGAGCTTGCCCAATGGTAAGCAGACTCCTCAGACACTGCATCAGAGGAACTGAGAACCACCTCTTCCTCCTCCCCATCCAACTCCTCTGGGTCATCCTCCACATTCTCCATTTCAGACCCTGGGACCTCAGCCTCTGGATGGCCCGATGGGCCTATGCCCGCTGAGCTCTCGCTGTCAATGGCTCTGATCCGGGGAGCACCTCTTTTCTATACTTGCAGAGAGGGGTACTTATTTGTGGATACAAAAGACATTAAACAGATGTTAAAGCCATTTGAGTCCACATGCATTTTACTAGCTGTACTTGGCTAATCAACTTACGGAATCTGTAGGCATCATAAATCCAGTAGACAGCCTCTGGATTCCGGCACTTCAAGTCTGACCATCTCTGCTGAATGGATTTTGGCTTGAGCTTCACCTTGAAGCGCTGGTCCAGTGAATATGGAGCTCTTCCATGATGACCCCCTTTCAGGACTGGGGCCAGGCAGAATCACACGCTTGTTGGAGCACAGTCTATATGAAGACAAAAAAATTAGCAAAACAGGCAAATACTAGATGTGCAAACAAATACGCCCAAAATGGGGGATGCCTCCCCATCAGACCCCACTTACCTTTTGGATGTCCGCTTGCTTCATGGCCTGATCCTCACCACGCCGTCCGCTTAGCTGTCTGTTAATGACAAGCACTGCCTTAGACCTGCTCATCAATGTGCAACGGCGATATCGCAGCTCAGCAAAGTTCCACAGGCTTTCGGGCACTAGAAAAAACATGTATCAAAGATGGTAATACAAAACACTCAAATAAGTGTTGCGGAAAACGAAAACAGAAAACGCAAGAATGCAATACAAAGCCCAAACCATTGCGGCAATTGAAAAGATACGGGGTGTCTCAAGGAATTCTGAAAACGTTTTATGTATTGGATCAAGACGCTGGGTGTCCCATGTCTTTGGTCGTGGTCGTAAAGAATGCCTTCAATCTTATGGTCCTAAAGAGAGGCTGTAGGTCAATATCTGTCTGTATGCGGTCACCTGTATAAAAGGGAACAAAACCTAGGCCCCTATTGAGTACCTGATTCTCCACTGCTGTCAAGGTCCGTTGAGAGAGGTTAATGAATAAGTTCTCGTCTGGGTGCGGCTGCGTGTCTGAATCTGGTTTCTGGTGTGGTCTCTTCCCCCTCCTTGTCTTCCGCGTCCTCTTGGGTTTGTCACCTGGGTACCCCCTAAAAAATGGGGCCTGCCAGAATCTGAAGCGCTACTTGACTCACTGTCTGATTGTTGTTCTTACCTCCCTCCACGTATAGTCTATATCGTCCTGGTAATCTTTGGTGTCCCTTCTGTACTTACTGAGTTTCAAATTGAGTCTCCCATATGTAGGATACCCATGAAGCTAACAGCTCGATCCGGCATGGCTTTAGATGTTCCTCTAAAACGCAACCATTGCTCAATTAACAATTCAGCAGTTCACCACTGGAGGTAAAGACATTTTTTAATTGGTCATCTACCCTCCCAAATTCTCTCCTTATCATAGTCCTCCGGAGACCTGCTGATTGGTTTGTAGAGCCTGAAGCTTCATGGGCCACTTACAGAGTGACAGCAGGCTTTATAACCCCAAAAACATAGCTGAAGTTTGGACGTAACAACCAGCATAATCAGTGGTGCTCTGCACTCTCAGTATAAGTTGATATCATAACCTTTAGATACCATGGGAGATTCATAACTATTTATGGATCTTCCTGATTAATAAATAGAGATCAGTAGGACTGATTCAATATTTTCTTTGATCTGAGGCATGGACGCCCAGAGCGGGAGTCATGTCCTCCTTTTTCCGTTTGTTACATATTTCCCCTAATGAGCATTGTGTTGCGGTCTTCTTTGTTTTTATGTATATTAACTATGTTTTTAATAATTCCTTATAGGCCACAGTCTGGTGGAAATCTGCAGAGCTTCCCCTTCAAAACTTGAATAGACAGCGCTCCCAGCACGTTGCATACAATGTCTCTGTAATTGTCAATAAAGCTGATTTATCATGTGCTCCGGGAAGACGGAGGCCCGTGCGCCTGACGTCACGACTGCTGACTGGCAACGTCTCTGCCAGCCAGCGGCCGATTGGCTGCAGGCCGGGACCGCGTCACCAGAAGGGGCGCGTCGGGAACAGTCGATCTGAGCATTTCTGGCGCGTCACACTGGCCGGCCAGGGGCAGATGCGCCCTGCACTTCACATATAAGGAAGGTAATGTTCATAACACAGTATCGCTGCCTTGAGAAAAGGGCTGTACGCCCTGAAACGTCGGCTCTAACACGAGATCACAACCTTGCTCTCTTAAAGGGGTATAACGTTCTCATGCTCATGTTTATGTTGTTGTGTGTAACTATGTTTGGTAACTATAGATTAGCATATAAATCGATGATCATTTCTGTATGATTGATGCTTATGATCTGTAAAATGCGCATTTATTCCTTGACTTACACCTATCTTACCAGCAGTACCTATGCAACCATAATACTGTATACAAAATACCTACTATCCACAGGAGTTCAGCAGTGATTGCGCTTATTGCACATATGGTAACATTTTTTACCTACCTACATAGATACTTTTTATACAGCCAGTTGGTACAGATTACATCTTTTCCATTTTTGCAATCTCCAAAGGGCACCAATCTCCTGTGGATTAACCTTGAACAAGGATTGAAATACCCACGGTATCCTTTTTTTGCATTTATGTGTTGTGTATTTTTTTATTATAGTGTATGATATCCTTTAATACACTTGGAATTTGCAAATTAAAAATTGTTGTGGTGTGCATCCTTCATTTGGTTAAGTAGTGGACTTTAGAGGGGGGCCTGGCTTGGTGAAAGCCCTGATTGTGATTGCACCCAATACCAATGAACTGAGTAGGTGTGCCATTTCCGCTTATGTATTAATATAAAACTCATATAAAAACCCGCTGAAGTTTGGGTTTAACACGTTTGGCTAAACTTGCCGCAAAAGTTTGTATCGGGACGCCGAAACCTGAGCCCCATTGATGTCAATGGGGATCTGACTTTGGGGGCCCAAAAATGTCTGTAAAATAGGGGCAACACTTTTTTATGGGTGTCAAAGGGCAAATCAGGGGTAACACTAGGGAGATTGCCTTGCACAAAATGAGGTAAGAAAAATAATCACAGAAAACAAAAAAAAAAAAAAAATACATAAATAAATAAAAAATAAAGAGTTTTCTCATGTTTAATTCTATCCCGATGCAGGTAAACTACCTGTGGTTTTACTTTTTTATATTTTTTTGTTAATTTTTTGTGGCATTTTTGGTTTGATACAATTTTTAACTAATGAAGTAAAGGTGTTTTACTAAATGCCGCTTATGAAAGGTATACGATTCAACGTTGAAACTGCCTCCGGTTTTATTTTTTTTATACTTTATGGTAATTTTTGGGTGCATTTTTGGTTAGATACAATTTTTATCTCACAAAGAATAGCCTGGCTTCTTATTTTTTATTGGATTTTCAGTTTTAAGTGTTTTACTAAATGCAACTTTTAAAAGCATCCCATTTAATATTAAAACTGCCGGGGGGTTTATTTCTTTATATATTTTGGTCATTTTTGTTGGCATTTTTGGTTAGATACAATTTATATCTAACAACAAAAAAACAGACTAATTATTTTTTTATTGTAGTTTTTTAATTTTAAGTGTTCGACTAAATGCTACTTATAAAAGGTATTCATTCATTAAAAGGCATGAAACTGCAGGTTTATTTTTTATATCTTTTGGTAATTTTTGGGCATTTTTTCAGTTTTAAGTTTCATGTATTTTTTCAGTTTTAAGTGTTTTACTAAATGCCGCTTATGAAAGGCATTCATTCAATTTAACACTGAAACTGCCTGTGGGATTATTTTTTATATTTTTTTTCCTTGGGCACCCCTGGAAGAATCCTGTGCCCACACCAATGGGCACCGGGCTCTTCTGTATTTTACCGTCATGGCAAGTGCCATGCTGGCTTCTGACCATGGTGAACTTGCATAGGGGGCTTCTGGACCCCTTACTAGTTCACCTCAAGTAAAAAAAATAAGACACCACACCAAAATATTGTTATTGTTCATCTAATCAAAAATGCCTTAAAACTTGCTAAAAAATATATAAAAAATAAACCTGCAGGCAGGTTCAATGTTAAATTAAATACCCTTCAAAGCAGCATTTAGTAAAACACTAAAAACTGAAAAAATACAATTAAAAAATAAAAAGTCAGGATATTTATCTAGCCCAAAAGTCCCAAATTACTGCAGACAGTTTCAATGTTAAATGAGATGCCTTTAAAAGCCACATTTAGTAAAAAAACTTAAAACTGAGAAAATAAAATTGTACTTACTTGGCGGAATAAAGTATCTGTAGCTGTATAATTCTGTTCTCCATTTTGAATTCTCTTTCTTTTCTTTTACCCAAATGTAGTAGTGTACTACCACTAAGAATTTCTTGTATGTATTTCAATATATATGGACTTGACACAGAGAAGCAGTTGAATGGAAGTTGGACTGAATTACGGCCTTATTTATCAAGGGCTAGCGCCAGGTAGTGTCTGACGAGCGCCAGGTACCGCCAGCTAACGGCAGCTACCGAATCAAGTACGCCCGGCGGCGGTCACAATGACGCATTTATCACGCTAAATGAGGCTAGCGCCGGCGAGAGTGTCAGCTAGCGCGGGATTCATCATGTAGCCGACTGCAACGAACAGCGCCGCTGCTAATCCCATCACAGCGACAGGTATGACCTGGCGCACCCTGGCGTTGTCCAATGCATTTCAATGGAGCAATCTTTAAATAATCATAATTAATTGCTATTAATGTTTTTTTTTTTTTTAATGTCAAAAATTCTGTGACCACTTCTGCAATGTTAGGATTTTTTTTTAAGTAAAAAAAAAAAAAAAAAATTGTGCAGAATTGATATTACAGGTCTGATATTCATGTATTCATATTACAAAATGTTTAGAAAAACTTGTATAATTTTTACATAAAAAAAAAATGGTTGTTTGGGGGTTAAAAACTACTTTACACACATCGCCGCCAGCGCTCTGGGGTTTAAACAAGGAATTCACAGCGCGAGAAATTTTTGAGCGTGATTTGTTAATGAATCTGCAGCAAGCCGTTCGCTCTGACCATTCGCTGTCAGGCGCACCCATACAACGCGGAACCTGTGAAACAGCGACCCCTAACCCCGTATTCAACATTACCGCACACCGACTGAGTCGCTGTCAACAAGCAAACCCCGGCCAAGCACAGCGAATACTAGCTGGCGCTGTGAAAATCACGCTACTGGCGCTCATCTGTCGCTACCTGGCGCTATTAATGAATCGGCCTCCCCAAGTAGACCACCTTGAACATGTTGTTTCTCATTTGTAGTATCAGCTTTTTGTCCCAAACCGCTGCACCCTGTCCCCAGCTAAAATGGTAGAAGAATATAAATGCTCAGTGGAGCAAGGAAGTCACCCATCCCCCCTAAAAAAAAGCGAAACATGATTCGAGTGCCTCTCAGGTAAATGCCACCCTAGTCTTGAACCCTTTGGAGCTAAGTAACAAATACAAGCTTGTGTGGTGGCATACTGGCCATTACACATATGCATGCACATACATATTAAAAATGAGAAAGTAATACTGATTCTTCCTAGATTCCCAGACTGATGGGTGATAAGGGTACTGAAGGCAGCTGAAGAGTGGAATATATCCCAAAGACAATGAGGTTCTATTCACAGGAGAATGTATCCACATGAGATCCAGTATTCAGTCCTTTTTCCCTGTGATGTTTGAGTGGTTGCTGTGGATTACATTGCTTTTATCTTTGTTTGTTTTTTTTCATTTTAATTATCTGTTTGTCACCTGAAAAACATTCCTTGAATTGTCTTTTGTTCTACCTTACAAACTCATTAACACCCTGAACACCACTGGGAACATCATCAAATACATTTTGCATCTATTTTTTTCAAAGAGAAAATAAAATTTAAAATCCAATCCCTCATAGCTGTAGACATGTGAATGTGATGTATTCACTAAACTGACCCTATGGCATCAGCTCATTGCTGGACATGTTGAGGAAGCAGCTGAATGCACCATGTTCTCTGCTGAGCGGCTGCTTCCTGTCCGCACAAGTTGTATTTTATCAGCAAGCATCTGTTTCCTTTCTCCATCACTTTAACTATGTTGTGATTATTGCTTTTTAATAGGATGCTTCCATTGATATTAGCACTGTTTGGTTTGGGCACCCTCTCATCCCAGTAAGTGCCTATTTTTAGCTCTGAGAATCATTTTTATATACAAAACATTTTATTCAACCTTCCCACTAACAATAGCTCATTAACAGGGCGCACAAGTATGTTTAAACATCCCTTTATGTGTTTTGTTCTCAGGCATACAAAGAGTTTGTTTCATGTTTATTGATGATACTTTAAGGGTATTATAAAGAGAAGGTTTTTTGTAGCTTTGTCATTTACTTATTGAATCTCATTAAATTTAAATCAGACTAAAGCTATCAGCTCCCAAGCTGAAGCACACTCCTTACCTGGTGCACACTAGCGGTGAGTGCTCATGTGATAATGCCTCCCTGCTGCCAATCAATGAGCAAGCTTGCTTCCTCAAGACAGCACACCAAGACAGCTACAGCCAGGGAGCATGCAACTGATAAGGGACTGCTGTGGCTTACATGACTCCGGATCCAGTGGTGAGGTAGTGTAAACTCACTTCTAGAATCACAGAAACACAGAGTAAGGTGGATGGGGTGAGGGTAAAGTGACACCTTAGCAGGCACACACTCTCAACTGCAAGGCAGCAATGAGAAAACCAGCTTGTTTTAATGTTGCAGGGTCATGGAAAAGAAAAGATTAATCCAATTTACGGTCAAATACACATTTCACGGTATTAGAGCCCGATAATCTTGCACCGCTCTGGGCAGAGAACACAGGCACACTGTCTTATATCCCTCTCAGGTAGAGGATACAGGTACACTTGCTTCATAATTTCAATCAACTCAGCAATCACAGTGTGGTAAAGGGGATGAGAGGGCACCACCCCACTTGACTAGACTCACCTAATACAGTAAAACTTTCGGGAATGATCAAGGGATCCACTAGCACAGGGGAATCGAGCAGCCCTATGGGGAGTCAGCCAGTACCATGAACCCAGGAACAAATTATATGCATTTTGGGTCCAGTGGACAGTGACAACTAGGGCCACCACAGTATAGGGCAAGAGCCAGAGACCTACCACTGCTCCACCAGAGATGCACTCTCGTCTTTTCCCACAAGCAATCAACCTCTGCAGGGTTCCAATCTTGTTCCTCCTTGCTCCCTTCCTCTCACTCCCTTTAGCTGCTCCCCAGACCTCAGAGGTATTTGGTAGCCTCATTAAATAGTCTCACACAGGGTTTGGGCTACGGCCAGACTAAAGTGTGTTTCTCGAGTTCTCCCTTATATCACCTCTGTTCTCTAAAATGTTGCCTTCAGTTTCCCCTCTAAAAACCTCTCAATCAATCCCAGCAGTTTCCTGTTGTGTCCCAAATGTATCTTCTGTCCCATGACTCATTCGAAAAGGGAATCCTAACCCAAGGTTCTAAAGCCTGAATTTATTTCTTTCCTCCATTTGTGTTCTTACACTACCATCCAGGGTCTAAAGTTGGAAACTGCATTTTCATTTCAATGGACAATTCACAGTATATTCCTTACCTACTTCTAACATACAGATCTTCACACCCTTCTGTACAATAATCCCACTGTTTCTAAGAAACCCCAGCAATGTGAGTTGGCTTGTCTGTGTACAAGTTTAGCATCCAGCCCAAAAATGGAAATGGTGGTTGATGGGTTGCTAAGCAGCTCATCAACTCAACACTAAAGTCAGTACAAGGAAGAGCTAAATGCCAAGGTTGGAATTTGGTGAAGCACAGACTCACAGGATAGAGGCAGGGAGGCAAGGATATCCAAGGCAGCAACTTTCAGGTTGCTGGTTTATATATAAAATATTTATATCTATACCGTATTTTTCACCCTATAAGACGTACTTTATTTTCCCCAAAAGTGGGGGTAAAATGTCTGTGTGTCTTAACGAGCGAACGTAAAAAAAAAACAACTTACATTCTGTCAAGCTGACAGGAGTCACAGGCCACGCCCACCCAGAAGCTGGAACGGGCTCGCTGTGAACTTGCGGCTAACAGCCGCTTCCACAGCCGCAGCTCCCCGCCACCTCCTACAGAGGCGGTGGGGAGCGGCAGTCAGCTGCAAGTTCACAGCGAGCCGATTCCGGCCCCAGGTGGGGGGGGGGGGGGGCTGTGACTCCTGCCAGCGTCATTGGACGCTGGCAAGAGTCACAGGCCACGCCCCCGGGCGGGAATTGAACCTCTGAACTTGCAGCAGGGAGCATCAAGAACACTGGGGAGTACACTGTAAGTTTTTTTTGTTTTTTTTTTTAATACTCACACTGCCCCCCTTGGGGATGCTTGCACAATCCCCCCTTGGGGATGCCAGCACAATTCCCCCCTTGGGGATGCCTGCACAATGCCCCCCTTGGGGATGCCTGCACAATGCCCCCTTGGAGATGCCAGCACAATACCCCCCTTGGGGATGCCAGAAAAGTTCCCTCCTTGGGGATACCAGCACAATGCCCCCCTTGGGGATGCCAGCACAATGCCCCCCTTAGGGATGCCTGCACAATGCCCCCCTTGGGGATGCCTGCACAATGCCCCCTTGGAGATGCCAGCACAATACCCCCCTTGGGGATGCCAGAAAAGTTCCCTCCTTGGGGATACCAGCACAATGCCCCCCTTGGGGATGCCAGCACAATGCCCCCCTTAGGGATGCCTGCACAATGCCCCCCTTGGGGATGCCTGCACAATGCCCCCCTTGGGGATGCCAGCACAATGCCCCCATTGGGGATGCCTGCACAATGCCCCCGTTGGGGATGCCTGCACAATGCCCCCTTGGAAATGCCAGCACAATACCCCCCTTGGGGATGCCAGCAAAATGCCCTCCTCGGGGATACCAGCACAATGCCCCCCTTGGGGATGCCAGCACAATGCCCCCCTTAGGGATGCCTGCACCATGCCTCCCTTGGGGATGCCAGCACACTGCCTCGATTGGGGATGCCAGCACACTGAAACTTCAAGGGTTTACTTCCACCTGCGCTGCTTGTAGGAATCATGATTTGTTATGCCTATGTTTGTTAGCATTGGGATAGAAGGATGCATACTCATTAATTGTACTTTGCATGGCTTACTGGACTTCATTGATAACACTTTTGCATTGGAACTATAGCATTTCCTTATACTTAATTTGTATAGATATATGAGGTGCTGACAACCCAGCAAGCGCCACCTAGCGGTCACTTCAAGGATTACCTTGTTATTTGTATTTCCTATATGAATTGCACTTTGTGTATTGAGCACCAATGTACGTTATCCCTCATTAAAATCCCTTTTTTAATTTTGCATCTCAAATCTTGAGTTCGTCTTTCTCTTGCTATACTGTGCCCTATTGTGACCCGTGAAGTAGAACACAGGTAGGAAAGACTGAACACCATTTCCATACGACTGACCTTTTCTTAATCCCTCTTTTGAGGTCTTCTCTGGTGTGCTTTAACCTTCACGATTTTTGTTGGGATGCCCGCACACTGCCTGTATTGGAGATGTAATCACACTGCCTGTATTGGGGATGCCCGCACACTGCCTGTATTGGGGATGCCCACACACTGCCCCCTTGGAGATGCCCGCACACTGCCCCCCTTGGAGATGCCCGCACACTGCCCCCCTTGGGGATGCCCACACACTGCCTATATTGGGGATGCCCGCACACTGCCTGTATTGGGGATGCCCGCACATTGCCTCTATTGGGGATGCCAGCACACTGCCTGTGTTGGGGATACCCGCACACTGTCTGTATTGGGGATGCCCATACACTGCCTGTATTGGGGATGCCAGCACACTGCCTGTATTGGGGATACCCGCACATTGCCCCTATTGGAGATGCCAGCACGCTGCCTGTATTGGGGATACCCGCACACTGTCTGTATTGGGGATGCCCATACACTGCCTGTATTGGGGATGCCCACACACTGCCTGTATTGGGGATGCCAGCACACTACATGTATTGGGGATGCCTGCACACTGCCTGTCATTTAGGATGCCTGCACACTGCCTGTAATTTGGGATGCCTGCACACTGCCTGTAATTTGGGATACCTGCACACTGCCTGTAATTTGGGATGCCTGCACACTGCCTGTATTGCCGATGCCCACACACTGCCTGTATTGGGGATGCCTGCACACTGCCTGTATTGGGATGCCTGTGGAATACTGCTTACTGCTTGTAATGTGGGGTCTGTAATGGTGTGATTGTGGGGAATTCTGTACACTGTCTATAATAGGGTGATTGGTAGGGGGTATTCTAGCACACTATTTGGTTCAGAATATTTTTTTCTAATTTTTCTCTTTCAAATCCAGGTGCGTCTTATAGGGCGAAAAATACGATATATATATATATATATATATATATATATATATATATATATATATATATATTTTTTTTTTCTTTCTTTACAAAACTATGAATTACAGTAGCCTATCAGGGTATGTAATCACATTTGTAGATGCTCACATGTAGATGGTGTTATTTCCAAATTTGTAAAATAAAGTATTTTTTAAATAAAGCTGCACTTAACTTGTAGAGCTGCTACATCCCAAAATCCAACCAGGTGCAGTGATTAAAAAAAGAAAATAGCGGAGAAGATTTTTTCCACCTTGTTGTGTTTTGGGTTTGAAATTATTTCCAAACATTACACTTAAAATAATTTGGATAACCCCCATAGTCTTGCATTTTTATTTTCACAGGTTTCTATGGTAACCACTATTCAGTGCATGTTAACCTACATCCAGTACATCCTCTTTATCTCATTCTCAGGTCTGACTGCGTTGTCACCTTGTTGCCAGGCAACCTAGTACATCTTCTGCTTAGCCGTTGTGATATTGATTGTTCACAATACAGAAGTTTATTTTCTGCGATGGCTTAAAGCGATTATCAGTTTCCATTTATTTCCATAAAAAGCAGCTGATACCCCCAGGAGCAACTGTCCCTGGCAACGGCTTCATGTTTATTTTCCATAGACATGTATGGCATGTAAACAAGAGGGAAGATAAAGTCAGCACTGCTGGAAAGGAATGATGTTGCATCCGTGCAAGCAATAGAAATCATGACCTCTGTTTGTAACAGGGCTCATTATATCATTATAATGGCAACCAGTTTCTATTTTTAATTTTCCCCATGATGATGAATACTGTTTGTGATTAGTTTATCTTATGCATATACAGAGCTGGAAATAGAGAATCATTATCCCCCTGGTATTTCATTATAGGAGGATGTTTCTAATAAAAGCAAAACACACAAAGCTGATAATTCAATTTTGAGTATACGCTGGCAGAAGCTTAACTACAAAATACACAGCCTTATGACAATATTTAAATGGGGTAACCTACTGGGATATGTGGCGCCCTATATCTTATTTCATTCATATTATCTACCCGACAAAGGTCACACCCCCTCCCATTCAAGAGTTTTTTCTTCTAACTGTTGAGCCATTTTAGCACTACTACAGCACTTACGTAGGTTTGGCTCAGGGAAATTTGGGCAGGGGATTTTTTACATCTGACACATACATTTTGCTCCAATGGAAAAGAATATCCAGCACTGAAAAGGCTAAAACTCCAGGTTTATCGATCCAAATTAAAGTGCATCATATTAAAATAAAGTTTTAGCCTATACAGTGCTGGACATCCTTCTCCATTGGATCTGAACCGGTGCTGCATGCCCCAAGCCCATGCAAGTGATAACTTACCAGGTTGAACGGTAATAGCTCTTCTACGCTTAAATAGCTTTTGTTGCCTAAAAAAGCCAAGATTATGTTATAGAGATAGAGGTAAAGTTTGGCTTGTTAAGGACATTTGCTCTATTCTACTATCTCAAAAACAAATCAAATTAGTGGTTGGTGAAGGTGTAATCTGGTTTTACATAAACTACCCTGCTGATAAAATTTAAACATTCATCAGATTACCTACTACACCCAGCCTCTCTAGTGTAGAAGTGGATCCATGCTTGGACGTCTGTTCTGGGGATTAGCAAATTCTACTCACATTCTACTCTGGGGTTTCACTTGTATTACCAAGTCTGCAATTTGCATTAGAGTAAAAGGTACAAAGTTCACTGATTTGTGGGGGTGGGAGGTAGGCTCAATTCTTGCATCAAAGCCTAAGAACACACGGTATATTTACACTATGCAAGGGAGATTGATTAAACTTGAACTGAAATGTGGGGCAGGGAACATGACACAGGCCTCAAAATAGGGGAAAAACTGGAAGGGATTTTTTAAAGTAGACCAAAGGCATTTTCACTATCCAGGGTTATGGTCCTTGCCCTCTCCCCATTCGCGGTGCTCCGCTGTGTGAAATCCCCAAGGTCGCACACAACCTCACCTCGATCCTATGATGCATGTGCGGCCACTTGTCCAATCAGCGCGCTCGGATCCGCTCGGGCAGCTTCGTCCAGGAGCTTGTCTACTACGAGCGCATCCGAGCGCGCTGACGGCCGCATCCCCTGCTACCCTCTAACATGGCCAAGATCTTTTCTCCCAGTATCCTATCCTCTTTAAGACTGTCCTGAAGATCTATTTTTTGGCTTACCTAAAGACCATTTTAATGCTTTTGTCATCCAATCACTGCAGCTGCAGCCATGTAGCAGTTGGGGTGGGTGATGGGACCATGACTTATCATCCCTGTGCAGCTTGACAGACCAAAAGACAAAAGCACTGAGTTTCTGGCATGGGAGGGGACAAAATGTGGAACAAGACTAATTAACATCCACCTTAAAGGTAAAGTCTAGGCAATAGCAATAATAATTCAGTTAGGAGCTCACCTGAAGCCTCTGCAATGCGCCTCCTCTCTTTTTCCTGCAGTGAATGGTAGCTATTGGTCGTCAAGGTTTGCCCGTCCTTCTCTTTCCATTTCTCTACAACCAAATGTGGTTGCAGGTCCTGCCCTTTTTATTTGTACTCCCATCATTATCAAGCCCAGCAAACCCAACCACTGTGGCTTGCTGGGTTCCTTGCCAAAGAACAAGAGCAGTTGTGTGACCACATTGTGTATGGTCTAGGAGGAATGGAAAGGAGGGGCAAACTTTGGATACCTGCTTTAGCACCTACAGCATTCTACAGGAATAGCAGGAAAGGCACATGGGACAGGCTTTCAGTGAACTTCTTGCTGCCATTTATTCACCAAGGCCTGGGCTGCCCCTTTAGTAACTGGCCTTTGAACCTTTGGCTATAGCCATCTTCTAATATGCAGTCAGAGGGTCTAGTACTAATATAATTTCCATTTACTGTATTTGTTGGGTGTGAGGGAACTGAAAATGTGGTCTACTGTAAATATCTACATCTAGCAGGCATATTTTTATTGGGGAAGGGAGCAAATATGGGCGTAGAATATTTCGGAGTATAGAACTGGAAATCCCATTTTATACCTCACCCAAAGAACTTCTAATCAGCATTTATTGCCTTTGTCTAGGCCTTTCATTGGTCCATAGGTGAAATGATTTGCCATCAAATAACTGCATATGTTTGTATTCATAACATACAGTATTTATTGAAAGAAACAAATATGAACAATTTGTGTCAATGTCTAGAAATGGGTCCAGTCCACACAGGGTGGAAGGGGGATACTGAATCCAGTGTGGCAAGACTAAGGGGGTCAAATTCCCGGAAACGCATAGCAAGGGATTCTCCACACTACTTAACACCAAGATTTGGGTATACATCCTTACTTATTAATGTAGTAAGTGGCGATTCATCATTTATCTACTTTTTGTGGATTTAACCCTGTTTGGTTCTTTACAAGATCCCAACAACGGGGATGTTTTTGGCATCACTCCAGATTGATCTATAACCACGAGCGGCCGTAGTGGAAGACAACAGGGAGAACTGTCTGTCAACTTTTTAATTTTCTGTTCTTGAAGACCGGAGTTGGTCGTAAGTGCATTTTGAATCATTAAATAGCATCCTTTTACCTACAGGGTTGCACTAGATTCTTTGTGCTTTGTTTTCTGTCTTTTTACGGTTACCTATTTCAACACACTGAAAATTTGATTTGAAACTCTGAGATAATATGTCTGGTTACCCCGAAATTCTTTCCATTGGTGTATTTGGACCAGTTGGAAGTTTCTATTAGGACGCAGATATTGCCATCAACCTGGTAAGAGTATACCAAATCGGTGGAGAGCACGTGTGGATTTTATAGAAGTGCATACACCACGGGATGCTGCATATGTTTGTGAACGAAGAGTTTTATTGCTCTGTTCCTGTATTTAATTACCGTATTTTTCGCTCTATAAGACGCACCTGCCCATAAGACGCACCTAGGATTTGGGGGAAGAAAATAAGAAAAAAAATATTTTAAACCAAAAACGCACCATTACAGACAGTGTGGCATTCCCCTTTCCCATTCCCATAGGCCGTGTGGGATGCCCCCATTCCATAGACAGTGTAGCATGCTCCCATTGGCTGTGTGGCATCCCCCTCTCCCCCCATTCCCATAAGCTGTGTGGCATCCACCTCTCCCTCCATTCTCATTGGCTTTGTGGCATCCCCCCTCCCCCCATAAGCATAGGCTGTGTGGCATCCCTCTCTCCCCATTCCCATAGGCAGTGTGGCATCCCCCTCCCCCCATTAGCATAGGCTATGTGGCATCCCCCTCCCCCCATTAGTATAGGCTGTGTGGCATCCCCCTCACCCCATTAGTATAGGCTGTGTGGCATCCATCTCTCCCCATTCCCATAGGCTGTGTGGCATCCCCCTCTCCCCATTCCCATAGGCTGTGTGGCATCCCCATTCCCCCATTCCCATAGGTTGTGTGGCATCCCCCTCCCCCCATTCCCATAGGCTGTGTGGCATCCCCCTCTCCACATTCCCATAGGCTTTGTGGCATCCCCCTCTCCCCATTTCCATAGGCAGTGTGGCATCCCCCTCTCCCCATTCCCATAGGCTGTGTGGCATCCCCCTCCCCCCATTTCCATAGGCTGTGTGGCATCCCCCTCCCCCCATTCCCATAGGCTGTGTGGCATCCCCCTCCCCCCATTCCCATAGGCTGTGTGGCATCCCCCTCTCCCCATTCCCATAGGCTGTGTGGCATCCCCCTCCCCCCATTCCCATAGGCTGTGTGACATCCCCCTCTCCCCATTTCCATAGGCTGTGTGGCATCCCCCTCCCCCCATTCCCATAGGCTGTGTGGCATCCCCCTCCCCCATTAGAATAGGCAGTGTGGCCCCTCTCCTCCCATTAGAATAGGCTGTGTGGCCCCTCTCCCCCCATTCCCACAGGCAGGCGCCATGTATATATAAAAAAAAAGTTAAACTCACCTGTCCGCTGACACCACTGCGCCGAGCGGCCGGCTCCGTGAATAGGGTGGGCGTGGCCTGCGCCACAGCGTTGGCGCAGGCCACGCCCACCCCATTCATGAGCTGGCTCTGGCCCGGCCCCGCCGCTGCGATTGCTGTCTTTTCAGGCAGCGATGACAGCGGCAGGGCCAGAGACAGAGCCCCTGCCGCTCCTCCATCTGCTGTTCCTGGGTACATGCGATCACGAAGGTCCGGGCAGTGGGTGGGCATGGCCTGCACTGGTGCAGGCCATGCCCACCCACTGCCCGGACCTTCGTGCTCGCATGTGCTCTGAGCCCGGAAGAGGCAGCAGATGGAGGAGCGGCAGGGGCACTGTCTCTGGCCCCGCCGCTGTCATCGCTGCCTGAAAAGACAGCGATCGCAGGGGCGGGACCAGGACAGAGCCCCCGCCGCTCCTCTGGTCTCTCGCAGTGTGGCAGACAACACGGGAGCGCCGGGAAAGGGTGAGTTTTTTTTTTTATTCTTTTTTTTTTCATTTTTTCTTTTACATTCGCCCGATAAGGCGCATGGACATTTTTCCCCCACTTTTGGGGAAAATAAGTGCGTCTTATAGGGCGAAAAATACGGTATATACTTGCTTATTAATTGCTAAATTAAATGTTACGTTTGAATTTGATGGTTTATAGTACACTAGGGCCCTTATTTAACAAGGGATAGCGCCAGGTAGCGAATGGTGAGCGAACGGTAATGACGCTCACCGCCACGAGAACGCCGGCTCACCTCCGCAATCACACATTTATCAAGCCAATCCTGCTTAGCGACTGACAGAGCGCTAGATAGCGAAGCATTCATCATTATTCCAGCCTCACCCCACAGCGCCAGCGAGCGACCTTGAACAGCGACAGGTATGACCTCTCGCTACCTGGCGCTCTCCAATGCATTTCAATGGAGCAATCTTTAAATATTCATAATTAATTGCTATTAATGTTTTTTTTTTGTTAAAGGTCAAAAATTCTGTGACCACTTCTGCAATGTTATATATTTTTTTTAAGGTAAAAAAAAAAAAAAAAATTGTGCAGAATTGATATTACAGGTCTGATATTAATGTATTCATATTACAAAATGTTTTGAAAAACATGTTTTTTTTTTCAAAAAATATGGTTGTTTGGGGGTTAAAAAACTACTTTTAACCCATCGCCGCCAGCGCTCTGGGGTTTAAACAAGCATTTCACAGCGCGAGAATTTTTTGAGCGTGATTTGTTAATGAATATGCTGGGAGCCGTTCGCTATGGCCATTCGCTGTCATGCGCTCCCATACAGCGCGGAACCTGTCAAACAGCGACTCCTAACCCGTATACAACATTACCGCACACCGACGGGGTCGCTGTCAACAGCCGAACAACGGCCAAGCACAGCGAATACTAGCGTGCGCTGTGAAAATAACGCTACTGTCGCTCATCTGTCGCTACCTGGCGCTATTAATGAATCGGCCTCTAGGCTTTTCCTACGTACATTATTTATTTTTTCTTTCCTGTTGTATCAATTGTAGATGCAAAATGGATATTTTTATGATATCTGATACGGAATTGCGCCAATTTGAATATTTGATATCAATATTTTTGGTAAGATATTCAGTTCATGTGCTCATTTGTTTTTAGAATTGATTTGCTGCAGTTGTATCTGGTTATATAATTTTGGAGTAGAGCACCAGCTGCTTTTTACACTGGATGGGCAGTGGCTGGCCTAATGCTAGTTAATGTGGGGTGGGTCCAGCCACTTAATAGCCCTCTGCTTCCTTAACCTTCCTTAAAACCTTCTTGATAGTTATACAGAATCAGTTTGGCATGGTAAAAAGAGACCTTTGATAACAAGCAAAGAAGGCAAGACACAGGTGGAATAGGATGGAGACCGAAGACTAGAGAATTCGCTCCGAATTTCAGGAAATATTCGATTCGGCACGAACCCGAATATTTTGTGGTTCGTGCCAATCGAATTTTTCCTGAAATTAAAAAAAAAAATGCCGGCATGGTGGGAGCCAGCCGGGGGCCGGTAAAGCCGGCCGGCCCGCTCCCACCATGCCGGCATTTAAAAAACAAAAAAAAAAAAAAAAGCATTTTTGCCGGCATGGTGGGAGCGGGCCGGCCGGCCCGCTCCCACCATGCCGGCATTTTTGATGGGGAACTTCGTAAAAGTTCGATTCGGCCGAACCCGAATTTCTTTGTGAAATTCGGCGAATCGGCCGAATCGAACTTTTCAAAAGTTCGCTCATCTCTACCGAAGACCGAATAGAATGAAATGTCATCTATTAGATATACACAGCTAAAAAGAACAGAAAATGAATGTTGCACATTGGTACTAAAGAAACTGTGTGCCTGCTTTTCTACACCTGTAATTATTGCTCACTATATATCCAAAACTATTAATTAGAGGAACAGTTTCATATGCAGTATTTTTGGCAGCCAAGTACAAGACTAAAAGCCGAGCAGCGCTGCTTTTCTCTCTTTTTTTCTTATAGGGGTCATGAAGACCACAAAGTGAATTAATAGAATAATTTTGTGTTCAATATTAAAATGTTTACTGCAATTTGCTATTTTGAAATTCATGTGCAAGCATTATCTGCTCCATAAATTAGACTTAAATAGGAGCATTCTGTCAAAATTGCTTATGTATTCATTTGTGCTATTTGAGTAAATTACACGGCAAATTACTTTACGACATTTGTCAGAAGATCATTTGGATTTCATAGTAATGACACTGATAATTCAACATTTTCACATTTCCATCTAGTTGAAATTATTCATGTGTATTTTTCAAGTCTGAAACCTTTGCATTGTTCAATCAAAATGGTAATGAGTGAGATAGTTTTGATATGATTGTATGTTCAGACAATATTCCAAGATCAATGTTCCTATACTATGTGCTGTTTATCTGTATTATATTTATTTGCTGCCTTCTTTATTGATCAGTTAAGGAAGAGAGGAGCTTTCCTAGAACGGAAAGTAATTGCACAGTACCCAATACAAGAACAGATAGCATTGCCCACCTATCCTTGCAGCAGGCAGAACTATGCAAATCATCTCTTTATGTCTCTGTGCCATCCAAGGCCCTTAGAAACGCTAAGGGTGCAATGCCAAGGATTAGCTTTAAATTTACACAGCCATACACATCCAACTAGTGGACACATGTTTTGAGCTTTAGGATCTCATCAGCACTAGGGCGGATGTATGAGGGGTCAGACTTGGTGACTACCAAAACAGTCTTTGGTCTCTTTAGCCCCCCTATATTAAGCCTAACATGGATCTCTCCACATACTGGCTTGTGACTCTATCAGTTAAGCAAATTGTTGGCGGTAAGCCTAAAAGTCTATAAGACTCCAGGGCCACCTGAATCTCTCCCCTCAGGGCATCCAGATAAAAGGATGCCCCACTGCGTAAAAGCCCCCAGGTCACCAATAAACTCACTTTCTCCCAGATCCAAAGTCTAGACTTGGCCCACAGCCATGCATCCAGTAAAATTGTTATTGTCAGGCCTAAAGAGGCACGGGATGCAGATCAAGGATTGGAGTATAAGGGAATGTAAGTAAAAGCCAAATTCAGAAAATAGATGCAAAGTTGCTGTTTAAGCAGAGGTTGAGGGCGGGTAAAGTAGGTTCATAGTTTTGATTGTAATGAGAAGTCAGTCCAAGCTCAGTCAAAGAAGAAGCTAGGTGGTGTGCACTGAAAACAGCCCGAAAACACAGATGCAAGCACAGGAAAAAAAAATGACCATCTGGTGATGTAAACACACAAGCCTATAGACATGAGCGAATGTGCAGGCTCAATATGGAGGGATCAGCTACATCAAGGAGGTTCACGTATGGGCAGGGATACCTGCTGGTCAAGGATCCCAATGCATAGATGTGGCTCAGGAGATTTTCACGGTTCAGCGTCTTCCTCTGGTGATGAAAGCTGGTTTGTCCTATAACAGTGTATTATGACAGAGAATGTCATTTTGCAAGCATGTGCTGAACAAGAACTAGCTGTCTTTTCATGCCTAGGTAGTGGTAATGAGTAGAGATGAGCGAACTTTTGAAAAGTTCGATTCGGCCGATTCGCCGAATTTCACAAAGAAATTCGGGTTCGGCCGAATCGAACTTTTACGAAGTTCCCCATCATAAATGCCGGCATGGTGGGAGCGGGCCGGCCGGTTCCGCTGACAGCGGAGCCGGCCGGCGGGCCGGAAAAGCCGGCCGGCCCGCTCCCACCATGCCGGTATTTAAAAAAAAAAAAAAAAAAAGCATTTTTGCCGGCAGGGTGGGCTCCGGACCTGCAGGTAAGTGTTTGCTTTTTTTTGAAATGCCGGCATGGTGGGAGCGGAACCGGCCGGCCCGCTCCGCTGTCAGCGGAACCGGCCGGCCCGCTCCCACCATGCCGGCATTTCAAAAAAAAGCAAACACTTACCTGCAGGTCCGGAGCGTGGAGGCCGGCGCCGCTCTCAGCTGTCATCTGAGGGCGCGTCATCAGAGGGCGCTCTGATGACGCGCCCTCAGATGACAGCTGAGAGCGGCGCCGGCCTCCACGCTCCCACCATGCCGGCATTTTTTTTTTTTTAATTTCAGGAAAAATTCGATCGGCACGAACCACAAAATATTCGGGTTCGTGCCGAATCGAATATTTCCTGAAATTCGGAGCGAATTCCGGTTCGTCCGAACCGGTTCGCTCATCTCTAGTAATGAGTGGGCTGTGAGGGGACCTACAAAACATGTAACAGAAGAATATAGCACACCTGAATAAAATGGGATAGAGTGATAAAAATATGACCTTACCCTCTCAACTGTAGGGCAAGAGCCAGAAAGCATGTCAAATGATTTATTCAATCCACAGCTCTAGACAAGGAATCAATAAATATCCATGTTCACTACTTCTCAAGTAAAACAAGAGGGTAATTTACAAAACAATTCACCAGCATACGCTAGATTTACGCATTTACCAAGTGAAATTTTGCATGTTTGCGATGTCCATGATTTTTTGATTTTCCTCTACTTCAGTTTGGGTCAGCGAATGCTGGAGAACACTTTTTCATTCGCCGCCTTTTAGTGGCGAACCCCATAGGAATCAATAGTAGTGAACAAAGGGTTATAGTAAATAGAGGCTGGTGTAGTCACAGAATGGGATGCCCCAACCAGAGTGCACCTGGGAGCAGTACTACTATGCACAGCAAAAGTGTCTTTATCAGGCCAAATTACTTTTAGAATAAGTGCAAAGGGTTATAGTAAATAGAGGCTGGTGTAGTCACAGAATGGGATGCCCCAACCAGAGAGCACCTGGGAGCAGTACTATGCACAGCAAAAGTGTCTTTATCAGGCCAAATTACTTTTAGAATAAGTGCAAAGGGTTATAGTAAATAGAGGCTGGTGTAGTCACAGAATGGGATGCCCCAACCAGAGAGCACCTGGGAGCAGTACTATGCACAGCAAAAGTGTATTTATCAGGCCAAATTACTTTTAGAATAAGTGCAAAGGGTTATAGTAAATAGAGGCTGGTGTAGTCACAGAATGGGATGCCCCAACCGGAGAGCACCTGGGAGCAGTACTATGCACAGCAAAAGTGTCTTTATCAGGCCAAATTACTTTTAGAATAAGTGCAAAAGGTTATAGTAAATAGAGGCTGGTGTAGTCACAGAATGGGATGCCCCAACCAGAGTGCACCTGGGAGCAGTACTATGCACAGCAAAAGTGTATTTATCAGGCCAAATTACTTTTAGAATAAGTGCAAAGGGTTATAGTAAATAGAGGCTGGTGTAGTCACAGAATGGGATGCCCCAACCGGAGAGCACCTGGGAGCAGTACTATGCACAGCAAAAGTGTCTTTATCAGGCCAAATTACTTTTAGAATAAGTGCAAAGGGTTATAGTAAATAGAGGCTGGTGTAGTCACAGAATGGGATGCCCCAACCGGAGAGCACCTGGGAGCAGTACTACTATGCACAGCAAAAATGTCTTTATCAGGCCAAATTACTTTTAGAATAAGTGCAAAGGGTTATAGTAAATAGAGGCTGGTGTAGTCACAGAATGGGATGCCCCAACCAGAGTGCACCTGGGAGCAGTACTACTATGCACAGCAAAAGTGTCTTTATCAGGCCAAATTACTTTTAGAATAAGTGCAAAGGGTTATAGTAAATAGAGGCTGGTGTAGTCACAGAATGGGATGCCCCAACCGGAGAGCACCTGGTAGCAGTACTACTATGCACAGCAAAAGTGTCTTTATCAGGCCAAATTACTTTTAGAATAAGTGCAAAGGGTTATAGTAAATAGAGGCTGGTGTAGTCACAGAATGGGATGCCCCAACCAGAGTGCACCTGGGAGCAGTACTACTATGCACAGCAAAAGTGTCTTTATCAGGCCAAATTACTTTTAGAATAAGTGCAAGGGGTTATAGTAAATAGAGGCTGGTGTAGTCACAGAATGGGATGCCCCAACCGGAGAGCACCTGGGAGTAGTACTACTATGCACAGCAAAAGTGTCTTTATCAGGCCAAATTACTTTTAGAATAAGTGCAAAGGGTTATAGTAAATAGAGGCTGGTGTAGTCACAGAATGGGATGCCCCAACCAGAGTGCACCTGGGAGCAGTACTACTATGCACAGCAAAAGTGTCTTTATCAGGCCAAATTACTTTTAGAATAAGTGCAAAGGGTTATAGTAAATAGAGGCAGGGCTGTATTTACCATTAGGCAACCCTAGGCACGTGCCTAGGGTGGCAACCTGGAAGGGGGGGGAGGACACTGCTCTTACTACTGTAGTGAAGAAAATAAATTAAAAATCCCATAGCCAGAACATTAATGCCTCCTAACACCCCCCAGCCACAGAAGAATGCTGAGTGTATTTGTGTAAAGGGGGGGGGGGAATGGGTTGAACACAGGCCAGAGCATCTCCCCTCTACTGGTGTGGTCATGTGATTCCTGTATTGTCTGCTTCTCTGCATTTCTCCCTTTGTGCTCTCCTCCACACACATTCTCTGCATCTAGCCCATTGCACCCTTTCCCCCTACACACTTTTTTTGTATGCACCGTGACCTAAAAAGGGGGCGCAATCACTTAAAGTGCCTAGGGCACCATGAACACCAAATACGGCCCTGAATAGAGGCTCGTGTAGTCACAGAATGGGATGCCCCAACCGGAGTGCACCTGGGAGCAGTACTACTATGAACAGTAAAAGTGTCTTTATCAGGCCAAATTACTGTTAGAATAAGTGCAAAGGGTTATAGTAAATAGAGGCTGGTGTAGTCACAGAATGGGATGCCCCAACCAGAGTGCACCTGGGAGCAGTACTACTATGCACAGCAAAAGTGTCTTTATCAGGCCAAATTACTTTTAGAATAAGTGCAATGGGTTATAGTAAATAGAGGCTGGTGTAGTAACAGAATGGGATGCCCCAACCAGAGAGCACCTGGGAGCAGTACTATGCACAGCAAAAGTGTCTTTATCAGGCCAAATTACTTTTAGAATAAGTGCAAAGGGTTATAGTAAATAGAGGCTGGTGTAGTCACAGAATGGGATGCCCCAACCAGAGTGCACCTGGGAGCAGTACTACTATGCACAGCAAAAGTGTCTTTATCAGGCCAAATTACTTTTAGAATAAGTGCAAAGGGTTATAGTAAATAGAGGCTGGTGTAGTCACAGAATGGGATGCCCCAACCGGAGAGCACCTGGGAGCAGTACTACTATGCACAGCAAAAGTGTCTTTATCAGGCCAAATTACTTTTAGAATAAGTGCAAAGGGTTATAGTAAATAGAGGCTGGTGTAGTCACAGAATGGGATGCCCCAACCGGAGAGCACCTGGGAGCAGTACTACTATGCACAGCAAAAGTGTCTTTATCAGGCCAAATTACTTTTAGAATAAGTGCAAAGGGTTATAGTAAATAGAGGCTGGTGTAGTCACAGAATGGGATGCCCCAACCAGAGTGCACCTGGGAGCAGTACTACTATGCACAGCAAAAGTGTCTTTATCAGGCCAAATTACTTTTAGAATAAGTGCAAAGGGTTATAGTAAATAGAGGCTGGAGTAGTCACAGAATGGGATGCCCCAACCAGAGTGCACCTGGGAGCAGTACTACTATGCACAGCAAAAGTGTTTTTATCAGGCCAAATTACTTTTAGAATAAGTGCAAAGGGTTATAGTAAATAGAGGCTGGTGTAGTCACAGAATGGGATGCCCCAACCAGAGAGCACCTGGGAGCAGTACTATGCACAGCAAAAGTGTCTTGATCAGGCCAAATTACTTTTAGAATAAGTGCAAAGGGTTATAGTAAATAGAGGCTGGTGTAGTCACAGAATGGGATGCCCCAACCAGAGTGCACCTGGGAGCAGTACTACTATGCACAGGAAAAGTGTCGTTATCAGGCCAAATTACTTTTAGAATAAGTGCAAAGGGTTATAGTAAATAGAGGCTGGTGTAGTCACAGAATGGGATGCCCCAACTGGAGAGCACCTGGGAGCAGTACTATGCACAGCAAAAGTGTCTTTATCAGGCCAAATTACTTTTAGAATAAGTGCAAAGGGTTATAGTAAATAGAGGCTGGTGTAGTCACAGAATGGGATGTCCCAACCAGAGTGCACCTGGGAGCAGTACTACTATGAACAGTAAAAGTGTCTTTATCAGGCCAAATTACTTTTAGAATAAGTGCAAAGGGTTATAGTAAATAGAGGCTGGTGTAGTCACAGAATGGGATGCCCCAACCAGAGTGCACCTGGGAGCAGTACTATGCACAGTAAAAGTGTCTTTATCAGGCCAAATTACTTTTAGAATAAGTGCAAAGGGTTATAGTAAATAGAAGCTGGTGTAGTCACAGAATGGGATGCCCCAACCAGAGAGCACCTGGGAGCAGTACTATGCACAGCAAAAGTGTATTTATCAGGCCAAATTACTTTTAGAATAAGTGCAAAGGGTTATAGTAAATAGAGGCTGGTGTAGTCACAGAATGGGATGCCCCAACCGGAGAGCACCTGGGAGCAGTACTATGCACAGCAAAAGTGTCTTTATCAGGCCAAATTACTTTTAGAATAAGTGCAAAGGGTTATAGTAAATAGAGGCTGGTGTAGTCACAGAATGGGATGCCCCAACCAGAGTGCACCTGGGAGCAGTACTATGCACAGCAAAAGTGTCTTTATCAGGCCAAATTACTTTTAGAATAAGTGCAAAGGGTTATAGTAAATAGAGGCTGGTGTAGTCACAGAATGGGATGCCCCAACCGGAGAGCACCTGGGAGCAGTACTATGCACAGCAAAAGTGTCTTTATCAGGCCAAATTACTTTTAGAATAAGTGCAAAGGGTTATAGTAAATAGAGGCTGGTGTAGTCACAGAATGGGATGCCCCAACCAGAGTGCACCTGGGAGCAGTACTACTATGCACAGCAAAAGTGTCTTTATCAGGCCAAATTACTTTTAGAATAAGTGCAAAGGGTTATAGTAAATAGAGGCTGGTGTAGTCACAGAATGGGATGCCCCAACCGGAGAGCACCTGGGAGCAGTACTATGCACAGCAAAAGTGTCTTTATCAGGCCAAATTACTTTTAGAATAAGTGCAAAGGGTTATAGTAAATAGAGGCTGGTGTAGTCACAGAATGGGATGCCCCACAGCAGACTTGAGATCAGTTCAGTATATATGCACAGTAAGTGTATAAGCAGCCTGAAAACGCTAACAAAGCCAGTCAGCCAGCCAGTAATGCTCAGGCTGGATGAAAAAAAAAAAATCTCCCTGTGACTGCCTCCGATTTTTCCTAACTTTCCCTGCTTCTCGTTGACTTTCTGCCTGTCTCCTGCCTGTCTCTTGCCTGTCCCTGTCTGTCCCTGGCTTTCTGTCTCTCCCTCACTACAGCAGCGTCCTGTCTCTCACGAATGCAATAGAGAAATGAGGAAAAGCAAGATGTCCGCCGCCTTAAATAGCAATGTGACGTCACCGGGCTTGCTGGCTGCTGATAGGCTGCATGTGACTGCCCCAGCTTGCACTGGTGCGGGGTAGATGTCTGGACATGTCCCGTCCGCCATCTTAGAATGCCTGTAATGTAAATGAATGGATGTTAAAGGAAAACTTCGAGCGATCAAAGCACGGGGAAATTCGGATTCGATCCGAATCGAATTTTTCATGAAATTCGGATCGAATCCGGGTTTGTCCGGATCGATTCGCTCATCCCTATTTGTGTTGGCCTGGTAGTAACAGAAGGTGACAGGCTGGCAGCGGAGGCGCTGTTGGTGGTAGTAGCAGTAGTAGCATTAGCAGAGATTGTAGCTATTGAAGAAAGACTAGGCCGTGGCACAGGAAACCTGTGGTGGTTGTGTAAGGCAGTTGCGGCAAGCCCTTAAAACATTGTAGCAGTGGGATTGGTACCCTTACATTTTAGCTGAAGAAGAAGCAATGGTTTTTTCAAGCACTGAAAAATATACCCAATTTGGTTCTGTAGGCCTGGCAGTAGCGGAAAGCCCTCCGCGGGATTGGCATCTTGACAATTTATAAACAATGGCTTTTGGGCTTCACAGGGTTAAACTGTGGTTATGTAGGCCTAGTAGTAGCAGAGGGTGGCAGAGGGAAAGGAGACCTGTGGTGGTTGTGTAGGGCTGGTGTTAGTAGATAGCAGCAGGGATGCAGTTGGTGGTAGCTTAGCAGATGTACAGATCTTAAAGACTAGGCCAAAGGATAGGGGACCTCTGGTTGTTGTGTAGGCCTTGTGTAGGCCTGGCACTGGCAGTAGCTGACCAGCACTCAAAAAATGATTTTTAGAGGGTTATCAACAGGATTGGCTGCCTGAAAATTAAAGAAGGGCATTTTGATTGTCCCACGCAGTTTTGTGATGCCGCTTCAGATGCATAATGTTCAGCCATAGTTCCTAGTCCGAGATTTGTGCCCTGGCTACGGCTAACATTCTGCTTGCAGATTTGGCACTGTGCTAGGTTTTGTTCTACAGGAAATAGGGTTGATTCAGAGAGACATAAAAAGACTTTCGTTTTTGTGTTGATCTGTTTTTTTTTTTTTAATTTTCCCGCTCGCGTATGAGTGATTCTAAGCATGCATTGCAAGCCTTCAGTAAAGTCTTCATCTGTTTGTATGCCAAAGAGAATGTCATTTTCCAGCTTTCGTTTTTCGTTTATGTTACTCATGTTACAATCTAGGCTTTCATTTTTGGCCTTTTTCCATCGTCTCCTCCAACAAATCATTTACGTTTCCCGTTAGATTCAGATTCCTTTTTCTATAAATAATCATCCAGACCAAAATCGTTACGACCTTACACCTGCGCACAACAAAATTAACTCATTAATGTGTTCTTCTACATATTTTGTTCACTCACTTCTGCTACAATGCTTAGCTAAATCACATCGCGCTCAGTATATTCTTCCATTTCCCGCCCCTAAAACTTACCTAAATCACTTCGCAGTCTCATTCTTCTTCCATTGGCGCACCTAAAACTTACCTAAATCACTTCGCACTTAGTATATTCTTCCATTTCCCACACCTAAAACTTACCTAAATCACTTTGCGGTCTCATTCTGCTTCCATTGGCGCACCTAAAACTTATCTAAATCACTTTGCGGTCTCATTCTTCTTCCATTTCCCTCCCCTAAAACGTACCTAAATCACTTTGCGGTCTCACTCTTCTTCCATTTCCCGCCCCTAAAACTTACCTAAATCACTTTGCGGTCTCATTCTTCTTCCATTTCCCGCCCCTAAAACTTACCTAAATCACTTTGCGGTCTCATTCTTCTTCCATTTCCCGTCCCTAAAAGTTACCTAAATCACTTTGCGCTCATATCTGAATTGTGTTTTTTGCATTCGTTTTGTGGTAACCAACCCTTAATGAATGTATTTCGAAAAGGAAATGACACAGAAACAAGTTTTTAGTTTTTTTTTTTATTTTTAATCTTAGCTGGCATTTTTATATTGCCTTTAAAAAAAAATTAAAAATTGAACAACTTTGCATATTTTTTTTTGGTTTTTAAAATCGACCTATAAATGTTTAAAAATTTCTAAAAAATAAAATTACAGGTGTTAAAATATATACACAGCAATGGCAGGCCTCAGAACATTATTCTTCATCTGTGGTCCCCAACGAGTCGCGCAGCTCCTGCATCTCCCCCACCAACTGAAGGACCCTGGCACTCAGTTGTGCCACTCTGACACATGTGGTCCCTGTATAAAACAGAAAAATAAATGATTTGTCGGCAAATACATGATTAACAGCTGTGGATGGAATGTTTATTAGGCTGCAAGCTAACTCATGAGGCCATATGTCATTATGCTAAGGAATCAATAAAAGGAAGAGGTCATATGTCATTATGCTAAGGAATTAATAAAAGGAAGAGGCCATATGTCATTATGCTAAGGAATTAATAAAAGGAAGAGGCCATATGTCATTATGCCAAGGAATCAATAAAAGGGAGAGGCCATATGTCATTATGCTAAGGAATTAATAAAAGGAAGAGGCCATAAGTCATTATGCTAAGGAATGAATAAAAGGAAGAGGCCATATGTCATTATGCTTATGGCATTGACTATGGATTTAGGTAGATTGGTGATCATGTCATTTCCCAAATACTAAAAATATTTACATTACAACTTACTTTGTTGGTGGGCGAGCTCTGCTTCAGGGACCACCCTCCGCTTTGGGACCTGCCACTGCTGGGAAGTTGAGGCTGTAGAGACATGTAAAATCTGGTCACTTCTAATGTCTGAGTCAACAGTAAGCAAATGACAATTTGAATGTGTGTGTGACATCACCCACCTTCTTCATGTGCCTCCTGGGCCTGATCTGCTGCAGTCTCTTTCACAGATCCTTCACCCGCTACATAATCATCTAGAAAAAAAGATTAAGGGAATCAGCTTTTCTTTTAATAGCATGTATGTGTGTGCAGTTACATTAAGTGTCACATACCAAAGGCTAATGGCTCCATCGTTTGGTACGACTCCCTGCCCACGCCGTAATGCCCCTCCTCTGTAGAAAGGTCCAGGGGCTGGTCGGAGGAGGAGAGGAGGGGTAGGAACGTGGCCCTGGAGATCCACCCTCTTCACTTTCTACTGCAGATTCATGCAGCACTGGTCGGCCTGTGCGCCTCCGGGTGCGTCGGATTCGGTACTCTATTTCCAGCACTAGAAAAGAAAAGCATTTATAAATAAAGGCCTACCTTCTGTATTAGTTACATATAGCATGCAATCGCTATGTACTTACTTGGGAAATGGAGACCGAAAAATCGCCGCACCGGGGGCATGTGGAGTCGCTTCGGGTCCGGCCAATGCTGCATGATCTGCGTATGGGTGAAGGTTGTGTCCGTCTCCTGCTGGATCCGGGAAATGATCTCTAGGGCGACGTTCCTCTTCTCATATGCGTTGGGCAGGTAGTCGTACCTGCGCTGAAGCATCGTCTAAAAAACACAAAAAAAAAAATAGTTGTTAGATCAAACTGCATACAAATATCTGTCACAATTCGATCAGTTGACTAAATGACATTCCCAGACACATTTCTAGCCTCAAACTATCCTTCTGCATGCAAGTGACTTGGTTCGCACATGCGCGCACTAACTTCTGTTTGGCACAGAGTTTAAAAAACTTTTTAAAACAACTGTTTCTTCCATAAGGCATGCATGCATTTAGATGGCAAATCATCGTCCTTACAATACACTTACGGGCATAATCAGCTCTTGTTGTTGGCGGGTGAAGATCGTGGACGCCATCTTGTTTCTTGTCCGCAGTAGATAACTAATGCCCCAGCGGTTTCCAGGTTCCGCACGGCCGGATGAACGGCCGTACGCACACGTACGTGAACGCATAAGCGTCATACCCAGTCATTAGTATTTAAAGGGTCATGGACACACAGCTCATTCTCTTTGAGATTGTCAGCATGGCACCAAAAAAACCCAGCGCTAAGGCCACACCAGCCAAGGAGGCCACCAGCAAAAGGGCCCAGCGGCATGAGGAGCCTTCTTCCTCACGTCCGATCATTCGGTCACACCAAGCTACTACCAAGGTGCGGGAAACGCGCAGCCAAAGTGGGCAACACAAGGCGGCATTGGCCACCAAGGCCGCAACAGCAAAACCAACAACCAAAGGCAAGGACGGAGCAGCAAAGAAGAAGGCACCAACATACAAGCAGGCAGGTATGACGGCGTACAAGGCCACACAGAAGCAGAGGGTGAGAAGCCCAAGCCCACAAAGAACACCCTCTCCTCTTCCCCGCCCTACCACATCCCTTCATAAACGGCGCTCCAGTGGCAAGGCCAGTAAGAGCCAGCGTGCCCGAAGCCCCAGCCCAGCCAGCACTGCCTCTCCTGCTCCACATGCCAGTACATCACATGGCCAAAGGAGCACCAGTGGCAAGGCCAGTAAGAGCCAGCGTGCCAGGAGCCCAAGCCCAGCCAGCACTGCCTCTCCTGCTCCATGTGCCAGTACATCACATGGCCAAAGGAGCACTACTTCAAAGGCCACAAAGAGGTACAGGGCATGAAGCCCCACCCCCCCGAGCACACCCTCTCCTCCTCGGCCACATTTGCCACCGGCACAGGTGGCAACCACCGATACATATGCCACATCCACGCCTGGAAGTTTGGTGGCCACCCAGGCAAGGACCCCCAGTCTGATTGCAAGTCCATTCCAGTCATTTTCATGCCACGTGTCACCCATTTCATCACCACAGAGCCAGCCCAGAATGTCCCCCGAATTGCCAACAAACATAGATGAGCCAGAAGAGCAAGCATTAGGCCGAACATTGCGGCGAGGCCAGTTGAGTGGCAGGTTTGGTGAGGCGAAAATATCTGACCTGAAGTATGCAGCACAGAAGAAACAGAATAAACGGCGCAATTACAGGTACATATTTGAGTTGTGCATTTTGCTGCTTGTTGTATTGACCACAATGCCCAAAATTTGTTAACCTCTATTTTTCAGCTTACAAACTGGCAGAGGCTTCCCCACCAAATTACAGTATACACGAGCTGAGGAGATGGTGCTGGCATTAATACACCCCGTCGCATTAGAGGGCCTCTCTGGCAGACGGGACATCCATACCATTCCTGCAGGTTAGTAATGGTTGTTTGAATGTGAACTATTGGAAACGTGTGAAATGAGGCTCACAGGCCGATATGAACACATGCCCCTAGGGAGTGGCTTTGAGGGGAGGTTACTGTCTTAGCCGGGTGTTTAATGTCTGAGGAATGGTCATTTAAAAGGTTTGCAGCCCATACACGACCTTGGACAGTATTTATGGTCACTATTAAACTCTTTATCTTACCAAAGCACTGCCTGTTATGTGAATATAGTCAATCATAGACAACACTTACTTCTTTGTCTTTATACCACTTGGGTTGTAGCTGTGCTTTGTTCAGACAAACTTGATCTGGGGTCAGGGAAAGGTCTACATAGAAAGAATTCCCAGCCAGCAGTACATGCATGTTTGTATTATTTAAGGTGACTAATCTGTATGTACAGGGTGAGGCATACATATAAGAGATACTGACATTCATAGTGAAGGTCAATTTGGACCGTTGGGGGAGTTGGCATTCCTGCTTGGCCACATGTGTTTTAAAGCATATGTAGTAATCCAGCCCATCAATGGATTTTTGTGTGTTTACGTGCCTTTTACTTTTAAACCCAGTTCAGCATCCAGTCTCTGCAAGTGTGGAAGCCTCCTCCAGTTTGAGCACGCCGTCTACTTCCCTGCTGCTTAGGACCCAGGAACAGATATATAGGGTAAGTGGACTTTGATGAAACTGCTGATGCATGTGTATGCACATGACTAATTTGGCTAACAAATATATTTAGGGCCCAAACTGAAACATTTTTTTCACATGTCCCAACAGACCCACACACTGATGGATGAAATCCAGGAGATGGAGGAGGAGGAGAATGCCAGCTTGATGGGACCTTCTGAACTGACCCCCCTGGAACCTAATCTGCCACTGTCCCACATGCTATTGCACCAAATCCTCTGCAGCAGAGTGAAGCTGGACGCATGCTGCCAGCCCATCGAGGGCAGCAGGCTGAGACTGAGCCCACAGTCCCCAGTGGTAGCTCTGCTGCAGAGGTTTTGCCGAGCACATCTAGGACTCTTGCTCGCCCTAGAGGTCCAGCATCTGCAGGCGCTCAAACCCGGGGAATTGGAAGACGTAGTCAACAACGTAGACCAGTTTCCCAGGGGAGGCGCGTGCCGATCCTGGAATCAGCGTGGCGCCATGACAGCCGTTACTTTCGGCAGGTGACTCAAAGAACCACAGAGCAGCTTACTGCACAATTAGAGACATTCAATAATACATTCACCAACATGCTGACTGAATTTAGGATGAGCAACAGCCAGATGTCTAATCAAATGGCCAACTTAAGCACACAGATGGCAGGACAAATGGCCACCTTAAATAATAACTTCACTGCCATGCTTGAGGAATTTACAACAAGAAATAGACAGATGCTGGAACAGTGGCAGATTATTAATGCCACACATGCCCAGGTGCTGGGACACCTCCAAGGCCCACCACCAGGGTTTTATGGGCAACATCAATATTAACACCTATTTGACCTGTATCTTTCCTCTACATTCCCACTCTATTTACCTGTCTGGTGAGCGCTACCAAGATTGGTTTTTTTATGACTTTGCTGGTTTGATTTTGAATGTCGCCCATATAGCTCATTAGAGTGCTGACATACCCCACTAGCCAATGCCTAAGCTAAAGCCTCACTGAAGCGGCCGCTCAAGCTGCCACGCTGCAGGCTTGGGCCTAATGAAATTGTGGCTGGCTCATCCTGTTTGTTGGCAATATTGGGGGACAATCTTGGCTGTGAAACAACTACATTTGCCCATGGCAAAGATTGGACTGGACTGGCATTAGGACTGGGGGTTATTGCTTGAGTGGCCCACTAACTTACAGGCATGGATGTGGCATAGGTATGGCTGCTTTCCACCTGTGCCTGTGGCAAATGTGGAAAAGCAGGAGAGGGTGTGTATGTGGCCCTATGTATTCCTGGCCAAATATTCCCCTGCAAATGGTTGCTCCCTATGTATGTTTATGTTATTGGGCGGTGAAACTTGCAGCCTGGAGTGCGTTACTTTACAACTCCTGGATGTGGCCAATTGCTAGGTGCCATGAGTCTGCCCCAATGTATATTTCTGTTTTACTATGTATGTACATGAAGTCTGCGAGTGCCCTTCAACTAAAAATTTTCATATTTCAATAAAATATATTGAATGTGACTTTAGCTGTTGTTGACTAAGTTTATGCATTAATGTTTGGGTTATTTTGAGATTAATGAAGGTTTTTCCCAACAAACGTGAAAGAAAACTGCATGAGGCTCAAATAAGGTGAACACAACAGGCCAGTATTATGTTGATGACCTTGTTGGGGTCATATTGGAGTGCCCCCCCCGGTATGGTCCAAACAACGGAAGCGGGTTTTGAGCGGCCCAAATGCCCTCTCTACAGCGGCCCGGGTCTTTCGGGTCTTTCGGTGTGACCGATTGTAGGCCTCCTGTGTCTCATTCTGAGGACGGGCGTCAGGAGCCAGTGAAGAAGCGGATAGCCAGAATCCCCTGAAAGAATAAGAAAATACTTACATTCATTACACATTCTAAACAACAATATTGTTTAAAGTGGTCGTTCAGTCTGAATAATATCCTATCTTATATGTTACCCACACCCTGTACATACAGATTGCTCTCAAAAAAATTAAAAAAAACAGCATTCACTGCATGTTATGAGCCTTTAAACATCCAAGATGGCGGCTCAGGTAATATCAGGCAGCCTGCAAACAGAAAGTGCCTTCTGACTGTGGTGCTCTGCATTCTGGGATTTCTGACCTTTCCCGGACCTCAGCTCTGCTCTGTCTGAGCAAAGCACAGCTATAACCTGCACCCTGCACTTTATCCCGCTCTCCTCTCCTCAGTAAGTGCGATGCATCTGAGCAAAGATGGTGCCGCCCCTATCCTAAAGTCATGAACAGAGTTGCAGCCCAGTGGGGGAAAGAATAATAAGTTAATAAAAACTAGAAATATTTTAGGTGGAAATGCTGTGAAATCAGTTTTTAAGGGTTGGTGCTTTTCTATCAATCATGGTGAAGGTCCGGTTTAACATGTCATCAAGGGGAAAAAACAGCCATAGGTTAAGACATGGCTCATCAACTATATTCATAGGCATACAGTGAAAAGAGAATGTCTTAATTTGAGGAAACTTACCAAGGAGCCATCCACCTGATAATTCTCCAGACTCAAACTGACGGAATAATCCTGACCTCCGCAAGATGTACGCGTCATGGGATGAGCCTGGATACCCGGCGAGGACACTAAGGAACCGCATGTCCGGGGCCACCACTGCTTGGACATTCAGTGAGTGGCCCATTTTGCGGCTCCTGGAAGAAAAAAAAAAATAAAAATTTTTTTAGCAATACAAGGTAAACTACTCAAACACTCCTAACACCCTCCAAAAAACATGTTGTACAATCCAAATAGCAGTAACTAAGTACATAATTATTTTTAATAGCAACATTTATATGTATGTGGGCGAAAATAAAGATTAACATTGTAATCACTAATTAAGGTCTGCATTAAAATGTTTTGCTAAGGCCTACATTTAAAACATTGATGAAGGTATACACTGTAAACTGTTTCACAGGGACACTTTACAAGGAGGGATTAGGGTATACACTGTAAACTGTTTCACAGGGACACTTTATAAGGAGGGATTAACATATACATTGTAAAGTGTTTCACAGGGACACTTTACAAGGAGGGATTAAGGTATACACTGTAAACTGTTTCACAGGGACACTTTACAAGGAGGGATTAAGGTATACATTGTAAAGTGTTTCACAGGGACACTTTACAAGGAGGGATTACAGTATACATTGTAAAGTGTTTCACAGGGACACTTTACAAGGAGGGATTACAGTATACACTGTAAACTTTACAAGGAGGGATCAACGTATACATTGTAAAGTGTTTCACAGGGACACTTGAGAAGGAGGGATTACGGTATACACTGTAAACTGTTTCACAGGGACACTTTACAAGGAGGGATTAAGGTATACACTGTAAACTGGTTCACAGGGACACTTTACAAGGAGGGATTAATAGATAGTTACAATACAGTTTGCATAAACTATATAACAAAATGACCTATTTAACTTACCTATAGATGTACTCATCGGCTGCGGGAGGGACCAATGCAACGTGGGTGAAATCAATCGCACCCATGACGTTTGGCATGTCGGTGATATTATAAAAACCCAACTTAAGCGCGTTCAAGGCTACCATGTCGTCCGGAAATGAAATATATTTCGGACTAATGGTAGCCATGCCATCCAAAAACTTGTATAGCGAGCGGCTCAGCGTAGGCTGGGAGATCCCCACGGAGAGGGCACCCAGCCTCTGGAACGAACCGTTTGCCAAAAATTGCAGGCAGCCAAGCATCTTGGTCATACCTGAAATTGCTTGCCCCTTCCTTGTGGTGCGGGCTAACCATGGCCGCAGCTCACTATACAACTTATGGAGAGAAGCACGATTAAGTCGGGTCAGCTCGAACAACTCAACGTCATGCATGCGATCGATATGCATGCGTCGCCGGTGCAATCTGGCCTCGGCCCTGCTGACACATGCAATGCCCTGGAGCTGAATGCGCTCATATTCCTCCACAAAGCCGCAAAACATGGTCAAAAGCAAGCAAGCCGAGTGCAAAATGGTCCCGTAAGTGGATCGCAAATGAAACCGTTTTATAGGGCAATCAGCTCTCTGAATGAGGTGCAAGCCCATCCCAATAACGCAAGTTATCTGAAAGAACACAAAATATCAGATTTTGATGGGAAAATGATCAGAACTAACACAAATGATCCGATTTTGTTCCATCCATTGAAAGCGCATATACGCATTAGAGGGAACGAACATACGCATGGAAAAATGAACGTAAAAACCCAAAAAAAGGCAAAACAGACACAAAAACATACACAGACACATACAAAAGTCCAGACGTATATGTCTCTGAATCGAGCCTATAGTACGAAAGAATTGCCACACGGCAGCATTCCATAAATAAGAATCTAAAATCATAAACCTAGAGCGTCCATCACCACCACCTTATTTTGCTCCCCCTCTGGAGTCTACAAAAGCAGCATCAGCTGAGCAAACCATACCAGCAGACCTAGCCCTGTGCCATTTTGCAGATGATCTGGTCAAACCTTGGCTTGGCTCTTTGTTGCTGCCAATATGTCCAGGATGCCAGCATGTCCCTTCCTTGTTGCCTGGTTCCCAGGTTCTGTCCAAAATGACAACATCATACTCTGTCAGGCTACCGGGTATGAACCCTGATTGCGGAGACTAAGAACCAGCTCACCTCTCAACTGGGAAACCTGAAATCTAAGGACCGACCTGGTTTTCACTAGAGCCTCTAAAGGTGAGGATAGGCTGGGCTGCAGGAAGGCCCCAGGTCAGACAACCTAGGAGTGGGTATTGCCAAGTTCTGGGTAGAGGACAGACCAGAGCTGGACTGGAGACGTGGCTGGCAGAACTGGATCAAAGTAGTAAACAAGACGAGGTCGTCAGAAGAGCAGGAGCGTAGTCAGAATCAAGCTGGATTGTTACACAGGAATGGAAGACTGGAACTCAGGAACAGGCAGGAGAAATGACCAACTGGCAATGCAGCTCAGGGCTCACCAGTATTTAAAGGCCCAGGTGCATGCCCCTGCACATGCACACAATCTGTTGGGTTGAATGCTGCACAAATGTGCGTGTATAAGCACCCCTCAACAACATATTTTGCTGCTACAGCCGATTACTGGCACTGCCATTTCTAGTGTGCAAATGCGATCGTATGGGTAGCCTTGGCGCCATCTGCTGGGAAACAATAGGAACAGTCCTGGTTCTATGACATACTCCCCCTCCTGATCCCCACCAATTGCCTGTTATGATTTTTCATCTTGGTCTACTTGCCCCCCCACACCACAACCACCTTTATAAATGCCAGTTTGTCCATGTCTACCACCACTGCCACAATTATGCGTTTCGGACATGGCTTCCACCTCCACCGCCTACGCAACACACTCCAATTCTGTCTGTCATCAAGCAAATTCTCCTCATCACTATCTATAGTATCCAGGCTGCTGAGAAAAACTAGCGCCCCACTAGGTGGGGGCAGTGAAGATACTGATGATGAAAGAGAAGGGCTTTTTTATTGTGATGTGTAGCTGTAGCTGAAGAATCCACTGAAACTTGGCTTAAAGTCATTGCATCAGAGTCTTCCTCCTGAGATGAGCGAGAGTAAGTCAGCCTGTCCACAATAGATGCATTGTCCAAAATAACATGTCCACTGGAGAAAACAGATAACTCTTGCTTGCTGATGCTGCTACTACTACCACGTACATTGCTGCTGCTGCTACTACTAGCAGTGGCAGGCCTGGGCAAATGGGTGCTGCCACTACTATGGCTGGCCCTGGACAAATGGCTGCTGATCACAGTGTTGGTACTGGCACCAACATCCTTAACCTTAGTGGCAGAAGGAATTGCAGGGCTGTCTTTTTCTCTACCTCGTCCTTTCCCACCCTTTCCTATCCCAGACATTTTACTTAGTATTTAAAAAAAAAAAATATTCGGAGCAGCGCACACTTGCACAGCTCAACTAAAACAGACAGATGTTCCATAAAATATTGCTTGGTTGGTGAAAAAGATTGTTGTTTTTAAACTGTATTTAAAAAAGAGGCACTGTGAGAGTCAGAGAGACAGGGCCTGCACAGCTAAAACAGAGTTGCTCCGACAAAACTTTGCTTGGCAGGTAAGAAAGATATATTTTTTTAAACTATATTAAACAAAGAGGTACCGTGGACTCCAACTTATAAAGAGACGGGGCCAGAACACTTAAAACAGAGCTGCCCACCTTGTTTTTTCTTTAGACTGTATTTAACATAGAGGCACTATGGACCCCAAATTAGAAAGAGATGGGGTCAGCACATTTAAAATGGAGCTCCTTGTTTTTTTTTTTAAACTGTATTAAACACAGAGGCACTGTGTGCTCCAAGTTCCCCAACACAGTGACAGGGGCTAGCTAAACCAGATGTGGCCAAAAAATAAAAAAAACCCTCACTGCACTGAAGTTTTCAGACTTAACAGGGTGGACTACAATGACCAGGCAGAAAAATAGTTTTTCTGTTCAGCACCCCCCCCCCCTCCAAGCGTTCCACTGTGCCCACTTAATTTCCTGTCCCTTCTTTTCTCTTATGCTGTGGTTCAAAATACCCTAACCTGCCCCTGCTCTAAGAGCAATGCTCTCTCTGCAACAGCCAGCTGGATAATGGTGGTTACACAACATGCGACTATCTCCTGCGATAGCACCTCCTGATTTGGCCCAGCTATCCTGACCTCTTAAGCTGCGACCATGTGACCCTGTCTCTCTGCTTCTCTCTGGCTGGCCGTGACTTGTGGTGTGGTGTCGGTGAAATCCCACCAGGTTCATCATCTGTGTCCCGCCGCAAACCACTTTTTCTGTAATTCAGGTCGAAACCGGGTTCTATCGGTTCGGTTCGCTCAGCTCTAATACGTATGATATGCAATGAAGGCTACATGTGAACATGTTTTTTCAGAGGTACAGAGTATAAAAAGGCAAACAAATAAATAAGCTGTACAATTCAATTGAAAAGCAAACTGAAAAATCACATTTCAATTCCTGTTCAATAATTGCCGGTTCACAACATTAGACAAAGTGGATCTACAGTATGGACAGGATTTTAACTGTCTTCATGATAGGTCCTTGTTCCTACTGATTTGGATGCCCACTGTATGAAACCCTGCCAAATGCCAAAAGTCACCGACCTGGGGGTCCCATGGTGCATGTGCATTAGCGCTGTATGTCAAGCATATTGATACATATCATAAATCTCTATTCACAGAGCACACAATAAGGGTAGCAGCCACATCCCCGGCCTCTCTGCAGTCTGTGGCACACTTACTCCCCCAGCCTATTAGAATGGCTGGGCACAGGAGTGCATTTCAGCTGTGATATGCTGTGGATGCAGCTACAGCCTGTGAATATGCCATAGGCCCACCAGAAAGGTGAGTTATTAAAGTTATTAGCAGAAGGTTGAGGAGGGAACTCAGAGGTTTCTTAAGACATGGACTCTCTGGGAGGTGTCACGGGCTTCATCTGACTTCCAGGCGCTACTAGAACGCGTTAGCTGGTGCGGTGGAAGATTGGAGGGACCTGATACCCTCTTAATCGGCGAGAGGTGGTGTGGTGGGATCGGGGGGGGGGGGGTCGGGGTTTGGGCACGGGACACCGGGCCCCGGGGTTCCTTTTTCTTAACTCGTTCTTTTGTTTCCTCTTTCTTTCCTTTCTCTCTTTAACCTCCCTGGCGGTGTTCCCGAGCGTGACTCGGGGTTAATTTTCACTGCGGTAACTCGGTAACCCCGAGTCACGCTCGGGGTAGATTAGGCAGAGGAGCAGTCTCCTTACCTTTTCCCTGCGATCCAGCGATGTCCCCGCTGTGATCGCAGGTGAGAGCCCCGGCAGCTGCGTCCGTCTGACTTCCTGGTTCCGTCTCTGTGAGCCACAGAGGCTCATGGGGGCGGAACTGGGCGGCATATTTAAACGTCATGGTAACGCTTTGTGCACAAAATTGCACATAGAATCAGAACGCCAGGGAGGTTAACTCCTCTTTTCCCTTGGATCGCTGGGGGAAATGGACTCGGTCGCTATTTACCGGCACCAGCCGGTGGGGTCCCCAGTCGGATCCTGGCTTGCGTCTCTAGTAGGGGATTGCGGTATGATTGGGTCCCCCTGGGCCGAACGAGATTGTGATGTTTTGTGTTTGACTGATGTCTCATTTTCGCCCTGTGATCCTCTATGTTCCTGTCTCTATCTACTGTTATGCAAAAAACTCAATAAAGACATATTGAAGTAAAGCGATTAGCAGAGTTGTACACAGAATGCAGATAGTCAGACAGCCATAGAGTCTTTTAGACCAGCAGGTGATGGGTCCCCTTTAAAGTTATTCTGATTTAAAGTCCAGTTGTTCTAGTAGGTGTTTCCATACATTTTACATTTTCATTTGCTTATTTCTCCTATTATCCCCAGTTGTACTGTTAGTATAGTTAGTCACCCATGGTTCCCTATCTGGTGTATCCCTCCCAACAGGTTATATTTGGTGGCTGATAAGCAAAGCTTAGATCATAGACATAAATGGGTGATCCCAGTTAAACACCCTTTCCCAGTACTCGCTACCACGCCTCAATACCATTCAATACATTTTATTACCGTATTGCCCTATAAGACGCACCTGCCCATAAGATGCACCCAGGATTTGGAGGAGAAAAATAAGAAAAAAAATATTCTAAGCTAAATGTTGTGCTAAAACACCCCATTACAGGCAGTGTGGCATCCCCCATCCCATTCCTAATGGGCAGTGTGGCATTCTCCCCTCCCATAGGCAGTGTGGGATGCCCCCATCCCATTCCCATAGGCAGTGTGGCATGCCCCTATCCCATTCCCATAGACAGTGTGGGATGCCTTCATCCCATTCCCATAGACAGCGTGGTATTCCCCCTTTCCTATTCTCCATATAGGCAGTGTGGCACCCCCCTCCAATTCCCCATATAGGTAGTGTGGCATTTCCATCCCCCTCTCCCCATCCCATATAGGTAGTGTGGCATTCATCCCCCCCTCCCCTTCCCATATAGGTAATGTGGCATTCATCCCCCCTCCCCATCCCATATAGGTAGTGTGGCATACATCCCCCCCTCCCCATCCCATATAGGTAGTGTGGCATTCATCCCCCCTCCCCATCCCATATAGGTAGTGTGGCATACATCCCCCCCTCCCCATCCCATATAGGTAGTGTGGCATTCATCCCCCCCTCCCCATCCCATATAGGTAGTGTAGCATTCATCCCCCCTCCCCATATAGGTAATGTGGCATTCATCCCCCCTCCCCATCCCATATAGGTAGCGTGGCATTCATCCCCCCATCCCATATAGGTAGTGTGGCATTTATCCCCCCCTCCCCATCCCATATAGGTAATGTGGCATTTCCATCCCCCCTCCCCATCCCATATAGGTAATGTGGCATTTCCATTCCCCCTCCCCATCCCATATAGGTAATGTGGCATTTCCATTCCCCCTCCCCATCCCATATAGGTAATGTGGCATTCATCCCCCCTCCCCATCCCATATAGGTAGTGTGGCATTTCCATCCCCCCTCCCCATCCCATATAGGTAGTGTGGCATTTCCACCCCCCCCTCCCATTCCCCATAGGCAAAAGTAAAAAGTGAGTAAAAAAAAAAAGTAAACTCACCTTTCAATCCTCCCCGCTGTCCTCGCCGTCTTCACACAGACACACTGGCTTTGAATAGAGGTGGGCGTGGCAGGGACAGTGCGAGTGTCAGTGGTAGGGACAGTGCGAGTGTCAGGGAGCAGCTGCCCCGCCGCTTGCACTGTCCCTGCCACCTCTCCACGGTGCCAGCAGACAGAGACACCAGAACTTAAACAGGCCGAGTGTTCACTCTATGCTGGCGCTGCAGAGAGGAGGCGATGGGGGCAGCTGTATCTGCCACCTCCTCCGCAGCGCGAGAAGGCGGCAGATACAGCTGCCCCCATCGCCTCCTCTCTGCGGCGCCAGCATAGAGTGAATGCTCGAGCGTCGGCCACGCCCACCACTGTAACAGGCTGGGTGTCTGGCTCTGCAGAGAAGGCTGCCTCCGCAGCTTCCGCGAACGCGAGCGATGGAAAGGTGAGTTTACTTTCTGGTTTTTATTTAGTTTTTTCCCACCTTCGCCCGATAAGACACATGGATATTTTCCCACAACTTTTTGGGAAAAATAAGTGCGTCTTATAGGGCAAAAAATACGGTATAACAAAAACATATATTTTCAATAAATAGATAAAACACACATAATGATCCTAAATTAATTCTATCACACATGAACATTATTACAAAATCAGTTAAAAAGAAGAGCCTATTCATCCTAATGAATGCTGTATAGTCCTTAAAGCATATTCATATTCATGGGTGTTTCTCTTCAAGAAGTTGCTTTATCAACACACTAAATTCATCTAGAAAAAAGAAATATATACAAGAGAGACTTATGAATAATGACTGTGTATGGTTCATTGGCAATACACTATACAACTCCTTTTCTACTAGTGTGGGTTTGTCCTACTGGAGAACTGCGATAGGGTAGACAATAGGGATGAAAATTAAGGTATTATATTGTTGCCAGTTTATGCTGATATAACACCTCCAAGTTGTTGTGGCCATGTCCACCTTTATAACAAAAGTATGCCTGTTAGTTTTGAGTGGATCCAACCCGCAAAGTTTGGATCTGTGCTGTACTTTGCGGGTGCGTGCGCCCAAAGCCGAACATGGATTTCACATAGAAGTGCGTGCGTTTGGCGTTTGAGCTGGACTAGAGTAGGGTTGGACACACTACTGCTACATTAATACCATTGGCTTGTCACTACTGGAGTTTGGGTGTCCCCTTATGTCTTAACTTTTCTGTAAAGACTGGGATGAGAATGTTCCCTTATACCTTAACTTGCTGGAAAGACTGTGGGTAGCATGCCCCTTTATACCACAACTTGCTGTAAAGACTGGGGTGAGTGTACCCCCTTAAACCACAGCTAGCTATTAAGACTGGAGTGAAAGTGCTCCTCTTTACCACAACTAGCTGTAAAGACTGGGGTCAGTGTGCCCCCTTATACCACAACTAGCTCTAAGCACTAGAGTGAAAGTGTCCCCTTATACCACAAGTTTCTCGGCACTAGGTGCATTTTCCTGTGATTTTTCTATTTGTCCATTTCGGCCCACTGTAACTGCAGGTGTCTAACTATGCAGAAAGCAGCAAATAAGGGACAGGGTTGTGGGCCGGGGTGCTTCTGCTGCGGGGTGAAGCCAGAACATATTGAGGCAGTCATAGATTATATGGCACAAAGTAATACCAGCTCCACGGGATATTCTTACACCCACTACACTGCAGCCTGAGATTGCAGAGCTCTCCAACTCACTCCCCATAAAATCTGCAATACTGTCCCAGACAGAATTCACAGAGTCACTAATGCTCTATTATGACACTCCTAGCTGGGATATCGTGGGCCATCCACCTGCCGCTGCCCCAGTTGCAGACCTAGGGTTCCCAGCAGACCATCACAAGATAACCTTGATGATGATGAAACCCTAGTGCCTACTGCAGCAGCTTTCTGCAATGTTGAGGCTGGTAGGGATGGTAGCAGGGAGGAGTTAGTGGAAGAGGATGCCAGTGAGTATGACGAGGTCCTAGACCCTACATGGACTGAAGGACATCAGAGTTCAGAGGTGGTGGTGGTGGACTGGCATGGGACACATATGTTGGGCCAAGGAAGACACAAATGTTGTGGGCAACTGTTTTGATGTAAGGCGGACCATTGAATTTACAACCAATTTAAAGTGGTTTGGGCTACCCATAGATGTGGTACCAAGGATGTAACCCTGGTGGAGTATTTGAAGCAAGTTATGCAGCAAACAGCTGGCCAGCAGCTACTACTGTACAAGAGGCAACCCCTGCACCAACAGCTGCACTGCCTGCCATGGCTGCCCCAAACCCACCATCAAGGCCATGGCCACACATAAGGAACCCAGCCAATGAGGGGAGCACAGACACTGATGATGTAATTGTGAATACATAACAAACCAGGGGCAAGGGGGAAGAGTCAACTGAGCCCAAATTTTGCAGGTGCTGCTGGGCCAAATGGTGGAGGCAAGCCAACAAAATGTCAGAATGCACCCACTGCCTGAGGCACACCAGCCAGCAGAGAGTGTCAGCCAGGCCAATTCACCCTAATCAAGGCCGATGGACTTTTGGTGGGAATTCTTTTGTTTTTTGTTGAGGGGCAAACATTTATGTTACTGAAATTTGGGCACTGTGTTCCCCTTGAGCCACCCATGGAGGGGTGCATTGTAGATACAACCCCTGGCAAAAGTTATGGAATCACAAGTCTCTGAGGATGTTCCTTCAGTTGTTGAATTTTGTTGAAATGACAAAAAACTAAAGGCATTTCAAATGGCAACAATCTGGCTTTAAGAAATACTAAAAAAGATCAAGAAAAATAATTGTGGCAGCCAGTAACAGTTACATTTTTAGAAAAAGCACATTTGAAATGCCTTTAGTTTTTTGTCATGTCTGTGATATGCTTTTTTTCAACAAAATTCAACAACTGAGGGAACATCCTCAGAGACTGGTGATTCCATAATTTTTGCCAGGGGTTGTATATACCCTAAATGAAAGACGTGAAACATCCACTTGTTTTGGCTATTATAATTTCACATACCAGAACACATTAGCGAAATAAACAATAGCAAAGCAAAACACACAAATACATCAACACAAATCAAGTAAAGGAGTTGTTGACTAAATGCTGGAATAAAGTAGGCCATGTATCTCGGGAGCTGCATCAGCTGTTGCCCCTCCAAATATGCTGACACCCTCTCTGTTAGGGCCAAATTGTGGAGGGCAATACAGAACATGATGATTTAAACAGCATTGACAGGCTTGTATTGGAGGGCACCCCCTTTGTGGTTCAGACACCATAACTGAAACTTCAATAGGCCAAAGGCGCACGCCACAACTGCCTGAGTGTGGCAGTAGGCCCGATTATAGGCCTCCTTGTCATCTGTCTGGGGCCTTCAAAAGGGTGTCAGAAGCCAGGGAAGCAAGGGATAAACTGAATCACCTAAAAGGACATCAAAAACCAACATTAACACCAAATAATGACCAAAACGCCCAAACAGCATAAACCAAGTCCTAATTGGAACCAGTAGGAGACAGTAGTGGTGATGTGGGCAGGGATAAAACTAGGCACCCACAACAAAGTAGCAACACGACAAAAAAGCCTTTAAACTGGATAAAACTGTGGAAATGCAATGCTAACAATAGACATGCAGAGCCAAGAGAAGAATAGACACACCCAGAAGCCAGCTGCCACTCAGCTTGCCGCTCTCAAAAGGGGATATAAAATCTCGAACTTCACAAGATGATTGCCTTGTGGGACCAGCATGGAAAGCCATACAAAATTCTGAAAAAACAGTCCCACAACGCATTAGAGGTTAAGAGAGTGGCCAATCTGGAGGTTTCTGAAATAAAGCCAAACACTCAGAGAGTAAATAGAGTTGCTCCAAGTAATTAATTGCAAATACAATTCTAAATTACAAAGACACAACAAGGACACAAGGGAGCTTGTTTAGGGGAGCTGAGGCAAGAGTAGTGTAAAGACAGAAGAGGGGGCTAGAAGACATAAATACAGGATAGGAGTCAAGAAGGGGTGACAATAGTAGCCATAAACATACCAAAACATAAAAGCAGCTGGTGGAACAAGGGCCATGTGCGTGCAGTCGATGGCACCAATAACCCTTGGCATATTCGCTATGTTGAAAAAACCCAAACTCACAGCATTCCAGGCTGCCATGCTGTCAGGAAAAGAGATGTATTTCTCCTGCAGGAAAGCAATTCTATAGAGAAATGTCAGGATGTGGCTCAGTGAAGGCAACTGACAGTGCCTGTAGCCTCTGGAAGTAGCAATTCACAAAAAATTTGTGGCAGCCAACCAATTTGGTCATACCTCCAGTTGCATGTCCCTTTCTTGTGGCAGGGGACAACCATGGCTGCAGTAAAGCTGAGAAAAGATTCCCAAGAGAAAGGTGGTTCAGTGGGTCAATTCGAATACCTGCTGATCAGTAAAAAAAAATGGGAGTTTCACGTCTTTTCCGTATGTGGAAATGCGTATGAGAGAGGCTTTGAATCAGGCCGATTGATGAATTTATTTATTTATTTATTATGATTTATTTTTTAATTTGTTTAGCTTTCTGCTATTGTTTTGAGTAGTTTCCCTAGACCATTTTGCGCAGGGCAATCGGCCAGGTGTCTCCCCCCTAATTTGACTTCCAACACCCCAAAAAAAAAAAATTTTTATTTGTGTATTTCTTAATTTTTTTTAGTTTTCTGTTATTGTTTTAAAAAGTTTCCCTAGCCGATTTTGTGCAGGGCAATCACCCAGGTGTTACCCCCAAATTAGGCCTCCAGCCCCTGTAAAAAAACAAATGTTTTAATTTTTTCTTTATTGGAGTATTACTTACATTTTTTTGGATTCTGTTATTGTTTTGAATACTTTCCTTAGCCCATTTTGTGCAGGGCAATAGCCCAGGTGTTACCCTCGATTTTCAGCCCGCTAGCCCTTGCTGGCCCCATTTTACAGCCATTTTTGTGCCTCAAAGTTCGGGTCCCCATTGGGGTTTGGGGCCACTGGCCCGAACTTTGGAGGCAAGTTGGACCAAACTCGGCGAATCTGAACTTCAACCAACCCACTAATCACTAATGGCTGTATTGGTCTACGTATGTTTTTCCAGAAGGGGGGCCTTCTATGTAGCGTTAAAACATCTCCACCTAAAATGCAAAAACATTAGTGTACCCCTAATTAAGTCTCAGCAGCATAGATAAGAAATGTATGTGGGTGCAGGGCAGCAGGTTCAATTCCCGCTGTTAGCATGGGGCTCTGCCCACTCACCCTCCCTCCGAAATTTGTGTGCATTTGATGCACTCCAACCTGAAGAGCATTTGAGGAAGCGCCCCTTACAATGATGGCTCCCTCGCCTGGCAATAAAGGGCTCAGGCTTGGATGGAAATCAACTGTGAACTAAGTGCACTCCACAACATGAGCGCGAGAAAGCTCCCAACTATCTCCCACACTACCACAGCACCGCCCCCAGGACAAGCCCCAACCCACAATGAGAAATTCTTCTAAAAAAGTTTAATGGTTGTAGGCATGCCCCTGGATGAGGCTTCCACATAGCATTGAGACAGGGGGCTTCCAGGAATCGTATCCACCTTAAATTCACTCCTAGTGAGATCATATTATAAAGTTCTGCACAGTTAAATTGGTCCAAAACAATCTTTTATTGATGTAGTTGACAAACCACAATGACACACATTTACAACTATTAATAAAGTTTAAATCTGAAACTGGGTGTCCAAGTATTCAAAGGTATATACACAGATAAAGCTATATATGGCACATTAATAATAAATAAATTAAATAAACACAATCAATAGATCTGATGTGTATAATAATAACATATATAAAAAGTAGCTAGTGGCAAGCTGCAAATGTGATTACACATGTCCCTCTGATCTTTATCTAATTCAAACATGTTTGCACTCATCAAAAGCCTTGTATTATTATTTTAATTTATTGAGCAGCTTTTTGTCACATATAGCTTTCTGTATTTAGAGTGTTAGGGATTGACTAGTAGCACTTTTTGCACTTTTGCACTTTTTTGGATTGTGCGATATTAGATATGTAGGTTTCGTTTTGGTAGATTGTATAGATCCATATGCAAATCCATATCATCCATATCATCCATATCTATATCAGATCCATAACAGTTGCTCCTGTTTTTCACAACAGTCAACATAACCTACAAATAAGACATGAATAGGAAACTAGGTTATACTCATTCATAAAGACCCGTGCATATAAATGTACACTTTGACATTTATTTCTCCGTATTTATTTGATGTATAATGGAATTGCAAGTCTCTATACACTGGGCTGTACTGATAATTCACAAAGAAAATCAGATAACAACCTCAAGCAAGGTTAAGAACAACATAGGCTGGGAGGTTAAGAGTTTTTTTCTACATTATATATTTTATAACTAGTGATGAGCGAGTAGTATTCGACCGAGCCGGTATTCAATCGAATACTACGCTGTTCGTCATACTCGATTTCGATCGAGTACAGCGGCGATGGCGCACTCACAATTCGTTTCCCCTCCCACCTTCCCTGGCGCGTTTTTTACACCAATCACCATGCAGGGGGGGTGGGACAGGTCCTGGGAGGATGCTGGCATCGCGAAAACGGCGTCTACACGCATTGGCTGGAAAAACCATGTGACCTCGAATATACAAAACTCAGCACTTCCTCTTCGTCAGCATTAGCAGCTTGAACTTAGTGAGGGACAGACGCTCACAGCAGCGAAAGACAGGCTGTCGCTGGCAGGGCCCCAGAAGCTCGGAATATCGCTTTTACCACCATCTATACCAGCTACCAGAAGACAAGAGAGTCATTAAGAGCCCTTATTAGGGCTACTACGCTGAACGGTATATGGCTCATATGTAGGCAGGCAGGGCCCCAGAAGCTCAGAATATAGCTTTTACCACCATATATACCAGCTACCAGAAGACAAGAGAGTCCTTAAGAGCCCTTATTAGGGCTACTACGCTGAACAGTATATAGCTCATATTCTATGTAGTCAGGCAGGGCCCCAGAAGCTCAGAATATAGCCTTTACCACCATATATACCAGCTACCAGAAGACAAGAGAGTCCTTAAGAGCCCTTATTAGGGCTACTACGCTGAACAGTATATAGCTCATATCCTATGTAGGCAGGCAGGGCCCCAGAAGCTCAGAATATAGCTTTTACCACCATATATACCAGCTACCAGAAGACAAGAGAGTCCTTAAGAGCCCTTATTAGGGCTACTACGCTGAACAGTATATAGCTCATATTCTATGTAGTCAGGCAGGGCCCCAGAAGCTCAGAATATAGCTTTTACCACCATATATACCAGCTACCAGAAGACAAGAGAGTCCTTAAGAGCCCTTATTAGGGCTACTACGCTGAACAGTATATAGCTCATTCTAGCTATATACACACTGCACACAACGGCTGCTTTAGTGAGGGGTAGCTGCTGCTGCTGGAATAGGGACAGAAAGACTTCAGTGGTGTATTACCACCTATATACAAAACTATATACACTCTGCTCAAAACGGCTGCTTTAGTGAGGGGTAGCTGCTGATGCTGGAATAGGGACAGAAAGACTTCAGTGGTGTATTAGCACCTATATACAAAACTATATTTTGCACTACTGTTTTGTGTCCTCTGTGCCAACAAAACCTTGTTATATACCCGGTGCGTATAGGCACCATTTCACCTTCTGGCAGTATACGGCTGTATAGCCAGGTGTTTTTCTTAAAAATATTTTTATATTTGGCACTACTGTTTTGTGTCCTCTTTACCAACAAAACCTTGTTATATACCCGGTGCGTATAGGCACCATTTCACCTTCTGGCAGTATACGGCTGTATAGCCAGGTGTTCTTCTTAAAAATATATTTATATTTGGCACTACTGTTTTGTGTCCTCTGTGCCAACAAAACACTGTTTTATACACGGTGCGTATAGGCACCATTTCACCTTCTGGCAGTATACGGCTGTATAGCCAGGTGTTTTATACACGGTGCGTATAGGCACCATTTCACCTTCTGGCAGTATACGGCTGTATAGCCAGGTGTTCTTCTTAAAAATATATTTATATTTGGCACTACTGTTTTGTGTCCTCTGTGCCAACAAAACACTGTTTTATACACGGTGCGTATAGGCACCATTTCACCTTCTGGCAGTATACGGCTGTATAGCCAGGTGTTCTTCTTAAAAATATTTTTATATTTGGCACTACTGTTTTGTGTCCTCTGTGCCAACAAAACACTGTTTTATACACGGTGCGTATAGGCACCATTTCACCTTCTGGCAGTATAGGGCTGTATAGCCAGGTGTTCTTCTTAAAAATATTTTTATATTTGGCATAACGCGTGGCCAAAAAAGTAAAACGTCTGAAATGCGGAGGGCTAGCGCAAAGGGACGTGGACGAGGACGGGGGCGCGGAAATGCTGGTGGGGGCACAAACCGCGTTGAAGCCAGTGGGGATACAATGCGTGCTGGTGAGGGGCAGCCAGCATTACGCTCATCCAGCTTCCCTGCCTTTATGGGACAGTTATGCGGGGGGCGGGGTACACCTCTGTTAAGGCCTGAGCAGCGTGAACAGGTGGTGCAATGGATGGCCGATAACGCTTCCAGTCACTTGTCCACCACCCAGTCATCCACACAGTCTCACTCTGACCCTCCTTCCTCCCAACCTGGCCAACAGAGTCAGCCCACCCTTGACCCCTCCCAGGACCTCTTTTCGGGTCCTTTTCCAGATGTGCTGCAAGAATCCCAGGAGCTAGCAGAGAAATTTGTTTGTAGTGATGCCCAAACACTTGAGTATCCGCCATCTGCTAGTGATGTGGACCCGGAACCAGCATCTGCTATCATGAGCGATGATGATGAGACGCAGTTGCCATCAAGGGAGGCTGTTGGAATGTCCAGTGGGCAGGAGGAGGAGCAGAGAGAGGAAGTGGAAGAGGAGGTGGTGGACGACGAAATGACCGACCCCACTTGGACAGGGGTGATGTCCAGCGGGGAAAGCAGTGGAGATGCGGTCTGCGCATCACCGAATAAGGCAGCAAGAGGCAGAGGACAGTTCAGAGGCAGAGGACAGTCCAGACAGAGAAGGCAGGCCACAGCCAGCAGGGCCGAAGCTCTTCCCGGCAGCAGGCAGTCGCGCGAAGCTCCCCCATCGAGGCCTCGTACTTCTGTGGTGTGGAGATTTTTTAATGTTTGCGCGGATGACAAACTGAGCGCGGTTTGCGCAATCTGCCACTCAAAACTGAGTAGGGGCTCTGAGAAGAGCAATCTGACCACCTCAGGCATGCGCCGTCACTTGCAATTCAAGCACTGGGCTGAGTGGGAGAGAGCAAACGCAATGCAACCTGCGCCCCGTCTTGCTGCCACTGCCTCTTCCCCTTTGTTGTGTGCTGCCACTGCGGTCCAGACCTCCAGCCAGGACACCTCCACATCTGCCTCTGCCTCGGCTACTTTGGGGCCTTCTCCTTCAGCCCCCCCTTCCCCCGCATCTTCGTCTGCACCTTCCATCTCCTCGTCCCATCAACTGTCCATCTCGCAGGCGTTCAACCGCAGGCGGAAGTACGCCTCCAGTCACCCCCAAGCCCAAGCCTTAACCTGCCTCATCTCCAAACTGCTGGCCCTGGAGATGTTGCCGTTTAGGCTTGTGGAGACGCAGGCCTTCCGCGACCTGATGGCGGCTGCCGCACCTCGCTATTCCGTCCCTAGCCGCCACTATTTTTCCCGGTGTGGCGTCCCCGCCCTGCACCAGCACGTGTCGCGTAACATCAGGCGGGCCCTGAGGTACGCAGTCAGCGCAAAGGTCCACTTGACCACCGACTCGTGGACAAGCGCTTGCGGCCAAGGACGCTACATCTCTTTGACGGCACACTGGGTGAATGTTGTGGAAGCGGGGACGGGGTCGCAAACAGGGACGGCCTACATACCACCCCCGCCCAAGATTGCCAGCACGGGTTCTGATAGACCCCCCTCCTCTTCCTCTTCCTCTTCCTCCTCCTCCTCCTCCTCTGCCTTAACATCGCCCTCAGCCCCTAGCTGGAAGCGTTGCAGCACTGGCGCGGGGAGACGTCAGCAGGCGGTGCTTAAGCTCATCAGCTTGGGCGACAGGAAGCACAGCGCCGCAGAGGTGAGGCACGCCATATTGCAGCAGACAGAGATGTGGCTGTCGCCGCTGCAGCTAGGACCAGGCATGGTCGTGTGCGATAATGGCCGTAACCTGGTGGCGGCTCTGGAGCTTGCAGAACTCAATCACGTACCATGCCTGGCCCACGTTTTTAATTTGGTAGTACAAAAGTTTCTAAAGACTTACCCCAACCTGGCAGAGCTACTGGTCAAAGTGCGGCGCTTGTGCGCTCACTTTCGGAAGTCAACTGTAGCTGCTGCTAGCTTAAAAAAAATCCAGCAACGCCTCCATTTGCCTCAACATCGGCTGTTGTGCGACCTGCCCACTCGCTGGAATTCAACCTATTGCATGTTGGCCAGGGTGTGTGAGCAGCAGAAAGCATTGATGGAGTACCAGATGATGCATCCACGCGTGCCTCCAACTCAGCTCCCTCAGTTTGCCAACCACGAGTGGCCATGGATGGCAGACATATGCAATGTATTGCGTATCTTTGAGGAGTCCACTAAGAAGGTCAGCAGCGAGGACGCTATAGTGAGCGTAACCATCCCGCTCCTATGCGTCCTTAAAGAATCGCTCATCGCAATAAGGGAGAACGCATTGCACACAGAGGAGACGGGGGTAGGAGGAGACGCAACGCAGGTAGACAGTCAGATCACACTTTTGTCTGCTGCTCGGTGGCAGTTGCAGGAGGAGGAGGATGAGGAGGAGGAGGACAACGTGGAGGTGGCTGTGGAAGAGGATGCTGGCGGCGAGGGTAGCAGTCAGGCTGTGTGCGTCCCATTGGTTCAGCGCGGATGGGGCGGAGAGGAGGAGGAAGAGGAGGAAATGGAAAATGATCCTTCTGGTGGGGGCAGTGACGTCATGCCTACTCAGAGTCTGGCACACATGGCTGACTTCATGCTGGGCTGCTTTTCCCGGGACATACGTGTTGTCCGGATATTGGAAAACAAACTATACTGGGTCTTCGCACTCCTGGACCCCCGGTATAAAGATAACTTCTCCTCTTTTATTCCGGTAGAGGAGAGGACGAATCGATTACTGGAATACCAGAGGGAACTCTTGCAGAACATGATGCAGATTTTCCCACCCAGCATCGCTGGCGGCAGAGAGGAGAGTGTCTCCCAGAGTCTGACAACATCGATCAGGCCCACAGCCACCAGGGGAACACTCTCCAAGGTGTGGGGCACGTTCATGTCACCCCCTCGTGCAACTTCCATCACTGCGGGGCCCGCTATCAGCAGGAGGGACAAGTATCGGCGGATGTTGCGGGACTACCTGGCAGACCACACCCCTGTCCTCCCCGATCCCTCGGCGACCTACACTTACTGGGTCTCCAAGTTGGACACGTGGCTGGAACTGTCCCTGTACGCCTTGGAGGTGCTTGCCTGCCCTGCCACCAGCGTGCTATCAGAAAGGGTGTTCAGCGCAGCCGGGGGCATTATAACCGATAAGCGCAGCCGCCTGTCAACCGACAGTGCCGACAGGCTGACGCTAATCAAAATGAACAGCAAGTGGATTGACCCGGACTTTGCTTGTACAACAGTGGAAAGCAGCCAAGAGTGAAGTGCCATCTGTATGAAGTGCCATTTCCTCCTCCTCCTCCTCCTCCTCCTCCTCCCTAACCGCCGTAGAATTGCTGTATTAATAAAAAAAAATTATGGCTCACCTCTTGGGCTTAATACAATCAATTTTTAAGAGGTCTCAGCTCTTGGGCCTCCACACAATTTTTAAAAGGTCTCAGCTCTTGGGCCTCCACACAATTTTTAAAAGGTCTCAGCTCTTGGGCCTCCACACAATTTTTAAAAGGTCTCAGCTCTTGGGCCTCCACACAATTTTTAAGAGGTCTCAGCTCGTGGGACTCCACACAATTTTTAAGAGGTCTCAGCTCGCGGGACTCCACACAATTTTTGAGAGGTCTCAGCTCGTGGGACTCCACACAATTTTTAAGAGGTCTCAGCTCGCGGGACTCCACACAATTTTTGAGAGGTCTCAGCTCGTGGGACTCCACACAATTTTTAAGAGGTCTCAGCTCTTGGGCCTCCACACAATTTTTAAGAGGTCTCAGCTCTTGGGCCTCCACACAATTTTTAAGAGGTCTCAGCTCTTGGGCCTCCACACAATTTTTAAGAGGTCTCAGCTCGTGGGACTCCACACAATGTTTGAGAGGTCTCAGCTCTTGGGCCTCCACACAATTTTTAAGAGGTCTCAGCTCGTGGGACTCCACACAATGTTTGAGAGGTCTCAGCTCTTGGGCCTCCACACAATTTTTAAAAGGTCTCAGCTCTTGGGCCTCCACACAATTTTTAAAAGGTCTCAGCTCTTGGGACTCCACACAATGTTTGAGAGGTCTCAGCTCTTGGGCCTCCACACAATTTTTAAAAGGTCTCAGCTCTTGGGCCTCCACACAATTTTTAAAAGGTCTCAGCTCTTGGGCCTCCACACAATTTTTAAGAGGTCTCAGCTCTTGGGCCTCCCCTACTGCTGGGGTGACACACTGTAACAAACCTCCTCCTGTAAGCTTCCCTGACTGCTGGGGTGACACACTGTAACAAACCTCCTCCTGTAAGCTTCCCTGACTGCTGGGGTGACACACTGTAACAAACCTCCTCCTGTAAGCTTCCCTTACTGCTGGGGTAACACACTGTAACAAACCTCCTCCTGTAAGCTTCCCTGACTGCTGGGGTGACACACTGTAACAAACCTCCTCCTGTAAGCTTCCCTTACTGCTGGGGTGCCAATGTAACAAACCTCCTCCTGTAAGCTTCCCTGACTGCTGGGGTGACACACTGTAAAAAACCTCCTCCTGTAAGCTTCCCTGACTGCTGGGGTGACACACTGTAACAAACCTCCTCCTGTAAGCTTCCCTTACTGCTGGGGTGACACACTGTAACAAACTTCCTCCTGTAAGCTTCCCTGACTGCAGGGGTGACACACTGTAACAAACCTCCTCCTGTAAGCTTCCCTTACTGCTGGGGTAACACACTGTAACAAACCTCCTCCTGTAAGCTTCCCTGACTGCTGGGGTGACACACTGTAACAAACCTCCTCCTGTAAGCTTCCCTTACTGCTGGGGTGCCACACTGTAACAAACCTCCTCCTGTAAGCTTCCCTGACTGCTGGGGTGACACACTGTAACAAACCTCCTCCTGTAAGCTTCCCTTACTGCTGGGGTAACACACTGTAACAAACCTCCTCCTTTAAGCTTCCCTTACTGCTGGGGTGACACAATGACACAAGAGGACATGTCTGACCACATCTCACACACACACACACACACACAATGACAATTAGGGGTGGGGTATATTTATTTTCCCCCTTGCCTATGCCATCTGTGGTTGTCATTAGGCAACGTGATTTTAAGGGGTGCAGAATTTTGTTCTTCTTTTTTGTACAGTTTGGCTTGGGGTCCATGGCAATGTAGAGGAAAGAAGGTTTCCTTGTCTTGTCTCACTTTACGTAGAAGTAATATTGTGTTTGGAGTGTATTGTTGAGAGGCTGTGATAGTGGCGTAATAGTGCGACTTGGGCGCGTTATATGCACCCAGACATGCTTCCCCTGCTGTCCCAGTTGCATTCCAGCAGTGTTGGCATCATTTTCTGATGTTTCAGGGTGGACTTGGTGACCTCCAAGTGGTCGAATTGAGATTTCCAAGTGTCGAGCATTTTTTTCCCATAGACTATAATGGGATTCGATATTCGGTCGAGTAGTCGAGTAACGCGGTCTATTCGAACCGAAATTCGAAATTTCGAATATTTCACTACTCGCTCATCTCTATTTATAACCACTGTACTTTAGCAATAAATTCATTTTTTTTTTCAAAATGACAAAAACTTGGAACATTTTAGCTGTAAGCCTATAATTTAGCTGGGTGAGCACTGTTAAGGTTAATGTATGCTGTTTAACCTTCTCCAAACCCATGCAATGTGATAGTAACTATGACAGGCTATAATAACTTAAGACAAAATTTGTCTCCTAAAAATTGTTGCTGTCCTTTGATTACTAAAAGTCAGATTAACTGATCTCAGAGTAGTTTCAAACCCAGTAATCTAAATGTTACCTGTATATTATTATCCACTGAATTCTTTTTTGAAGCATGCTACTTTTGAGCTATGCAAGAGAGCTACAATATTGTAAGAAATAGAGACTCCCAATAAAATCTAAAATGTTAGAGATGTAAGTTTAAAATAACTGAATGAGGTCTTTAGATAGCTACTCTTTCTTGAGTGATAATTTGGCTCCTCTTAGATGTTAATTTGATAATATCTTGCACACAAACTCTTTGGCAACAAAAGTTCCTTCCAGTTTCAGTTCGCCGTGTGTGTTACTTCTGGGTCATTTCACGGTGAACGGGCAGGCTGATTCATCATTAGCGCCAGGTAGCGACAGATGAGCGTCTGTATTGCGGAGCTCTGAACGACCGCTAGTGGCTGTCAGTCGCTATTACAGGGCTCCTCAGTCGCTACCTGCGGTTACTGTTAATCACGCTGCCAATGTCAAATATGCTTTAGAGGCGCTGTTGATTTGTTATACCTTATTCAATACAGCGCCTGAGCGTTTCTATGCTGTTGTATAGAAATCAATCTGTAAAAGTTAAAATTCTGCTATAACATAAGCCAAATAACACATGTAACCAGATGTTTTGAAGAAAAATATTTTTTTTTTTATTGAAGCATATATAGTTCTGAAGAATGTTTTTTTTTCCAAAAGCAGTTGTTCCCATCTTCATGGTGCCTGTAATGGAGACAAAAGTGTAGTTGGTTTATGTTTTTGTTTACAAATAAAGTCTTCTAAACACCCTTTTTTTTTTTTTTTTTTATATATCAACCACCTTTTTGGTTTATATATTATAAGCAAACCACTTTGTATTTTACAATATAAAATACCACCCACATATTTTTTATATTAATTTAAGCTACCCATTATTTTTGCTATTCATTTTAGACCACTCAAATATTTGTGGATTAATTTTTAGTATGCCCCTGTAGTACTGTAGTTGTTGTATAGTTAAGGTGAGCTAGCTTACCAAAAAAACGAGGCAATCATGCTTTGCCGTCGCTCATACCCAGTCTGGGTGTCCATATTACTGTCTGCGGCCATGTTGGGGACTTCTGGCACCAGTGCTGTTTCCTCGGGGGGTTCGATTCGGTGGCATATGCAAATGTTGTGTAGGACACAGCAGGCGAGGATGATTTTGGAGACCTTTTGTGGACTGTACAACATCTCTCCTCCTGGACGTGCCAAACAGAGAAAGCGTGCTTTCAGCAGACCGATGGTTCTTTCCACAATGCATCTGGTTTTGCGATGTGCTGCATTGTAGCATACTTGGGCAGAGGTCTGTGGGTTTCTGACCGGAGTCATTAGCCACGTTTTCTGCCGATATCCCTTGTCCGCTGTTGAATAAACAAAGTGAGAGAGAGCAATTAGTAAAGTACCATGAACATAATGTATACATTAAAGCTTGTGTTATCTAGCTGTGCAATTTATTAACCCAAATATTTAAATTGTTATTATGTCAAGGATAATTAATTACCCAGTAGCCATCCAGGTTGCATTTCATTGTTCTCAAACTTCTGGCACAAGACTGATTGCTGGAGCACATACGAATCATGGCATGAGCCTGGGAAGCCAGATCTCACGGTCCTCAGCTTCATGTCATGGTCACATACCACCATGACATTCATGGAATGGAATTGTTTTCTATTCCTATAATGCAGCTCCTGTGCACAGGAGGGTGGAAAGGGATATGTGTACCATCCACGCACCCTAGCACATTAGGTATCCCTCCCATGCGGTAGAACGCACGTTTAATATTGGCCACCTCCTCCTCAGGAAATGTTATTTAAATGGGGATAAGGTCGCTAATAGCCAGGACTACCTTGTAAAATATTCGGCTCATTGTAGCCTGGCTTATCCCGCTGAGGAGGGCTGAGGTTGCCTGGAAATTGCCCTGTGCCACTATATTTAACATGGCACAAAGACGAACAATGCCAGGGATGGATTGGGTGCGTCTGGTGGATTGATCGATTTTGGTCTTAATCTGATCATATAGGGACTGTAGTGCTCCACGATTCAGACGAAATCTGCTTCTGATCTGCTCGTCCCTTAAATCCCATACAGAGAGGCGGATGCCAAAGGATCGGGGTGCCCTAAGCCTCACAGCACCCTCTTCCCTTGACTCTTGACCTTCCTCTGCGCTGCCACAACAACAAATCCAAATACCCCAAACATCACCCCCACATCCACATCACACTCACTGGTCATAGCTTATGCACTCTCACAATCAAAATTCAACAATCTCACCACAAACACAACCAATCCACATACACAAACAATCCCAATCCTCACACAAATGCAGCTCGCCACAAAACCAGATGTATAGTGGTTAGAACCATCAGTCTGCTGAAAGTATGCTTGGCACAACCAAGAGGGGAGTTGCTGCACAACCCACAAAAGGTCCCTAAAACAATCCACACTTGCTGTATTCTACACAATATTTGCAGATGCCACAAAAAAGAAACTCCCAAAGAAACAGCACTGATGCCAGAAAAACACAACAAAGCCACAGATAGTAATCAGAAACCCAGCAAGCCAGTTCCTGGCAGCTATGTCAAAGTTACAAGCAACAAGCACCACAGCCTTTGCCACAGTGTATCAATATAAGAAAGAAAAATGTAATCCTAATTTATACTTATACAAAGGCCTGGTCCGCTTAGCCGCCTCTTGCGTTTGTTAGCTGTTTCCGGTCGGTAATTAGCTTACCACAGGTGTGGCAGAATCGCCTAGTGCATCCATAATAGCGTCGTTGTGCGGATCTGGTTGCACAGACATCTATTGTCAAATCCAAGGTAAACATTTTAATGTTTCAAATAGCCGTTTTTCGGACACCATTTCAAATGGTGGACATGGAGACATGGATACTAGTAATTACTAATGTCTATCTGGCTTTGTAGGTAGCTTATTAACTATTGACTTCAACACATGTTTGGCTGATACCTCATTCATTGTAGTCAAGATGTAGCTACACACATCTGTATAGTATGTGTCAATCAATTTACTGGCCCTGTTTGTGATTAGCTTATAAAGCACATAAAAACTGCCAGACACATTCTGCAATTGTTGCTATTCTCTAGGTTGCATGCGTCCTTTTGTGTTTGTTGTTTGGTGGTGTGTGCAGCTACAGGATGGAGCCAAATTCTGGAAATCTGTGTCTCCTGGAGCTCCCAGTACCAGTGGTGTGCTTCGTGGCCGCAGTCCTTCCTCAAAGAAAAGGGCCCAGGCTGAAGGTGAAGCACCACCCAAGCCCAAGCATGCCTATGCCAAGAGGAAGCCAGAATTTAATTTGGCGGATAATAATACTCTTGTGCGTCTGACACTGGCTAAGTGGGTGTTATTTTTTGTCTCCCAAAGTCAGTATTTAGGCAAACAAGAAAGGAGCAAATTGTGGGATGCCATTGGTGAGCAGCTTACTAGCAACTAGCACTGCTCAATATTCACGTAGTGGCACAGCCTGCAAGAAACGCTTCTACACTTTGCGAAGGGCAAATAATTGTTATAATTTGTTTCACATAGATGCCCTCAGAGTTGCATCAGCATCTCCTCATGAGTCTACATACTCTTTGGAAGCCAGTAAATGTATGTGTCAATGTGGCTTCCCCTAAAGTAAGTTAAATGTCTAGATGTAGCTGAATCATGATTTTCATTTGTAGGCCAAGTCCCAGCTTAATCTTTGGACCCCACTTCCTGTGTTGCAAGCCTACAGGACACTGTTGGTGTGTAGTGCAAAGCATACTGTATCCTTTGTGTATTTTGTTTATTAACGTGTATCTCTACAAATTTGTAAAAGGAAAACCATTGAAAGCTGTATAGTAATGTTTTTAAAACAAATGGTTACTATTTCAGAGTGATCAAATAAGTAAACTGTTAAATACATGAGGGCTTTCTTTTGGTGACATTACAATAAATTTTTAATAACAATACTATGGCAGCTTAAAGTAATAACAATTATATTTTCTGTCATTAGGCCCTAATACAGGAAGTGCTGGTCCTGAAAGGGCCATTCAAAGCGCGGCTGCTAGGGATGAGGGTAAGAATGTGTTTTAAAATTTTTAGGTAAGGATGTTGTATCTCATTACATGTTGTTGGCCTATTTACATTTGGTATGACCCATGTATTTTCAGGGCAAAGCTCTAGTGATGGGCTAAGTCTGGACATCTCCGATGTGGCGGGTATGTGTGCTTATAAATGTGATTATGATCTGTGGCCACACAATGAGTTGACCTTTATTGTTTAACAATGAGCTTTCTTCCCTAAATATCATACATGTAAAGGGTGTGTGTATTGACCAATTTGTAAAATTTAACAGGTATTCCATCTATACAGGTTAGACAAAGTAGAGACACAATAAAAACAAAACACAAATTAAAACTGTTTTTCTATTTAGTATATGTGATGTTGCCACCACTATCGGATGATGATTTGCCCCTTCCTGGCGGCCAGACACCTGAACTATTTGAGGAGGGCCACACTCAGGTACCATTGCTTAGTTGGTTATGGTTGTGAAAAGTTTAAATTTAATTTGGACACTCATGTAAAACCATGTAACACCATACTTAGGAGCTTAGGGGGAATCCTTGACGGCAACCCAGGATGTGGCCTCCTCACAAGTCCCATGTGGTCAGGCTTCAGAGCCAGCACAAGAGGTACATGTTAATCTAAACATAGATATGGTTGTAATGCTGAATACAATCAGTAATATAATATCTTGCTTTTTATTTTAGATGACTACACAAGACGACTGGTGGTGTCCCCACCAGTGCTGAGCTCTATGAGTTAGGGAGCCGGATGCTGGAGTGAAAGTGTGAATGCCGGCGCTGTATGCTGAGGTTGGGATAATGATGAATCTAACGCTACATGGCGTTTCCCAGTCGCTAAACAAGATCGCCTTCATAAATGTGTAATTGCGCACTGGAGCCGGCGTTCTCTTGCCGATACCTCTCGCTATCTGTCGCTAAAGAGTCATTGCATGGCGCTAACAAGGCCCTAAGCTATATTCAACCCCCCCCCCCCCCCCAACGTAGGAACAAATGATTAATAGCTGGATTTTTGCTGTTTTTTTTCACTACATTGTCTGGAATTGTGGAATTTACTCAGAAAAATGGTCTGGTGAAGGGTGGCTAACTGCTATGGGCAATATGATATTTTAAATTAAGGAAATCATGCTAAAAGGAATTTCTAAAAGCTTATTTCAGAAGGATATAGGTTATGGTGGATATGATGTTTCCAGAGTGTTCTATTTGCTTGCAAAGCTTTATATTATGAGTTTAAAACATGTGAAATGTAATGTGTTTTATTAGTTGTTTTCTAATGCTATCTGACGTTCATGCTCAAAATATCAAAATATCAGTGAGAGATGCAAGAATGACCTAATAGAAAATAATCTTGCCTAAAATAACATTGATTTCTATGTGGTTTTGTTCTAAAAGCTGGAGAACTGAAAAGGTGTTCACCAGCATTTCCCAGGCTACAATGAACTAGACGTACAGTAAATACGACAAACACAGTCCTAGTATATAAGAATTATATCCCTTTCGCTGCCAGCCTACCTGGAGTTTTTGTCACCCTTTGTTGTCAGACCACACTATTTTGCGCTCCACATGTTTAACTGTGATTTTTTAAGGGATTTCCAGAGAAATGAAAAAAAATGAAATGTCTTGTTTGTCATTTTTTAAGCATATTCTCAATATTTGTGGATGAAATATATGCAAAAAAATCTATTCTTTTTACAATTTGTAGTGTTTTTTTGTTAATAAAATATTATTGCGTGTGAAATCCCCATTTCTCCTGGTTACAACGGTACCACATATGTATTGGTAGACACCTTTTCCTGCCCAGGAGACTCTCCCAAACTGAAACAGCTCTTTAGAAGATTTTCAAATAAAATCCAACTGTGCTATGTGCTATGCGCACATTGCAGTTTTTACATTTAAAATATCCTCCACAAACTATATATTCTCTGGAAGAACACACCTCAAGCTTTCTAGGCGTACCAGGCTTGTTGACATGGGCCCAATTTTCTGGAAGCAATCCCTCATTTATTTCTTTGGTTGCACAGGGTTTCCCTAAAAAAAAGAATAAAAAAGCAGAATCAAAGCCACATTTTCCAAAAAGAACAATATGCAAACAAGAAAAACAAGTTAAATCTGAAAAAGCAACATCCCCTGAACAGAACTATACCCAACTGTCAATGAAAGAGTTGCCAAACACCCCAGAGTAAAGCATGCGCGTAACGGTAATTTTACTTGAAAATGTCAGCTCTGCAGACAAATTGCGCACCTTGCGCTTTTTGTACCAAAACAGCCCTTACATTAGAAATACCCCCACAAACCATATATTCCCTGAAAATAAACACATTAAGGTTTCTAAGCATACACAGCTTGTTGTAGTGGGCCAATCTTTCTGGAAGTAATCCCTCTAAGAATTCTTAGGTTGGACAGGGTTTTCCTAAAAAAAAATATAAAAAAGCAGAATAAAAAACATCTTTTCCTAAAATATCAATATGCAAACAAGAAAAAACTAGCTAAATCTGAAAGCACAAGGTCCCCCGAAAAGAACAATACCCAACATGCATAGCCCCTTTTAACCCTTTTAATTGCCAACTTACTTGAGATTTTGTCACTGGGGGGGGGGGGGGGCATTTTTTGGGGAATTTTAAGGGTTTGGGTAAAAATCCCCCCAAAAATGGCATGAGGCCCCTCTTACCCAGCATAAACCAGCCCGGGCACCAGCTATGGGGGCTTGTAGAACAGGGTGCAGGGGCCAGATTTGGTGGCCCCTGGCCCTGCAGGCTACAAGGCCGCACAGCCACAGGTGACTTGTGAACTGGTTTAGGGGTCCCATGGGTGACATCATCCTCCCCAATTTGTTTCTAAACATGAATGACCGACAGCTGAAGCGGGGGGCACCCTATTCTGGGCACTCTACTGCAGCCGGAAGAGCCCAGGGGGGGATCGGAGGCCCCCAGGTTAAAGAGGAGACCCGGCCGGATCAAGCAAGGGGTCAGTGAGTGTTTTTTTACTTAGATTTTACTGTAGCAGGGGGAAAAGTCAGGCATGTAGATTCTATGAGCTTGGCACTTAAAAGAAGTGAAAGCGAGCAAGTAGAATCTACGTGCTTGCCACTAAAAGGGCTAGGTGTTATTTTTCCTGATTAACTATATTAATCATTGTTATTATTTGGGTTGGCTCTATTGTATGGAGTTTTGGGGGGATGTTGTGGAATTCATACCATTTAACAGCACATCCCTCTTATCATTCTTTGATACTGGTTGTACAGCATGCATCACACTATACATATATTCTTTTAAAGCCCCAAGCAAATTTCAAGTCAAAGCTTACACAATGATCTGTGTAATAACACAGAAAATATAACTCCACTGGGATATCTTATTTCTATATATGATTATTAGGGATGAGCGAATCGATCCGGACGAACCCGGATTCGATCCGAATTTCAGGAAAAATTCGATTCGGATCGAATCCGAATTTCCCCGCGATTCGATCACTCGAAGTTTTCCTTTAACATCCATTCATTTACATTACAGGCATTCTAAGATGGCGGGCGGGACATGTCTGGACATGTATCCCGCGCCAGTGCAAGCTGGGGCAGTCACATGCAGCCTATCAGCAGCCAGCAAGCCCGGTGACGTCACACAGCGGTATTTAACGGCGGCCATCTTGCTTTTCCTCATTTCTCTATTGCATTCGTGACAGACAGACAGAACGCTGTGTAGCTGAGGCAGTTAGACAGGCTGGAGACAGGCTGGAGACAGGGACAGACAGGGACAGGCTGGAGACAGGCAGGAGACAGGCAGGAGACAGACAGGAGACAGACAGAAAGCCAGGGAAAGGTAGGAAAAACGGAGCTGGCTGACAGGGAGATTTTTTTTTTTTCATCCAGCCTTTGTTAGCGTTTTCAGGCTGCTTATAGTAACTAACTGTGCATATATACTGAACTGATCTTAAGTCTGCTGTGAGGCATCCCATTCTGTGACTAAAGCAGCCTCTATTTAATAGCATAATAAACATTTGCACTTATTCTCATAGAAATCAGGCCTGATAAAGACACTTTTGCTGTGCATGCTCTCTGGTTTTTGTGGCACTGGCATCCCATTCTGTGACTAAAGCAGCCTCTATTTAATAGCATAATAAACATTTGCACTTATTCTCATAGAAATCAGGCCTGATAAAGACACTTTTGCTGTGCATGCTCTCTGGTTTTTGTGGCACTGGCATCCCATTCTGTGACTAAAGCAGCCTCTATTTAATAGCATAATAAACATTTGCACTTATTCTCATAGAAATCAGGCCTGATAAAGACACTTTTGCTGTGCATGCTCTCTGGTTTTTGTGGCACTGGCATCCCATTCTGTGACTAAAGCAGCCTCTATTTAATAGCATAATAAACATTTGCACTTATTCTCATAGAAATCAGGCCTGATAAAGACACTTTTGCTGTGCATGCTCTCTGGTTTTTGTGGCACTGGCATCCCATTCTGTGACTAAAGCAGCCTCTATTTAATAGCATAATAAACATTTGCACTTATTCTCATAGAAATCAGGCCTGATAAAGACACTTTTGCTGTGCATGCTCTCTGGTTTTTGTGGCACTGGCATCCCATTCTGTGACTAAAGCAGCCTCTATTTAATAGCATAATAAACATTTGCACTTATTCTCATAGAAATCAGGCCTGATAAAGACACTTTTGCTGTGCATGCTCTCTGGTTTTTGTGGCACTGGCATCCCATTCTGTGACTAAAGCAGCCTCTATTTAATAGCATAATAAACATTTGCACTTATTCTCATAGAAATCAGGCCTGATAAAGACACTTTTGCTGTGCATGCTCTCTGGTTTTTGTGGCACTGGCATCCCATTCTGTGACTAAAGCAGCCTCTATTTAATAGCATAATAAACATTTGCACTTATTCTCATAGAAATCAGGCCTGATAAAGACACTTTTGCTGTGCATGCTCTCTGGTTTTTGTGGCACTGGCATCCCATTCTGTGACTAAAGCAGCCTCTATTTAATAGCATAATAAACATTTGCACTTATTCTCATAGAAATCAGGCCTGATAAAGACACTTTTGCTGTGCATGCTCTCTGGTTTTTGTGGCACTGGCATCCCATTCTGTGACTAAAGCAGCCTCTATTTAATAGCATAATAAACATTTGCACTTATTCTCATAGAAATCAGGCCTGATAAAGACACTTTTGCTGTGCATGCTCTCTGGTTTTTGTGGCACTGGCATCCCATTCTGTGACTAAAGCAGCCTCTATTTAATAGCATAATAAACATTTGCACTTATTCTCATAGAAATCAGGCCTGATAAAGACACTTTTGCTGTGCATGCTCTCTGGTTTTTGTGGCACTGGCATCCCATTCTGTGACTAAAGCAGCCTCTATTTAATAGCATAATAAACATTTGCACTTATTCTCATAGAAATCAGGCCTGATAAAGACACTTTTGCTGTGCATGCTCTCTGGTTTTTGTGGCACTGGCATCCCATTCTGTGACTAAAGCAGCCTCTATTTAATAGCATAATAAACATTTGCACTTATTCTCATAGAAATCAGGCCTGATAAAGACACTTTTGCTGTGCATGCTCTCTGGTTTTTGTGGCACTGGCATCCCATTCTGTGACTAAAGCAGCCTCTATTTAATAGCATAATAAACATTTGCACTTATTCTCATAGAAATCAGGCCTGATAAAGACACTTTTGCTGTGCATGCTCTCTGGTTTTTGTGGCACTGGCATCCCATTCTGTGACTAAAGCAGCCTCTATTTAATAGCATAATAAACATTTGCACTTATTCTCATAGAAATCAGGCCTGATAAAGACACTTTTGCTGTGCATGCTCTCTGGTTTTTGTGGCACTGGCATCCCATTCTGTGACTAAAGCAGCCTCTATTTAATAGCATAATAAACATTTGCACTTATTCTCATAGAAATCAGGCCTGATAAAGACACTTTTGCTGTGCATGCTCTCTGGTTTTTGTGGCACTGGCATCCCATTCTGTGACTAAAGCAGCCTCTATTTAATAGCATAATAAACATTTGCACTTATTCTCATAGAAATCAGGCCTGATAAAGACACTTTTGCTGTGCATGCTCTCTGGTTTTTGTGGCACTGGCATCCCATTCTGTGACTAAAGCAGCCTCTATTTAATAGCATAATAAACATTTGCACTTATTCTCATAGAAATCAGGCCTGATAAAGACACTTTTGCTGTGCATGCTCTCTGGTTTTTGTGGCACTGGCATCCCATTCTGTGACTAAAGCAGCCTCTATTTAATAGCATAATAAACATTTGCACTTATTCTCATAGAAATCAGGCCTGATAAAGACACTTTTGCTGTGCATGCTCTCTGGTTTTTGTGGCACTGGCATCCCATTCTGTGACTAAAGCAGCCTCTATTTAATAGCATAATAAACATTTGCACTTATTCTCATAGAAATCAGGCCTGATAAAGACACTTTTGCTGTGCATGCTCTCTGGTTTTTGTGGCACTGGCATCCCATTCCGTGACTAAAGCAGCCTCTATTTAATAGCATAATAAACATTTGCACTTATTCTCATAGAAATCAGGCCTGATAAAGACACTTTTGCTGTGCATGCTCTCTGGTTTTTGTGGCACTGGCATCCCATTCTGTGACTAAAGCAGCCTCTATTTAATAGCATAATAAACATTTGCACTTATTCTCATAGAAATCAGGCCTGATAAAGACACTTTTGCTGTGCATGCTCTCTGGTTTTTGTGGCACTGGCATCCCATTCTGTGACTAAAGCAGCCTCTATTTAATAGCATAATAAACATTTGCACTTATTCTCATAGAAATCAGGCCTGATAAAGACACTTTTGCTGTGCATGCTCTCTGGTTTTTGTGGCACTGGCATCCCATTCTGTGACTAAAGCAGCCTCTATTTAATAGCATAATAAACATTTGCACTTATTCTCATAGAAATCAGGCCTGATAAAGACACTTTTGCTGTGCATGCTCTCTGGTTTTTGTGGCACTGGCATCCCATTCTGTGACTAAAGCAGCCTCTATTTAATAGCATAATAAACATTTGCACTTATTCTCATAGAAATCAGGCCTGATAAAGACACTTTTGCTGTGCATGCTCTCTGGTTTTTGTGGCACTGGCATCCCATTCTGTGACTAAAGCAGCCTCTATTTAATAGCATAATAAACATTTGCACTTATTCTCATAGAAATCAGGCCTGATAAAGACACTTTTGCTGTGCATGCTCTCTGGTTTTTGTGGCACTGGCATCCCATTCCGTGACTAAAGCAGCCTCTATTTAATAGCATAATAAACATTTGCACTTATTCTCATAGAAATCAGGCCTGATAAAGACACTTTTGCTGTGCATGCTCTCTGGTTTTTGTGGCACTGGCATCCCATTCTGTGACTAAAGCAGCCTCTATTTAATAGCATAATAAACATTTGCACTTATTCTCATAGAAATCAGGCCTGATAAAGACACTTTTGCTGTGCATGCTCTCTGGTTTTTGTGGCACTGGCATCCCATTCTGTGACTAAAGCAGCCTCTATTTAATAGCATAATAAACATTTGCACTTATTCTCATAGAAATCAGGCCTGATAAAGACACTTTTGCTGTGCATGCTCTCTGGTTTTTGTGGCACTGGCATCCCATTCTGTGACTAAAGCAGCCTCTATTTAATAGCATAATAAACATTTGCACTTATTCTCATAGAAATCAGGCCTGATAAAGACACTTTTGCTGTGCATGCTCTCTGGTTTTTGTGGCACTGGCATCCCATTCCGTGACTAAAGCAGCCTCTATTTAATAGCATAATAAACATTTGCACTTATTCTCATAGAAATCAGGCCTGATAAAGACACTTTTGCTGTGCATGCTCTCTGGTTTTTGTGGCACTGGCATCCCATTCTGTGACTAAAGCAGCCTCTATTTAATAGCATAATAAACATTTGCACTTATTCTCATAGAAATCAGGCCTGATAAAGACACTTTTGCTGTGCATGCTCTCTGGTTTTTGTGGCACTGGCATCCCATTCTGTGACTAAAGCAGCCTCTATTTAATAGCATAATAAACATTTGCACTTATTCTCATAGAAATCAGGCCTGATAAAGACACTTTTGCTGTGCATGCTCTCTGGTTTTTGTGGCACTGGCATCCCATTCTGTGACTAAAGCAGCCTCTATTTAATAGCATAATAAACATTTGCACTTATTCTCATAGAAATCAGGCCTGATAAAGACACTTTTGCTGTGCATGCTCTCTGGTTTTTGTGGCACTGGCATCCCATTCCGTGACTAAAGCAGCCTCTATTTAATAGCATAATAAACATTTGCACTTATTCTCATAGAAATCAGGCCTGATAAAGACACTTTTGCTGTGCATGCTCTCTGGTTTTTGTGGCACTGGCATCCCATTCTGTGACTAAAGCAGCCTCTATTTAATAGCATAATAAACATTTGCACTTATTCTCATAGAAATCAGGCCTGATAAAGACACTTTTGCTGTGCATGCTCTCTGGTTTTTGTGGCACTGGCATCCCATTCTGTGACTAAAGCAGCCTCTATTTAATAGCATAATAAACATTTGCACTTATTCTCATAGAAATCAGGCCTGATAAAGACACTTTTGCTGTGCATGCTCTCTGGTTTTTGTGGCACTGGCATCCCATTCTGTGACTAAAGCAGCCTCTATTTAATAGCATAATAAACATTTGCACTTATTCTCATAGAAATCAGGCCTGATAAAGACACTTTTGCTGTGCATGCTCTCTGGTTTTTGTGGCACTGGCATCCCATTCCGTGACTAAAGCAGCCTCTATTTAATAGCATAATAAACATTTGCACTTATTCTCATAGAAATCAGGCCTGATAAAGACACTTTTGCTGTGCATGCTCTCTGGTTTTTGTGGCACTGGCATCCCATTCTGTGACTAAAGCAGCCTCTATTTAATAGCATAATAAACATTTGCACTTATTCTCATAGAAATCAGGCCTGATAAAGACACTTTTGCTGTGCATGCTCTCTGGTTTTTGTGGCACTGGCATCCCATTCTGTGACTAAAGCAGCCTCTATTTAATAGCATAATAAACATTTGCACTTATTCTCATAGAAATCAGGCCTGATAAAGACACTTTTGCTGTGCATGCTCTCTGGTTTTTGTGGCACTGGCATCCCATTCTGTGACTAAAGCAGCCTCTATTTAATAGCATAATAAACATTTGCACTTATTCTCATAGAAATCAGGCCTGATAAAGACACTTTTGCTGTGCATGCTCTCTGGTTTTTGTGGCACTGGCATCCCATTCTGTGACTAAAGCAGCCTCTATTTAATAGCATAATAAACATTTGCACTTATTCTCATAGAAATCAGGCCTGATAAAGACACTTTTGCTGTGCATGCTCTCTGGTTTTTGTGGCACTGGCATCCCATTCTGTGACTAAAGCAGCCTCTATTTAATAGCATAATAAACATTTGCACTTATTCTCATAGAAATCAGGCCTGATAAAGACACTTTTGCTGTGCATGCTCTCTGGTTTTTGTGGCACTGGCATCCCATTCCGTGACTAAAGCAGCCTCTATTTAATAGCATAATAAACATTTGCACTTATTCTCATAGAAATCAGGCCTGATAAAGACACTTTTGCTGTGCATGCTCTCTGGTTTTTGTGGCACTGGCATCCCATTCTGTGACTAAAGCAGCCTCTATTTAATAGCATAATAAACATTTGCACTTATTCTCATAGAAATCAGGCCTGATAAAGACACTTTTGCTGTGCATGCTCTCTGGTTTTTGTGGCACTGGCATCCCATTCTGTGACTAAAGCAGCCTCTATTTAATAGCATAATAAACATTTGCACTTATTCTCATAGAAATCAGGCCTGATAAAGACACTTTTGCTGTGCATGCTCTCTGGTTTTTGTGGCACTGGCATCCCATTCTGTGACTAAAGCAGCCTCTATTTAATAGCATAATAAACATTTGCACTTATTCTCATAGAAATCAGGCCTGATAAAGACACTTTTGCTGGCCAAAGCCCTACTGGACCCTGCCAGGTCGATTCCTGCCCGGGGCATCCCATTCTGTGACTACAGCAGCCTCTGTTTAAGACCATATAAGCATTTGCTCTTATCATATTTGAAATTAGCCTGATAAAGACACTTTTGCTGGCCAAAGCCCTACTGGACCCTGCCAGGTCCATTCCTGCCCAGGGCATCCCATTCTGTGACTAAAGCAGCCTCTGTTTAAGACCATATAAGCATTTGCTCTTATTATATTTATATTATAAGACACTTTTGCTGGGCATAGGCTTACTGCTGCCTGCCAGGTGCACTTCTGTTGAGGCATCCCATTCTGTAACATAGCATACCCCTCTTTATTTACACTAAGCAGCTCTCTTATTTACACTAAGCAGGCCTGTTGGAGGCTGAGTGTTACTGCTCACTTTTGGTGTGCATTATATTCTGTTTTATATAGACCCACTGCTGCCTGGGGGTTCTTAAAATATCACCTACTACCACGCCAGTTAGACTATGTCGGGCAGACAAGTGCCTGGAAGTGAAAAGAGGAGTGGCAGAGGCCAAGATTCCGCAGGCAGAGCTCGCATCAGACTGGGGGCCAGTAGCAGCAGGAGTCACGCTGAGAGACCTAATCTGCCAGTATCTGCTAGCGGTCGGGTCTCCACCAGTAACGCATCTGCCGTGGTAGATTGGCTGACGCGCTCATCAACAACATCATCACAACTTACATCTGAGACCCCCAGTCTAGGGTCGGTAGGTTCCTCTGACACAACCCTGAGTTGGCATGCCCCGAGAGCAGTCCCTGTCCTCCCATTGCCTCTGTCCTACGCCGTTCCCTCCCCCAGCGACGTATCCTATGCTTTGGGTTCAGCTCCACTCTTTAGTGAGGAGGACGATCAGATACAGGAGGACAGTCAGCAGCTACTGCCCAGCCAAGAAATGGAGGTGGCTTCTTTAGCTAGGCAGACAAATAGTGATGTGGACAGTGTCGTGGGTGCTGCGAGCGTTCCAGCTCCTGCGCCAGACACTGTTGACGAATCCACGAACATCAGTGACGTACAGCCACAACCCGGTGATGATGATGATGATGACGATGAAGCCGATCGCACTTGGGAGCCGGGTGATGAAGGGGCTTCATCGTCATCATCAGGAGAAGAGGGGCGCAGGTTGCCCCGGAGTCAGCAGCTGAGGCAGCAAGGTGGTAGCAGTCAGCATGGGGGCACAATTCCAAAGGCTGGAGCCGGCCGGGGCCGGGGCCGGGGTAGAGCACCTGCTGTGCGGCAGTCTACCTTATCGGGAGGTAGTGGAGCAGGGGTTCCTGGAGTTGGCAACAGCAGCAGTGAATCAGTGAGGCCAGGGGGTGGGAAAAGTAGCTACTCGGCAGTGTGGCAGTTTTTCCTGAGGCATCCGCAGGAGGGTAACATGGCCACATGCAAGATATGTAGGCAAAAGGTGAAGCGTGGCCAGGGTCCAAATGTTGGCACCACGGCCCTGCGTCAACATATGATGCGTCACCATAAAACGACCTGGGAGAACCGAGGCTCCCAAGGGGTGGTCCAGTCTGCTTCCTCACCAAGTGAGCTCCCAATTTCTGCCAGCCAAGGCTCCAGCACCTCAGCCGAAGGCAGCTGTGCGTCACACCCATCCTCTGTCGCTCCTGCTCCTCCTCCTCCTCCTCCAAGTCATGCATCCCGCCAGCAATCCATCAGCGAAGCCATGTCCAAGAGACAGCAGTATGCGCCCACTCATCCTACGGCGCAGAAGCTGAATGTGCTCCTGTCCAAGTTGCTGGTGCTGCAGTCGCTCCCTTTTCAGGTGGTGGAATCTGCACCTTTCAGAGAACTGATGGCTTGTGCCGAGCCGAGGTGGAGAGTCCCAAGCCGTCATTTCTTTGCCAAGAAGGCAGTACCAGCGCTGCACACTTTTGTTGAACAGAAGGTGGGCCAGTCCTTGAGCCTGTCGGTGTGTAGCAAAATACATGGCAGCGCCGACATCTGGAGCTGTAACTACGGTCAGGGGCAGTACATGTCGTTTACGGCCCACTGGGTGAATGTGGTCCCTTTGCAGCAGCAACTTGGACAGGTCACGCCGCTTCGGCCTCCGCGCTCTCTGCCCATTGGGCCTGTGACACCGTGCGACTCGGCCTCCTCATCCTCCGCCATCTCCTCACCCTCCACTGTAGGCTCAAGTCTCAGTGCCCCTCCAGTCTACCATGTGTGCAGGGCACGGAGGTGTCACGCAGTGCTTCACATGGTTTGTCTTGGCGAACGGAGTCACACAGGGGAGGAACTGCTTAAATGTATTCATCAGGAAATCCAAACATGGCTTACTCCGAGAAAACTTAAAATGGGAATCATGGTTACCGACAATGGGAAGAACATTTTGTCTGCGCTGCGCCAAGGAAGCCTGACCCATGCCCCCTGCATGGCTCACGTCTTCAATCTGGTTGTCAAGCGGTTTCTGAAGTGTTCCCCCCATCTGCAGGACATCCTAACAACTTCACGGAAACTTTGCATGCACTTCAGCCACTCCTACACCGCCAAACACACCCTTCTTGAGCTACAGCGTCAGAATGGTATCCCCCAACATAGTCTGATTTGCGATGTTTCCACCCGTTGGAATTCCACCCTTCACATGTTGGACCGATTATATGAACAGAGAAAAGCCATCACGGATTTCCTGATGATCCAAGCAGATAGGGGGACTCCCCTGTGTAACTTCAATGTCAACCAGTGGCAGCTCATACGTGACACCTGCCGTTTGCTCAGGCCCTTTGAGGAAGCCACTTTATTTGTCAGTCGGCAGGATTACGGGATGAACGACGTGATTCCACTGCTTCATGTACTACAGCACATGTTGGAAACCATGGCTGGTCAGGGCACTGGAGACATGGCGTTTACATCTTACGGCCACATGAACCCCGTTGGAGCTGAACTGGAGGAGGAGGAGGAGGAAGAGGAGGAGGAGGAGTTGCCCAGCGAAACACAGTTTAGGCTTGGCGAAATGGCTGGTTTATCTAGTCAGCGGACAGGAGAGGAGGAGCAGGAGCAGCCAGAGGAGCTAGAGGTTTTTGAGGAAGGAGAGACAGAGGACCCGGGCACACCGTGGCAGTATGCAGTGGAGATGGAGACAGGTAGTCCATCCGAGTCACTTGCGCAAATGGCACGAAGCATGCTCACATGCTTGCGTAGTGACCCCAGAATTGTTTCCATCTGTCGGCGGGATGACTTCTGGCTGTCCACCTTATTGGACCCTCGCTTCCGGCACAAAATGGGGGCATTTTTTAAACCCACCGAGAGGGAGGACAAACTCAACTACTACAAAGACATTCTACGTAGGCAGTTGGCCGATGCCTATCTGCGCCATGGTCCATACTCTCGCAGGTCTGACTCAAGGGGACCTCTGCGCTCACCTTCCACTGCCATGGCCGCTGGGGGGGTTGGCAGCAGCAGCAGCAGAAGCTCCATCAGCAGCAGCAGCCTCAGTCTTCAGTCGCTAATGAGTAGCTTTCTACACCCGCATAGTGAGGCTACTCATGAGCAGCAGGAAGACCTGGAGCAGGACCTGAACCAGCAGGTCATGTCATACTTTGACATGACCATGCCAACACACCTTGAGGATCCGCTGGACTTCTGGGCAGCCAAACTTGATTTGTGGCCGCAACTAGCAGAGTTTGCCCTGGAAAAGCTGTCCTGCCCGGCAAGTAGCGTGCCATCTGAGCGGGTGTTTAGTGCGGCGGGGGCCATAGTTACGGCGAGGAGAACTCGTCTGTCAACTAAAAATGTGGAGAGACTCACCTTTGTCAAAATGAATCAGGGATGGATCAGCCAGGATTTCCACCCACCAATGCCTGATGCATGCGACTAGATTCAGCATGGTGCCACGTTTTACACTTTACAAATGGTGCAAAACATATTTATGTCTTTAGGCCATTTTTTGGGCTCCTGCTGCTGCTACTGCCAACTTCTGCCAACTCCAGGGTGTGATTCATCCAATTTTTGGGCTCCTGAAGCCAACTCCAGTGTATATTTGGGCTCCTGCTGCTGCTACTGCCAACTTCTGCCAACTCCAGGGTGTGATTCATCCAATTTTTGGGCTCCTGAAGCCAACTCCAGTGTATATTTGGGCTCCTGCTGCTACTACTGTCAACTCCTGCCAACTCCAGGGTGTGATTCATCCAATTTTTGGGCTCCTGAGGCCAACTCCAGTGTATATTTGGGCTCCTGCTGCTGCTACTGTCAACTCCTGCCAACTCCAGGGTGTGATTCATCCAATTTTTGGGCTCCTGAAGCCAACTCCAGTGTATATTTGGGCTCCTGCTGCTACTACTGCCAACTTCTGCCAACTCCAGGGTGTGATTCATCCAATTTTTGGGCTCCTGAAGCCAACTCCAGTGTATATTTGGGCTCCTGCTGCTGCTACTGTCAACTCCTGCCAACTCCAGGGTGTGATTCATCCAATTTTTGGGCTCCTGAAGCCAACTCCAGTGTATATTTGGGCTCCTGCTGCTGCTACTGCCAACTTCTGCCAACTCCAGGGTGTGATTCATCCAATTTTTGGGCTCCTGAAGCCAACTCCAGTGTATATTTGGGCTCCTGCTGCTACTACTGCCAACTTCTGCCAACTCCAGGGTGTGATTCATCCAATTTTTGGGCTCCTGAAGCCAACTCCAGTGTATATTTGGGCTCCTGCTGCTGCTACTGTCAACTCCTGCCAACTCCAGGGTGTGATTCATCCAATTTTTGGGCTCCTGAAGCCAACTCCAGTGTATATTTGGGCTCCTGCTGCTGCTACTGCCAACTTCTGCCAACTCCAGGGTGTGATTCATCCAATTTTTGGGCTCCTGAAGCCAACTCCAGTGTATATTTGGGCTCCTGCTGCTGCTGCTGCTGCCAACTTCTGCCAACTCCAGGGTGTGATTCATCCAATTTTTGGGCTCCTGAAGCCAACTCCAGTGTATATTTGGGCTCCTGCTGCTGCTGCTGCTGCCAACTTCTGCCAACTCCAGGGTGTGATTCATCCAATTTTTGGGCTCCTGAAGCCAACTCCAGTGTATATTTGGGCTCCTGCTGCTGCTACTGTCAACTCCTGCCAACTCCAGGGTGTGATTCATCCAATTTTTGGGCTCCTGAGGCCAACTCCAGTGTATATTTGGGCTCCTGCTGCTGCTACTGTCAACTCCTGCCAACTCCAGGGTGTGATTCATCCAATTTTTGGGCTCCTGAAGCCAACTCCAGTGTATATTTGGGCTCCTGCTGCTGCTGCTGCTGCCAACTTCTGCCAACTCCAGGGTGTGATTCATCCAATTTTTGGGCTCCTGAAGCCAACTCCAGTGTATATTTGGGCTCCTGCTGCTGCTACTGTCAACTCCTGCCAACTCCAGGGTGTGATTCATCCAATTTTTGGGCTCCTGAAGCCAACTCCAGTGTATATTTGGGCTCCTGCTGCTGCTACTGCCAACTTCTGCCAACTCCAGGGTGTGATTCATCCAATTTTTGGGCTCCTGAAGCCAACTCCAGTGTATATTTGGGCTCCTGCTGCTACTACTGCCAACTTCTGCCAACTCCAGGGTGTGATTCATCCAATTTTTGGGCTCCTGAGGCCAACTCCAGTGTATATTTGGGCTCCTGCTGCTGCTACTGCCAACTTCTGCCAACTCCAGGGTGTGATTCATCCAATTTTTGGGCTCCTGAAGCCAACTCCAGTGTATATTTGGGCTCCTGCTGCTACTACTGCCAACTTCTGCCAACTCCAGGGTGTGATTCATCCAATTTTTGGGCTCCTGAGGCCAACTCCAGTGTATATTTGGGCTCCTGCTGCTGCTGCTGCCAACTTCTGCCAACTCCAGGGTGTGATTCATCCAATTTTTGGGCTCCTGAAGCCAACTCCAGTGTATATTTGGGCTCCTGCTGCTACTACTGTCAACTCCTGCCAACTCCAGGGTGTGATTCATCCAATTTTTGGGCTCCTGAGGCCAACTCCAGTGTATATTTGGGCTCCTGCTGCTGCTGCTGCCAACTTCTGCCAACTCCAGGGTGTGATTCATCCAATTTTTGGGCTCCTGAGGCCAACTCCAGTGTATATTTGGGCTCCTGCTCCTGCTGCTGCCAACTTCTGCCAACTCCAGGGTGTGATTCATCCAATTTTTGGGCTCCTGAAGCCAACTCCAGTGTATATTTGGGCTCCTGCTGCTGCTGCTGCTGCCAACTTCTGCCAACTCCAGGGTGTGATTCATCCAATTTTTGGGCTCCTGAAGCCAACTCCAGTGTATATTTGGGCTCCTGCTGCTACTACTGCCAACTTCTGCCAACTCCAGGGTGTGATTCATCCAATTTTTGGGCTCCTGAGGCCAACTCCAGTGTATATTTGGGCTCCTGCTGCTGCTGCTGCCAACTTCTGCCAACTCCAGGGTGTGATTCATCCAATTTTTGGGCTCCTGAAGCCAACTCCAGTGTATATTTGGGCTCCTGCTGCTACTACTGTCAACTCCTGCCAACTCCAGGGTGTGATTCATCCAATTTTTGGGCTCCTGAGGCCAACTCCAGTGTATATTTGGGCTCCTGCTGCTGCTGCTGCCAACTTCTGCCAACTCCAGGGTGTGATTCATCCAATTTTTGGGCTCCTGAGGCCAACTCCAGTGTATATTTGGGCTCCTGCTGCTGCTGCTGCCAACTTCTGCCAACTCCAGGGTGTGATTCATCCAATTTTTGGGCTCCTGAGGCCAACTCCAGTGTATATTTGGGCTCCTGCTCCTGCTGCTGCCAACTTCTGCCAACTCCAGGGTGTGATTCATCCAATTTTTGGGCTCCTGAAGCCAACTCCAGTGTATATTTGGGCTCCTGCTGCTGCTGCCAACTTCTGCCAACTCCAGGGTGTGATTCATCCAATTTTTGGGCTCCTGAGGCCAACTCCAGTGTATATTTGGGCTCCTTCTGCCCCTCATAGTGATGCCACTTCAACTCTCTGCAATTGTGCCGCTCTGCGATTCTATTAGCGATGCCTCTGATCTGCATGTGATATTTCTTCAAAGTATTATTTAACAAACCCAGCACGCATCCTGTGCGTGTTACAGCAAGGCTGAATGGTTTACAACCCTATTGAGGCTGTAGGAGGCTCAGAAATAGCCGTTTTTAATAGCGATTCGTCGCGAATTTATTCGGGTCGAAACGATTTTTGTCGGAAAATTCGGCGAATCAGTCGAATCGAATTTTTCAAAAGTTCGCTCATCTCTAATGATTATGTCCATCTCTTCACCAAATTACACCATACATGTTACCAATCTTTCAAATCTGTGTAGATCCCATCACCAGATAATTTAAATAATGTACCAGAAGTATACTAAAAAACTGACAATTCAATGTAGTTCCACTTGAGGGAATAACCTTTTTCCTATATGGCTGTTATAGTGTAGATAATTCACCAGAGGAATCCACTTTATATCATAGATTAGTACAGGTCTGCTTGAGAGACCAACTCTTTTATGCAGGCAAATCTCCAATCAATAGATTTCATATGGGAATGAAACTGAAGAAAATACATAGAGTGATACCTTTCAAAACAGGGAAACCACCCAATTTTATTATGCTCACCAAAACCAAGTAAAATCTTGCATGTAAAATCCAAAACAGGCACGGCTCATCAGGATTAGTTTAGAGCAACTTCCCTGTGCTCCACATATAAAATACCTTGAGTAAACCGTCAGCTTGAAAGCTTTAGCAGGGCTGCGCGCCGCTCCTTCAGCCGTGGGAAAGGCGCGCAAAAGGTTCCTTTCCAAAATTTGCAGAAACCATTTAGATCATCCTCAGTGACTTGGATAACTGAAAACTTGATTAACGTCCATGGAAAATGTATTAAAAAATCTACTGAACTATCAATTTCATGTTCCAAGCACGATGAATAATTTCTTTTTTCATTCTCTCTTTTCTCACTTTGTACATTTAGAAATCATTGACTTTGGAAGTTACATTGTATTTACTTTGTAAATTACAATAAATAATTGCTTTGACAATAAATATGCTTCATCACTTTGAAGTAAATACAACTTCATAAAAAGCTATTTAGATCCCATATATCAATGTTTGGCTGTGGAAGCTTTGGATATTTTGAACAGCATTAAAATATTGATTCATTTAGTTCATGGCTAACTGAACAATGCAAATGACAACTGAAAAAAAGGGGGCAAGGATAGTTTCTTTTTGTTAAAAATAACTTTTGTATAGCAAATAGAAACTGTTGAGTTTACTCTGCCATCTAGCACGAAATGTTTTATTCACCGCATATTAACGTAGAACTATCAGCAGTTATGTAACATCAGTGAAAACAATGTTTAAAGTATTGGAAATATAGAAAATGAAAACCCGCGCTTAGAAGATTTAGATATTTTACACAATTAGTTGAAAGTATGAATTCTGCTCAAACGTGTAAGAACCCAATATCCCCAATAGGCTCATCAAACAGAAAAATAATTAGAATACACAGAGCAAGTGATTAGTTAACAAAAAATACAATTATTATAAATTGGCCCAAATCAGCCATAAAAAATCTGATGTCAAAGTCCTTTAATTATATACATGAGTTTAATGAAGTCCCAGAAATTGACTCGTGGTGTTACATTTTCAAACTGCAATTTATGCTGGATATCCCAAATCTCATGCAGCAGGTATTCAATAGTGCTCAAACACATAGGTATCATCCACCGCGGGCCCACCACCTATTTTTGGTACCCTTACCAGGTGGCGTATATTGGTACGCCTTGAGAATAAGCCACTCCTTGCTCCGTAAACTCAAATCTGATCCTCTTGTTGTTTAGGATGAATACCCATAGATTTTGGGCTTGAAGGTAGCTCAATGTGGGTTTTTGCATGAAAGAAATCAATGAAGGAAATATATAGCGTAATATCGCTTTTAATAATAAAAACCTGTAATAGATATGTCTCTGGCCTTATCTATTCCATACCACTCTCTGGGAATTGGGCAGCTATAGTATTTGAGATGAGACATGACCATCATTGTTTACGAACTAGAAAATATATGTTTGAGCTTCGTTCTCCCTATTGACAGCATCTTACTTGGTTAATACTGATTTCATTAAAGGGTTTTTGCCATTTTGTTAGGGCTGCTTTAGCTTTCAACAGAATCAAGGATCTGGTAAGGTTGGGGTAGGGATGACAGTGTGTCCTTTGTTAAGGTTTATTCCTGTTTTTCTTCAAGTACCACTTTACATTTTCTAAATGTCTGCTCCTGGGGGTATGTATGGGTTGTCAGTCACCTAAAATTATGTTACAAAGCACAAAACAGCCATTCAAATGGCATAAAATGTAGGAAAATGAACACAATAATAGTTTTTGCCACCTTTTAGGTCAGTTTAGTATTTATTATGAAAACCAGGCATGGGTAAAGCATAGATGGCAGCAAATCTGGTTGGGGTACAAATCAGCCTGCAGCCTTGCTAAGTACCACCTGATGGGACCTCAAGTACCACCACTGTTACCATTGCTTGGGAACCCTTAGTCTATTCCATTTGGTGTATCTGTGAGAATCTGTTGACTTTATTTGTTTGTCTCCCATACCACTAGTCGACATGGAGATGCATGGTAAGATAAAGTGGTGGGCTTTTCGTTGGCAGCTGTGACCAGGGTAAGGTCAGAGTGTCCTCAAACAAGTAGTCTGACCTAAAGCACCTTTAGTGGGTTGGAAAGTAATAACTTTAATCACACACCCTTACATGTAATATATGTCAGTATTGGAGAATACCAGGCTTGAGCTTATTCTGATGTGAAAGTAAAGTGGAGGACAGCCATGTCTGACAGGCTCGGTGGGAAGTGACGCAGCAAGCATAAAAAGGAGGCCTTTCCCAATGCTGTCATCATCTATTACTGGTGAACCTTGTAGGGAGAATGCAGGAGAATGTCCCATCATACCCGCCACTCATCTGAATAGACAGATGGCTGTGTCAGGTTTCTAAAATGCAGAGTGCTATCTTGTTCAATTTCTTGGATACAGAGAGGGAGTGGGTTTTGATTGGTTTGACTCTCTGAATGGAGTGTTGCTAGTTCTCAAAGGTACATCTTTACTGACCAACATCCAGAGTACAGCTCTCTGATGGCATCCAAGTTGAAGAGGGACCTCTTAGAGGCTTACAGCTGCACAGCTCTGTGTAAGCATCTATGGGGGGATGCATGAGAATCACAAATTGGACTCACCTTTCAGCCTGTTCCATCCCCATCCCATCAGGTACTGGTAAAAAAATGGTATGTGCATCGACCCTGCACCTCGGTTGAGCCCATTTAAACTGCAAGCATGTTTATTAAAGTGCTATTGCAGGCAAGGTTATTGTACACCATTGCATTGGGCTACATTTGGCTCTGTCCAAAACTGTTTTTCATTTTAAAATTGAAGAAGAAATGGCTGGGATATCAAGGTTTACATTTTCACCTCATGATTTCTCCTCTGAAAAAAGTGGACATGGCCCTTGGATCTGTGATGCTGCATAATAATCAGCAGTATGATGAATCTGCGGGGGGAAGAGTGGGAGGAGTATTGGAGATGCAGAGAAAAAACGAAGAGAGAAAGTCAGTATGGCAACAGCGATGTGATGTAAGCACACTATGTGCTTTACATATGTCATAGTAAAAAAATAAGTGCATTGTTATTTCTGCCAGCTAAGAGCGTGTCAAGCATGCCTGCATAAAGAGGAGGGCGAAGTTTCATTGCAGAAAGAAGCAGCTAATCAGGATGTCTGGGGAACCTGAAGATGCAGGGGATGCGCCCGCTTGTGCTCCCCACTAAAAACAATCAGAGCCATTTGCCGAATGACATAGTCACTGCAAACAAATTTGATTGTACAAGAACCTACACATGTGCTGTTGGACCGGTGAAGGGGCGAGTTATTGTGGGATATCGGGGGGGGGGGCTTATATAATTGGCATTCACAAAACAGGATGTCCCCGTCGTGGGGGGGGGGGGATGGGCGTCAGCAGCTAAGGGTTTTATTCCGCTTCAATAAAAGATCAATGTAACCATAGCATGATATGGACAGTCTGGACAATACTATGCCATTACTTATAGTCATGTGCCATGGCGTTTTTCATTATATGGACATTTCATGAGAAAAAGTGATCATTTCATTTAAAGGAAATATATACCAAAAAGGCTTTTAGTTTTATTAAAATAAAATTTGTGTATAAATGGACGTGACTGGTGCTCAAAATATGCATTTTCACTTAGGCAAAGCAATTAATTTATTTTGTATTCTGTTGAAAAAATCTGACTGCCATCTCATCAAATGCATTTCTTGGAATTTTCAATTTCATCTGCTATACTTTCCTCTTTTTAGATAAAACACAATTCACATATTTGTCTCCACAGATTTCACATGTTTATAATATTGAAAAAGAAATCAGAAAACATCTCTTTGTTAATGAAACATCATTCATTTGATTTGATAAGCAATTTGCCTTGTGGCAAGGTGACATTTTTTTCCGCTTGATGGCTTTTCGGGGCTTTGGTTGGCTATGCACCATAACTGTGTAGGTTATATAATGTGCGTGAAGGCAACATGTGCCTCTTGTTAAGTATATAAACCTTTATTTATTCATGTCTGAAAACAATTTTCTGTTTGATCTAATGGAAATTCATATTTATTCAAACAACGGCAATATTTATCTAAATACCTTTAAGAAGGTGAAGAAAACAACAAGCATGTCACAAAATTGAGATATGAAATCACAGCAGAAACACCCACAATCCTGTACCACTAGATGCTACTATAATCCTTGTAATGACCATTTGAAAGGATTAAATATAGTTGGCGAAACCCCACTTTCAATTCCATCAAACCCTACTTAGGGGGTAATCAACTTGTGCCCTACATTGAAGCATTTCTTTCCTCATACGAGGGCACAGGCAATTCACATTGATTTCATCACTCACACTTAAAGTGGAACAACACTGAGGCAAAAACTTTGAAAAGTTCACTGAGTATTGTCCTGTGCTCACATTTGGTTTAAACCTTGAAGCATCTAATTTGTTTTGGTCCCTGTACTATATGCTTTACCTGGTCTGTAATTATACCTTGTGAAGCGCTTTGGAAGATGATGGTGCTATATAAATAAATAATAATAATGTATTTATTTATTGGTGTATTTCTTAAATTTACTTACAGTCTAAAGGATAGTGGTGGAGTGGAGAAAAAAGGGGAGGTAGGGAGTGGTAGAGCTTGAGTTTAGTGGTATATGCCCAGTGAAGGTTGTAGGAGTTGCTTAAGCCAGGTTATATGCATGTTTTACAAGGTGAGTTTTAAGGGCACTATTAAAGGCTTGGAGCAATAGAGAGTGACAGATTAAGTGGGACACTGAAAAATGTACACTTAATAAATATTTACATGAATAAATAAATATCTGGTACAAGCAGCAGCTTGATGAAGTACACTGAAGGTTTAGCTTCCACTTGATGAATTACCATGCCAGTCATTTTTGATCCATGTTTTTTGGCATATTCCACTTGCTTCCCAACTAGGCTGTCCATAACCTCTCCTTCCACTGCAGGAGAATCATTAGAATCAGGCACGATACGAAGATCTCTTTATAGTTATCTAAAAGCTGAGACATGTATAGACCTGGGTCTTTCTCATATGTTATATAAATCCATGTGTTCATGTGTTCTCTTTTCCACATCCATGGCCAGGTAGCTGCAAAGCAAAAATAAATTAATAGTGTTATTAAAAAGTAAAAATTAATAAAAAGTTATAAAAATTATAAAAGTAGGAAGGCCCATTTCACACCTTGTCTGGCCACTTCACACATTGCTCGCAGGGTGGATTGCTGGACTGGCAGCAGCCAGATGGTTTTTGAGGTGAGGAGCCCAATGACTTGCATAACAGTAACATAAAATGTTATCCACAGCCAACATGGACATCCTTACATTTATGAAGATAAAACGGATGGCGATCCCAAGAGACTTGGCTGTGCCAGCATCTGAGGGGGTGGTTGAAGTGTTGCCTACCTCCATCTCTTCAACCTACCTGACAGAAAACATACAAACAGATGGAAGGTATAGAACATTTTTCATGCATCAACAGGTTAAGGGTGAGCTGTTTTCTCTCTAGTGTGGCAGTCTTGCTGATGTACAGGCGAATGTGAAATGTTAGTCTAATCCCAGGTGTGCCCACAATTACATAGTTTTAGCAAAGGCCAAGAAAGAGTCTAATGTCAGGTGTGCCCACAATTACATCATTTCAGCAAAGCCAAGAAAGGGTCTAATGCCACACAATGACATCATTTTAGCAAAGGCCAAGGGGGTTTAATGCAAGGTGTGTCAACTAGGTACTAGTAATTTCTAACACCCAGAAAGTAGAATGCAATGGGTGCCAACAAGTCAGGAGTTTTATCTAATGCCCCGGAAGTATTATGCAGGGAGTGCAACAAGTGAGCAGTTTTCTAAGCCCCAGTAAGGCGAATACAGGTGGTGCCCACAGGTGAGCTGATGTAAATGCCCAAATGTGCCCCAGCAGCTGATCAACCTCAGGGTACAATGAGAACATGCAGATGTCCCTCCCAAGCTGTCCCTCACTGACGCCGTCCACTCTACCTAGCTAGGTGCCTGAAGCAGTGGATTATTTGTTATTAAACCGAAAAGAGCCAGATTTGGCACGATTTGGCCTCATCCAGTGGACACTCAAATACTTTTTGTTGGCAGCAGTGACATAAACATGCCGTGAACAATTGGTATTTATCAGTAGTGACACGCAAGTGGCATTAAGTATTGGTATTAAATAGAAGTTGAACCAAAAACGTGACAAAAAGGTTTGGTATAAGGGGACACTCTCACCCCAGTTTTTACATATAGGTTTGGTATAAGGGTCTCACACAGGTCGTAACAGCTAGATTTGGTATAAGGGGACACTCTCACCCCAGTGAATACAGATTAGCTTGGTATAAGGGGACACTCTCACACCAGTCTTTGCAGCTAGATTTGGTATAAGGGGACACTTTCACCCCAATGAATACAGATAGGTTTGGTATAAGGGTCTCACACAGATCGTAACAGCTAGATTTGGTATAAGGGGACACTCTCACCCCAGTGAATACAGATTAGTTTGGTATAGTGGGACACTCTCATCCCGGTTTTTCCAGATAGGTTTGGTATAAGGGGGCACTCTCACCCCAGTTTTTACAGCTAGGTCTGCTATAAGGGATCACACAATCACCCTAGCACTTAGAGCTCGATGGGGGATAAAGGTGACACCCAGACCTCAGTAGGGACAAGCAAGTGCTATTAGTGCAGTAGTAGTGACAACCCCAAGTCCAATCCTACTCTAGCCCTCACTTCAGCCACCATCCCATGTTTTGCCCTGAAAAGGGCAGTTTTTAAACAATAAAGCCTATTTGTCCCTAAACTGCTGCTGCAGGAACCTCTCCCTATCTAAAACAGCGCTGCAAGATGGTGCCAAGAGACGTGAACCCTGCCTGTTACACAGCGGGGTCACATGTCCCGCCAGGCCAATGGAGGAAGGGGAAGGAAAAATAGGTTTCTGTTTGAAATTTGTTTTCGGCTCCAATCGCTTGAACCCGCAAAGTTTGGTACAAAACTGGTATTGTTTTAGAGCTTCAAGAGAACCAGAATTGGGGATTTTTTAATTCCCAGCAAATCTAGGCACCACTTTGAATAAGATCTCCATCTACTGGTCACTGATAGGAAGGCTCCACAGCACTGCGCAATCTGAATTGATTTGATTTTTAGCTATGGGCAAATGATCCATCTATTCTTCTATAGAGGGCAGCCCAGGACTGACATCATCAAGACTGAGGTCATGAGGTCTCAAAGTGCAGAGCACAATGAGAGATGTTAAAGCTTGACACCTGAGAACCACCAACAGCCTGATGAAGGCAAACCATGATCCACCGAACACATGGCCAGTAGCATTGACATTGAGGAGGTGACTTGCCGTACTTGGGCATGTAATATTTTTAAACAGTGTTCCTTTGGTGTCCTGTGGTTGTGAGTATAGTTCCTGAGGGATGAGTGTTGAGTCAGTCTCTACCTATGTTGGCATGACTTCTAGTTAGATTCACTTATTTGTCAGGTCTGTTTGGCTGCTAGGGATTGATAACGACGACTATCAGACTTTCTATTTATTTATTAATCTGGATCTCAGACAGTGCTTACTTTTGCTTTTCCCTCAGGCTTGAATACATTGGACACCAATATTGTTTTGCATATATATAGATATATACATATTTGTTGATATCTATATAATTATTAGAGATGAGCGAGTAGTATTCGACCGAGTCGGTATTCGATTGAATACTACGCTATTCGTCATACTCGATTTCGATCGAGTACACCGGCGATGGCGCACTCACAATTCGTTTCCCCTCACACCTTCCCTGGCGCGTTTTTTACACCAATCACCATGCAGGGGGGGTGGGACAGGTCCTGGGAGGACGCTGGCATCGCGAGAACGGCGTCTACACGCATTGGCTGGAAAAACCATGTGACCTCGAATCTACAAAACTCAGCACTTCCTCTTCGTCAGCATTAGCAGCTTGAACTTAGTGAGGGATAGACGCTCACAGCAGGGAAAGACAGGCTGTAGCTGGCAGGGCCCCAGAAGCTCGGAAGATCGCATTTACCACCATATATACCAGCTACCAGAAGACAAGAGAGTCATTAAGAGCCCTTATTAGGGCTACTATGCTGAACGGTATATAGCTCCTATGTAGGCAGGCAGGGCCCCAGAAGCTCGGAATATCGCATTTACCACCATATATACCAGCTACCAGAAGACAAGAGAGTCATTAAGAGCCCTTATTAGGGCTACTATGCTGAACGGTATATAGCTCCTATGTAGGCAGGCAGGGCCCCAGAAGCTCAGAATATCGCTTTTACCACCATATATACCAGCTACCAGAAGACAAGAGAGTCATTGAGAGCCCTTATTAGGGCTACTATGCTGAACGGTATATAGCTCCTATGTAGGCAGGCAGGGCCCCAGAAGCTCAGAATATCGCATTTACCACCATATATACCAGCTACCAGAAGACAAGAGAGTCATTGAGAGCCCTTATTAGGGCTACTATGCTGAACAGTATATAGCTCATATGTAGGCAGGCAGGGCCCCAGAAGCTCAGAATATCGCATTTACCACCATATATACCAGCTACCAGAAGACAAGAGAGTCATTGAGAGCCCTTATTAGGGCTACTATGCTGAACAGTATATAGCTCATATGTAGGCAGGCAGGGCCCCAGAAGCTCAGAATATCGCATTTACCACCATATATACCAGCTACCAGAAGACAAGAGAGTCATTAAGAGCCCTTATTAGGGCTACTATGCTGAACAGTATATAGCTCCTATGTAGGCAGGCAGGGCCCCAGAAGCTCAGAATATCGCATTTACCACCATATATACCAGCTACCAGAAGACAAGAGAGTCATTGAGAGCCCTTATTAGGGCTACTATGCTGAACAGTATATAGCTCATATGTAGGCAGGCAGGGCCCCAGAAGCTCAGAATATCGCATTTACCACCATATATACCAGCTACCAGAAGACAAGAGAGTCATTAAGAGCCCTTATTAGGGCTACTATGCTGAACAGTATATAGCTCATATGTAGGCAGGCAGGGCCCCAGAAGCTCAAAATATCGCATTTACCACCATATATACCAGCTACCAGAAGACAAGAGAGTCATTGAGAGTCCTTATTATTAGGGCTACTATGCTGAACAGTATATAGCTCATATGTAGGCAGGCAGGGTCCCAGAAGCTCAGAATATCGCATTTACCACCATATATACCAGCTACCAGAAGACAAGAGAGTCATTAAGAGCCCTTATTAGGGCTACTATGCTGAACAGTATATAGCTCCTATGTAGGCAGGCAGGGCCCCAGAAGCTCAGAATATCGCATTTACCACCATATATACCAGCTACCAGAAGACAAGAGAGTCATTAAGAGCCCTTATTAGGGCTACTATGCTGAACAGTATATAGCTCCTATGTAGGCAGGCAGGGCCCCAGAAGCTCAGAATATCGCATTTACCACCATATATACCAGCTACCAGAAGACAAGAGAGTCATTGAGAGCCCTTATTAGGGCTACTATGCTGAACAGTATATAGCTCATATGTAGGCAGGCAGGGCCCCCGAAGCTCAGAATATCGCATTTACCACCATATATACCAGCTACCAGAAGACAAGAGAGTCATTAAGAGCCCTTATTAGGGCTACTATGCTGAACAGTATATAGCTCATATGTAGGCAGGCAGGGCCCCAGAAGCTCAGAATATCGCATTTACCACCATATATACCAGCTACCAGAAGACAAGAGAGTCATTGAGAGCCCTTATTAGGGCTACTATGCTGAACAGTATATAGCTCCTATGTAGGCAGGCAGGGCCCCAGAAGCTCAGAATATCGCATTTACCACCATATATACCAGCTACCAGAAGACAAGAGAGTCATTGAGAGTCCTTATTATTAGGGCTACTATGCTGAACAGTATATAGCTCATATGTAGGCAGGCAGGGCCCCAGAAGCTCAGAATATCGCTTTTACCACCATATATACCAGCTACCAGAAGACAAGATAGTCATTAAGAGCCCTTATTAGGGCTACTATGCTGAACAGTATATAGCTCCTATGTAGGCAGGCAGGGCCCCAGAAGCTCAGAATATCGCATTTACCACCATATATACCAGCTACCAGAAGACAAGAGAGTCATTGAGAGTCCTTATTATTAGGGCTACTATGCTGAACAGTATATAGCCCATATGTAGGCAGGCAGGGCCCCAGAAGCTCAGAATATCGCATTTACCACCATATATACCAGCTACCAGAAGACAAGAGAGTCATTGAGAGTCCTTATTATTAGGGCTACTATGCTGAACAGTATATAGCTCATATGCAGGCAGGCAGGGCCCCAGAAGCTCAGAATATCGCTTTTACCACCATATATACCAGCTACCAGAAGACAAGAGAGTCATTGAGAGCCCTTATTAGGGCTACTATGCTGAACAGTATATAGCTCATATGTAGGCAGGCAGGGCCCCAGAAGCTCAGAATATCGCATTTACCACCATATATACCAGCTACCAGAAGACAAGAGAGTCATTAAGAGCCCTTATTAGGGCTACTATGCTGAACAGTATATAGCTCCTATGTAGGCAGGCAGGGCCCCAGAAGCTCAGAATATCGCATTTACCACCATATATACCAGCTACCAGAAGACAAGAGAGTCATTGAGAGCCCTTATTAGGGCTACTATGCTGAACAGTATATAGCTCATATGTAGGCAGGCAGGGCCCCAGAAGCTCAGAATATTGCATTTACCACCATATATACCAGCTACCAGAAGACAAGAGAGTCATTAAGAGCCCTTATTAGGGCTACTATGCTGAACAGTATATAGCTCCTATGTAGGCAGGCAGGGCCCCAGAAGCTCAGAATATCGCATTTACCACCATATATACCAGCTACCAGAAGACAAGAGAGTCATTAAGAGTCCTTATTATTAGGGCTACTATGCTGAACAGTATATAGCCCATATGTAGGCAGGCAGGGCCCCAGAAGCTCAGAATATCGCATTTACCACCATATATACCAGCTACCAGAAGACAAGAGAGTCATTGAGAGTCCTTATTATTAGGGCTACTATGCTGAACAGTATATAGCCCATATGTAGGCAGGCAGGGCCCCAGAAGCTCAGAATATCGCATTTACCACCATATATACCAGCTACCAGAAGACAAGAGAGTCATTGAGAGCCCTTATTAGGGCTACTATGCTGAACAGTATATAGCTCCTATGTAGGCAGGCAGGGCCCCAGAAGCTCAGAATATCGCATTTACCACCATATATACCAGCTACCAGAAGACAAGAGAGTCATTGAGAGTCCTTATTATTAGGGCTACTATGCTGAACAGTATATAGCTCATATGTAGGCAGGCAGGGCCCCAGAAGCTCAGAATATCGCTTTTACCACCATATATACCAGCTACCAGAAGACAAAAGAGTCATTGAGAGCCCTTATTAGGGCTACTATGCTGAACAGTATATAGCTCCTATGTAGGCAGGCAGGGCCCCAGAAGCTCAGAATATCGCATTTACCACCATATATACCAGCTACCAGAAGACAAGAGAGTTATTGAGAGTCCTTATTATTAGGGCTACTATGCTGAACAGTATATAGCCCCTATGTAGGCAGGCAGGGCCCCAGAAGCTCAGAATATCGCATTTACCACCATATATACCAGCTACCAGAAGACAAGAGAGTCATTGAGAGTCCTTATTATTAGGGCTACTATGCTGAACAGTATATAGCTCCTATGTAGGCAGGCAGGGCCCCAGAAGCTCAGAATATCGCTTTTACCACCATATATACCAGCTACCAGAAGACAAGAGAGTCATTGAGAGCCCTTATTAGGGCTACTATGCTGAACAGTATATAGCTCCTATGTAGGCAGGCAGGGCCCCAGAAGCTCAGAATATCGCATTTACCACCATATATACCAGCTACCAGAAGACAAGAGAGTCATTGAGAGCCCTTATTAGGGCTACTATGCTGAACAGTATATAGCTCATATGTAGGCAGGCAGGGCCCCAGAAGCTCAGAATATCGCATTTACCACCATATATACCAGCTACCAGAAGACAAGAGAGTCATTAAGAGCCCTTATTAGGGCTACTATGCTGAACAGTATATAGCTCCTATGTAGGCAGGCAGGGCCCCAGAAGCTCAGAATATCGCATTTACCACCATATATACCAGCTACCAGAAGACAAGAGAGTCATTGAGAGTCCTTATTATTAGGGCTACTATGCTGAACAGTATATAGCTCATATGTAGGCAGGCTGGGCCCCAGAAGCTCAGAATATCGCTTTTACCACCATATATACCAGCTACCAGAAGACAAGAGAGTCATTAAGAGCCCTTATAAGGGCTACTATGCTGAACAGTATATAGCTCCTATGTAGGCAGGCAGGGCCCCAGAAGCTCAGAATCTCGCATTTACCACCATATATACCAGCTACCAGAAGACAAGAGAGTCATTGAGAGTCCTTATTATTAGGGCTACTATGCTGAACAGTATATAGCCCATATGTAGGCAGGCAGGGCCCCAGAAGCTCAGAATATCGCATTTACCACCATATTTACCAGCTACCAGAAGACAAGAGAGTCATTGAGAGTCCTTATTATTAGGGCTACTATGCTGAACAGTATATAGCTCATATGTAGGCAGGCAGGGCCCCAGAAGCTCAGAATATCGCTTTTACCACCATATATACCAGCTACCAGAAGACAAGAGAGTCATTAAGAGCCCTTATTAGGGCTACTATGCTGAACAGTATATAGCTCCTATGTAGGCAGGCAGGGCCCCAGAATCTCAGAATATCGCATTTACCACCATATATACCAGCTACCAGAAGACAAGAGAGTCATTGAGAGACCTTATTATTAGGGCTACTATGCTGAACAGTATATAGCCCATATGTAGGCAGGCAGGGCCCCAGAAGCTCAGAATATCGCATTTACCACCATATATACCAGCTACCAGAAGACAAGAGAGTCATTGAGAGTCCTTATTATTAGGGCTACTATGCTGAACAGTATATAGCTCATATGTAGGCAGGCAGGGCCCCAGAAGCTCAGAATATCGCTTTTACCACCATATATACCAGCTACCAGAAGACAAGAGAGTCATTAAGAGCCCTTATTAGGGCTACTATGCTGAACAGTATATAGCTCCTATGTAGGCAGGCAGGGCCCCAGAAGCTCAGAATATCGCATTTACCACCATATATACCAGCTACCAGAAGACAAGAGAGTCATTGAGAGTCCTTATTATTAGGGCTACTATGCTGAACAGTATATAGCCCATATGTAGGCAGGCAGGGCCAGAGAAGCTCAGAATATCGCATTTACCACCATATATACCAGCTACCAGAAGACAGGAGAGTCATTGAGAGTCCTTAATATTAGGGCTACTATGCTGAACAGTATATAGCCCATATGTAGGCAGGCAGGGCCCCAGAAGCTCAGAATATCGCATTTACCACCATATATACCAGCTACCAGAAGACAAGAGAGTCACTGAGAGCCCTTATTAGGGCTACTATGCTGAACAGTATATAGCTCCTATGTAGGCAGGCAGGGCCCCAGAAGCTCAGAATATCGCATTTACCACCATATATACCAGCTACCAGAAGACAAGAGAGTCATTGAGAGTCCTTATTATTAGGGCTACTATGCTGAACAGTATATAGCCCATATGTAGGCAGGCAGGGCCCCAGAAGCTCAGAATATCGCATTTACCACCATATATACCAGCTACCAGAAGACAAGAGAGTCATTGAGAGCCCTTATTAGGGCTACTATGCTGAACAGTATATAGCTCCTATGTAGGCAGGCAGGGCCCCAGAAGCTCAGAATATCGCTTTTACCACCATATATACCAGCTACCAGAAGACAAGAGAGTCATTGAGAGCCCTTATTAGGGCTACTATGCTGAACAGTATATAGCTCATATGTAGGCAGGCAGGGCCCCAGAAGCTCAGAATATCGCATTTACCACCATATATACCAGCTACCAGAAGACAAGAGAGTCATTGAGAGTCCTTATTATTAGGGCTACTATGCTGAACAGTATATAGCCCATATGTAGGCAGGCAGGGCCCCAGAAGCTCAGAATATCGCATTTACCACCATATATACCAGCTACCAGAAGACAAGAGAGTCATTGAGAGCCCTTATTAGGGCTACTATGCTGAACAGTATATAGCTCCTATGTAGGCAGGCAGGGCCCCAGAAGCTCAGAATATCGCATTTACCACCATATATACCAGCTACCAGAAGACAAGAGAGTCATTGAGAGTCCTTATTATTAGGGCTACTATGCTGAACAGTATATAGCCCATATGTAGGCAGGCAGGGCCCCAGAAGCTCAGAATATCGCATTTACCACCATATATACCAGCTACCAGAAGACAAGAGAGTCATTGAGAGCCCTTATTAGGGCTACTATGCTGAACAGTATATAGCTCCTATGTAGGCAGGCAGGGCCCCAGAAGCTCAGAATATCGCATTTACCACCATATATACCAGCTACCAGAAGACAAGAGAGTCATTGAGAGTCCTTATTAGGGCTACTATGCTGAACGGTATATAGCTCATTCTAGCTATATACACACTGCACACAACGGCTGCTTTAGTGAGGGGTAGCTGCTGCTGCTGGAATAGGGACAGAAAGACTTCAGTGGTGTATTACCACCTATATACAAAACTATATACACTCTGCTCAAAACGGCTGCTTTAGTGAGGGGTAGCTGCTGATGCTGGAATAGGGACAGAAAGACTTCAGTGGTGTATTAGCACCTATATACAAAACTATATTTTGCACTACTGTTTTGTGTCCTCTGTGCCAACAAAACACTGTTTTATACCCGTTGCGTATAGGCACCATTTCACCTTCTGGCAGTATACGGCTGTATAGCCAGGTGTTCTCCTTAAAAATATATTTATATTTGGCTCTACTGTTTTGTGTCCTCTGTGCCAACAAAAGACTGTTATATACCCGGTGCGTATAGGCACCATTTCACCTTCTGGCAGTATACGGCTGTATAGCCAGGTGTTCTCCTTAAAAATATATTTATATTTGGCTCTACTGTTTTGTGTCCTCTGTGCCAACAAAACACTGTTATATACCCAGTGCGTATTAGGCACCATTTCACCTTCTGGCAGTATACGGCTGTATAGCCAGGTGTTCTCCTAAAAAATATATTTATATTTGGCATAACGCGTGGCAAAAAAGTAAAACGTCTGAAATGCGGAGGGCTAGCGCAAAGGGACGTGGACGAGGACGGGGGCGCGGAAATGCTGGTGGGGGCACAAACCGCATTGAAGCCAGTGGGGATACAATGCGTGCTGGTGAGGGGCAGCCAGCATTACGCTCATCCAGCTTCCCTGCCTTTATTAGATTTAGATTTTTTAATGTTTGCGCGGACGACAAACTGAGCGCGGTTTGCGCAATCTGCCACTCAAAACTGAGTAGGGGCTCTGAGAAGAGCAATCTGACCACCTCAGGCATGCGCCATCACTTGGAAGTCAAGCACTGGGCTGAGTGGGAGAGAGCAAACGCAATACAACCTGCGCCCGGTCTTGCTGCCACTGCCTCTTCCCCTTTGTTGTGTGCTGCCACTGCGGTCCAGACCTCCAGACAGGACACCTCCACATCTGCCTCTGCCTCGGCTACTTTGGGGCCTTCTCCTTCAGCCCCCCCTTCCCCCGCATCTTCGTCTGCACCTTCCATCTCCTCGTCCCATCAACTGTCCATCTCGCAGGCGTTCAACCGCAGGCGGAAGTACGCCTCCAGTCACCCCCAAGCCCAAGCCTTAACCTGCCTCATCTCCAAACTGCTGGCCCTGGAGATGTTGCCGTTTAGGCTTGTGGAGACGCAGGCCTTCCGCGACCTGATGGCGGCTGCCGCACCTCGCTATTCCGTCCCTAGCCGCCACTATTTTTCCCGGTGTGGCGTCCCCGCCCTGCACCAGCACGTGTCGCGTAACATCAGGCGGGCCCTGAGGTACGCAGTCAGCGCAAAGGTCCACTTGACCACCGACTCGTGGACAAGCGCTTGCGGCCAAGGACGCTACATCTCTTTGACGGCACACTGGGTGAATGTTGTGGAAGCGGGGACGGGGTCGCAAACAGGGACGGCCTACATACCACCCCCACCCAAGATTGCCAGCACGGGTTCTGATAGACCCCCCTCCTCTTCCTCCTCCTCCTCCTCCTCCTCCTCCTCTGCCTTAACATCGCCCTCAGCCCCTAGCTGGAAGCGTTGCAGCACTGGCGCGGGGAGACGTCAGCAGGCGGTGCTTAAGCTCATCAGCTTGGGCGACAGGAAGCACAGCGCCGCAGAGGTGAGGCATGCCATATTGCAGCAGACAGAGATGTGGCTGTCGCCGCTGCAGCTAGGACCAGGCATGGTCGTGTGCGATAACGGCTGTAACCTGGTGGAGGCTCTGGAGCTTGCAGAACTCAATCACATACCATGCCTGGCCCACGTTTTTAATTTGGTAGTACAAAAGTTTCTAAAGACTTACCCCAACCTGGCAGAGCTACTGGTCAAAGTGCGGCGCTTGTGCGCTCACTTTCGGAAGTCAACTGTAGCTGCTGCTAGCTTAAAAAAAATCCAGCAACGCCTCCATTTGCCTCAACATCGGCTGTTGTGTGACCTGCCCACTCGCTGGAATTCCACCTATTGCATGTTGGCCAGGGTGTGTGAGCAGCAGAGAGCATTGATGGAGTACCAGATGATGCATCCACGCGTGCATCCAACTCAGCTCCCTCAGTTTGCCAACCACGAGTGGCCATGGATGGCAGACATATGCGATGTATTGCGTATCTTTGAGGAGTCCACTAAGAAGGTCAGCAGCGAGGACGCTATAGTGAGCGTAACCATCCCGCTCCTATGCGCCCTTAAAGAATCGCTCATCGCAATAAGGGAGAACGCATTGCACACAGAGGAGACGGGGGTAGGAGGAGACGCAACGCAGGTAGACAGTCAGACCACACTTTTGTCTGCTGCTCGGTGGCAGTTGCAGGAGGAGGAGGATGAGGAGGAGGAGGACAACGTGGAGGTGGCTGTGGAAGAGGATGCTGGCGGCGAGGGTAGCAGTCAGGCTGTGTGCGTCCCATTGGTTCAGCGTGGATGGGGTGGAGAGGAGGAGGAAGAGGAGGAAATGGAAAATGATCCTTCTGGTGGGGGCAGTGACGTCATGCCTACTCAGAGTCTGGCACACATGGCTGACTTCATGCTGGGCTGCTTTTCCCGGGACATACGTGTTGTCCGGATATTGGAGAACAAACTATACTGGGTCTTCGCACTCCTGGACCCCCGGTATAAAGATAACTTCTGCTCTTTTATTCCGGTAGAGGAGAGGACGAATCGATTACTGGAATACCAGAGGGAACTCTTGCAGAACATGATGCAGATTTTCCCACCCAGCATCGCTGGCGGCAGAGAGGAGAGTGTCTCCCAGAGTCTGACAACATCGATCAGGCCCACAGCCACCAGGGGAACACTCTCCAAGGTGTGGGACACGTTCATGTCACCCCCTCGTGCAACTTCCATCACTGCGGGGCCCGCTATCAGCAGGAGGGACAAGTATCGGCGGATGTTGCGGGACTACCTGGCAGACCACACCCCTGTCCTCCCCGATCCCTCGGCACCCTACACTTACTGGGTCTCCAAGTTGGACACGTGGCTGGAACTGTCCCTGTACGCCTTGGAGGTGCTTGCCTGCCCTGCCGCCAGCGTGCTATCAGAAAGGGTGTTCAGCGCAGCCGGGGGCATTATAACCGATAAGCGCAGCCGCCTGTCAACCGACAGTGCCGACAGGCTGACGCTAATCAAAATGAACAGCAAGTGGATTGACCCGGACTTTGCTTGTACAACAGTGGAAAGCAGCCAAGAGTGAAGTGCCATCTGTATGAAGTGCCATTTCCTCCTCCTCCTCCTCCTTAACCGCCGTAGAATTGCTGTATTAATAAAAAAAATTATGGCTCACCTCTTGGGCTTAATACAATCAATTTTTAAGAGGTCTCAGCTCTTGGGCCTACACACAATGTTTGAGAGGTCTCAGCTCTTGGGACTCCACACAATTTTTAAAAGGTCTCAGCTCTTGGGCCTCCACACAATTTTTAAGAGGTCTCAGCTCTTGGGACTCCACACAATTTTTAAAAGGTCTCAGCTCTTGGGACTCCACACAATTTTTAAAAGGTCTCAGCTCTTGGGCCTCCACACAATTTTTAAGAGGTCTCAGCTCTTGGGACTCCACACAATTTTTAAGAGGTCTCAGCTCTTGGGACTCCACATACTTTTTAAGAGGTCTCAGCTCTTGGGACTCCACACAATTTTCAAGAGGTCTCAGCTCTTGGGCCTCCACACAATGTTTGAGAGGTCTCAGCTCTTGGGACTCCACACAATTTTTAAAAGGTCTCAGCTCTTGGGCCTCCACACAATTTTTAAGAGGTCTCAGCTCTTGGGACTCCACATAATTTTTAAGAGGTCTCAGCTCTTGGGACTCCACACAATTTTTAAGAGGTCTCAGCTCTTGGGCCTCCACACAATTTTTAAGAGGTCTCAGCTCTTGGGCCTCCACACAATTTTTAAGAGGTCTCAGCTCTTGGGACTCCACACAATTTTTAAGAGGTCTCAGCTCTTGGGCCTCCACACAATTTTTAAGAGGTCTCAGCTCTTGGGCCTCCACACAATTTTTAAGAGGTCTCAGCTCTTGGGACTCCACACAATTTTTAAAAGGTCTCAGCTCTTGGGACTCCACACAATTTTTAAAAGGTCTCAGCTCTTGGGCCTCCACACAATTTTTAAGAGGTCTCAGCTCTTGGGACTCCACACAATTTTTAAGAGGTCTCAGCTCTTGGGACTCCACATAATTTTTAAGAGGTCTCAGCTCTTGGGACTCCACACAATTTTCAAGAGGTCTCAGCTCTTGGGCCTCCACACAATGTTTGAGAGGTCTCAGCTCTTGGGACTCCACACAATTTTTAAAAGGTCTCAGCTCTTGGGCCTCCACACAATTTTTAAGAGGTCTCAGCTCTTGGGACTCCACATAATTTTTAAGAGGTATCAGCTCTTGGGACTCCACACAATTTTTAAGAGGTCTCAGCTCTTGGGCCTCCACACAATTTTTAAGAGGTCTCAGCTCTTGGGCCTCCACACAATTTTTAAGAGGTCTCAGCTCTTGGGACTCCACACAATTTTTAAGAGGTCTCAGCTCTTGGGCCTCCACACAATTTTTAAGAGGTCTCAGCTCTTGGGCCTCCACACAATTTTTAAGAGGTCTCAGCTCTTGGGACTCCACACAATTTTTAAGAGGTCTCAGCTCTTGGGACTCCACACAATTTTTAAGAGGTCTCAGCTCTTGGGCCTCCACACAATTTTTAAGAGGTCTCAGCTCTTGGGACTCCACACAATTTTTAAGAGGTCTCAGCTCTTGGGCCTCCACACAATTTTTAAGAGGTCTCAGCTCTTGGGCCTCCACACAATTTTTAAGAGGTCTCAGCTCTTGGGACTCCACACAATTTTTAAGAGGTCTCAGCTCTTGGGACTCCACACAATTTTTAAGAGGTCTCAGCTCTTGGGCCTCCACACAATTTTTAAGAGGTCTCAGCTCTTGGGACTCCACACAATTTTTAAGAGGTCTCAGCTCTAAGCTTCCCTTACTGCTGGGGTGACACACTGTAACAAACCTCCTCCTGTAAGCTTCCCTGACTGCTGGGGTGACACACTGTAACAAACCTCCTCCTGTAAGCTTCCCTGACTGCTGGGGTGACACACTGTAACAAACCTCCTCCTTTAAGCTTCCCCGACTGCTGGGGTGACACACTGTAACAAACCTCCTCATGTAAGCTTCCCTGACTGCTGGGGTGACACACTGTAACAAACCTCCTCCTGTAAGCTTCCCTTACTGCTGGGGTGACACACTGTAACAAACCTCCTCCTGTAAGCTTCCCTTACTGCTGGGGTGACACAATGTAACAAACCTCCTCCTGTAAGCTTCCCTGACTGATGGGGTGACACAATGTAACAAACCTCCTCCTGTAAGCTTCCCTTACTGCTGGGGTGACACAATGTAACAAACCTCCTCCTGTAAGCTTCCCTGACTGCTGGGGTGACACAATGTAACAAACCTCCTCCTTTAAGCTTCCCTTACTGCTGGCGTAACACACTGTAACAAACCTCCTCCTGTAAGCTTCCCTGACTGCTGGGGTGACACAATGTAACAAACCTCCTCCTTTAAGCTTCCCTTACTGCTGGGGTGACACACTGTAACAAACCTCCTCCTGTAAGCTTCCCTGACTGCTGGGGTGACACACTGTAACAAACCTCCTCCTGTAAGCTTCCCTGACTGCTGGGGTGACACACTGTAACAAACCTCCTCCTGTAAGCTTCCCTTACTGCTGGGGTAACACACTGTAACAAACCTCCTCCTTTAAGCTTCCCTTACTGCTGGGGTGACACAATGACACAAGAGGACATGTCTGACCACATCTCACACACACACACACACACAATGACAATTAGGGGTGGGGTCTATTTATTCTCCCCCTTGCCTATGCCATCTGTGGTTGTCATTAGGCAACGTGATTTTAAGGGGTGCAGAATTTTGTTCTTTTTTGTACAGTTTGGCTTGGGGTCCATGGCAATGTAGAGGAAAGAAGGTTTCCTTGTCTTGTCTCACTTTACGTAGAAGTTATATTGTGTTTGGAGTGTATTGTTGAGTGGCTGTGATAGTGGCGTAATAGTGCGATTTGGGCGCGTTATATGCACCCAGACATGCTTCCCCTGCTGTCCCAGTTGCATTCCAGCAGTGTTGGCATCATTTTCTGATGTTTCAGGGTGGACTTGGTGACCTCCAAGTGGTCGAATTGAGATTTCCAAGTGGCGAGCATTTTTTTCCCATAGACTATAATGGGATTCGATAATCGGTCGAGTAGTCGAGTAACGCGGTCTATTCGAATCGAAATTCGAAATTTCGAATATTTCACTACTCGCTCATCTCTAATAATTATATGTCTGTTTATACGTCACAGTGAGGTATATGCCTTAATACTAAGTCCCCTTCTCACTTCATCCCCCTTACTCTTTCTGCCTGTTTCAGTGGGGTTTCCACATTTTAGATATTTTTGCATGTACAAAAACATTTCTTTTTTGAATTGTGATAATTTTAAATTACTTTTTGGATATTTTTTGACTGTGTTCCTCATATTTTCCTGGGTTTCTGCAAATATAAGGGTTGATTCACAGCCTTCTACAATCTTTCCCGTTTTTATCTCTCCGTGTGAACATTACACATGGCTTTCTTCAGTATCGGAGCCTTCACATGATTCAGAGCCTCGATCGGGAGCATCTCGTATTGTTCCCGATGATGTGAGAGCCATTGAGAACGCTGTGAGAATCTCTCTCAAAGCCAATTTTGCAGACGAGGCTCTTGTGTATGTTGATGTGAAATTCTCACTCGTATCGTTTTTAGAGCGTTTTTACCGTATTTTGTGTGAATGTCAGGTGAGATGTATGAATGTCAGGTGAGATTCTTCTAGTTTCCATCGGAAAAATCCTGTTTTTACCTTCATTTAGCCCCTAAATTCCGTGAACTTTTTGTTTTTGTGAGATTTATACACAGGCACTAGCTTTTTTGGTGGATTCTACACATATGCAAGCCTATTTTTTTAACTGTTTCACATACCCTGGTCCTGCTAGCCTATTACTTACTTATTGCTGTGCCAACTCTCTTCTGTTTCAAACAAATTAGTATGCCATGCATGCTTCTTATCCTGAAGCATACCTTAACCACTTTAATGCATTCTTCTTTTTAATTCATAAAGCATACCTTAACCACTTTAATGCATTCTTCTTTTTAATTCATAAAGCATACCTCAACCACTTTAATGCATAATTCTTTTTAATTCATAAAGCATACCTTAACCACTTTAATGCATTCTTCTTTTTAATGCATAAAGCATACCTTAACCACTTTAATGCTTGCCATGCATTCTTCTCTACTTCTTCCTAGTTGAATATTTGGAATGCCTACATGGATATAATGTAATAAGGTAATGCTATCTAGCAGCAACTAGCGTCTGGTGAACGCTGGGCGCTGTATGTAAAACCACATTTAATAAAGCGAATCTGGTGAGCGCCACTAACAGCTCCATGTAGCGTCACATGTATTACTACAGGCAGTTCAGCAGGTTCAGGAGTGCCACATATTTCCTTTCGCTCAGTGTCGCTCTGCCATACATTTTAATGGGGTTTCATTTGTTGGTGTTTAAATTGTGTGTTGGGCAATTAAAATGATTTTTTTTTTGCTCAAATCATTGTGTGAACTTTCCTGGCTGCAAACAAACACTTTTGTAACACAGGATTAGGTTTTTCTTATGCACCTAGGTTAAAAAATAAACATTCCTACTTCTAGGCAAGTCACCTAAGTAGTGTGACCAACATTTTAAATAAACAAATGGGGACAATTTATTAACATTCAAGCAGACCTTGAGAGTTGTATAAAAACATAAATATATATAAACTATGAAATTATTATTCTTAATGTATTTTTAGTTTTAATATTTTTAATATTTTTTTTGGGGGGGGGTGGTTAATCTTTTTGAAAATGTAATTTTAGAACATATAAAAGTAAAAAAAAATTATACCTTATCAAAAAAATAGGTCATTTTATTCAAAAATATTTAAAAATGTTTATTTTGGGGAGTGTTTAAAAGAAGGTGACAGCCTCCCAGTGCCTTAAGAACTCAATTCTGTTTTGTCTTACACAATATTGCCCGAAAGTGTCATCGGTAATTTCCCGTTGTAATGCCCTCTCTCACATGCTAAATCTGGGCTCTGAATCATGTGGAAGTCTCACTCATCACGAGTTTTACACATGAATGCGAAAAGAATACAAAGCAATTACACACAACGGAAAAGACTTTCACTCACAACGAAAACACTAATACGATGGAAAAAGCTAACGAGAAACTCACAAATGGCCCAAACCCAATGAAAAAAATACACATGCTTTTTCATGTGAAAGTTCAGGTAAAAGAGGCTATGAATAAAGGCCATAGTTTGTTGCAATGTCATTTGGTTTTGGGTGAGCATGCACATTTATATATTGTTATATTGTGCTAGCAAATTATCAAGTTCCTCCCAGTTCAGACGTAGAACATTTGTCATCCTTTCAGGCATGTTTTGAGCTTTTGAAATCCCACAAATATGATTTACGAAATACAATCCAACCTCAGGCTCTGCAATCCTGAGGTTTCTCTGCTTGGACTCAATGATTTTTGGGTTAATTAAAGAGGTTAGGTTTTCATGAGTCTAATGAAGATATCGGCAAAATACATTTTAAGCCCAAGTTTTAGATGTGCCATTCCATCATGAAACCTGGGCAATGCACATCCCTCTTCTTTAAAATTTCCAAGCACCCTTGTTCAAAGAAATATAGCAAATACTCTGAATGTGGAAAGAAGGGTGTGGGGACAGAGGATGTGAAATATAAGATCAAATATGACATAAAATGTTACATAAGGTCATGTAGATACAGTAGGTGAGGGCACTATAATTAATGGACAATCTCTGATCCAGAGAATAGTTTTGTAGCAGTGGTACCCATGCCTAGCCTAAGTACTAAGTACTGCTTGACCCCATCAAAAATTATAATATGTATTTTAAAATAGGTTTTGCTTACCTTCCTATAATAACAGTAAAACTCTTTTTCAAAGTAGAAGAGTGGCTTGGTATTTTTACATGGAACTGGGAATGACAAAAGCTATTCTCCACTTTTTAACCCTAGATAGAAAACTCTTTGTATTGATTAGAACATATATTCAGAACTTCATCAATAACCAGGTTTGTGCCCTCACATATTGGTCATATGGGCCCTTGTAAACTAAAAAAAGAAGGTCTAAATTGTCAGGGAGCAGTATTTTTTTAGACAATGCATTACCAGGACTTCAACAGGTAGGTTTTGACTTTATGTTAGTAACAACTATTAGTTTGATTGATTTCCCTTTAGTACATTCACATAAAAATAATTAAAATCTAAAATATCTTGAGTGGATGGAATCATAACATAATAAAAATGGCAAGAACTGACTGATCACACAACTCATTGCCCGAATCTGAAAGTCTATTTCATCTAATTAGCTTAATTTAGCATGAAAAACAAGTGTTCAGCATACAGTAGCTTGTGATGACAGAGGCAATAAATTAGCTGAAAATCTGACATATTCATGCTTCTGAGCTTCAAAAAGTGAAGTATGAATTGCTAGCACAATGGCTTTCTTCTTTCACTTGCAGAAAGTTATTTCAGATACTTTACATATGGAAACATGTTGTACATTATTGCACTGCAGACTTAGAATTAATGTATGCACACAATGACAAATTAAAGCTGTCATTGACTGTTGGTGGCACCTAATTCATTATTCTTTATAATGGAGAGACTATTAATGTCATGTGGCTGGATATCTGTGTCACCTGGAAGGCTCAACATCTGTGGTGAAATATTCCTGTAATGATAACTTGACTGGGTTTAATTGTGATGCTTAAATAAAGGCTCAGCACACATTTGTGGTGGAGAAAATAAAGGAGTTGCAAGAAAATATATGAATATAGCATTTTCAGGGAAGCAGATTTTGTATTGATGAGTGTGTGTGTGTGTGTGTGTGTGTGGGGGGGGGGGGGTTATTGTTGATAGTGGAGCATCTACATCTTAGTATTGGACAAAAAACAGAATTTCCAAGTCCTGGGCACTGCAGAGTGGTTGCCAGCTTTGTGGCAGTGAATATACAGAGTGTGGCTGATCTCAAAATCTAGCAGCAAACACATTTTGATAAATTATAATGGTTGCACTGGATCCAGAGACAAACTAGTTTAGCAAATATACAATCTAGCAAGTTAAAATTATCAACAGAAAATATATTAGTGAAACATCAAACTAAAGCCTTGAATAGGTAATTTGCTAAAGCAGAGGAAAAGAAGCTTGTACCAAGACATGGAGGGAGTGGGGTCTTCTTGGGCCCAAAGGTGCCCTGTGGGTGCAAATGTAGGACTGGGGTGCAAGGAGGTTCTCTTTATATTCAGACAGGGGTACAGATGCCTACAACTCAGCCTCTTAATGTAGCCTCACACCACAACAACTGCAGTATCACTGCTACACACACATGGGGTACACTCATTCCCCCTGGCTCAGGTCTATTCCCCTTCTCTGGCAAAAAGATGGTTGCAACACATTCTGGTCCCCGTTTCTTGGATGCCTGAGCCTTTGGCTCTCCCCACAGGCACCTAGGGCAGATGTCTGGCTTATTCTTTCACATAATAGCCAGTGTTCCCTATTTCCAGCCACAAATGCCTTATTGGTCTTTTCCTTTCCAGATAGTCACCTCTTGGAGCACTGTCAACTAAAGGGGTCCCACAAACTATCACTTGACTAACAACTTGCTGACTGCAAACTACTAAATATCTAATAGCTGTCACAAGCCACTATGAGACCTACTCATCACACATTGCATGTGCTTTAATAACAGACCTATTTAAAACAGAGAATGGCTCACATTCACTCACAAATTAAGTTGAGTCACAAAAACATATTATGGTTTTAGTGGCATTTAAACACAATTAAATCCAATCCTTTTAACGAGTATGAGCTCAATTTACTCCTAAGCTGCCTTCAATTGCAACATTAATTCCTCTTAAAAATATATTACTATTTACTGCTAGAAAAGCTCACCAGAATAGACACTAATGAACCCATACATCTGCATTATGGTTCTGAGCATATTTCATAAACAACCAAACCCAGCAAAATAAACATCCTCATTTAACTTCAACAATTTATTTTTATTTTTTTTATTATTAATCATGTTAGTTTATTAAACTAAATTTGTTTCTTCAAAGCTAGACATCATTACGGCTTCAGACGGAGAGCTTTGAACAAATGTAGCTAGCTTGGCTTATTAAAAAAGATTGTTCACTATGCTTTTAGCTGGAGAGAAGGTCAGGTTAAATAACCTCGGATTTGTTATCAAGTCAGAGCATGCACAACACATAAACACTTTAGATGTTAAAGGTGGTAGAGGAATGTCGTCTGTAAATGCACAATTCATCAAGGTTCAGCAAAATAGGGATGTGCAAAACTGCAACAAAATTGTCTGCCTGTCTTTTTTACATTTCTATTAAATGCGTTGCTTCAAATAAGAGTCACATATTAGTAGTCACAAGTAGAGATGAGCTTTGATTTCAGTTAGGGTTGAAATCGACCCAAGTATTGGAAACGAATAGCAGCAACATTAGAATCTAATTGTTCAGCCCCCCCCTTAACCCCCCTTAGCATTAAAAATACCCCCCCATGCTACGAGCTAAGTGCACCCAGGTTTTAGAGGGCCTTGGAGAGCACCAGGCTTCTCCACTCACCCCTGGTCAATAAGGGTGCAGGTATTCTGGGTTCTGGGGAGAGGTCTCGCCAGCATGAGTAATTAAAATTACACTACCATCACTTGAAAAGTCTTCATCCAATGGCGGGACAAAGGTCTCCCATCCTTTCGTCTCTTCTTCTCTACTAGAGGGAATGGCCACCAGGGAGGCAGACTTTTATATACCAAAGGCACCTCAAATGACTCCCCTCCATGTGACTATGTGTCATTATGGAGGGCAGGGGAATAGAGGGACTGTGGAATCCCTTGGCGAGATGCCAGGGTTTACAAATGGGGGGCTTTTGTCCACCATCAGTAAACATGCTGACAAAGAGGTCCCTTTGACCTCTTCTGCTGGTGAAAGTGAGTTGGCAGGGGACTCACAGGAGCTGCTGGACAGGAGGAGCATAAGTGTGAGTATTGTGCAATTTTAATTTGTTATAATATTTTTTCATAAGGTGAGTGTTCTGTTAATTTAACACCTTTTGAATTGGTAAGGTGTCCAAAGGACCCGTATCCCAAATTGCTGATGGCTGCCAATATCCCCTGCCAGATTTCTCTCATCCTAACTTGCCAGGGGAGTACAGAAGAGCCTGATGTATTCCAGGAAAGATGCTGGAGAGGAGCAGACTTGTGCCAAAGGACATAGGGGCTGGTAACTTGTGGGGGCGGGGCTCAGCTGCTTGGCCTTTTTCTAACTCCTGCTGTGGTAAATTTTAGAAACAAAATGGTGGCTCATGTATATGCAGGCTGCATGCAAACAGGAAGTGCTGCTGGGTTACCTGTCACTGTGCCTTGTCAGTTATGTCTCTCGAATCCAGGCAGATGCATGGCTGTGATGCTGGGAAAGGAAGCTCCAAAATGGTTGCTACCACTAGAAAATTGGTGAGGTGGCGTTTCAGCTTTGATTGGATGCAGGAACAAATATAATGCTGACAATTCTTCATTATCATGTGTACAGATGGGGCAAGTGAGTTTGAGGGAGTTTTTTTTCCAACGATGCTAGGCTGTTGGTCCGGTTTAAGTCCTTAGGCAGGGTTGAAGGGTGCCATCTATTTTCTCCATGAAGGAGATCCCTGTACCAACTGGAGTCAAGGAGGGACAAATAAACCCCTTGGGTTGAGATGGGTTGAGATGGGTTGAGATGCCCCGCTGAGTGAAACCTCCCAACCATGCGCAGGCTCCAATCAGCGCATTGCTGCACTAGTCAATTTAGTCTAAGCAGCCAAGTAGACCTGAGCGTGCCGGTGGCCGCATTCCCGCTACCCTCTAACAGGGTAAGTTCCCACACCGGCCATTCACAAATGCCTAGCGTGGGTGCACACCCCGCTAAAAGGATGGCTTACATTGGCTGTGGCCTGTGCATACATTGTTGGGTTGGGGAGCAGGTAGGTTTTACAGGGGACTGGCAGGAGTTTTATAGACACCAGGACCACTTTTGGTCCTTAAAAACAAGAACACACAAGATTAATAACACTTAACGCTATTGTTTCTTTATGTAGATTTGCAAATGCTAGTTCTTGAGCTCCTCAGGGACAAGAACAAGATGACCAGAGCGATAGTGGGTGTCGGCAGTGGGAACAATGTGACCATGAGTGGTGGCGGTGGCGGCAAGGTGAGCAGCGGCCCTTGGGGAAGAGAGCTGTGGACTGCTAGCTTCCTGTGGGTTCGTGTAACACTGTTTTACTACATTTCATGAACCATGGAAGTGGCTTGAAAAAGCAGCAGAACAGATGACAGTAGTCAGGGGGAGCATCCAGACCTGCGCCCAGAAGGTGAGTCCTCTGGGCTTTTATTATTTTTTTTGAGCTTTGGTCCACTTTTAAACTCATGTTACACCTAATAGTCTTGCAAACCCCGAATCTGCAAGCTACTGCACAGCTAATCAATGAAGAAAAACAATAGAAGTGTTCAGATATTTTCCGGCAATTGTATTTATTTTTTCCTATAATTCCTATAATTACCGTATTTATCGGCGTATAACACGCACCGGCGTATAACACGCACCCCATTTTAAAAAAAATTTGAGTAAAAATTTTTTTCATTAAAAATAAATGACTTGGAAGCTCGGAACTTAATGTTGGATTAAAATTTATAACATTAGAACATGAATTATAACATTAACTCCTCTTAAAAGGCAAATATGAAATGAAAAAACATCTCTTTGAGCAAAAAAACTTAATCAGAATCACTGCTTTTTGGAAAACCAAAAAACTCTTCCTCATCTTCACTTGTATCCTCAAAATCAAACTGAGCACTGCTTTCACTGTCTTCATAGATCAGTTCGTCTTCTTCCCCATCCAAAGCATTGCTTATGCCACATTTCTTAAAAGAGTTGATAACAATATCTTCTTTGACTGCGTTCCATGATGTTTTCACCCACTGACACACTTTTGAAATGCTAGGTCTTTTCATTCGCCCAGAATTTGTAACTTCATGTTGAGTTTCATCACACATGTATTTATTCCACTCTTCACGCATAAAAGCTTTGAAGGGCTTGTTAATGCAAACATCTAATGGCTGTAATTGTGAGGTCAGTCCGCCTGGAATAACTGCTATATCAGTTTTGAACTTTTGAAACTCCGCCTTTGTTGTTTCTGTAAGATGAGATCTAAATGCGTCCAATACCAATAAGCATGGCTTCTTTAACAAAGCACCTGGGCGCTTCCCCCACACATTTTTAATCCAAAGCTTCATGCCTTCTTCATCCATCCATCCTTTTGGATGAACATACACTTGTACGCCACTAGGAATTCTCTCCTTTGGTAACGTTTTTCTTTTAAAAATTACCAATGGAGGTAGCTTATTTCCATCTGCAGTGCAGGCAAGAACAAGAGTGTAACGATTTTTTTCATGCCCTGAAGTTTTAATTGTTACTGTTTTAGTACCTTTTGAATCCACAGTTTTATTTGAAGGAACATCGAAAGTGAGGGGAACTTCGTCCATGTTGCCGATTTGACCCATTTCAAAATTTTGTCTTTTTCTTGCATTGATAATAAATCTATGAAAATTTATTATCTTTTCCTCATAATCATCTGGCATACGCTGGGCAATCCTTGTTCTTGTTCGCATCCGAAGGTCATGCCTCTTCATAAATCTTTGGCACCATGACGTTGTCCCTTTAAAATCCTGGATTTGCAGCTCTTTGCTGATTTTCACAGCTTCAAAAATCAGCATTTTTGTTGATAAAGCAATGCCTGCTTTTCTTTGGTTCAGGACAAATTCCTTCACTTTACTTTCTAGTTGTGGCCATTTCGTTATGCCACTGCGCAAAGCACATTTTGATTTTGGTAACATCTTGATTTTTTCGACATTTTTTCGCCACTCTCGTATTGTGCATTCTGTTGGTGGCTCTCCAAAATGCCTTGCTGCAGCCCTATTCCCATGTTGCTTGGCATATTCTACAACTTTTAACTTGAAAGCAGCTGTATATGCTGAACGCTTCTGTCTTGATTCCATCAGGGATATACAGTATTTTACCTATAGCTGTTTAAACAATAAAAGTTACCGTCATACATGCGGTTCATTTCTCCCTCTGCCACTTCACTTCCCCACCCCCTTCTGTACATCATTTCTCCCCCTCTGATCCCCCTGTACCACCTAATCCCCTCCCCCCCCCCCAGATCCACCTGTACAACCTAATCCCCCTGTACCACATAGTCCTGATACCACCTGTACCATATAACCCCACCCCCTATATACATACTCATACTCTCACATACTCTTTCCCCCTGCGCCACATAAACCCATATTTCTTTATGTTTTTATTTTTACCACAGTACCTGGCCTGTGTCGCTAGCAGGCTCAGGTCACTCTTTAATTGCGCTGACGAGTAACGTCCTCAGCGTAACGTCAGGGACGTCACTCGTCAGAAGTACGGTGGCCTCGGAGGGTCCTTTAAAACAGCAGCGCGGGCGGCTGCGGACTCACTGCTGATTGGGAGAATGCCGGCGCGTATACTTGGGACCAGAGAGCAGGCGGGCGAAAAGGTAAGCAATGATGGAGAAAAAATACAGGCAGCGGGCGGCTCTATGGCCGCTGCGAGCCGCTGCTGCTAGGATGGGGTTAAATCAGGCAGCGGGCGGCTCTCCAGCGGCGGCTGGAGAGCCGCCCGCTGCCTGATTTAACCCCATCCTAGCAGCAGCGGCTCGCAGCGGCCATAGAGCCACTGCTGCAAGGTAGGGGTTATATCGGGCAGGGTAGCTAGAGAGCCGCCGACGCTGCCATGAAATGGATGCTGCACTTCTATATCATGGGCGCCGGTGAATCAGCTGGAGCAGGTAGTTTGGGACCCGGCGTATAACACGCAGTATCGGCGTATAACACGCAGGCAGGGTTTAAGCTTGCAATTTTAGTTTTAAAACTGCGTGTTATACGCCGATAAATACGGTATTTCATGTAGGCGCTCACTAAAGAACGCTCATGAAAAACCAGCCTAAAAAAACAAGTAAAGAATTCAGCATTCTTTAGAATCGATTCATGGCTTTGCACCAAAAACCCTTAAAAACGTGCAAAAGTGTTTCCAAATGGCGCACATACGCGTCGCACAAAATGGCATGCGCAAAGTGCAAACACAAGGTTTCGACTCATGCACAAACTTGCGCATTGCACATGAAATTCTGCTATTTTTATGTGTAAATGGCCCAGCTCCATGTGCATTTTGCTGGCTAAGCCATTCACTGGTCTCCACTGCACCCCGTCTTTACTGTTTAGCAGTGGCGAATTTGTCTCTCCAGCTTCTGTGTTTTAGGCGAATCTCTATTCTCCAATCTGTAGTGGATTCCATGTGGTGTCTGTGTTCTCCTTGTTTTTATGCGTAGTGTTATATTCGGCTATATCTTAATTCCTAGTGACCTACAGCACATGTGTCAAACTTAAGGCCGGGGGGGCGAATGCGGCCCTCCAAGGCCTTTTATGTTTCCCTCTGACAGGTGACAGATAGACCCCTTCTAGCCGGCCCAGTTAGTCCTAGGTTTCAAGTACACATTAGCACCCATGTGTGGTGCTGCGTAGGTAGGAGGTGTTCCACTCTGGAGCACCGTACTGCCTCCAATCCTACCCCCAGACGTGGTGCCTAAAAAAATGGCTGTTGTGCGCCTTTTTAATGTTCTGGGGAAAAGAGAGTAGTGTCTGTAACTGTTCTGTGTATATATGCAACCAGTTCTCACCACACAAGGGGGGCACCTAACCCACTTAACATCTGCTGCCAGGTAGGGTGGAAAAAAAATTTTTGCTGTTTGCAAAATGTTATTGGGCAAAATAATTATATGGCTATTCTGAACAAAATAATTCCATGATTTCCCTGGGAAACAAAATTCATTGTCTGTCCTGGGCAAAATAATTTTGCGGCTGTCCTGTGCAATATACAGATTCAGTGTGTGCATCGGTCTTGAGCAAAATAATTATGTGTCTGTAAGCATATTTTTAATGGTAGTTTTTGCATTTTGTGTTTGCGGAACAAAACCCAGCAGCAGCCAGCCAGGAATATAAGAGATTCTAGGGCCGGCTGCTGGCTTTCCCTGGAAACAGCCCTAATCGGGATGCCCCCTGTGTGAAACCCCCCAGGACGCCGGTAAACATTCACCTTTCCCTGCTCCAATGGGGCATGTGGGGGCTCCCATCCAATCAGAGCCGCTTGATCAAATGACAGGATTTGGCAAAAGGCTCCGATTGTTCTTCCTAATCAGAGCAGCTTGCCGAGTTACATCATCACAGCAAGCGGCTCTGAATGGACGGGAGCCCGTGCATGCACCATTGGACCGGGGCAGAGGTAAGCAGATTGGGCGACTTGGGGGGTTTCACACAGCAGGGCATTCTGATTTGGGATGCCCCTAGAAAGCTGAAAGAATTCCAGGAAAGTAAACAAACCCGAGTTTTTTCCCTCTTTAAAACAATAATATATTTGTAAACTTTTCAAACTATTTACCAATTTTTTTACAAGAAACTGTAAAAAAAATGAAAAAAAATGAAAAATAACTAATAAACATGCTGGTTATTGCCAGCATTTGTTTAATGAATGAAATCAGCATGTGAGTTGTGATGCCCTCAAAACAATACCTAAATTGCATGTACATTTATTCTTGGGAGTAAATTTCCACATGAAATATTGCTCCATGTGCAATTTTTTTTTTCCTCGTGAAACGGGAGGAAGGGGAAAAATGTGAGTACACCATTTTTGCGCATGCAAATACTTTGCGCACCACCATGAATCTACCCTTCTATCTTTTCATATAAAAATTGTTTTGGTAAGCGGTGAGTAATTGGGGTTACTGGGTAGATAAAATAGCACAAACTATAGCAGGTTTAACTTTTTTCCTTTCTCTCCTGGATCCCTGCTGAGCAGGCTCTGCAAGGCTTAAGTGCTGCTTCGTTAGATGTGCGTTAAAGCAAAAGTTACAAGCAGCAGTGCTGAAGCTGTAAGTATCAACCTTTGAATTGTTTGAGTGTTTGTAAATTCTTCAAGGCATTTGTGTTCCAACAAATTCATATCATGTGTTCCATGCCTAACAATGCTGTCCAGTGTGCATCTTGTGCTATGTATGCATTGCTTGAGCAATTGGTCAAGAGTGCATACTTCTGTTTGTGATGTGAGCGCATTGCACATTTGGAAGCCGACACTGACGATTTAAAGGTGCAATTGGCAACACTGAGAAACAATGGTATTATGGAAAAGAGTCTGGTGCTCACTGAGCAGGCACTATCTGGGCTAGGGGAAGAGGGAGAGTGGTAGTATGGCAGGGAAGAAAAACTGGATAATGAGGCAGCTAGCTTGATAACAGTTAGAAGATGGTGTAGGGGCAAAAGTTACAGGGAGGATAGCCCTGAACAGGCACCCCCAACAAGTTTGCCCGTTTGGCAGATGTTAGGAACAGCTTCAGCAAGAGAACATCACTGTATGCTCCAGTAAGGAAGGCAAGGGAAATGGGAGAACAGGGCAGACAAGACAGATGCTGATAGTGGGTGACTCTATTATTAGTGGAACAGACAGGGCAATCTGTCACAAAGACCAGGATCGCAGAATGGTATGTTGCCTTTCTGGGGCAAAAGTTCGGCATGTTGTGAATAGGGCTGATTATTGAGAGGGGCTGGTGAAAACCCAGTGATCATGGTGCATATTGACACAATGATATAGGGAGAAAAAGGTGAAAGGAATGATTTAAGGGAGGCTGTAAGCTCAAGGTAAGGACCTCATCTGTAGTATTATCAAAAATACTACCAGTACCAAGAGCCACACTAGAGAGACAATGGGAGATTAGGGGGATAAACAGGTGGCTCAAAAATTGGAGTAAAAGGGAGGGGTCTGAGACCTTAGAGAACTGGCCAGACTTCAAAGTGGGCTGCAAGTTTTTTGGCAGGAATGGGCTGCACCTCAATGGGGAAGTTGCATCTATTCTGAGGAAGAGGATGGCAAAACAGGTTGGGAAGTTAGGAAAGAAAGTGATGGTGGGTGTAGATGTGAAACTGGGGGTGGAGAGGGGGGACCACATCTAGCAGGAATAAGGGCAATATACAAATTACCATAAGCATTTGAAATGCATGTTTACAAATGCTAGAAGCTTGGCAAATAAAATTGATTAACTAGAACTGATAATAACAGAAAAACACAAAAAAATCTGAATCCACAAAAAAACTTGATGCTAAGGCAAATAGATATAGCTACTAAATTAAATTAGGTAGTTATTATGAGGTTTTTACTAAACAATTTGTTTTGAGACTGCACCGGAGATTACACAAAATGTATATTCACAATAGGATAAAAAGAAAGAAAGGGCAGTGTGCACACGTGGGTATTAAACACTCTAAAAATATATAATGGGGCAAATCCCACTACTTGCCCAAACACCCATCAAACCATGGCACCACCGCTATTATCAAAAATAGATATTTCTTTATTAATAGAAAGCATCACATAAACTGGACAAGGTTAAAAAACACTAAAGACAACAATATGTACAATAAGGAAGGGTACAACTTATGGGGGCAGTGGGGATGGCAGTTCAAATAAAAATGATCACAATTCAATATATATTAAACCTGGCTGAAAGCTAAAGTGCATAAGTGCAATGTGCTCAATTCCATATGTGCTAAATGGCACCTGATAACTAAATCAATACAAACCTAATACAAAATGTACCAAAACCGTATGGTTCTAATCCCTAACAGTGAACAATGAAACTATATCAACACTGAGTAAAGCCACCTAACTATAACTATAAGTTGTATACGTGAGAACAACGCCAGGAGGGACCAAAGAAACAATTCCCAGTATGAGAGAAAGTGAACTTACATGTCTATACAACCACCTGTCCACTGCCCACAACCGTCTACGCGTTGCGTGACGTCATACGCGTCACTTCCTCAGGACATGGACTAACCTAACACTCCCCCCTATTTATATGTACTGACCTGCACCGCTCATCAAGCACGTGGCCCATTAATCACACCTGTGTCCTCAATATAAGTGTCAACATCCATCGCAGCGTATGAGCTGAACAATAAAAGCATGCCCCGGCCGGTGACACGCCCACACTGACGAACTCTGACGCGTCCCGGCCGGAGGCGCGTCAGAGCCGAGCTTGGAGATAACACACGTAGCGAGGGCAGAAGGGAGGACACCCATGACGGTGTGTCCAGCCCTCAGCCAGTGAACAGCGCGCTCGTCAAATGACGCGCCCGGCAGTGGAAGCAACAGGGCTGCGCGCGCACATACCCCACCTGACCGCTGACAGTTGCCAGTCGGTAGTGGGAATGCGCATGCGCCCAGTAACGGGCACACGCTGCGCATACATACAGTGTGAAAATACGAGCCCACTGACCCTGCGCAGGCGCACCACAGGCAAACGCGCTGCCCCTGTAGAAATAGAGGAGGGGGGGGAAATGGGGACAACTGTGTGAAGGAGCGAGTGCAGGTAAGTAACAAACTAAGTTCAAAACAGTATACTCTACAAACAATTACTGATGCATGTAATACCATGTAATACCATATCTCTCCTCATTTGAATACACCATATATAAGGCATGAATTCTCGCTATTAATCAATACACCCTATCTGTTCTACCCACTAGCTAGGGACAATTGCAAGCCACTACTCCTAATCATCTTGCGCCCAATGCCCATCCTGCATGCAAGGGGTGAAGCCCCTAAACCAAGACCCAGAGGGGGATACACGCCTCACTATAAATATAACAGGGCCAGTGCCTACATAAAGCATAGAGTCACTTAATATGGGCAAATACTCCTGCAACCACTAGGGCAACCTATATAATATAGTATCGACATTCCACATGCAGTTGCAATTGTGATGCTGTTGCTACAAATCAGAGATGGCCCAATAAGAAACGCAGGCCACTGAGTCCTCAAGCACCAGTTTCTTCTTCTTAGGACCCGGGTCCAATAAATACAGGCTGCTCCTCCCGTCACCATCGCTGAACAACGGCCATGCAATATAGCCGCAGTGATCCCGGAACAGTCGACCATGATTTCATGATTTCATCTGTGTTCTCCATCCAGGATCGCCTCACGGGTTTCATCCAACAGAAATTTGCTATGATGGAGCCTCCATAGGATTCTTGACAAATGGTCACCATTTCCATAATAATCCAGAATACCCCAGGTGCCCCAAATACCTCTCCTGTCAAAAAACAAGACAAAATTAATCCATCTCAAACTGTGCAAACGCAAAATACCTTGTTCATAAATCAACATAATAAAGACAACGTGATGAACCCCCGCCCCCCCCCCACAACCACCCCCCAACCCCAAGAACGCAACCAATAAAACAACCTTAAACAACCGTGCAATGCCCCTAATAGTGCTCTTATAATACCAGGTGCCCCCAAGCCCACCTAAAGTGATATCCTACAATGATCAACTCTAGCCTTAAAAGTGAAGGCCAAGGTGACTCAAGTGCCCAAAAAGGGGGTGAAAGCTGTATCTTCATTCAAACCCCCGGTGACTGCGTGTCAAGATTCCATATCCATCTCAACTCCCTCTGTTGCAAAACCCGTTTGATGTCCCCGCCCCGTGGGCCCACTTTGACCCGTTCAAGGCCAGTAACTTTGAGGCAACTGAAGTCACCCCCGTGTGTTTGTAAAAAATGCAACGCCACTGGGGGAATCTTCTTTCCTTGTTCTAAATTCCTCCTGGCCAACCGAATACTTGAGAAGTGGGCTTGGACCCGCGCCTTTAAAGTATTGCGCGTTTCTCCCACATATGTTTTTGGGCAATTGCAGGTGAGTGCATAGATCACCCCCGTAGATCTGCAGTTAATCATCTGCTTGATGGTAAAGACCTGGCCAGTTTTGAGATTCTTTACCGTCTTTTGTTTAACCATGTGGGCACATATTGAACATGTGCCACATGGAAAATTACCATTGACTCTTTTTTCGGAATCAAGCCAGGTACCTACAGGGAACAGGTGACTGCTGCATACCTTATCTCTCAGATTAGGTGCCCTTCGTGCCGTCATTTTGGGACCCCCCCGTGTCCATCTATCTAGACCCGTGTCAGATCTCAAAATATCCCAGTTACTCCTGAGGAGGCGTCTTAGGCTCTGCCACTCCATATTGTACTGTGTAATATACCTCACCTCAGGGTCTTGTCGTTTCTTATGTCTGGGATTAAGAAGATTCCCTCTAGCGGTGCTCTTTTCCCGTTCATATGCTCTATTTACCACCCCTCTAGGGTAGCCTCTTTGAAGGAAGCGTTCTGTAAGCTCATCGGCCTGCTGTACAAATTCCTCCTCACTGGAGCAGTTCCTCCTCAATCTGAGGAACTGCCCAGTTGGAATCCCGCGTTTCAGGTTTGTCTGGTGGAAACTCTCAAAACGCAGTAGGGAGTAAGGTGGTAAGCAAGAAGATCTGGGCGTTACCAGCCACCCGGGGTCCAACAAATTTGACCCAGGGGGAGATGGATGCTGTCTCGGGCCTCCGCACCCGTACCGAATTGGTCATCAAAGAGGCTGACAAGGGCGGCAATATTGTCGTCATGTCACGGGAATACTATCGTGCGGAGGCCCTGAGACAGCTCCAAAATCCAGATTTTTACGAGAGACTCACAGGTAATCCATTAACTTTGTACAAAAGGGAATATGATGCATTGGTACAGGGGGCGTGGGCCAGTCGAACTATTAATGACAGGTTACGGAATTTTCTACTTGTGGATTTCCCAATTGTGGCCACGTTTTACACCCTGCCCAAGATACACAAAAACCCCCGATGCCCCCCCGGGAGACCTATAGTGGCGGGCATCGGGGGTCTAACTGAAAAGGCTTGCATATTCGTAGACAAATGTTTGCAACCTTTTGTTACAACACTGGCATCTTACGTGCGGGATTCTATGCATCTACTTAAACAACTGGAACAGATCCATGTACCCAATGATATCCTTATAGCTACACTAGATGTTGAATCCCTGTATTCAAATATATCTCATACCTGTGCTATCCACACGTGCCGGTACTTTCTAGACATGAGTGCGGCGGACCCCCCACCACTCCAGGAATTCACACTCCAATTGCTCGAATTTATATTGTCACATAATTTTTTTGTGTTTGACTCTATATACTACAGGCAAGTACGCGGAGTTGCCATGGGGGCACGGTGTGCCCCCTCTGTGGCCAATTTATTCCTGGGGTGGTGGGAGAGAGAGGTAGTCTTTTGTGACTCGATGCGTCATCATCACCGGCACGTGTTGGGATGGCACAGGTATATTGATGATATTATGGTGCTTTGGCAAGGCTCGGAGACACAGTTCTTTGAGTTCCTCAATTGTCTTAACACAAATGATTTGAATATATTTCTCACGGCACAGGTGTCCACTAAGCAGGTGTGCTTTCTTGATCTGCTCATCACGGTACAAGAGGATGGTTCCTTGAAGTCTGGGCTATATCGGAAGGAGACGGCCGTAAACTCCCTACTGCGTTTTGAGAGTTTCCACCAGACAAACCTGAAACGCGGGATTCCAACTGGGCAGTTCCTCAGATTGAGGAGGAACTGCTCCAGTGAGGAGGAATTTGTACAGCAGGCCGATGAGCTTACAGAACGCTTCCTTCGAAGAGGCTACCCTAGAGGGGTGGTAAAAAGAGCATATGAACGGGCAAAGAGCACCGCTAGAGGGAATCTTCTTAATCCCAGACATAAGAAACGACAAGACCCTGAGGTGAGGTATATTACACAGTACAATATGGAGTGGCAGAGCCTAAGACGCCTCCTCAGGAGTAACTGGGATATTTTGAGATCTGACACGGGTCTAGATAGATGGACACGGGGGGGTCCCAAAATGACGGCACGAAGGGCACCTAATCTGAGAGATAAGGTATGCAGCAGTCACCTGTTCCCTGTAGGTACCTGGCTTGATTCCGAAAAAAGAGTCAATGGTAATTTTCCGTGTGGCACATGTTCAATATGTGCCCACATGGTTAAACAAAAGACGGTAAAGAATCTCAAAACTGGCCAGGTCTTTACCATCAAGCAGATGATTAACTGCAGATCTACGGGGGTGATCTATGCACTCACCTGCAATTGCCCAAAAACATATGTGGGAGAAACGCGCAATACTTTAAAGGCGCGGGTCCAAGCCCACTTCTCAAGTATTCGGTTGGCCGGGAGGAATTTAGAACAAGGAAAGAAGATTCCCCCAGTGGCGTTGCATTTTTTACAAACACACGGGGGTGACTTCAGTTGCCTCAAAGTTACTGGCCTTGAACGGGTCAAAGTGGGCCCACGGGGCGGGGACATCAAACGGGTTTTGCAACAGAGGGAGTTGAGATGGATATGGAATCTTGACACGCAGTCACCGGGGGGTTTGAATGAAGATACAGCTTTCACCCCCTTTTTGGGCACTTGAGTCCCCTTGGCCTTCACTTTTAAGGCTAGAGTTGATCATTGTAGGATATCACTTTAGGTGGGCTTGGGGGCACCTGGTATTATAAGAGCACTATTAGGGGCATTGCACGGTTGTTTTATTGGTTGCGTTTTTGGGGTTGGGGGGTGGTTGTGGGGGGGGCGGGGATTCATCACGTTGTCTTTATTATGTTGATTTATGAACAAGGTATTTTGCGTTTGCACAGTTTGAGATGGATTAATTTTGTCTTGTTTTTTGACAGGAGAGGTATTTGGGGCACCTGGGGTATTCTGGATTATTATGGAAATGGTGACCATTTGTCAAGAATCCTATGGAGGCTCCATCATAGCAAATTTCTGTTGGATGAAACCCGTGAGGCGATCCTGGATGGAGAACACAGATGAAATCATGAAATCATGGTCGACTGTTCCGGGATCACTGCGGCTATATTGCATGGCCGTTGTTCAGCGATGGTGACGGGAGGAGCAGCCTGTATTTATTGGACCCGGGTCCTAAGAAGAAGAAACTGGTGCTTGAGGACTCAGTGGCCTGCGTTTCTTATTGGGCCATCTCTGATTTGTAGCAACAGCATCACAATTGCAACTGCATGTGGAATGTCGATACTATATTATATAGGTTGCCCTAGTGGTTGCAGGAGTATTTGCCCATATTAAGTGACTCTATGCTTTATGTAGGCACTGGCCCTGTTATATTTATAGTGAGGCGTGTATCCCCCTCTGGGTCTTGGTTTAGGGGCTTCACCCCTTGCATGCAGGATGGGCATTGGGCGCAAGATGATTAGGAGTAGTGGCTTACAATTGTCCCTAGCTAGTGGGTAGAACAGATAGGGTGTATTGATTAATAGCGAGAATTCATGCCTTATATATGGTGTATTCAAATGAGGAGAGATATGGTATTACATGGTATTACATGCATCAGTAATTGTTTGTAGAGTATACTGTTTTGAACTTAGTTTGTTACTTACCTGCACTCGCTCCTTCGCACAGTTGTCCCCATTTCCCCCCCCCTCCTCTATTTCTACAGGGGCAGCGCGTTTGCCTGTGGTGCGCCTGCGCAGGGTCAGTGGGCTCGTATTTTCACACTGTATGTATGCGCAGCGTGTGCCCGTTACTGGGCGCATGCGCATTCCCACTACCGACTGGCAACTGTCAGCGGTCAGGTGGGGTATGTGCGCGCGCAGCCCTGTTGCTTCCACTGCCGGGCGCGTCATTTGACGAGCGCGCTGTTCACTGGCTGAGGGCTGGACACACCGTCATGGGTGTCCTCCCTTCTGCCCTCGCTACGTGTGTTATCTCCAAGCTCGGCTCTGACGCGCCTCCAGCCGGGACGCGTCAGAGTTCGTCAGTGTGGGCGTGTCACCGGCCGGGGCACGGCCGCATGCTTTTATTGTTCAGCTCATACGCTGCGATGGATGTTGACACTTATATTGAGGACACAGGTGTGATTAATGGGCCACGTGCTTGATGAGCGGTGCAGGTCAGTACATATAAATAGGGGGGAGTGTTAGGTTAGTCCATGTCCTGAGGAAGTGACGCGTATGACGTCACGCAACGCATAGACGGTTGTGGGCAGTGGGCAGGTGGTCGTATAGACATGTAAGTTCACTTTCTCTCATACTGGGAATTGTTTCTTTGGTCCCTCCTGGCGTTGTTCTCACGTATACAACTTATAGTTATAGTTAGGTGGCTTTACTCAGTGTTGATATAGTTTCATTGTTCACTGTTAGGGATTAGAACCATACGGTTTTGGTACTTTTTGTATTAGGTTTGTATTGATTTAGTTATCAGGTGCCATTTAGCACATATGGAATTGAGCACATTGCACTTATGCACTTTAGCTTTCAGCCAGGTTTAATATATATTGAATTGTGATCATTTTTATTTGAACTGCCATCCCCACTGCCCCCATAAGTTGTACCCTTCCTTATTGTACATATTGTTGTCTTTAGTGTTTTTTAACCTTGTCCAGTTTATGTGATGCTTTCTATTAATAAAGAAATATCTATTTTTGATAATAGCGGTGGTGCCATGGTTTGATGGGTGTTTGGGCAAGTAGTGGGATTTGCCCCATTATATATTTTTAGTTATTATGAGGGATTTTAACTACCCAGATATAGATTGTGACACGAAAACCTGTGGCTCTCATAAAGGTAAGAATTTTTTTTTTAAAACAAAGGATGGCTACCTTTCCTAACAAGTACAAGCTTCAACAAGGGGGAGAGCCATATTGGACTTAATACTAACCAATGTACCAGACAAAGTACCTAAAGTACAGCTTGGGGGACACCAACAGTGATCATAATATTATTAATTTCTGCTTAGCAGTCACTAGGGTGCCTTATCATGGAGCCACAAAATTTGGAACTTCAGAAAGGCAAAGTTTGACCAGCTAAGAGATGCCCTAAATTGCATTGACTGGGAAAAAAACAAAAGCAGGAACAAAGGGGTTAGAAACAAAAGTAAACCAATGTGGCTAAACAAAAAGCTAAGGGGGCAAAAAACAACAAAAAAGGCATTTAAACATTCAAAGCTGGAAGCATTACAAAACTATAAAGAAACAGTTATAGTTACACTGTATTCACAATTAAAGTGCTAAATCCCTGGGACCAGATGGCACATCCCCGTGTTTTAAGGGAGTTATATACAGCAATAGACAAGCCACTATTTCTAATATTTGTATATGCAATAATTACGGAGCTGTTACGAGGGATTGGCGCTTAGCAAATGTGGTGCCAATATTCAAAAAGATGTCTAAGGGGAAACCTGGGAACTACAGACCAGTAGGTTTAACATCCATGGTGGGCAAGCTGTTTGAAGGTTTTTTTATGGGATATTATCCTGAAGTATATTGTTGAAAATTAATCCATATAAGCATGGATTTATGAGGAATAACTCCTGCCAGACAAACCTCAACAGCTTTGATGAAGCGATAAGTTTAAGATTGGATCGGGGGGGGGGGTCATTGGATACTGTGCCACATAAAAGACTGGTACAAAAGATGAGAATGCTTGGGGAAAACATGTGCACGTGTGAGAAATTGGCTTAACAATCGGAAGCAGAGGGTGGTTATCAACGTACATACTCCGATTGAGTCACCGTTATGCAAGTACTGCAAGGGTCAGTAATGGCCCAGTTCTCTTCAATGTATATTTTTATATATATATAACATAGGGTACAGATTAAACAGTAAAGTCTCAATCTTTGCAGATGATATTAAGCTGTGTTAAGTAATTAACATAAAAGAGGAAAGCACAAAGATGCAAACAGATTTAGATCAATTGGAAGCATGGGTAGTCAAATGGCAAATTAAGTTTAACACAGATGAATGTAAGGTTATGCACATGGGAAGAAGAAATTTCACACGCAATAAAGAAATGCTTGGCGAAACTACAATAGAAAAGGACCTAGGGGTTTTAGTTAACAATAAAATTAACTGTAGTAATCAATGCCAGGCAGCAGCAGCCAAAGCAAACAGGACCATGGGGTGCATCATGAGGGGTATAGGTGCCCATGATCAGAGCAATATTTTACCCCTGTACAAGTCACTGGTGAGACCCCATTTAGAATACAGTTCTGGGAACCAGTTCATATGCAGGACATTTCACAACTGGAGCACATTCAAAGGAGGGCAACTAAAGTAATAAATGGAGTGTGGGGACTAGACTACCGTGAAAGATTGTCAAAGTTAGGTTTATTTAGTTTGGAATAGAGACGCCTGAGAGGTGATCTAATAACTATGCGTAAATATATTTGGGGTCAATACAAAGATCTGTCCCACAATCTATTTATACCCCGGAGTGTAATCATATCCCAAGGACATCCACTAAGGTTAGAGGAAAGGTGCTTTCTCCACCGACATAGGAGGGGATTCTTCTCTGTAAGAGCAGTGAGACTATGAAGAATGAAGGAAGTGTTCAAAAGTGGCCTGGATGCCTTTCAGGAATGTAATAACATTTCCAGCTATGGCTACTAGACCACTGGAAGGAGATAAACAGGCTGCACTGGATGGACTAAAGTCTTTATTCAGCCTTACATACTATGTTACTGATATGAATTGTTCAGTACCTCTGTATCCTATACTGGTATGTTTCTGCCATCTTGAGGTAAAGTTTGATATTACAGCATCCAGCTCCAAAGAAACATTTATAGTTACATTGTGTTCACAATTAAAGTGCATGTTGTATTTTTGATTTTTTTTTTTTTTACTTCTGAACATTTACAGTGCTGTCAATCAATCTAAAGTTTTAATAAACCTCAAACCTGAATATTTAAGAAAGTAAAATTAAGGGTATTCTTAGGTATTCTGAATCTGAAGTATTCTTATATTCTTAAAATGTATATGTGTGCATAATTATTAGGCGACTACTGTGTGCAGAGTTATTATATAACTACTTTAACTTTTACATCTGTTAAAGTGAGAATAATAAACAAACAACTCTAAAAAAATAAGCATTTTTGACAATTCCCAAAATTCATAAAGTCAATAACGGTAACAAGCCTTACACACAAGTCTGTCAGTTTCTTAATCTGTTGGTGCAGAAGTAACCACAGCCTTCCAGACACTGTTCAGAGAGTTGTACGTCTTTTATTTCCTGTAAATCTCTTGTTTTAGAAGGACCCACAAGTTCTCAATATGTGTTTGGTCAGGTGAGAAAAGGGCCAATGTTTCGTCTAAGGCTTTTACTTGCTAGCCATTTAGTGAAGTACTTTGATGCATTCAATGGAGCATTGTCCTGCATACAAATCATGGTTTACTTGAAAGAAGAAGACTTTGAAAAGTGTCTTCTAAAACCTGATCGGTGTGCCCCCAGGGAAAGGACCAAAACCCAGGATAGTCCAATTTTTTTTTTTACTATCCACTTTAAAGTGAAGCTCTGTGCCTTTTATTGATTTGACCACAGGTCCATCTATCTAGTCTGTCAGGAACCACTCACATCTACGGTTCGGCGAACCCGAACTGCTAGATTCGGGCTCAGATCAGGTAGAAATCCGAGCGCAATAGGCCCGAACGTGGAAGAAGGCTGATTGGCTGCACAGCCTTCTTCATTTCCCTCCATTGGCCCGGCGGTCCCATATCCCACCATATGAAATGCGGGGTTTGCATCACACCGCTCTGCAAGCTAGCTAGGAGGAGGTGTGGCTGCTGAGGGACAGACAGCGATGTATTTGTTTTAAAAACAACTGTCCTCTTCAGGACATTTATTTAGGGAGAGAAGCATAGGTTTTTAATCTTGCTATTGTGTTATTCAGTGTTGTGTAATAGCCGCTCAGTGTCAGTACTGTGATAGTACTGCAGCAGTGTCAGTAATGTGTAAATGCCTCTCAGTGTCAGTGCAATGTAATAGCTTGTCAGTGTCAGTACTGTGATATAGGACTGCAGCAGTGTGTAAAGGCCTCTCAGTATAAGTCCTTTGATAGCACTTCAGCAATGTCAGTACTGTATAAAGGCCTATCAGTGTCAGTAGTGTGATAAAGTAATGCAGTGGGGGTTAGTACTGTGTAATATCCTCTCAGTATTGGTACTGTGTAACAGCCTCTCAATGTCAGTACTATAATATAGTACAGCAGCTCTGCCAGTATTGTGTAATAGCTTATCAGTGTCAGTACTGTGATATAGTACTGCAGCAGTTCAGTACTGTGTAAAAGCCTCTCAATGTTAGTACTATAATATAGTACAGCAGCTCTGCCAGTATTGTGTAATAGCTTATCAGTGTCAGTACTGTGATACAGTACTGCAGCAGTGTCAGTACTGTGTAAAAGCCTCTCAATGTTAGTACTATAATAGAGTACAGCAGCTCTGCCAGTATTGTTTAATAGCTTATCAGTGTCAGTACTGTGATATAGCACTGCAGCAGTGTCAGTACTGTGTAAAGGCCTCTCAGTTTAAGTAATCTGATAGTCATGCAACAGTGTCAGTATTGTGTAAAAGTCTCTCAATGTCAGTACTGTGATATAGCACTGCAGCAGTGTCAGTACTGTGTAATAGCCTCTTAGTGACAGTACTGTGTTAAAGCCTCTCGGTATAAGTACTCTGATAGTACTGCACTAGTGTCAGTACTGTGTAAAAGCCTCTCAGTATAAGTACTCTGATAGTACTGCACTCGTGTCAGTACTGTGTAATAGCCTCTCAGTGTCAGGACTGTGATATAATACTGTAGCAGTGTCAGTACTGTGTAAAAGCCCCTCAGTATAAGTACTCTGATAGTACTGCACTAGTGTCAGTACTGTGAAATAGCCTCTCAGTGTCAGGACTGTGATATAGTACTGCAGCAGTGTCATTACTGTGTAATAGCCGCTTAGTGGCAGTACTGTGTAAAAGCCTCTCCTGTATAAGTACTCTGATAGTACTGCACTAGTGTCAGTACTGTGTAATAGCCTCTCAGTTTCATGACTGTGATATAGTACTGTAGCAGTGTCAGTACTGTGTAAAAGCCTCTCAATGGCAGTACTGTGATATAGATCTGCAGCAGTGTCAATACTGTGTATTAACCTCTCAGTGTCAGTACTCTTTAATAGTCTCTCTGTGTCTATACTGTGATATAGTACTAAAGCATTGTCAGTACTGTGTAAAAGTCTCTCAGTATACATACTCTGTATACTCTGATAGTACTGCAGCAGTTTAAGTACTGTGTAAAATACTCTCAATCTCAGTACTGTGTAACTGTCTCTTAGTGTCATTTCTGTGATATAGTACTGCAGCAGTGCCAGTACTGTTTAGTAGCCTCTCAGTGTCAGTACTGTGTAAAAGCCTCTCAGTATAAGTACTCTGATAGTACTGCAGCAGTGTCAGTACTGTGTAATAGCCTAGTCCTAGTGTCAGGACTGTCATATAGTACTGCAGCAATGCAAATACTGTGTAATAACCTTTCAGTGTCAGTACTTTACTCCAGCATTGTCAGTACTGTGTAATTATGCACTGGGGCAGGGCAGTTAAAGCCCTCTTGAAATATATATTTTTGTGCAATGTGCACTGGTTCAAATCACTGGTGTGTCAGTATTCTTTAACTTTGCACCAAAATGTTGAGCACATGCGCCAGCCAAAAGAAGTGCCTCAACCCAGCTCAGCCCAAGGTTGCTACTATGTTCTGCATGTTGTTACACACCACCTTCTGCACTTTAGGTGCAGCTGCAGCAACCACTCATCTGTCTGCTTCTGGGTGCCAGTCCACAGCTCCTCAGCAGTGTGTAGTCTTTTGCCAAGACAAATGAGTTTCAGCAGTGCCTGCTGTAATTTCCCCATGGCTGGAATCAAAATGGTGGTCCAGGTGCTGACTGGATGAGGAGGCGGGAGAGGAGGAAACGGAATAGGAGCCAACAGGTGATGTCCGGCAATCCTTTGTGGTGGAAGTATATGCACCAAAGCTCTTTGTGGCTCGGACCTGGCCTGGCTGGGCAGTAAAGAGACATCACTGTCCATTTGTCCTTGTGTCAATTGTGATGTGGACCATGCAGCACATAGCATTATGCAGTGCACATCTCATTTTCTCCACAACCTGTTAGTGAAGGACAGGGATGGCCCACCAAGAAAAGTTGTCGCAGGTGTGAATGATGTATTTTGGGGCAGCCGCAGCCATAATATTTTTATTAGCCCCATGCTCCAACTAACTGAGATAACCAGTCCCCTTGCCATAACATTTTTAAAGCTCTCTGTCTCCACCAGCCAGAGTGGGAACATTTTAACGGCAAGCAATTTTCATAGGTGAGATGGGCCATTTTTTGTCGTTTGGGGAATAGAAAGCAAAATGTTGGTGTGGGCAGGCTTGGTGTTGGTGGTGGTCTGACATCCTCCCTTTGAGGGAGACAGGTGGCTTTGTTGTGGAGACGGTGGTAGAGGCTGAGACAACAGCAGTATCAGAGGGAGCCTCGGATGTCGCACTTTCCACCCTGCTGAGTAAAAGTCCTCATCAGAAGCCTCCAAAACTCGCCTTTGGCTGGCTGTTGTCGGTCTAGCAACCTACCCTGCCAGCCTTGTGTGGAGTGGCCTACACCTGCGAAAATGGGCCTTCGTGGTTTTAATTTTTAATAATACTAAGTGTTTTTTTGTTTGCTTAGCAGGTGCCTGGCCATGAATGTGGAGCAGAGAACACACAAACACATGGTTTTATATAACATACGAAAAAACAATGTTAATATTATTATTATATTTGTTTCTTTTTTTTTCATCCCCCCCTTTTTTTCTCTTGTTCAAGCAGGCACCAGGGTTCTCGTAGGCCTTCACCAAATCATAGACATAAATATAGAAATCCTCATCAAACTGCTGAAGTACACTGAAGGTTTGATTTCCACTTGATAAATTACCATGCCAGTCCTTTTTGAGCCATCTTCTTTGGCATATTCCACTTGCATCCCAACTAGGCTGTCCATAACCCCTCCTGACTCTCTTTCAGCTGGAGGAGAATCATTAGAGTCAGGCATGTTTTGAAGATCTCATTCTTTATAGTCATCTAAAAGCTTATACATGCATAGAACAGCTTTTTTCTGTTTGTTTGCTGGTCCCTGGTGATGGACATTGCTAACAATTTATGTTGTAGTTATGCCAGTCACTGGGCTCCACGCTGTTCCCATTCTGCTTATTTCCCACCATGCTGCTGCAAAAATGGTGCATTATCCACCCTGCTTTGAAGACAAGTCCTCCTCAGAAGCCTCCAAAACCGACCCTTGGCTAGCTGCTATGGGTCCAGTAACCTATCCTACCAGCACACGTGAAGTGGCCTGGCACCTGGGAAAATGGGCCATCCTGTTTTTTAAGTTTGTATTACAAATGTACTACATTTTTTATAATACTAATAATGTTTTTGGGTTTGCTTTTCAGGTTCCTGGTGATGGACAAATGCAACCATCTTTTCAGTGCCAGGGAAATGAGCTGCACAGAAAATGTGTGAATCCTAGGCAGAAAAATAACATATATAATAAAACATTATATAAGGGGCTAGTGTTAAATACAATACAATAAATTAAATACAATAAAATACAATTAGGATGCTCTCATGTGTGGGTTCAAAGATAATAAAAACACAATGAATACAGAAAATATACAAAAAAAGGTTCTCATTCGAATAATCCAGACATATCTCTAGAATGTCTTTCCTCCACGTGACTATAAAGTTAAAACAAATGTGTCTCTTTTACCACTAAAGGCTTACCAGGCATCCAAGGCAAGTGCCATATTTTTTTTGCACTATAAGACACACCTGCCCATAGTATGCACCTAGAATTTGGAGGAGGAAAATAAGAAAATAAATATTCAGAACCAAATGTTGTGCTAAAACACCATCCCCCCGAGAACCAGATAATAGGCAAGGTGTAGAATACCCTCATTACAGGCAGAGAGGCATCCCCCCTTCCATAGGCAGCGTGGCATCCCCCCTCCCATAGGCAGTGTGGCATCCCCCCCATTCCCCATGGGTGGTGTGGCATTCCCACCTCCCTATCCCCATGGGCAGTGTGGCATTTCCACCTCCTATTGCTATAGACAGTATGGCATTTCTCCAGTCCCATTCCCATAGACAGTGTGGCATTCCCCCTCCCTTTCCATAGGTAGTGTGGCATTCCCACCTCCCTTTCCCATAGGCAGTATGACATTCCCACTTCCATTCCCATAGGCAATGTGGCATTCCCACCTCCCATTCCCATAGGTAATATGACATTCCCACTCCCATTCCCATAAGCAGTGGGGCATTTTCCCCTTCCTATTCTCATAGGCAGTGTGGCATTCCCCCCTCTCATTCCCATTGTCAGTGTGCCATTCCCCTCTTCCCATTACGATAGACAGTATGGTATTCTCCCCTCACATTCCCATAAGCAGCAGTGACATTCCCCCCTCCCATTCTCACAGGCAGTGTGACATTCCCCCCTCCTATTTTCATAGGCAATGCGGCATTTCCCCTTCTAATTCTCATAAGTGATGTGGCATCCTCCCTCCCATTCCTATAGGCAGTGTAGCATTCCCTCCATCCCATTCCCATAGGCAGTGTGGCATTCCCCCCCTCCCATTTCTTATAGGAAGTGTGGTATTCCCCCCTCCCATTTCTCATAGGAAGTGTGGCATTCCCCCTCCCATTCCCATAGGCAGTGTGGTATTCCCCTATCCCATTCCCATAGGCAGTGTGGCATAGCTGTGTTCCTTTTAATCAGGCCACAGAAATCTAAGGTAATTGACGAAAATATGTTTACCTACACAGGGCCTAGGGTAAGCCAAATGTCTGCATACCTCTCAAGTGTCCCTGATTTGGAGGGACTGTCCCTTTTTGGGTCCATGTCCCCCTGCCCTTTGTTCTCATTTGTTCCTCTTTGATGAATGATTAACTTGCCTATTTAAAGTGTTTATATTGTTATAACTATTACAACCTCCTATCCATCCCTTAATTAGGTGGTGTGGCCTAATTTAACATCTGTCCCTCGTTCCCACCCTGAAAAGTTAGTAGGTGTGTGTCTGGAACAGTAATCTTTGCAGTATAATGTCAGCAGAAATCCCAACTTTACACTGAATATGACATGGCCCTAAAAGGCTTCACTCTATACCTCAGATGGTCTTTGCACTAGTGTAATAGAGTAGTTCATACCCAGCATTGCAATGGCTGTCTGGTGTTTCTGATTGTCTGTACACAGCCTGTGAACATGACTTCTTCAATGGAATGATAGATAAATATGAATTTATTAACATTAGCCTCAGTCAGAAATACATATATACAACCATAATTCCCAGTCAGCTTTGTACCTTATAAAACATTAAACTTGTAACCACATTACTGGGCCCTTTAAGTCCTGCACAAAAATCCTATTTTGCCCCGCCTCTCCCCCAGCCCGGCAGTACCACCTAGGACAAACTTGGGCTTTCTGCTCTGGAAAGCCACACCAACTATTCTCTGATTTCTTCATCCATCAGCCCGACTGGCTCCATGTACATACACAATACTGAATCATTGTCAGCACTTACATTTTCTTCTGCATCCACTCGAAGCTGAAATGCCGCCTCACTGATTTTCTACTGATAGCAGCCATTTTTATGTACAATATGTTTTTATTGGGAAGAAATTAAAGTACAAATTACATTGGCAAATAGTTTAACAATCTTAACATATGTCATCTTCCGGTGAAAAAGACAGCTATCGACATTCTCCAGACACTCCCCACGTCTAATGAACATAGCGTAGTCGGGCATAATATCCATGTTCACTTCCTGAAGCATCAGTAGAATACTCTTAATGTGTAACCTTCCCCCACACACTTCTGCCCAGACATCATTGTAAGGCCCCTGAGAGGGACCCCCAAGGTGTCATTCGGGCCCATCTTGAGCTTTAGGAGGGGGAATGTGTCCCAATCAAGGGGATATAACTTCGTAACCTTGTAAGTGCATTTTAAATAGAAAAGGGGAAGGAAAAGGGAAGGGGGGGAACCATAAGGGAAGAAGAAAATGTTTAGGGATGAACCAGAGTAGCTGGCAGGGAGGGGCAGGAAGGATAAAAGGGGGGAAGGGAGAGAGGGAAGCGGGAAGGGAAGTAAATAGTAAAGGATGAAAAATGAAGAGGGTCTGGTGGCTATGGTCCATCCTGATGAAACCTTATGTTCCATCTCGTTTATCGATTGCTCCCAAGAGTCTGGTCTCGTATCTGATTACATTGAGGAGAGCAGCGCCCTAAATTCCGGTGTGTTTTGAGATATTGTCCAGGTCGTCAAGTGATGTTAAATTTTTCCCTTCCCCTCTCCTTGTCCCCAGCATCATCTCCTCCATTCTCCTGATTCTTTCCACCTCCTGCACCCACTCCGGGATGCCTGGAGTGTGCTGGGAGCGCCAATGTCGGGGAATCACTGACCTGGCCGCTGTTAGTAAATGTCTGAGAATTCCCTTCTTTGCGGCGGAGATCGACGCAGGCACCACCGACAGCAAGGCTAATTGCGGTTCCTTAGGGAGACTTTCTAGTGTTAGGAATTTGTACACTGAGAATACTTGGTCCCAAAATCTGTTTATTAGGGGACAGCTCCACCAAATGTGAATCATAGTGCCCTCTGCTCTCCCACACCGCCAACACGTGCGTGAGTCGGCCCCCCAAACCTAACTAGGTCAACCACCTATACCAATGGGCAGGGCCGGCTCCAGGTTTATGTGGGCCCTTGGGCGGCATGGTCTCTGTGGGCCCCTTTGTGGTGAATAGTTACGTCACATCATCGAGGGATGTCCCAAATCTTGATGCCCCCTAAGGACCATGTTATTTGGACCAAAACTCTAGTTTTGGTCTAATTTGAAGTGCACCAAACCCCTTTAATCCTGACCTCGGAGTCTAAACGAATCTAGATTCTCTTGATTTTGGTGATTTTGGATGCCCCTGTGTGTGACCCCCCCCCCCATTTGTTCATTACTTTCCTCAAACTGGTGAATGCACTGTGTTATTGTCAGTTTGAGTTAATGGTTCTTTCACAAACAGGGACATCCCAAATTGAGTTGTTCCTGTAAAGCAGACCAAAACTCAGGGGTGGAATTGCTTTCATAGTGGGTATGCCAGCGATCCCAGGGGGTTTAACACTGTAGGGTATCACAGATTGGGATGCTCCAGAGATAGGAAATCAGCTGGGGTGGGCAACTTAAAAGCAGAACAAAACCCAGCACTTCCTCCCCTGGAATGTAAATTGAGATTCCCTGTTGTGTGGAACCCCGCCATTCAAGGAGATGGGGGCACCAGCTGCGGCGGTGCCCTCCCAGTCCCCCATCAATCAAAGGCCGGCCCTGTCAGTGAGCCCCCACAGAGGGTGGGGGCCCCCGGCAGCTGCCCTGCCTTGCCGAGTGCTGACGCCGGCCCTGCCAACGGGTCAGGATTTTATAATTCTTCTCTTGAGCCTTACACGCCAAGGAAAGCTTGTGAGTCAGGGTGAAATATTTTTCCTAATCCTCAGCTCCCAGTTCCCAACCCAGCTCTTATTCCCATCTTCTAACATAACCGAGTTTCTCCGAGGAACCCCCCTCTGCTTGTAGGACCTTGTACAGGAGTGAGAGAGCATTTGTGGGCACGGAATCTGATCTCAGAATAAGAGCGAAGAGATCAGGGAGTGGGAGCAGATGAAAGCAACAAGCTGTCTGTGGAGAAGCCAGGACAACCTCTCACCTCGCCCCTGAATCCGGAGGTCCTGTAGGGTTGGGGGTGATTACCTTGCAGAGTATTGCCCAGTCTGGTCCCCTGTGATTTCTCCCAAATTAGAAATCTACTTGTTCCTACTCCCAGGGGAAAGGTGGGGTTATCAAACAGTGGAGTAAATGGCCCCGGCCTATGTGATATCTCCTTCTTCTTTAGTATTGAGTTCCATACAGACAGCAGGGAGCAAGTCAATATTGGTAGGCTATACGATTTGGGGCTCAAGGAGGGTTCTATCCATGGGAACGCAGTGAGACTGCGTTCCCATGGGGGAGGCGCTACTTTCCACATTCACCCAGAGTTTATCTGTCCGGTGGTGAAACCAATCGGACAGTCTGACTAAAAATGCTGCTGTGTGGTATCCTTTAAGATCCGGTAAACCCATACCCCCCTCTCCCTTGGGTCTTGTTAGGACTGTAGTAGCTAACCTAGGTTTCTTATCATTCCACACAAATTTAGTAAAGGCCACTTCAAGGTTTTGAAAAAGGCCCGATCTAGCACAATAGGGATGGCCGGAAACACATAAAGAAAGTGAGGCAAGATATTCATCTTTAGTGTGTTTATGCGTCCCATCTAGGGATGAGCGAATCGATCCAGACGAACCCGGATTTGTTCTGAATTTCATGAAAAATTCGATTCTGAACGAATCCGAATTTCCCCGCGATTCGATCGATCAAAATTTTCCTTTAAACTCCGTTTATTTCAATTACAGGCATTCTAAAATGGTGGATGAACATGTCCAGACATACCCCCTGGGGCAAGGTATCATGGGTAAGTCACATGCAGCCTATCAGCAGCCAGGAAGCCCGGTGACCTCACCGTGCTATATAAAGTGGCGGCCATCTTGCTTGTGCGCATTTCAGCCTTGCATTGCGGCCAGAGCACAGCTAGTTAGAGACAGGGACAGAGAGTTAGAGATAGGTAGGGAGAGGCAGACAGAGAGGTAGACAGAGCCAGGGAAAGATAGGGAAAAACCGGAACCATCCAGCCAGGGACAGCTTAGAAGTGACAGTGAAATTCTTTTTTTTCATTAGCCAGATCAGTTTTCAATTCGATTTCAGTTCTTTGTGCTGTAAATCTGCCTTGCCACTGTGCATGCCATCTATGCAGTGGCTTATTTAACCCTATCTGTTACACACAAGCATTTATCATAATATATAACTGGATTAGTTTAAATATTATTTGGTCTGCCTTTAACCAAAAAAACACCAGCCCACCTGGGTATCCCAAACCTGCACTTAGCAGCCTATCTGTTACACTAAATACGCTTGTTGATCCTTCCTCAGCTGAATCAAAGTTTTGCATTTTGAATTGGTTTTTGGTCTGCCTTTAACAAATAAAACTCCAGGCTGCAGGGCATCCCAAACCTGCATTAGGCAGCCTATCTGTTATACTAAATACGCTTGTTGATTCTTCCTCAGCTGAATCAAAGTATTGCATTTTGAATTGGTTTTTGGTCTGCCTTTAACAAGAAAAACACCAGGCCGCATGGCATCCCAAACCTGCATTAGGCAGCCTATCTGTTATACTAAATACGCTTGTTGATCCTTCCTCAGCTGAATCAAAGTATTGCATTTTGAATTGGTTTTTGTTCTGCCTTTAACAAAAAAAAAAAACACCAGGCCGCAGGGCATCCCAAACCTGCATTAGGCAGCGTATCTGTTATACTAAATGCGCTTGTTGATCCTTCCTCAGCTGAATCTAAGTATTGCATTTTGAATTGTTTTTTGGTCTGCCTTTAACAAGAAAAACACCAGGCCACAGGGCATCCCAAACCTGCATTAGGCAGCCTATCTGTTATACTAAATACGCTTGTTGATCCTTCCTTAGCTTAATCAAAGTATTGCATTTTGAATTGGTTTCTGTTCTGCCTTTAACAAAAAAAGCACCAGGCCGCAGGGCATCCCAAACCTGCATTAGGCAGCGTATCTGTTATACTAAATACGCTTGTTGATCCTTCCTCAGCTGAATCTAAGTATTGCATTTTGAATTGGTTTTTGGTCTGTCTTTAACAAAAAAAACACCAGGCCGCAGGGTATCCCAAATCTGCATTTGGCAGCCTATCTGTTATACTAAATACACTTGTTGATCCTTCCTCAGCTTAATCAAAGTATTGCATTTTGAATTGGTTTTTGGTCTGCCTTTAACAAAAAAAACACCAGGCCGCAGGGCATCCCAAACCAGCACATGTCACCCTATCTGTTATACTAAATAAACTTTTACAGGCCCTTTTTTTTTATTTATTTATTTTTTTTATATAGAGCTGTAATAGATTATATAGTGAGGTGAATTTGCCATTTTGCACCATTATATAGAGAAGCCCACTATGTAAATCTGAGGAGCAATAATTTATACAGTATTGTGAGGTAAATTCGCTGTTTTGCACTATTATATATATCAACCTAAATCCCTGTGTAAATCTGAGGAGCAATAGTTTATATTGTGAGGTAAAATTGCCATTTTATAGAGCAGGCCCTGTCTGAAAATCTCATTTTGCAATCAATGTTATATTGTGAGCTAAATTTGCCATGTTGCACCATTTTTTAGAGTGGCCCTCCTGTGTAAATCAGAGCAGCAATATTTTATATTGGACAATACATTTGCACCATTATATGGAGCAGCAATAGTTTATATTGTAGGTAAATTCATGGTTTTGCACCATTACATAGAGCAGTCCCTATATAAACCTGAGAAATAGATTATATTGTGTGAGTTAAATCCGCTCTTGGTTTTGTAGCATTATATAGAGCAGCTCCTGTGTCAATCTGAGGGGCAATAGCTTCTACTGTGAGGTAAATTTGCCATTTTGCAGCATAATATAGAGCAGCCCCTGTGTAAATCTGAGGGGCAATAGCTTATATTGTGAGGTAAATTTGCCATTTTGCAGCATTATATAGAGCAGGCCCTGTGTAAATCTAAAGGGCATAAGCTTATATTGTGAGGTAAATTTGCCATTTTGCAGCATATTATAGAGCAGCCCCTGTGTAAATCTGAGGACCAATAGCTTATACTGTGAGGTAAATTTGCCATTTTGCAGCATAATATAGAGCAGGCCCTGTGTAAATCTGAGGGGCAATAGCTTATATTGTGAGGTAAATTTGCCATTTTGCAGCATAATATAGAGCAGCCCCTGTGTAAACCTAAGGGGCAATGGCTTATATAGTGAGGTAAATTTGCCATTTTGCAGCATTATATAAAGCAGGCCCTGTGTAAATCTGAGGGGCAATAGCTTATATTGTGAGGTAAATTTGCCATTTTGCAGCATAATATAGAGCAGACCAGTTGCCATCTAAATCAACTACTGGCCGGGCAGGACAGCTTTTCCAGTGTCTTTTTCAAGCTATGTTTGGGCTCCTGCTGCTGCTTGCAACTCCAGGGTGTGATTCATCCAATTTTTGGGCTCCTGAAGCCAACTCCAGTGTCTCTTTCAAGCTATGTTTGGGCTCCTGCTTTTTTGGGCTCTTGCTTTTTTGGGCTCTTGCAGCCAACTCCAGTGTCTCTTTAAAGCAATGTTTGTGCTCCTGCTGCTGCTTGCAACTCCAGGGTGTGATTCATCCAATTTTTGGGCTTCTGCAGCCAAATCCAGTGTCTTTTTCAAGCTATGTTTGGGCTGCTGCTGCTTGCTACTCCAGGGTGTGATTCATCCAATTTTTGGGCTCCTGCTGCCAACTCCAGTGTCTCTTTCAAGCAATGTTTGTGCTTCTGCTGCTGCTTGCAACTCCAGGGTGTGATTCATCCAATTTTTGGGCTCCTGCAGCCAACTCCAGTGTGTCTTTCAAGCTATGTTTGGTCTCCTGCTGCTGCTGATTGCAACTCCAGGGTGTGATGTATCCAATTTTTGGGCTCCTGCTGCCAACTCCAGTGTCTCTTTCAAGCTATGTTTGGGCTCCTGCTGCTGCTGCTTGCAACTCCAGGGTGTGATTCATCCAATTTTTGGGCTCCTGCCGCCTAATCCAGTGTTTCTTTCAAGCTATGTTTGGGCTGCTGCTGCTGCCACTGCTTGCAACTCCAGGGTGTGATTCAGCCAATTTTTGGGCTCCTGCTGCCAACTCCAGTGTCTCTTTCAAGCAATGTTTGGGCTCCTGCTGCTGCTTGCAACTCCAGGGTGTGATTCATTAAATTTTTGGGCTCCTGCAGCCAACTCCAGTGTCTCTTTCAAGAAATGTTTGGGCTCCTGCTGCTGCTTGCAACTCCAGTGTCTCTTTCAAGCTATGTTTGGGCTCCTGCTGCTTGCAACTCCAGGGTGTGATTCATCCAATTTTTGGGCTCCTGCTGCCAACTCCAGTGTCTCTTTCAAGCTATGTTTGGGCTTCTGCTGCTGCTTGCAACTCCAGGGTGTGATTCATCCAATTTTTGGGCTTCTGCCGCCAACTCCAGTGTCTCTTTCAAGCTATGTTTTGGCCGATGCTGCTGCTGCTTGCTACTCCAGGGTGTAATTCAGCGAATTTTTGGGCTCCTGCTGCCAACTCCAGTGTCTCTTTCAAGCTATGTTTGGGCTCCTGGTGCTGCTTGCTATTCCAGGGTGTGATTCGCCCAATTTTTGGGCTCCTGCTGCCAACTCCAGTGTCTCTTTAAAGCAATGTTTGGGCTGCTGCTACTTGCAACTCCAGGGTGTGAGTCATCCAATTTTTGGGCTCCTGCAGCCAAATCCAATGTCCCTTTCAAGCTATGTCTGGGCTCCTGCTGCTGCTGCTCCTTGCAACTCCAGGGTGTGATTAATCCAATTTTTGGGGCTCCTGCTGTCAACTCCAGTGTGTTTTTCAAGCTATGTTCGGGCTCCTGCTGCTGCTGCTGCTTGCAACTCCAGGGTGTGAGTCATCCAATTTTTGGGCTCCTGCTGCCAACTCCAGTTTCTCTTTCAAGCTATGTTTGGGCTCCTGCTGCAGCTGCTGCTTGCAACTCCAGGGTGTGATTCAGCCAATTTTTGGGCTCCTGCTGCCAACTCCAGTGTATCTTTCAAGCTATGTTTGGGCTCCTGCTGCTGCTTGCAACTCCAGGGTGTGATTCATTCAATTGTTTTGGCTCCTGCAGCCAACTCCAGTATCTCTTTCAAGCAATGTTTGGGCTCCTGCTGCTGCTTGCAACTCCAGGGTGTGATTCATTCAATTTTTGGGCTCCTGCAGCCAACTCCAGTGTCTCTTTAAAGCTATGTTTGTGCTTCTACTGCTGCTGATTGCAACTCCAGGGTGTGATTCATCCAATTTTTGGGCTTCTGCTGCCAACTCCAGTGTCTCTTTCAAGCTATGTTTGGGCTCCTGCTGCTGCTTGCAACTCCAGGGTGTGATTCATCCAATTTTTGGGCTCCTGCCGCCAACTCCAGTGTCTCTTTCAAGCTATGTTTGGGCTGCTGCTGCTTGCTACTCCAGGGTGTAATTCAGCTAATTTATGGGCTCCTGCTGCCAACTCCAGTGTCCTTTTCAAGCTATGCTTGGGCTCCTGCTGCTGCTTGCAACTCCAGGGTGTGATTCATCCAATTTTTTGGCTCCTGAAGCCAACTCCAGTGTCTCTTTCAAGCTATGTTTGGGCTCCTGCTGCTTGCAACTCCAGGGTGTGAGTCATCCAATTTGTGGGCTCCTGCAGCCCAATCCAGTGTCTCTTTCAAGCTATGTTTGGGCTCCTGCTGCTGCTGCTTGCATCTCCAGGGTGTGATTCATCCAATTTTTGGGCTCCTGCTGCCAATTCCAGTGTGTCTTTCAAGCTATGTTTGGGCTCCTGCTGCTGCTGCTGCTTGCAACTCCAGGGTGTGATTCATCCAATTTCTGGGCTCCTGCTGCCAACTCCAGTGTATCTTTCAAGCTATGTTTGGGCTCCTGCTGCTGCGTGCAACTCCAGGGTAAGATTCATCCAATTTTTGGGCTCCTGCTGCCAACTCCAGTGTCTCTTTCAACCTATGTTTGGGCTCCTGCTGCTGCTGCTGCTGCTTGCAGCTCCAGGGTGTGATTCAGCCAATTTTTGGGCTCCTGCTGCCAACTCCATTGTCTCTTTAAAGCTATGTTTGGGCTCCTGCTGCTGCTTGCAACTCCAGGGTGTGATGCATTCAATTTTTGGGCTCCTGCAGCCAACTCTAGTGTCTCTTTAAAGCAATGTTAGTGCTCCTGCTGCTGCTGCTTGCTACTCCAGGGTGTGATTCATCCAATTTGTGGGCTCCTGCTGCCAACTCCAGTTTCTCTTTCAAGCTATGTTTGGGCTCCTGCTGCTGCTGCTTGCAACTCCAGGGTGTGATTCATCCAATTTTTGGGCTCCTGCTGCCAACTCCAGTGTCTCTTTCAAGCTATGCTTGGGCTGCTGCTGCTGTTGCTGCTTGCAACTCCAGGGTGTGATTCATTAAATTTTTGGGCTCCTGCTGCCAACTCCAGTGTCTCTTTCAAGCTATGTTTTGGGCTTCTGCTGCTGCTTGCAACTCCAGGGTGCGATTCATCCAGTTTTTGGGCTCCTGCTGCCAACTCCAGTTTCTCTTCCAAGCTATGTTTGGGCTCATGCTGCTGCTGCTTGCAACTGCAGGGTGTGATTCATCCAATTTTTGGTCTCCTGCTGCCAACTCCAGTGTCTCTTTCAAGCTATGTTTGGGCTCCTGCTGCTGCTGCTGCTTGCAACTCCAGGGTGTGATTCATCCAATTTGTGGGCTCCTGCTGTCAACTTCAGTTTCTCTTCCAAGCTATGTTTGGGCTCCTGCTGCTGCTGCTTGCAACTCCAGGGTGTGATTCATCCAATTTTTGGGCTTCTGCAGCCAAATCCAGTGTCTTTTTCAAGCTATGTTTGGGCTGCTGCTGCTGCTGCTTGCTACCTCAGGGTGTGATTCATCCAATTTTTGGGCTCCTGCTGCCAACTCCAGTGTCTCTTTCAAGCAATGTTTGTGCTTCTGCTGCTGCTTGCAACTCCAGGGTGTGATTCATCCAATTTTTGGGCTCCTGCAGCCAACTCCAGTGTGTCTTTCAAGCTATGTTTGGTCTCCTGCTGCTGCTGATTGCAACTCCAGGGTGTGATGTATCCAATTTTTGGGCTCCTGCTGCCAACTCCAGTGTCTCTTTCAAGCTATGTTTGGGCTCCTGCTGCTGCTGCTTGCAACTCCAGGGTGTGATTCATCCAATTTTTGGGCTGCTGCCGCCTAATCCAGTGTTTCTTTCAAGCTATGTTTGGGCTGCTGCTGCTGCCACTGCTTGCAACTCCAGGGTGTGATTCAGCCAATTTTTGGGCTCCTGCTGCCAACTCCAGTGTCTCTTTCAAGCTATGCTTGGGCTGCTGCTGCTGTTGCTGCTTGCAACTCCAGGGTGTGATTCATTAAATTTTTGGGCTCCTGCTGCCAACTCCAGTGTCTCTTTCAAGCTATGTTTTGGGCTTCTGCTGCTGCTTGCAACTCCAGGGTGCGATTCATCCAATTTTTGGGCTCCTGCTGCCAACTCCAGTGTCTCTTTAAAGCTATGTTTGGGCTCCTGCTGCTGCTGCTGCTTGCAGCTCCAGGGTGTGATTCAGCCAATTTTTGGGCTCCTGCTGCCAACTCCAGTGTCTCTTTAAAGCTATGTTTGGGCTCCTGCTGCTGCTTGTAACTCCAGGGTGTGATGCATTCAATTTTTTGGGCTCCTGCAGCCAACTCTAGTGTCTCTTTAAAGCAATGTTAGTGCTCCTGCTGCTGCTGCTTGCTACTCCAGGGTGTGATTCATCCAATTTGTGGGCTCCTGCTGCCAACTCCAGTTTCTCTTCCAAGCTATGTTTGGGCTCCTGCTGCTGCTGCTTGCAACTCCAGGGTGTGATTCATCCAATTTTTGGGCTCCTGCTGCCAACTCCAGTGTCTCTTTCAAGCTATGTTTGGGCTCCTGCTGCTGCTGCTGCTTGCAACTCCAGGGTGTGATTCATCCAATTTGTGGGCTCCTGCTGTCAACTTCAGTTTCTCTTCCAAGCTATGTTTGGGCTCCTGCTGCTGCTGCTTGCAACTCCAGGGTGTGATTCATCCAATTTTTGGGCTCCTGCTGCCAACTCCAGTGTCTCTTTAAAGCTATGTTTGGGCTCCTGCTGCTGCTTGCAACTCCAGGGTGTGATGCTTTCAATTTTTTGGGCTCCTGCAGCCAACTCTAGTGTCTCTTTAAAGCAATGTTAGTGCTCCTGCTGCTGCTGCTTGCTACTCCAGGGTGTGATTCATCCAATTTGTGGGCTCCTGCTGCCAACTCCAGTTTCTCTTCCAAGCTATGTTTGGGCTCCTGCTGCTGCTGCTTGCAACTCCAGGGTGTGATTCATCCAATTTTTGGGCTCCTGCTGCCAACTCCAGTGTCTCTTTCAAGCTATGTTTGGGCTCCTGCTGCTGCTGCTGCTTGCAACTCCAGGGTGTGATTCATCCAATTTGTGGGCTCCTGCTGTCAACTTCAGTTTCTCTTCCAAGCTATGTTTGGGCTCCTGCTGCTGCTGCTTGCAACTCCAGGGTGTGATTCATCCAATTTTTGGGCTTCTGCAGCCAAATCCAGTGTCTTTTTCAAGCTATGTTTGGGCTGCTGCTGCTGCTGCTTGCTACTCCAGGGTGTGATTCATCCAATTTTTGGGCTCCTGCTGCCAACTCCAGTGTCTCTTTCAAGCAATGTTTGTGCTTCTGCTGCTGCTTGCAACTCCAGGGTGTGATTCATCCAATTTTTGGGCTCCTGCAGCCAACTCCAGTGTGTCTTTCAAGCTATGTTTGGTCTCCTGCTGCTGCTGATTGCAACTCCAGGGTGTGATGTATCCAATTATTGGGCTCCTGCTGCCAACTCCAGTGTCTCTTTCAAGCTATGTTTGGGCTCCTGCTGCTGCTGCTTGCAACTCCAGGGTGTGATTCATCCAATTTTTGGGCTCCTGCTGCCTAATCCAGTGTTTCTTTCAAGCTATGTTTGGGCTGCTGCTGCTGCCACTGCTTGCAACTCCAGGGTGTGATTCAGCCAATTTTTGGGATCCTGCTGCCAACTCCAGTGTCTCTTTCAAGCAATGTTTGGGCTCCTGCTGCTGCTTGCAACTCCAGGGTGTGATTCATTAAATTTTTGGGCTCCTGCAGCCAACTCCAGTGTCTCTTCCAAGAAATGTTTGGGCTCCTGCTGCTGCTTGCAACTCCAGTGTCTCTTTCAAGCTATGTTTGGGCTCCTTCTGCTGCTGCTTGCAACTCCAGGGTGTGATTCATCCAATTGTTGGGCTCCTGCTGCCAACTCCAGTGTCTCTTTCAAGCTATGTTTGGGCTTCTGCTGCTGCTTGCAACTCCAGGGTGTGATTCATCCAATTTTTGGGCTTCTACCGCCAACTCCAGTGTCTCTTTCAAGCTATGTTTGGGCTCCTGCTGCTGCTGCTTGCAACTCCAGGGTGTGATTCATCCAATTTTTGGGCTCCTGCCGCCTAATCCAGTGTTTCTTTCAAGCTATGTTTGGGCTGCTGCTGCTGCCACTGCTTGCAACTCCAGGGTGTGATTCAGCCAATTTTTGGGCTCCTGCTGCCAACTCCAGTGTCTCTTTCAAGCAATGTTTGGGCTCCTGCTGCTGCTTGCAACTCCAGGGTGTGATTCATTAAATTTTTGGGCTCCTGCAGCAAACTCCAGTGTCTCTTCCAAGAAATGTTTGGGCTCCTGCTGCTGCTTGCAACTCCAGTGTCTCTTTCAAGCTATGTTTGGGCTCCTGCTGCTTGCAACTCCAGGGTGTGATTCATCCAATATTTGGGCTCCTGCTGCCAACTCCAGTGTCTCTTTCAAGCTATGTTTGGGCTTCTGCTGCTGCTTGCAACTCCAGGGTGTGATTCATCCAATTTTTGGGCTTCTACCGCCAACTCCAGTGTCTCTTTCAAGCTATGTTTTGGCTGATGCTGCTGCTGCTGCTGCTTGCTACTCCAGGGTGTAATTCCGCGAATTTTTGGGCTCCTGCTGCCAACTCCAGTGTCTCTTTCAAGCTATGTTTGGGCTCCTGGTGCTGCTTGCTATTCCAGGGTGTGATTCGTCCAATTTTTGGGCTCCTGCTGCCAACTCCAGTGTCTCTTTCAAGCTATGTTTGTGCTCCTGCTGCTGCTTGCTACTCCAGGATGTGATTCGTCCAATTTTTGGGCTCCTGAAGCCAAATCCAATGTCTCTTTCAAGCTATGTCTGGGCTCCTGCTGCTGCTGCTCCTTGCAACTCCAGGGTGTGAGTCATACAATTTTTGGGCTCCTGCTGTCAACTCCAGTGTGTCTTTCAAGCTATGTTTGGGCTCCTACTGCTGCTGATGCTTGCAACTCCAGGGTGGGAGTCATCCAATTTTTGGGCTCCTGCAGCCAACTCCAGTGTCTCTTTAAAGCAATGTTTGTGCTTCTGCTGCTGCTGATTGCAACTCCAGGGTGTGATTCATCCAATTTTTGGGCTCCTGCTGCCAACTCCAGTGTCTCCTTCAAGCTATGCTTGGGCTCCTGCTGCAGCTGCTGCTTGCAACTCCAGGGTGTGATTCAGCCAATTTTTGGGCTCCTGCTGCAAACTCCAGTGTCTCTTTCAAGCAATGTTTGGGCTCCTGCTGCTGCTTGCAACTCCAGGGTGTGATTCATTCAATTGTTTTGGCTCCTGCAGCCAACTCCAGTATCTCTTTCAAGCAATGTTTGGGCTCCTGCTGCTGCTTGAAACTCCAGGGTGTGATTCATTCAATTTTTGGGCTCCTGCAGCCAACTCCAGTGTCTCTTTAAAGCTATGTTTGTGCTTCTACTGCTGCTGATTGCAACTCCAGTGTGTGATTCATCCAATTGTTGGGCTCCTGCTGCCAACTCCAGTGTCTCTTTCAAGCTATGTTTGGGCTGCTGCTGCTTGCTACTCCAGGGTGTAATTCAGCCAATTTATGGGCTACTGCTGCCAACTCCAGTGTCCTTTTCAAGCTATGCTTGGGCTCCTGCTGCTGCTTGCAACTCCAGGGTGTGATTCATCCAATTTTTGGGCTCCTGAAGCCAACTCCAGTGTCTCTTTCAAGCTATGTTTGGGCTCCTGCTGCTTGCAACTCCAGGGTGTGAGTCATCCAATTTGTGGGCTCCTGCAGCCCAATCCAGTGTCTCTTTCAAGCTATGTTTGGGCTCCTGCTGCTGCTGCTTGCATCTCCAGGGTGTGATTCATCCAATTTTTGGGATCCTGCTGCCAATTCCAGTGTGTCTTTCAAGCTATGTTTGGGCTCCTGCTGCTGCTGCTGCTTGCAACTAGAGATGAGCGAACTTTTGAAAAATTCGATTCGACTGATTCGCCGAATTTTCCGACAAAAATAGTTTCGACCCGAATAAATTCGCGATGAATCGCTATTAAAAACGGCTATTTCTGAGCCTCCTAGAGCCTCAATAGGGTTGTAAACCATTCTGCCTTGCTGTAACACGCACAGGATGCGTGCTGGGTTAGTTAAATAATACTTTGAATAAATATCACATGCAGATCAGAGGCATCGCTAATAGAATCGCAGAGCGGCACAATTGCAGAGAGTTGAAGTGGCATCACTATGAGGGGCAGAAGGAGCCCAAACATTGCTTTAAAGAGACACTGGAGTTGGCAGCAGCAGGAGCCCAAAAATTGGATGAATCACACCCTGGAGTTGGCAGGAGTTGACAGCAGCAGCAGCAGCAGGAGCCCAAATATTACATTAAAGAGACCCTGGGGTTGGCCTCAGGAGCCCAAAAATTGGATGAATCACACCCTGGAGTTGGCAGCAGCAGCAGCAGGAGCCCAACTATACACTGGAGTTGGCTTGAGGAGCCCAAAAATTGGATGAATCACACCCTGGAGTTGGCAGAAGTTGGCAGCAGCAGCAGCAGCAGGAGCCCAAATATACACTGGAGTTGGCTTCAGGAGCCCAAAAATTGGATGAATCACACCCTGGAGTTGCAGCAGCAGCAGCAGGAGCCCAAATATACACTGGAGTTGGCTTCAGGAGCCCAAAAATTGGATGAATCACACCCTGGAGTTGGCAGAACTTGGCAGCAGCAGCAGCAGGAGCCCAAATATACACTGGAGTTGGCTTCAGGAGCCCAAAAATTGGATGAATCACACCCTGGAGTTGGCAGGAGTTGACAGTAGCAGCAGCAGGAGCCCAAATATACACTGGAGTTGGCTTCAGGAGCCCAAAAATTGGATGAATCACACCCTGGAGTTGGCAGCAGCAGCAGCAGGAGCCCAAATATACACTGGAGTTGGCTTCAGGAGCCCAAAAATTGGATGAATCACACCCTGGAGTTGGCAGAAGTTGGCAGCAGCAGCAGCAGCAGGAGCCCAAATATACACTGGAGTTGGCTTCAGGAGCCCAAAAATTGGATGAATCACACCCTGGAGTTGGCAGCAGCAGCAGCAGGAGCCCAAATATACACTGGAGTTGGCCTCAGGAGCCCAAAAATTGGATGAATCACACCCTGCAGTTGGCAGGAGTTGACAGCAGCAGCAGGAGCCCAAATATTACATTAAAGAGACCCTGGGGTTGGCCTCAGGAGCCCAAAAATTGGATGAATCACACCCTGGAGTTGGCAGGAGTTGACAGTAGCAGCAGCAAGAGCCCAAATATACACTGGAGTTGGCTTCAGGAGCCCAAAAATTGGATGAATCACACCCTGCAGTTGGCAGGAGTTGACAGCAGCAGCAGGAGCCCAAATATTACATTAAAGAGACCCTGGGGTTGGCCTCAGGAGCCCAAAAATTGGATGAATCACACCCTGGAGTTGGCAGGAGTTGACAGTAGCAGCAGCAGGAGCCCAAATATTACATTAAAGAGACCCTGGGGTTGGCCTCAGGAGCCCAAAAATTGGATGAATCACACCCTGGAGTTGGCAGCAGCAGCAGCAGGAGCCCAAATATACACTGGAGTTGGCTTCAGGAGCCCAAAAATTGGATGAATCACACCCTGGAGTTGGCAGAAGTTGGCAGCAGCAGCAGCAGCAGGAGCCCAAATATACACTGGAGTTGGCTTCAGTAGCCCAAAAATTGGATGAATCACACCCTGGAGTTGGCAGGAGTTGACAGCAGCAGCAGCAGCAGGAGCCCAAATATTACTTTAAAGTGACACTGGGGTTGGCTTCAGGAGCCCAACAATTGGATGAATCACACCCTGGAGTTGGCAGAAGTTGACAGTAGCAGCAGCAGGAGCCCAAATATTACATTAAAGAGACCCTGGAGTTGGCTTCAGGAGCCCAAAAATTGGATGAATCACACCCTGGAGTTGGCAGCAGCAGCAGCAGGAGCCCAAATATACACTGGAGTTGGCTTCAGGAGCCCAAAAATTGGATGAATCACACCCTGGAGTTGGCAGAAGTTGGCAGCAGCAGCAGCAGCAGGAGCCCAAATATACACTGGAGTTGGCTTCAGGAGCCCAAAAATTGGATGAATCACACCCTGGAGTTGGCAGCAGCAGCAGCAGGAGCCCAAATATACACTGGAGTTGGCTTCAGGAGCCCAAAAATTGGATGAATCACACCCTGGAGTTGGCAGGAGTTGACAGTAGCAGCAGCAGGAGCCCAAATATACACTGGAGTTGGCTTCAGGAGCCCAAAAATTGGATGAATCACACCCTGCAGTTGGCAGGAGTTGACAGCAGCAGCAGGAGCCCAAATATTACATTAAAGAGACCCTGGGGTTGGCCTCAGGAGCCCAAAAATTGGATGAATCACACCCTGGAGTTGGCAGGAGTTGACAGTAGCAGCAGCAGGAGCCCAAATATACACTGGAGTTGGCTTCAGGAGCCCAAAAATTGGATGAATCACACCCTGCAGTTGGCAGGAGTTGACAGCAGCAGCAGCAGCAGGAGCCCAAATATTACTTTAAAGTGACACTGGGGTTGGCTTCAGGAGCCCAACAATTGGATGAATCACACCCTGGAGTTGGCAGAAGTTAACAGTAGCAGCAGCAGGAGCCCAAATATTACATTAAAGAGACCCTGGAGTTGGCTTCAGGAGCCCAAAAATTGGATGAACCACACCCTGGAGTTGGCAGCAGCAGCAGCAGGAGCCCAAATATACACTGGAGTTGGCTTCAGGAGCCCAAAAATTGGATGAATCACACCCTGGAGTTGGCAGAAGTTGGCAGCAGCAGCAGCAGCAGGAGCCCAAATATACACTGGAGTTGGCTTCAGGAGCCCAAAAATTGGATGAATCACACCCTGGAGTTGGCAGCAGCAGCAGCAGGAGCCCAAATATACACTGGAGTTGGCTTCAGGAGCCCAAAAATTGGATGAATCACACCCTGGAGTTGGCAGGAGTTGACAGCAGCAGCAGCAGCAGGAGCCCAAATATTACATTAAAGAGACCCTGGGGTTGGCCTCAGGAGCCCAAAAATTGGATGAATCACACCCTGGAGTTGGCAGCAGCAGCAGCAGGAGCCCAAATATACACTGGAGTTGGCTTCAGGAGCCCAAAAATTGGATGAATCACACCCTGGAGTTGGCATAAGTTGGCAGCAGCAGCAGCAGCAGGAGCCCAAATATACACTGGAGTTGGCTTCAGGAGCCCAAAAATTGGATGAATCACACCCTGGAGTTGGCAGAAGTTGGCAGCAGCAGCAGCAGGAGCCCAAATATACACTGGAGTTGGCTTCAGTAGCCCAAAAATTGGATGAATCACACCCTGGAGTTGGCAGGAGTTGACAGCAGCAGCAGCAGCAGGAGCCCAAATATTACTTTAAAGTGACACTGGGGTTGGCTTCAGGAGCCCAACAATTGGATGAATCACACCCTGGAGTTGGCAGAAGTTGACAGTAGCAGCAGCAGGAGCCCAAATATTACATTAAAGAGACCCTGGAGTTGGCTTCAGGAGCCCAAAAATTGGATGAATCACACCCTGGAGTTGGCAGCAGCAGCAGCAGGAGCCCAAATATACACTGGAGTTGGCTTCAGGAGCCCAAAAATTGGATGAATCACACCCTGGAGTTGGCAGAAGTTGGCAGCAGCAGCAGCAGCAGCAGGAGCCCAAATATACACTGGAGTTGGCTTCAGGAGCCCAAAAATTGGATGAATCACACCCTGGAGTTGGCAGCAGCAGCAGCAGGAGCCCAAATATACACTGGAGTGGGCTTCAGGAGCCCAAAAATTGGATGAATCACACCCTGGAGTTGGCAGGAGTTGACAGTAGCAGCAGCAGGAGCCCAAATATACACTGGAGTTGGCTTCAGGAGCCCAAAAATTGGATGAATCACACCCTGCAGTTGGCAGGAGTTGACAGCAGCAACAGGAGCCCAAATATTACATTAAAGAGACCCTGGGGTTGGCCTCAGGAGCCCAAAAATTGGATGAATCACACCCTGGAGTTGGCAGGAGTTGACAGTAGCAGCAGCAGGAGCCCAAATATACACTGGAGTTGGCTTCAGGAGCCCAAAAATTGGATGAATCACACCCTGCAGTTGGCAGGAGTTGACAGCAGCAGCAGGAGCCCAAATATTACATTAAAGAGACCCTGGGGTTGGCCTCAGGAGCCCAAAAATTGGATGAATCACACCCTGGAGTTGGCAGGAGTTGACAGTAGCAGCAGCAGGAGCCCAAATATTACATTAAAGAGACCCTGGGGTTGGCCTCAGGAGCCCAAAAATTGGATGAATCACACCCTGGAGTTGGCAGCAGCAGCAGCAGGAGCCCAAATATACACTGGAGTTGGCTTCAGGAGCCCAAAAATTGGATGAATCACACCCTGGAGTTGGCAGAAGTTGGCAGCAGCAGCAGCAGCAGGAGCCCAAATATACACTGGAGTTGGCTTCAGGAGCCCAAAAATTGGATGAATCACACCCTGGAGTTGGCAGAAGTTGGCAGCAGCAGCAGCAGCAGGAGCCCAAATATACACTGGAGTTGGCTTCAGGAGCCCAAAAATTGGATGAATCACACCCTGGAGTTGGCAGAAGTTGGCAGCAGCAGCAGCAGGAGCCCAAATATTACTTTAAAGTGACACTGGGGTTGGCTTCAGGAGCCCAACAATTGGATGAATCACACCCTGGAGTTGGCAGAAGTTGGCAGCAGCAGCAGCAGGAGCTCAAAGTATGACATGACCTGCTGGTTGAGGTCCTGCTCCAGGTCTTCCTGCTGCTCATGAGTAGCCTCACTATGCGGGTGTAGAAAGCTACTCATTAGCGACTGAAGACTGAGGCTGCTGCTGCTGATGGAGCTGCTGCTGCTGCTCCTGCCAACCCCCCCAGCGGCCATGGCAGTGGAAGGTGAGCGCAGTGGTCCCCTCGAGTCAGACCTGCGAGAGTATGGACCATGGCGCAGATAGGCATCGGCCAACTGCCTACGTAGAATGTCTTTGTAGTAGTTGAGTTTGTCCTCCCTCTCGGTGGGTTTAAAAAATGCCCCCATTTTGTGCCGGAAGCGAGGGTCCAATAAGGTGGACAGCCAGAAGTCATCCCGCCGACAGATGGAAACAATTCTGGGGTCACTACGCAAGCACGTGAGCATGATTCGTGCCATTTGCGCAAGTGACTCGGATGGACTACCTGTCTCCATCTCCACTGCATACTGCCACGGTGTGCCCAGGTCCTCTGTCTCGCCTTCCTCAAAAACCTCTAGCTCCTCTGGCTGCTCCTGCTCCTCCTCTCCTGTCCGCTGACTAGATAAACCAGCCATTTCGCCAAGCCTAAACTGTGTTTCGCTGGGCAACTCCTCCTCCTCCTCTTCCTCCTCCTCCTCCAGTTCAGCTCCAACGGGGTTCATGTGGCCGTAAGATGTAAACGCCATGTCTCCAGTGCCCTGACCAGCCATGGTTTCCAACATGTGCTGTAGTACATGAAGCAGTGGAATCACGTCGTTCATCCCGTAATCCTGCCGACTGACAAATAAAGTGGCTTCCTCAAAGGGCCTGAGCAAACGGCAGGTGTCACGTATGAGCTGCCACTGGTTGACATTGAAGTTACACAGGGGAGTCCCCCTATCTGCTTGGATCATCAGGAAATCCGTGATGGCTTTTCTCTGTTCATATAATCGGTCCAACATGTGAAGGGTGGAATTCCAACGGGTGGAAACATCGCAAATCAGACTATGTTGGGGGATACCATTCTGACGCTGTAGCTCAAGAAGGGTGTGTTTGGCGGTGTAGGAGTGGCTGAAGTGCATGCAAAGTTTCCTTGAAGTTGTTAGGATGTCCTGCAGATGGGGGGAACACTTCAGAAACCGCTTGACAACCAGATTGAAGACGTGAGCCATGCAGGGGGCATGGGTCAGGCTTCCTTGGCGCAGCGCAGACAAAATGTTCTTCCCATTGTCGGTAACCATGATTCCCATTTTAAGTTTTCTCGGAGTAAGCCATGTTTGGATTTCCTGATGAATACATTTAAGCAGTTCCTCCCCTGTGTGACTCCGTTCGCCAAGACAAACCATGTGAAGCACTGCGTGACACCTCCGTGCCCTGCACACATGGTAGACTGGAGGGGCACTGAGACTTGAGCCTACAGTGGAGGGTGAGGAGATGGCGGAGGATGAGGAGGCCGAGTCGCACGGTGTCACAGGCCCAATGGGCAGAGAGCGCGGAGGCCGAAGCGGCGTGACCTGTCCAAGTTGCTGCTGCAAAGGGACTACATTCACCCAGTGGGCCGTAAACGACATGTACTGCCCCTGACCGTAGTTACAGCTCCAGATGTCGGCGCTGCCATGTATTTTGCTACACACCGACAGGCTCAAGGACTGGCCCACCTTCTGTTCAACAAAAGTGTGCAGCGCTGGTACTGCCTTCTTGGCAAAGAAATGACGGCTTGGGACTCTCCACCTCGGCTCGGCACAAGCCATCAGTTCTCTGAAAGGTGCAGATTCCACCACCTGAAAAGGGAGCGACTGCAGCACCAGCAACTTGGACAGGAGCACATTCAGCTTCTGCGCCGTAGGATGAGTGGGCGCATACTGCTGTCTCTTGGACATGGCTTCGCTGATGGATTGCTGGCGGGATGCATGACTTGGAGGAGGAGGAGCAGGAGCGACAGAGGATGGGTATGACGCACAGCTGCCTTCGGCTGAGGTGCTGGAGCCTTGGCTGGCAGAAATTGGGAGCTCACTTGGTGAGGAAGCAGACTGGACCACCCCTTGGGAGCCTCGGTTCTCCCAGGTCGTTTTATGGTGACGCATCATATGTTGACGCAGGGCCGTGGTGCCAACATTTGGACCCTGGCCACGCTTCACCTTTTGCCTACATATCTTGCATGTGGCCATGTTACCCTCCTGCGGATGCCTCAGGAAAAACTGCCACACTGCCGAGTAGCTACTTTTCCCACCCCCTGGCCTCACTGATTCACTGCTGCTGTTGCCAACTCCAGGAACCCCTGCTCCACTACCTCCCGATAAGGTAGACTGCCGCACAGCAGGTGCTCTACCCCGGCCCCGGCCCCGGCCGGCTCCAGCCTTTGGAATTGTGCCCCCATGCTGACTGCTACCACCTTGCTGCCTCAGCTGCTGACTCCGGGGCAACCTGCGCCCCTCTTCTCCTGATGATGACGATGAAGCCCCTTCATCACCCGGCTCCCAAGTGCGATCGGCTTCATCGTCATCATCATCATCATCACCGAGTTGTGGCTGTACGTCACTGATGTTCGTGGATTCGTCAACAGTGTCTGGCGCAGGAGCTGGAACGCTCGCAGCACCCACGACACTGTCCACATCACTATTTGTCTGCCTAGCTAGAGAAGCCACCTCCATTTCTTGGCTGGGCAGTAGCTGCTGACTGTCCTCTATCTGATGGTCCTCCTCACTAAAGAGTGGAGCTGAACCCAAAGCATAGGATACGTCGCTGGGGGAGGGAACGGCGTAGGACAGAGGCAATGGGAGGACAGGGACTGCTCTCGGGGCATGCCAACTCAGGGTTGTGTCAGAGGAACCTACCGACCCTAGACTGGGGGTCTCAGACGTAAGTTGTGATGATGTTGATGAGCGCGTCAACCAATCTACCACGGCAGATGCGTTACTGGTGGAGACCCGACCGCTAGCAGATACTGGCAGATTAGGTCTCTCAGCGTGACTCCTGCTGCTACTGGCCCCCAGTCTGATGCGAGCTCTGCCTGCGGAATCTTGGCCTCTGCCACTCCTCTTTTCACTTCCAGGCACTTGTCTGCCCGACATAGTCTAACTGGCGTGGTAGTAGGTGATATTTTAAGATCCCCCGGGCAGCGGTGGGTCTATATGAAACAGAATATAATGCACACCAAAAGTGAGCAGTAACACTCAGCCTCCAACAGGCCTGCTTAGTGTAAATAAGAGAGCTGCTTAGTGTAAATAAAGAGGGGTATGCTATGTTACAGAATGGGATGCCTCAACAGAAGTGCACCTGGCAGGCAGCAGTAAGCCTATGCCCAGCAAAAGTGTCTTATAATATAAATATAATAAGAGCAAATGGTTATATGGTCTTAAACAGAGGCTGCTTTAGTCACAGAATGGGATGCCCCCAAAAAAGATCCAGTAGTACTATGCCCAGCAAAAGTGTCTTTATCAGGCTAATTTCAAATATGATAAGAGCAAATGCTTATATGGTCTTAAACAGAGGCTGCTTTAGTCACAGAATGGGATGCCCCCAAAAAAGATCCAGTAGTACTATGCCCAGCAAAAGTGTCTTTATCAGGCCTAATTTCAAATATGATAAGAGCAAATGCTTATATGGTCTTAAACAGAGGCTGCTTTAGTCACAGAATGGGATGCCCCCAAAAAAGATCCAGTAGTACTATGCCCAGCAAAAGTGTCTTTATCAGGCTAATTTCAAATATGATAAGAGCAAATGCTTATATGGTCTTAAACAGAGGCTGCTTTAGTCACAGAATGGGATGCCCCCAAAAAAGATCCAGTAGTACTATGCCCAGCAAAAGTGTCTTTATCAGGCTAATTTCAAATATAATAAGAGCAAATGCTTATATGGTCTTAAACAGAGGCTGCTTTAGTCACAGAATGGGATGCCCCCAAAAAAGATCCAGTAGTACTATGCCCAGCAAAAGTGTCTTTATCAGGCCTAATTTCAAATATGATAAGAGCAAATGCTTATATGGTCTTAAACAGAGGCTGCTTTAGTCACAGAATGGGATGCCCCCAAAAAAGATCCAGTAGTACTATGCCCAGCAAAAGTGTCTTTATCAGGCCTGATTTCTATGAGAATAAGTGCAAATGGTTATTATGCTATTAAATAGAGGCTGGTGTTGTCACAGAATGGGATGCCACAAAAACCAGAGAGCATGCACAGCAAAAGTGTCTTTATCAGGCCTGATTTCTATGAGAATAAGTGCAAATGGTTATTATGCTATTAAATAGAGGCTGGTGTTGTCACAGAATGGGATGCCACAAAAACCAGAGAGCATGCACAGCAAAAGTGTCTTTATCAGGCCTGATTTCTATGAGAATAAGTGCAAATGGTTATTATGCTATTAAATAGAGGCTGGTGTTGTCACAGAATGGGATGCCACAAAAACCAGAGAGCATGCACAGCAAAAGTGTCTTTATCAGGCCTGATTTCTATGAGAATAAGTGCAAATGGTTATTATGCTATTAAATAGAGGCTGGTGTTGTCACAGAATGGGATGCCACAAAAACCAGAGAGCATGCACAGCAAAAGTGTCTTTATCAGGCCTGATTTCTATGAGAATAAGTGCAAATGGTTATTATGCTATTAAATAGAGGCTGGTGTTGTCACAGAATGGGATGCCACAAAAACCAGAGAGCATGCACAGCAAAAGTGTCTTTATCAGGCCTAATTTCAAATATGATAAGAGCAAATGCTTATATGGTCTTAAACAGATGCTGCTTTAGTCACAGAATGGGATGCCCCCAAAAAAGATCCAGTAGTACTATGCCCAGCAAAAGTGTCTTTATCAGGCCTGATTTCTATGAGAATAAGTGCAAATGGTTATTATGCTATTAAATAGAGGCTGGTGTTGTCACAGAATGGGATGCCACAAAAACCAGAGAGCATGCACAGCAAAAGTGTCTTTATCAGGCCTGATTTCTATGAGAATAAGTGCAAATGGTTATTATGCTATTAAATAGAGGCTGGTGTTGTCACAGAATGGGATGCCACAAAAACCAGAGAGCATGCACAGCAAAAGTGTCTTTATCAGGCCTGATTTCTATGAGAATAAGTGCAAATGGTTATTATGCTATTAAATAGAGGCTGGTGTTGTCACAGAATGGGATGCCACAAAAACCAGAGAGCATGCACAGCAAAAGTGTCTTTATCAGGCCTGATTTCTATGAGAATAAGTGCAAATGGTTATTATGCTATTAAATAGAGGCTGGTGTTGTCACAGAATGGGATGCCACAAAAACCAGAGAGCATGCACAGCAAAAGTGTCTTTATCAGGCCTGATTTCTATGAGAATAAGTGCAAATGGTTATTATGCTATTAAATAGAGGCTGGTGTAGTCACAGAATGGGATGCCACAAAAACCAGAGAGCATGCACAGCAAAAGTGTCTTTATCAGGCCTAATTTCAAATATGATAAGAGCAAATGCTTATATGGTCTTAAACAGAGGCTGCTTTAGTCACAGAATGGGATGCCCCCAAAAAAGATCCAGTAGTACTATGCCCAGCAAAAGTGTCTTTATCAGGCCTAATTTCAAATATGATAAGAGCAAATGCTTATATGGTCTTAAACAGAGGCTGCTTTAGTCACAGAATGGGATGCCCCCAAAAAAGATCCAGTAGTACTATGCCCAGCAAAAGTGTCTTTATCAGGCTAATTTCAAATATGATAAGAGCAAATGCTTATATGGTCTTAAACAGAGGCTGCTTTAGTCACAGAATGGGATGCCCCCAAAAAAGATCCAGTAGTACTATGCCCAGCAAAAGTGTCTTTATCAGGCCTAATTTCAAATATGATAAGAGCAAATGCTTATATGGTCTTAAACAGAGGCTGCTTTAGTCACAGAATGGGATGCCCCCAAAAAAGATCCAGTAGTACTATGCCCAGCAAAAGTGTCTTTATCAGGCCTGATTTCTATGAGAATAAGTGCAAATGGTTATTATGCTATTAAATAGAGGCTGGTGTTGTCACAGAATGGGATGCCACAAAAACCAGAGAGCATGCACAGCAAAAGTGTCTTTATCAGGCCTGATTTCTATGAGAATAAGTGCAAATGGTTATTATGCTATTAAATAGAGGCTGGTGTTGTCACAGAATGGGATGCCACAAAAACCAGAGAGCATGCACAGCAAAAGTGTCTTTATCAGGCCTGATTTCTATGAGAATAAGTGCAAATGGTTATTATGCTATTAAATAGAGGCTGGTGTTGTCACAGAATGGGATGCCTCACAGCAGACTTAAGATCAGTTCAGTATATATGCACTGTTAGTTAGTGTAAGCAGCCTGAAAACGCTAACAAAGCAGGCTGGATGAAAAAAAAAAAAAAAACTGACAGCCTCCGATTTTCCCTTCCTTTCCCTGTTTTTCGCTTACTTTCTGTCTGTCTCCTGTCTGTCTCCTGCCTGTCTCCAGCCTGTCCCTGTCTGTCCCTGCCTGTCTAACTGTCTGTCTCTCCCTCAGCTACACAGCGTTCTGTCTGTCACGAATGCAATAGAGAAATGATGCTGGAAAGCAAGATGGCCGGCCTTAAATACCGCTGTGACGTCACCGGGCTTGCTGGCTGCTGATAGGCTGCATGTGACTGTCCCAGCTTGCACTGGCTCGGGGTTAATGTCTGGACATGTCCCGTCCGCCATCTTAGAATGCCTGTAATGTAAATGAATGGATGTTAAAGGAAAACTTCGAGCGATCGAATCGCGGGGAAATTCGGATTCGATCCGAATCGAATTTTTCCTGAAATTCGGATCGAATCCGGGTTCGTCCGGATCGATTCGCTCATCCCTACTTGCAACTCCAGGGTGTGATTCATCCAATTTTTGGGCTCCTGCTGCCAACTCCAGTGTGTCTTTCAAGCTATGTTTGGGCTCCTGCTGCTGCTGCTGTTTGCAACTCCAGGGTTTGATTCATCCAATTTGTGGGCTCCTGCTGCCAACTCCAGTTTCTCTTCCAAGCTATGTTTGGGCTCCTGCTGCTGCTTGCAACTCCAGGGTGTGATTCATCCAATTTTTGGGCTCCTGCTGCCAACTCCAGTGTCTCTTTCAAGCTATGCTTGGGCTGCTGCTGCTGTTGCTGCTTGCAACTCCAGGGTGTGATTCATCCAATTTTTGGGCTCCTGCTGCCAACTCCAGTGTCTCTTTCAAGCTATGTTTTGGGCTTCTGCTGCTGCTTGCAACTCCAGGGTGCGATTCATCCAATTTTTGGGCTCCTGCTGCCAACTCCAGTGTCTCTTTAAAGCTATGTTTGGGCTCCTGCTGCTGCTGCTGCTGCTGCTTGCAACACCAGGGTGTGATGCATTCAATTTTTGGGCTCCTGCAGCCAACTCTAGTGTCTCTTTAAAGCAATGTTAGTGCTCCTGCTGCTGCTGCTTGCTACTCCAGGGTGTGATTCATCCAATTTGTGGGCTCCTGCTGCCAACTCCAGTTTCTCTTCCAAGCTATGTTTGGGCTCCTGCTGCTGCTGCTTGCAACTCCAGGGTGTGATTCATCCAATTTTTGGGCTCCTGCTGCCAACTCCAGTGTCTCTTTCAAGCTATGTTTGGGCTCCTGCTGCTGCTGCTGCTGCTTGCAACTCCAGGGTGTGATTCATCCAATTTGTGGGCTCCTGGTGTCAACTTCAGTTTCTCTTCCAAGCTATGTTTGGGCTCCTGCTGCTGCTGCTGCTTGCAACTCCAGGGTGTGATTCATCCAATTTTTGGACTCCTGAAGCCAACTCCAGTGTCTCTTTCAACCTATGTTTGGGCTCCTGCTGCTGCTGCTGCTTGCAACTCCAGGGTGTGATTCAGCCAATTTTTGGGCTCCTGCTGCCAACTCCAGTGTCTCTTTCAAGCTATGTTTGGGCTCCCGCTGCTGCTGCTGCTTGCAACTCCAGGGTGCATTTCATCCAATTTTTGGGCTCCTGCTGCCAACTCCAGTGTCTCTTTCAAGCTATGTTTGGGCTGCTGCTGCGGCTGCTGCTGCTTGCAACTCCAGGGTGTGAATCATCCAATTTTTTGGGCTCTTGCTGCCAACTCCAATGTCTCTTTAAAGCAATGTTTGTGCTTCTGCTGCTGCTTGCAACTCCAGGGTGTGATTCATCAAATTTTTGGGCTCCTGCAGCCAACTCCAGTGTGTCTTTCAAGCTATGTTTGGGCTCCTGCTGCTGCTGATTGCAACTCCAGGGTGTGATGTATCCAATTTTTGGGATCCTGCTGCCAACTCCAGTGTCTCTTTCAAGCTATGTTTGGGCTCCTGGTGCTGCTTGCTACTCCAGGGTGTGATTCGTCCAATTTTTGGGCTCCTGAAGCCAACTCCAGTGTCTCTTTTAAGCAATGTATGGGCTGCTGCTACTTGCAACTCCAGGGTGTGAGTCATCCAATTTTTGGGCTCCTGCAGCCAAATCCAGTGTCTCTTTCAAACTATGTTTGGGCTGCTGCTGCTGCTGCTGCTTGCTACTCCAGGGTGTGAGTCATCCAATTTTTGGGCTCCTGCTGCCAACTCCAGTGTCTCTTTCAAGCAATGTTTGGGCTCCTGCTGCTGCTTGCAACTCCAGGGTGTGATTCATTCAATTTTTGGGCTCCTGCAGCCAACTCCAGTGTCTCTTTAAAGCAATGTTTGTGCTTCTGCTGCTGCTTGCAACTCCAGGGTGTGATTCATCCAATTTTTGGGCTCCTGCAGCAAACTCCAGTGTGTCTTTCAAGCTATGTTTGGACTCCTGCTGCTGCTGATTGCAACTCCAGGGTGTGATGTATCCAATTTTTGGGCTCCTGCTGCCAACTCCAGTGTCTCTTTCAAGCTATGTTTGGGCTCCTGCTGCTGCTGCTTGCAACTCCAGGGTGTGATTCATCCAATTTTTGGGCTCCTGCCGCCTAATCCAGTGTTTCTTTCAAGCTATGTTTGGGCTGCTGCTGCTGCCACTGCTTGCTACTCCAGGGTGTGATTCAGCCAATTTTTGGGCTCCTGCTGTCAACTCCAGTGTCTCTTTCAAGCAATATTTGGGCTCCTGCTGCTGCTTGCAACTCCAGGGTGTGATTCATTAAATTTTGGGGCTCCTGCAGCCAACTCCAGTGTCTCTTTCAAGCTATGTTTGGGCTCCTGCTGCTGCTGCTTGCAACTCCAGGGTGTGATTCATCCAATTTTTGGGTTCCTGCTGCCAACTCCAGTGTCTCTTTCAAGCTATGTTTGGGCTCCTGCTGCTGCTTGCAACTCCAGGGTGTGATTCATTCAGTTTTTGGGCTCCTGCAGCCAACTCCAGTGTCTCTTTCAAGCTATGTTTGGGCTCCTGCTGCTGCTGCTTGCAACTCCAGGGTGTGATTCATCCAATTTTTGGGTTCCTGCTGCCAACTCCAGTGTCTCTTTCAAGCTATGTTTGGGCTTCTGCTGCTGCTTGCAACTCCAGGGTGTGATTCATCCAATTTTTGGGCTTCTACCGCCAACTCCAGTGTCTCTTTCATGCTATGTTTTGGCTGATGCTGCTGCTGCTTGCTACTCCAGGGTGTAAGTCAGCCAATTTTTGGGCTCCTGCTGCCAACTCCAGTGTCTCTTTCAAGCTATGTTTGGGCTCCTGCTGCTGCTTGCAACTCCAGGGTGTGATTCGTCCAATTTTTGGGCTCCTGAAGCCAAATCCAGTGTCTCTTTCAAGCTATGTCTGGGCTCCTGCTGCTGCTGCTCCTTGCAACTCCAGGGTGTGATTCATCCAATTTTTGGGCTCCTGCTGTCAACTCCAGTGTGTCTTTCAAGCTATGTTTGGGCTCCTGCTGCTGCTGCTTGCAACTACAGGGTGTGAGTCATCCAATTTTTGGGCTCCTGCAGCCAACTCCAGTGTCTCTTTAAAGCAATGTTTGTGCTTCTGCTGCTGCTGCTTGCAACTCCAGGGTGTGATTCATCCAATTTTTGGGCTCCTGCTGCCAACTCCAGTGTCTCTTTCAAGCTATGTTTGGGCTGCTGCTGTGGCTGCTGCTGCTTGCAACTCCAGGGCGTGAATCATCCAATTTTTTGGGCTCTTGCAGCCAACTCCAGTGTCTCTTTAAAGCAATGTTTGTGCTCCGGCTGCTGCTTGCAACTCCAGGGTGTGATTCATCCAATTTTTGGGCTCCTGCAGCCAAATCCAGTGTCTCTGTCAAGCTATGTTTGGGCTGCTGCTGCTGCTGCTTGCTACTCCAGGGTGTGATTCATCCAATATTTGGGCTCCTGCTGCCAACTCCAGTGTCTCTTTCAAGCAATGTTTGGGCTCCTGCTGCTGCTTGCAACGCCAGGGTGTGATTCATTCAATTTTTGGGCTCCTGCAGCCAACTCCAGTGTCTCTTTAAAGCAATGTTTGTGCTTCTGCTGCTGCTTGCAACTCCAGGGTGTGATTCATCCAATTTTTGGGCTCCTGCAGCAAACTCCAGTGTGTCTTTCAAGCTATGTCTGGGCTCCTGCTGCTGGTGCTTGCAACTCCAGGGTGTGATTCATACAATTTTTGGGCTCCTGCCGCCTAATCCAGTGTTTCTTTCAAGCTATGTTTGGGCTGCTGCTGCTGCCACTGCTTGCAACTCCAGGGTGTGATTCAGCCAATTTTTGGGCTCCTGCTGCCAACTCCAGTGTCTCTTTCAAGCAATATTTGGGCTCCTGCTGCTGCTTGCAACTCCAGGGTGTAATTCATTAAATTTTTGGGCTCCTGCAGCCAACTCCAGTGTCTCTTTCAAGAAATGTTTGGGCTCTTGCTGCTGCTTGCAACTCCAGGGTGTGATTCATTCAGTTTTTGGGCTCCTGCAGCCAACTCCAGTGTCTCTTTCAAGCTATGTTTGGGCTCCTGCTGCTGCTGCTGCTTGCAACTCCAGGGTGTGATTCATCCAATTTTTGGGTTCCTGCTGCCAACTCCAGTGTCTCTTTCAAGCTATGTTTGGGCTTCTGCTGCTGCTTGCAACTCCAGGGTGTGATTCATCCAATTTTTGGGCTTCTACTGCCAACTCCAGTGTCTCTTTCAAGCTATGTTTTGGCTGATGCTGCTGCTGCTTGCTACTCCAGGGTGTAATTCAGCCAATTTTTGGGCTCCTGCTGCCAACTCCAGTGTCTCTTTCAAGCTATGTTTGGGCTCCTGCTGCTGCTTGCTACTCCAGGGTGTGATTCGTCCAATTTTTGGGCTCCTGCAGCCAAATCCAGTGTCTCTTTTAAGCTATGTCTGGGCTCCTGCTGCTGCTCCTTGCAACTCCAGTGTGTGATTCATCCAATTTTTGGGCTCCTGCTGTCAACTCCAGTGTGTCTTTCAAGCTATGTTTGGGCTCCTGCTGCTGCTGCTGCTTGCAACTCCAGGGTGTGAGTCATCCAATTTTTGGGTTCCTGCAGCCAACTCCAGTGTCTTTTTAAAGCAATGTTTGTGCTTCTGCTGCTGCTGATTGCAACTCCAGGGTGTGATTCATCCAATTTTTGGGCTCCTGCTGCCAACTCCAGTGTCTCTTTCAAGCTATGTTTGGGCTGCTGCTGCTGCTGCTGCTTGCAACTCCAGGGTGTGAGTCATCCAATTTTTGGGTTCCTGCAGCCAACTCCAGTGTCTTTTTAAAGCAATGTTTGTGCTTCTGCTGCTGCTGATTGCATCTCCAGGGTGTGATTCATCCAATTTTTGGGCTCCTGAAGCCAAATCCAGTGTTTCTTTCAAGCTATGTTTGGGCTGCTGCTGCTGCTTGCAACTCCAGGGTGTGATTCAGCCAATTTTTGGGCTCCTGCTGCCAACTCCAGTGTCTCTTTCAAGCAATGTTTGGGCTCCTGCTGCTGCTTGCAACTCCAGGGTGTGATTCATCCAATTTTTTTGGCTCCTGCAGCCAACTCCAGTATCTCTTTCAAGCAATGTTTGGGCTCCTGCTGCTGTTTGCAACTCCAGGGTGTGATTCATTCAATTTTTGGGCTCCTGCAGCCAACTCCAGTGTCTCTTTAAAGCTATGTTTGTGCTTCTACTGCTGCTGATTGCAACTCCAGTGTGTGATTCATCCAATTGTTGGGCTCCTGCTGCCAACTCCAGTGTGTCTTTCAAACTATGTTTGGGCTCCTGCTGCTGCTGCTTGCAACTCCAGGGTGTGATTCATCCAATTTTTGGGCTCCTGCCGCCAACTCCAGTGTCTCTTTCAAGCTATGTTTGGGCTGCTGCTGCTTGCTACTCCAGGGTGTAATTCAGCCAATTTATGGGCTCCTGCTGCCAACTCCAGTGTCCTTTTCAAGCTATGCTTGGGCTCCTGCTGCTTGCAACTCCAGTGTGTGAGTCATCCAATTTGTGGGTTCCTGCAGCCCAATCCAGTGTCTCTTTCAAGCTATGCTTGGGCTCCTGCTGCTGCTTGCATCTCCAGGGTGTGATTTATCCAATTTTTGGGCTCCTGCTGCCAACTCCAGTGCGTCTTTCAAGCTATGTTTGGGCTCCTGCTGCTGCTTGCAACTCCAGGGTGTGATTCATCCAATTTTTGGGCTCCTGCTGCCAACTCCAGTGTCTCTTTAAAGCTATGTTTGGGCTGCTGCTGCTGCTGCTTGCAGCTCCAGGGTGCGATTCAGCCAATTTTTGGGCTCCTGCTGCCAACTCCAGTGTCTCTTTAAAGCTATGTTTGGGCTCCTGCTGCTGCTTGCAACTCCAGGGTGTGATGCATTCAATTTTTGGGCTCCTGCAGCCAACTCTAGTGTCTCTTTAAAGCAATGTTAGTGCTCCTGCTGCTGCTGCTTGCAACTCCAGGGTGTGATTCATCCAATTTGTGGGCTCCTGCTGCCAACTCCAGTTTCTCTTCCAAGCTATGCTTGGGCTCCTGCTGCTGCTGCTGCTTGCAACTCCAGGGTGTGATTCATCCAATTTTTGGGCTCCTGCTGCCAACTCCAGTGTCTCTTTCAAGCTATGCTTGGGCTGCTGCTGCTGTTGCTGCTTGCAACTCCAGGGTGTCATTCAGCCAATTTTTGGCTCCTGCTGCCAACTCCAGTGTCTCTTTCAAGCTATGTTTGGGCTCCTGCTGCTGCTTGCAACTCCAGGGTGTGATTCAACCAATTTTTGGGCTCCTGCTGCCAACTCCAGTGTCTCTTTCAAGCAATGTTTGGGCTCCTGCTGCTGCTTGCAACTCCAGGGTGTGATTCATTCAATTTTTTTGGCTCCTGCAGCCAACTCCAGTATCTCTTTCAAGCAATGTTTGGGCTCCTGCTGCTGCTTGCAACTCCAGGGTGTGATTCATTCAATTTTTGGGCTCCTGCAGCCAACTCCAGTGTCTCTTTAAAGCTATGTTTGTGCTTCTACTGCTGCTGATTGCAACTCCAGTGTGTGATTCATCCAATTGTTGGGCTCCTGCTGCCAACTCCAGTGTGTCTTTCAAGCTATGTTTGGGCTCCTGCTGCTGCTGCTTGCAACTCCAGGGTGTGATTCATCCAATTTTTGGGCTCCTGCTGCCAACTCCAGTGTCTCTGTCAAGCTATGTTTGGGCTCCTGCTGCTGCTTGCAACTCCAGGGTGTGATTCATCCAATTTTTGGGCTCCTGCCGCCAACTCCAGTGTCTCTTTCAAGCTATGTTTGGGCTGCTGCTGCTTGCTACTCCAGGGTGTAATTCAGCCAATTTATGGGCTCCTGCTGCCAACTCCAGTGTCCTTTTCAAGCTATGCTTGGGCTCCTGCTGCTGCTTGCAACTCCAGGGTGTGATTCATCCAATTTTTGGGCTCCTGATGCCAACTCCAGTGTCTCTTTCAAGCTATGTTTGGGCTCCTGCTGCTTGCAACTCCAGTGTGTGAGTCATCATATTTGTGGGTTCCTGCAGCCCAATCCAGTGTCTCTTTCAAGCTATGCTTGGGCTCCTGCTGCTGCTGCTTGCATCTCCAGGGTTTGATTCATCCAATTTTTGGGCTCCTGCTGCCAACTCCAGTGCGTCTTTCAAGCTATGTTTGGGCTCCTGCTGCTGCTGCTGCTTGCAACTCCAGGGTGTGATTCATCCAATTTTTGGGCTCCTGCTGCCAACTCCAGTGTCTCTTTAAAGCTATGTTTGGGCTGCTGCTGCTGCTGCTTGCAGCTCCAGGGTGTGATTCAGCCAATTTTTGGGCTCCTGCTGCCAACTCCAGTGTCTCTTTAAAGCTATGTTTGGGCTCCTGCTGCTGCTTGCAACTCCAGGGTGTGATGCATTCAATTTTTGGGCTCCTGCAGCCAACTCTAGTGTCTCTTTAAAGCAATGTTAGTGCTCCTGCTGCTGCTGCTTGCAACTCCAGGGTGTGATTCATCCAATTTGTGGGCTCCTGCTGCCAACTCCAGTTTCTCTTCCAAGCTATGTTTGGGCTCCTGCTGCTGCTGCTGCTTGCAACTCCAGGGTGTGATTCATCCAATTTTTGGGCTCCTGCTGCCAACTCCAGTGTCTCTTTCAAGCTATGCTTGGGCTGCTGCTGCTGCTGTTGCTGCTTGCAACTCCAGGGTGTCATTTAGCCAATTTTTGGGCTCCTGCTGCCAACTCCAGTGTCTCTTTCAAGCTATGTTTGGGCTCCTGCTGCTGCTTGCAACTCCAGGGTATGATTCATTCAATTTTTGGGCTCCTGCAGCCCACTCCAGTGTCTCTTTAAAGCTATGTTTGTGCTTCTACTGCTGCTGCTTGCAACTTCAGTGTGTGATTCATCCAATTGTTGGGCTCCTGCTGCCAACTCCAGTGTGTCTTTCAAGCTATGTTTGGGCTCCTGCTGCTGCTGCTTGCAACTCCAGGGTGTGATTCATCCAATTTTTGGGCTCCTGCTGCCAACTCCAGTGTCTCTTTCAAGCTATGTTTGTGCTCCTGCTGCTGCTCGCAACTCCAGGGTGTGATTCATCCAATTTTTGGGCTCCTGCCACCGACTCCAGTGTCTCTTTCAAGCTATGTTTGGGCTGCTGCTGCTTGCTACTCCAGGATGTAATTCAGCCAATTTTTGGGCTCCTGCTGCCGACTCCAGTGTCCTTTTCAAGCTATGCTTGGGCTCTTGCTGCTGCTTGCAACTCCAGGGTGTGATTCATCCAATTTTTGGGCTCCTGAAGCCAACTCCAGTGTCTCTTTCAAGCTATGTTTGGGCTCCTGCTGCTTGCAACTCCAGGGTGTGAGTCATCCAATTTTTGGGCTCCTGCAGCCAAATCCAGTTTCTCTTTCAAGCTATGTTTGGGCTCCTGCTGCTGCTTGCATCTCCAGGGTGTGATTCATCCAAATTTTGGGCTCCTGCTGCCTACTCCAGTGTGTCTTTCAAGCTATGTTTGGGTTCCTGCTGCTGCTGCTGCTTGCAACTCCAGGGTGTGATTCATCCAATTTTTGGGCTCCTGCTGCCAACTCCAGTGTGTCTTTCAAGCTATGTTTGGGCTCCTGCTGCTGCTGCTGCTGCTTGCAACTCCAGGGTGTGATTCATCCAATTGTTGGGCTCCTGCTGCCAACTCCAGTGTCTCTTTAAAGCTATGTTTGGGCTGCTGCTGCTGCTGCTTGCAGCTCCAGGGTGTGATTCAGCCAATTTTTGGGCTCCTGCTGCTGCTTGCAACTCCAGGGTGTGATGCATTCAATTTTTGGGCTCCTGCAGCCAACTCTAGTGTCTCTTTAAGCTGCTGCTGCTTGCAACTCCAGGGTGTGATTCAGCCAATTTTTGGGCTACTGCCGCCATCTCCAGTGTCTCTTTAAAGCTATGTTTGTGCTTCTACTGCTGCTGCTGCTTGCAACTCCAGGGTGTGATTCATCCAATTTTTGGGCTCCTGCTGCCAACTCCACTCTCTCTTTCAAGCAATGTTTGGGCTGCTGCTGCTGCTTGCAACTCCAGGGTGTGATTCATCCAATTTTTGGGCTCCTGCAGCCAAATCCAGTGTCTATTTAAAGCTATGTTTGGGCCCCTGCTGCTTCTGCTTGCAACTCCAGGGTGTGATTCATTCAATTCTTGGGCTCCTGCAGCCAACTCCAGTGTCTCTTTAAAGCAATGTTTGGGCTCCTGCTGCTGCTTGCAACTCCAGGGTGTGATTCAGCTAATTTTTGGGCTCATGCTGCCAACTCCAGTGTCTCTTTCAAGCTATGTTTGGGCTGCTGCTGCTTGCAACTCCAGGGTGTCATTCAGCCAATTTTTGGGCTCCTGCTGCCAACTCCAGTGTCACTTTCAAGCTATGTTTGGGCTCCTGCTGCTGCTGCTTGCAACTCCAGGGTGTGATTCAGCTAATTTTTGGGCTCCTGCTTTTGCCAGCTCCAGGGTGTGTTTTTCAGGCACTACAGGGGCCCCTCATAGTCATGCCACCTCAACTCCCTGCAATTGTGCCGCTTTGCGATTCTATTAGCGATGCCTCAGATCTGCATGTGATAATTATTTACAGTATTATTTCAGTAACCCAGCACACGTCCTATGCGTGTTACAGCAAGGCAGAATGGTTTACAGCCCTATTGAGGCTCTAGGAGGCTCAGAAATAGCCGTTTTTAATAGCGTTTTGTCGCGAATAAATTTGTGTCGAAACGATTTTTGTCGGAAAATTTGGCGAATCAGTCGAATCAAATTTTTCAAAAGTTCGCTCATCTTTAGTCCCATCCATGAATACTGTACTTTATTGTATGATTTGAGACTCTCCAGAGTCTTTGAGAAAAGTCTGGCATAGTTTAACCTGTATAAGCTGTGTAGGTTAGTGAGTAGTTGAACTCCAAGGTAAGTAATGGACTCCTTCTGCAAATTTAAAGGAGAAGTTCGCTTGTAGAAGCTGTTGGGTATTTTTGGGCAGGGAAATGTTTAGGGCCTCTGTTTTGGTAAGGTTAACTTTGAAATTACTAAGGCGACCGAATCTTTCGAATTCCTTAATTATAGAGGGCAAGGAAAGGTGTGGGGATGAGATGTATAGCAGGAGATCATCCGCAAATAAAGAGAGTTTGTATTCCCTCCCACCGCAGGGTATTCCCTTGATTGCAGGGTTTGCTCTCAGTGCTTGCGCGAGGTGCTCCATGACAATTTCGTACAGTAATGGCAAAAGAGGACAGCCCTGTTGTGTGCCATTGCCAATGCTGAATGGCGATGACAGAAGCCCGTTTACCCTAACTCTAGCCGTTGGGCCACTGTAGAGAGACATGATTTTCCCTAGCAAGTCGGGACCTATCCTTATCTGCACCAGGGCTGCCTTTAAGAATCTCCAGTGAACTCTATCAAAAGCCTTCTCAGCGTCTTACAGAGCAAGCAAGAAGGGATATTTTGAGCTTGTGCATATTGCATAAGAGTAACTGTATTTAGCGTATTATCTCTAGCCTATCTCCCCACCACGAAGCCCACCTGATCCTTGTCAATGATCGCCGCCAGGGGTTTTTGTAGCCTGTTAGCTATAATTTTTGGATAAAGTTTGATGTCTACATTTATTAGGGATATCGGCCTGTAGTTACCAGTCAATGTCTTGTCCTTTTTGGGTTTTGGGATAACAGACCCTGCCCTTGATTACCAGGACATATGTCAGATCATGTCTAGGATATACAGATCTAGCCAATAATTTCCCACACTTATCTGAGATTTCGTAAAACCTAGATTTACACCTGTCCCTGTACTTCAGGTAGCTCTGATCGTATAGTTTTTTCAATGCCTCCCTGGCCGCAATCAGTTCCAACAAGTTCTCATTGGAGGATGTACTTTTCAAGTGACTGAATATTTTCCAGGGTGGCCCGAATCTGTTGTGTCCTCTCTTTCTTTAGCCTAGTTCCGTGCTTTATAAATACCCCCTAAGTACACACTTCAGTGCCTCCCACTGGACTGCTAGGGAGGTGCTATTATTTGCATGGGCAATGAAGTGTGATATAGAGTCTTCCACCTCTGCCATACATAGGGTGTCCTTGAGCAGATTATCGTTAAGCCTCCAGCTAAACTGCCTCCTAACCCCTTCAAAAACAGGCAAATTGAGGTTCACCGGGGCGTGGTCTGACCAGACAATTGGACCAATTGAAGAAATCAGGTCTTTAGTTAAGGCATAATGGCTAACAAAAATATAGTCTAGTCTGCTGTAGGAAGCGTGTGTGTGGGAAAAAAATGTATAATCCCTCATCACCTGGTTTAGGATTCTCCAGACATCCACTATTTGAAGGTCATTCAGGGCCTTTCTAAGGGTCGCCAATTTGGCTTGGGGAATTGCTGACCTGCCCTGAGAAGTGTCCAGCCTCAGGTCTAGTGCCATATTAAGGTTCCACACCCAGTATTATAACCCCCACTGCAAATTTCTCTAGGAGACAAGGGAACCAATCTCCCACCCTGATCTGATCCTGGTTGGGCAAGTAAATGTTTGCCAGGGTGTAAGTCTCACCTCCCGTTAAAAATTTCAAGAAAATATACCCCCCCCCCCCCAGAGGGTCCACCCTTGAGTCCAGGGGCTCCAGCGGGGTGCCTCTATGTATAGCAATTGACACTCCTTAGGACTTAGAGTCTGGATTTGAGGGATGGTACCATTTCGTGAAATATCTATTTTTAATTTCTGTCATTCTCCCAACACTAAAATGGGTCTCTTGAAAAAGTACTATGTCCACCCTGGCATTAAGGGAGCAGATTTTCAAGCAAGCCATGCCGCCAGACCCTACTTATGTTGAGGAAGGCCAAGCATAGGAGGCAGAGGTCTAAAGTCTACAATATCAGGCGCTCCCATACAGCGTATGCGCAGCAACACGCCCTAGGCCACTCTCCCTGCCCAGCCCGTCAGAGGGGTCTCCGTCAGCAGACCCAAGGTAAGCAACCCAGGTATATCGGGGACCCTAGTCGTATGGATGCTGTATTGATTGTGTCAACCTTAGGGAATAAATAAGCAAAAGTAAAACAAGAAGTAGTGAAAGAAGAAGAATCAGGAGAACAGAGAAACAGAAAGGGTGCCTTTCTTTCCACAAGGGCCTATCTCCTTGGGCCCGGGCGGATGGCCCCCCCTCCACCCCGCCTCCCTTGACAATCTCTCCTGCCCCACTAGTCTCTCCGTGGGGGTGGTTCCACGCTGAAGTCCAGCAAGTCCAGAACTTCAATGGGGTCGGCATCCAAAAATCTAAACAGATCGGGAAGGTCCTCCCTGCGCCGCAGTGTAAATACACCATTATCTTTACAGATGATGAGGTGGAATGGATGTCCCCATTTGTATGAAACGTTGACCTCCCGAAGCTTATCCAAGAGGGGGGGGGGGGCGCATAATTCTCCTCATGCGCACTGTATGTCGGGAGAGATCTGTGAGGATTTGGATCCTGCATCCATTTCACTCCACCTGCCGCTGTTCCCAGGATTTGCGTAGAATGTCCTCTCTGATTGTAAAGAAATGAATGTGGCATAAAACATCCCGTGGCACAGGGCGGCTAGTCACCCTATGTTTACGATTAGAGATGAGCGAATTTATGAAAAGTTCGATATGGCCGATTCGCCGAATTTTCCGGAAAAAAACGCTTTGGTCCTAATTTATTCGCAGCGAATCGTTATTAAATAGGCCTATTTCTTGCCTTCCGATAGCCTCAATAGGGTTGTAGAACAATTTGCCTTAATGTAACATGCATAGGATGCATGCTGGGTTAGTGTAATAACACTGTAAAGAAGTATGACATGCAGATCAGAGGCATTGCTATTAGAATCACTGTTGCAAAGTGGCACAATTACAAAGCCTTGAGGTGGCATCAGCATAAGGAGTCCATATATTGCCTGAAAAACACACCCTGGGGTTGGCAGCAGCATAAGGAGCCCATATATTGCCTGAAAAACACACCCTGGAGTTGGCATCAGCATGGGGAGCCCAAATATTGCCTGAAAAACACCCTGGAGTTGGCAACAGCATAAGCAGCACATATATTGCCTGAAACGCAAACCCTGGAGTTGGCAGTAGCATAAGCAGCCCATATATTGCCTAAAAGACACACTGGAGTTGGCAGCAGCATAAGGAGCCCATATATTGCCTTAAAGACACACTCTGGAGTTGGCAGCAGCATAAGGAGCCCATATATTGCCTGAAAGACACACCCTGGAGTTTGCAGCAGCATTAGGGCCCATATGTTGCCTGAAAAACACATTGGAGATGGCAGCAGCAGCATTAGGAGCCCATACATTGACTGAAAGACACATTGCAGTTGGCAGCAGCATTGGGATCCCATATATTGCCAGAAAAACACATTGGAGTTGACAGCAGCATAAGTAGCCCATATATTGCCTGAAAGACACACGCTGAAGTTGGCAGCAGCAGCATAAGTAGCCCATATATTGCCTGAAAGACACACCCAGGAGTTGGCAGCAGCAGCATTAGGAGCCCATATATTGCCTGAAAGACACTCCCTGGATTTGGCAGCAGCAGCATTAGGATCCCATAAATTGCCTGCCAAACAAATTGGAGTTGACAGCAACATTTGCAGCCCATATGTTGCCTGAAAAGCACATTGGAGTTGGCAGCAGCATAAGCAGCCCATATAGTGCCTGAAAGACACACCCTGGAGTTGGCAGCAGCAGCATAAGGAGCCCATATATTGCCTGAAAGACACACCCAGGAGTTGGCAGCAGCAGCATTAGGAGCCCATATATTGCCTGAAAGACACACCCTGGATTTGGCAACAGCATTGGGAGCCAATATATTGCCTGAAAAACACATTGGCGTTGGCAGCAGCGTTAGGAGCCCATATGTTGCCTGAAAGACACACCCAGGAGTTGGCAGCAGCAGCATTAAGACCCCATATGTTGCCTGAAAGACACACACTGGAGTTGGCAGCAGCAGCAGCATTAGGAGCCCATATATTGCCTGAAAAACACACTGGAGTTGGCAGCAGCATAAGGAGCCCATATATTGCCTGAAAAACACATTGGAGTTGGCAGCAGCATTAGGAGCCCATGTGTTGCCTGAAAACCACATTGGATTTGGCAGCACCATAAGCAGCAAAAGTCTTAAAGGAGCCACAGCACTTAAACCAGTTAGCTTGCCGAGCAACCTACAATCTGTCTCTAAACTTGGTTAAAAACAGAGGGTTCGGTAACACACATCTGCAGAAGTATGCTTAAGCTGCACCACCAGCGCCAAGGTGCCCCTGTGAGGTGCAGTCCTAACTCTAATCTCTGAGAGCCCCATTTGGGACATACAATGCAATAGATACATTGGGAGCAGGCTTACCTGAGGTTGCCCTAAAACTCAAGTGCAAGCCATGGGGTGGAAGGGTCAAAGACCTTGCAATACAGCCTAGACCCCACACCCCATGTGCTTGCACAAATTCAAAAGAAACAAAGGAGGGGTGGCAGCTGTTCAGACCATTTTATAACTACTAATAACTTAGTTATAAAATGGTCTGAGCGGCTGCCACCCCTCCTTAGCACCATAAGCTGCCCATATATTGCCTAGATGACACCCTGGAGTTGGCAGCAGCATAAGGAGCCCATATATTGCCTGAAAGACACACCCTGGAGTTGGCAGCAGCATTAGGAGCCCATATATTGCCTGAAAGACACACCCTGGAGTTGGCAGCAGCAGCATTAGGAGCCCATACATTGCCTGAAAAACACTCTGGAGTTGGCAGTAGCATTAGGAGCCCATACATTGCCTGAAAAACACATTAGAGTTGGCAGCAACATTAGGAGCCCATATATTGCCTGAAAGACACACCCAGGAGTTGGCAGCAGCAGCATTGGGAGCCCATATGTTGCCTGAAAGACACACCCTGGAGTTGGCAGCATAGGGAGCCCATATATTGCCTGAAAAACACACTGGAGTTGGCAGCAGCATTAGGAACCCATTTATTGGCTGAAAACACATTGGAGTTGCCAGCAGCATTAGGAGCCCATATATTGCCTGAAGGACACACCCAGGAGTTGGCAGCAGCAGCATTAGGAGCCCATATATTGTCTGAAAGACACACTGGAGTTGGTAGCAGCATTAGGCGCCCATATATTGCCTGAAAAACATATTGGAGTTGGCAGCAGCATTAGGAGCCCATATATTGCCTGAAAGACACACCCTGGAGTTGGCAGCAGCAGTGCTAGGAGCCCATATATTGCCTGAAAGACACACTGGAGTTGGCAGCAGCATTAGGAGCCCATATGTTGCCTGAAAGATACAGGCAGGAGATGGCAGCAGCAGTGTTAGGAGCCCATATATTGCCTGAAAGACACACCCTGGAGTTGGCAGCAGCATTAGGAGCCCATAGATTGCCTGAAAAACACATTGGAGTTGGCAGCAGCATTAGGAGCCCATATGTTGCCTTAAAAACACATTGGAGTTGGCAGCACCATAAGCAGCCCATATAGTGCCTGAAAGAAACACCCTGGAATTGGCAGCATAGGGAGCCCATATATTGCCTGAAAAACACACTGGAGTTGGCAGCAGCATTAGGAACCCATATATTGGCTGAAAACACATTGGAGTTGCCAGCAGCATTAGGAGCCCATATATTGCCTGAATGACACACCCAGGAGTTGGCAGCAGCAGCATTAGGAGCCCATATATTGCCTGAAAGACACACTGGAGTTGGTAGCAGCATTAGGAGCCCATATATTGCCTGAAAAACACATTGGAGTTGGCAGCAGCTTTAGGAGCCCATATATTTACTGAAAACACTTCGGAGTTAGCAGCAGCATTATGAGCCCATATATTGCCTGAAAGCCACACCAAGAAGTTGGCAGCAGCAGCATTTGGAGCCCATATATTGCCTGAAAGACACACCCTGGAGTTGGCAGCATAAGGAGACCATATATTAGCCTCGATTCAGAGAGACACAAAAAAACTTCCGTTTTCGGGCCGATCTGTTTTTTTGAAATGTTTCCGTTCTCGTATGAGCATACGAGCGATTCTATGCATGCATTGGAAACCTTGTGTAAAGTTTCTGTCCGTTCGTACAGCAGATTACGAATTACGAGGATGTCATTTTCCATCCAGACTTTTCCGTTTCATTTCCACATGTTACAACGTAGGCTTTCGTTTTTGCCCTTTTCCCATCGTATCCTCCAACGAATCCTTTACGTTTCCCGATAGATTTTGTTTCCATTTCACAAAAAATAATCGTCCAGACGGAATCCTTACGATCTTGCGCCTGCGCACTACAAACTTAACTCATTAAAGTGCTCGCATACATATTTGCAACCCTCACTTCTACTACAATGTTTAGCTAAATCACTTAGCACTGTCCTCCATCTTCCCTTTTGGACCCTTAAAGCTCACCCAAACCACTTAGCACTGTCACCCAGCTTCCCTTTTGGACCCTTAAAGCTCACCCAAACCACGTCTCGGTTAGGTTCTTCTTCCATTTTAGCCCCCTAAAACTTACCCAAATCACTTCTCGGTCATGTGAATATTCATCTTTAAATATTTCTGGGCCCATTAGTTTTGTGTTAATGTATTTTGTAAATGAAATGACAATGTAACATTTTTTTGAAATACCATCATCAAATATTAAATTTTTTAAAATGTAATACATTTCAAATTTTTACAACTATAAAAAACAAAATACATAGCAATGGCAGGCCACTGAACATTATTCTTCATCTGTGGTCCCCAACGAGTTGCGCAGCTCCCGCATCTCGCCCACCAACTGAAGGACCCTGACACTCAGTTGTGCCACTCTGGCACGTGTGGTCCCTGTTAAAAAACATAAAATAAAATATTGGTATAACCTTGTTGGGGTCATACTGCAGTGCCCCCCCCCCCCCCGTATGGTCCAAACACCTAAATCTGGACTTCAAAAGCCAGAGGGCCCTCGCCACCACGGGCCGGGTTTTGCATAGTGCCCGATTAGAGAACCCCTGGCCCACATTCTGCAGGCAAAGAACGGGCATCAGGAGCAAGGGCGAGTGGCACATCTTGCAGTTCCAGCAAACAAATATAAAATAATTACACAAAGCAAAGGTAACCAACTAAAACGATAACTCCTACAACAAATTAAGATTCAATTTCAACAATCCAAATATAATTCACAAAGGACTTAAGTCTAAAAAAATCTAGCAATTATATGGATGTGTGGAAAAAAAATGTTTACATGCTAAGGACTAATTTAGGTCAGCATTAAAATGCATCTATAAGGCATACATGAAATGTATTGATTAAGGTATGCATTGCTATACAATTTATGGTCTCGGCCATGCTGATACATGCAATGCCTTGGTGCTAAAGGCGCGCAGACTCCTCCACATAGCCGCAAAACATGTTCAACAATAGCAATCCGAGCCCTCAGAGGTCCCGTAAGTGGATCGGAAATGAAACGGATTTATAGGGTGGTGATCCGTCGGAAATCAGCTCTCTGAATCAGACAGAAACCCATCCCAGCAACGGAAGTTATCTGAACGAACGGAAAATTTACGATTTTGTTTGGAAAATGATCCGAACTAACGGAAATGTTCCGATTTGCTTCCTTTCATCGAAAGCGCATATACACATTTTCCCAAACGTTCGTGCGAGTAGAAAATGGACGAAAAAAAGCAAAAAAATGACAAACACCCACCCAAACTTTCACAGACAGCTACGGAAGTCCGGACGAATGTGTCTCTGAATCGAGGCTATTGTCTGAAAAACACACTGGAGTTGGCAGCAGCATTAGGAACCCATATATTGGCTGAAAAACACATTGGAGTTGCCAGCAGCATTAGGAGCCCATATATTGCCTGAAAGACACACCCAGAAGTTGGCAGCAGCAGCATTAGGAGCCCATATATTGCCTGAAGACACACCCTGGAGTTGGCAGCAGCAGCATTAGGAGCCCATATGTTGCCTGAAAGACACACCCTGGAGTCAACAGCAGCAGCAGCAGCATTAGGAGCCCATATATTGCCTGAAAAACACACTGGAGTTGCCAGCAGCATTAGGAGCCCATATGTTGCCTGAAAGACACCTTGGAGTTGGCAGCAGCAGCAGCATTAGGAGCCCATATATTGCCTGAAAAACACATCAGAGTTGGCAGCAGCATAAACAGTCCATATATTGCCTGAAAGACACACCCTGGAGTTGGCAGCAGCAGCATAAGGAGCCCATATATTGCCTGAAGGAAACACCCAGGAGTTGGCAGCAGCAGCATTAGGAGCCCATATATTGCCTGAAAAACACCCTGGATTTGGCAGCAGCATTAGGAGCCCATATATTGCCTGAAAAATACATTGGCATTGGCAGCAGCATTAGGAGCCCATATGTTGCCTGAAAGACACACCCAGGAGTTGGCAGCAGCAGCATTAGGAGCCCATATGTTACCTGAAAGACACACCCAGGAGTTGGCAGCAGCAGCATTAGGAGCCCATATATTGCCTGAAAGACACACCCTGGGGTTGGCAGAAGCAGCATTAGTATCCCATATCTTTCCTGAAAAACACACTGGAGTTGGCAGCAGCATTAGGAGCCCATATATTGCCTGAAAAACACATTAGAGTTGGCAGCAGCATTAGTAGCCCATATGTTGCCAGAAAAACACATTGGAGTTGGCAGCACCATAAGCAGCCCATATATTGCCTGAAAGACTCACCCTGGGGTTGGCAGCAGCAGCATTAGGAGCCCATATATTGCCTGAAAAACACATTGGAGTCGGCAGCAGCAGCATAAGGAGCCCATATGTTGCCTGAAAGACACACCCTGGAGTTGGCAGTAGCAGCAGCAGCATAAGGAGCCCATATATTTCCTGAAAAACACACTGGAGTTGGCAGCAGTATTAGGAACCCATATATTGGCTGAAAAACACATTGGAGTTGGCAGCAGCATTGGGAGCCCATGTGTTGCCTCAAAGACACACCTTGGAGTTGGCAGCAGCAGCAGCATTAGGAGCCCATATATTGCCTGAAAAACACATTGGAGTCGGCAGCAGCAGCATAAGGAGGCCATATGTTGCCTGAAAGACACACCCTGGAGTTGGCAGTAGCAGCAGCAGCATAAGGAGCCCATATATTTCCTGAAAAACACACTGGAGTTGGCAGCAGTATTAGGAACCCATATATTGGCTGAAAAACACATCGGAGTTGGCAGCAGCATTAGGAGCCCATGTGTTGCCTTAAAGACACACCTTGGAGTTGGCAGCAGCAGCAGCATTAGGAGCCCATATATTGCCTGAAAAACACATTGGAGTTGGCAGCAGCATAAACAGCCCATATATTGCCTGAAAGACACACCCTGGAGTTGGCAACAGCAGCATTAGGAGCCTATATATTGCCTGAAAGACACACCCTGGAGTTGGCAGCAGCATTAGGAGCCCATATATTGCCTGAAAGACACACCCAGGAGTTGGCAGCAGCAGCATTGGGAGCCCATATGTTGCCTGAAAGACACACCCTGGAGTTGGCAGCAACAGCAACAGCATTAGGAGCCCATATATTGCCTGAAAAACACATTGGAGTTTGCAGCAACATAAACAGCCCATATATTGCCTGAAAGACACACCCTGGAGTTGACAGCAGCAGCATAAGTAGCCCATACATTGCCTGAAAGACACACCCAGGAGTTGGCAGCAGCAGCAGCATTAGGAGCCCATATATTGCCTGAAAGACACACCCTGGATTTGGCAGCTGCATGAGGACCCCATATATTGCCTGAAAAACACATTGGAGTTGGCAGCAGCATTAGGAGCCCATATATTGCCTGAAAAACACATTGGCGTTGGCAGCAGCATTAGGAGCCCATATGTTGCCTGAAAGACACATCCAGGAGTTGGCAGCAGCAGTGTTAGGAGCCCATATATTGCCTGAAAGACACATTGGAGTTGGCAGCAGCATTAGGAGCCCATATATTGCCTGAAAGAAACACCCTGGAGTTGGCAGCATAGGGAGCCCATATTTTGCCTGAAAAACACATTGGAGTTGCCAGTGTCACAATCAGCTTACCTGTGCCGCGTTCCAGCGGTGTCCCCGTCGCCTCATCGTTCAAGCGACAGCCGCGCCGGGCGGCTGCTCGCGCTGCTGCGGGCGCGCCCCCCTCTTCCTCTTTTGCCGGCGTCTCCGGCATCAATACACGTGCTCGCGCAGGTGGAGGTGAATAAATTAGCAGTCAGAGGGGCACGCCCCCTTTCAGTTAAAGGGCCGATGAGCCCAGCTGGGCAAGCACGCCCTCTGTAGTGAATTGGGCCAATGAGCCCAATAGGAGTTGCTGGGCTGTACGCCCTATGTTCCAATCAGGTGTTGGTTCTTAGTAGCACCAATCTCACACCCAGCCCTAATCATATCCGTTTCCTATAAAGGTTTACCCCACCAGTTGCTCAGGGCCTGTGATAGCGCCTAGTACCTAGTCTTTCTTGCTTGTGTCTCGTGATTGATCTTGTTGCCAACCCTCGCCTGAACCGACCATCCTTGATCTGAACTCCCATTGCCGACCATCGCCTGTACCAACCATCCTTGATTTGAACTCCCGTTGCCGACCATCGCCTGTACCGACCATCCTAGATCTGATATCCTGTTGCCGACCTCTGCTCTGAACCTTGACTCCGAATTGCCTTCTCCTTTTGTACCACTGCCATCTCAGAACACCCGTTGCCGACCCCTAGCCTGTCTGGACTTTCCTGTTTTAACGCTCCTGCTATTGGGCTCGCTCAATACCGCTCCCAGCCACTGGTTCTCCAAACCTCCCAACAGTAAGCCTACATCCTTTGAGCCATTGAAGTCCTGGGGGCAACCAATCCCGGGCAGGTGTATTCTGCGTCCTGGCAAGCGGGGGCTCCTACAGGTGAAGCTGGCTGCGGAGATTGGGGGTTGAGGGCTTACCGGGAGGGCTGGAGTTACCAGAGCGGATCATTAGAGTACCCAGAGCGTGATATTATCACAGGCCACACCCATGGATGACCTGGTACAGCAAGTACAGGCTATGGCCACAGCTATAAATCAACTTGCCCAGAGAGTGGCCAATCAAGAAACCAGGCAGATTCCTGCATCCGCTGTACCACCTCACGTGTCGGAGCTGAAGGTCCCGTTACCGGAGAAATTTTTTGGAGACCGAGCTAAATTCTCCAATTTTAAAAATTCCTGTGAGCTGTACTTCAGATTGAGGCCAGTATCCTCGGGTACTGAGACCCAACGGGTGGGGTTAATTATCTCCCTTTTGCAAGGGGATCCCCAATCATGGGCTTTTAGCCTGCCTCCTGATGATGCTGCCCTGCACTCCGTTACATTTTTTTTCCAGGCTATGGGTGTGTTATATGCCGACCCAGACCAGCAGTCCACAGCCGAAAACAGGCTTCGGGCCTTGAAGCAAGGTCAGAATACTGCCGAAGATTACAGTTCTGAATTCCGGCGCTGGGCAGTAGACTCCAGATGGAATGACCCAGCCCTGTGTAGCCAGTTCCAAATGGGTCTATCGGAGGGTATCAAGGACACATTGGTTAATTTCCCTACACCAGCAGATCTAGACAAGCTAATGCAGGTCTCCATCAAAATAGATCGGCGACTTAGGGAAAGAGCCAGGGAAAGGGTTAGGACTTCCTCGTCCTTTAAGCCATCTCAAACCCCCAACCCACCTACTTCCCTTGAGGTAAACACACCTTCTTCCTCACTGGAAGAACCCATGCAGGTCGGTAGAGCTCGTCTTACCCAGGACGAGAAGCAGCGTAGACGCTCCATGGGTCTATGCTTATATTCTGGGAATCCGGGACATTTTGCTAGGTCCTGTCCTAACAAAGGGATACCCGGCGGGAAACTTCCTCGCCTAGATCAGGAGGAGAGTGCTGATCTAGGTGAGTCCGTTAATTACTCTCACTTAAACAAAATGTTAATCCCCATAGAGCTTTCTTGGGGCCCTACCAAACAGGCAGTATCCGCCTTTATCGATAGTGGAGCTGCGGGCAATTTCCTGGATCGGAGCATGATCTCCGTCCTGGGGATTCCTCTGGTACCCCTTGGGAAATCTCTACAGGTTCTGGCCATAAATGGGAAGGCCATCCAGGGAGGCCCGGTTAGTACCAAGACCCCTCCTCTCAATTTAATTGTCGGATCTTCCCACTCTGAATACATCGAGTTCTTGGTTTTTGATTGTCCGGAAACCCCGGTAGTACTGGGATATCCCTGGTTAAAACTCCACAACCCCATTTTAGACTGTCAGACTGGGGATTTAGTGCGGTGGAGTAATTACTGCAAGACACATTGTTTTTCCACTGCCCTCAATGTCTCATACAGGATTGCCTCAGCCTTATGGGGATTGGGCTGATGTTTTTTCTGAACGTTCTGCAGATTCCCTTCCCCCACATTGACCTGCTCCCAGGAACCATCCCTCCTAGAGGGAAAATGTATAATCTTACCCGGCCGGAGGAGCAGGCAATGAAGGAGTACATCTCAGAGAATTTAAGCAAGGGGTTCATCCGTCCTTCAACATCACCTGCGAGGGCTGGCTTCTTTTTTGTGGAGAAAAAAGATGGTGGTTTAAGGCCTTGCATAGATTACAGGGCCCTGAATAAGATTACTGTAAAAAAACGGTATCCCCTTCCCTTGATTGGGGATTTATTTAATCAAGTAGTAGGAGCTCGGGTTTTCTCCAAGTTAGACCTAAAGGGGGCCTACAACCTGATTCGTATTCGGCAAGGGGATGAGTGGAAAACGGCATTCAATGTTAAAGATGGTCATAACGAATATCTAGTCATGCCCTTTGGCCTTTGTAATGCTCCTGCGGTCTTCCAAGACTTTGTTAACGATATCTTCCGAGACTATTTGGGTAGATTCATGGTTATTTATTTCGATGATATCCTCATTTTCTCTAATTCTTTGTCCGAACATAGACAACATGTGAAAATGGTTCTTCAAAAATTGAGAGAGAATAACTTGTATGCAAAAAATTCTAAATGTATGTTCGAGGTCACCACCGTTCCCTTTTTGGGTTATGTAATCTCTAGCCAGGGATTGGAGATGGATGCGGGGAAAGTTACGGCGGTGCGGGATTGGGTACAACCCAAATCTTTAAAAGAATTACAGCGTTCTTTAGGTTTCGCTAATTTCTATCGACGCTTTATTAAGGGTTATTCCAATATTGTTGCTCCTCTCACCAACCTTACTCGCAAGGGCGCCTTCACTGTAAACTGGTCATCTTCGGTCAATGAAGCCTTCCTGACTCTAAAACAGGCTTTTACTTTGGCGCCAGTTTTAGTTCACCCTGACGTTAATAAACCTTTTACCATTGAAGTAGATGCATCCGAGTTGGGTATGGGGGCGGTGTTGTCGCAATACTCGGGTCATCCTGAACGTTTGCATCCCTGCGCCTATTTCTCACGGAAATTTAGTGCCGCGGAACAGAACTATGATGTTGGAAACAAGGAGTTATTGGCGGTTAAACTGGCTTTCGATGAATGGCGTCACTGGTTGGAGGGTTCATTGTATCGGATCACGGTCTATACCGATCACAAAAACCTTGAGTACATTAGCTCAGCTAAGAGACTGAACTCTCGTCAGGCTCGTTGGGCATTATTTTTTTCGCGCTTTAATTTTATAATTACATTTAAGCCAGGAGTTAAAAATTCTAAACCGGATGCTCTGTCCCACATGTTTGGGGATTGCAAGGATCGAGGTGATATGGGTGAACCTATTTTGCCTTTGGGTTGTGTGATTGGGGCTTTGCTTTCTGATCTTTCCAATGCCTTGGCGCCATTTCAAAATGAATCCCCTGTAGATGTAACTTTGGGGTGTCAGTTTGTACCGCCGCATCTGCGTTCTGATGTAATTCACGACTTTCATGATGCCAAAACTGCTGGTCATCTGGGAAATCGTAAGACTTTCATTTTAGCCCGACGCCTTGTATGGCGGCCTACTATGCGACGCGATACTACCTTTATTGGGGGTTCACAAGGCCCCTAGCGGGTGTTTAGTCCCACTTGAGATTCCTAAAGAACCATGGACTCATATCTCTAGGGATTTTATTGTAGATTTGCCTCCCTCACATGGGAATACTGTGATTTGGGTGGTCGTCGACCGTTTCAGTAAGATGGCACATTTTATTCCTTTATCTAAGCTACCGTCAGCTCCTGAGCTTTCGCGGTTATTTATCTTGCATATTTTCCATATCCATGGCATACCATCTAATATAGTTTCCGATCGGGGCGTGCAATTCACTTCGCGTTTTTGGAAGAACTTCTGTTCTCGCTTGGGGATTCAGATATCTTTGTCTTCTGCGTACCATCCTCAAACCAATGGACAGACTGAGAGAACCAATCAAAGTCTTGAACAGTATTTGCGGTGTTACATTTCTGACGCTCAAGAACAGTGGTCGGAATACATTGACTTAGTGGAATTTGCATACAATAATGCGCCGAGTGAGAGTACCAAAATTTCTCAGTTTTTCTGCAATTTTGGGAAGAATCCCAGGGCTTCCTCTCTCTCTGGGTCCCCTTCCAATTTACCGGCATTGGAAGAGTGGCTCCGAGAGCGGAAGAACATCTGGACCCGCGTCCAGGAGACTTTGAAAGAAACTATTCTTAGATATAAAAGGTTTGCCGATCGCCATAGGTCTCAGGAACCCGCACTTCAGATTGGGGACTTTGTTTGGGTTTCTACAAAAAATATTTCTCTCCGGCAACCGTCCAGTAAGTTAGGGCCCAAGTTTATCGGCCCTTTCCCCATTATTCAGAAATTAAGCAACGTGTCCTTTAAGGTTCAACTCCCGCAAACCATGAGAATCCCAAATTCTTTTCACGTGTCACTGCTAAAACCGGCCAGAAATGTGCCGCATCCATCATCGTCGCCTATTCTAGTAGATAACGAACCAGAATATGAAGTGAACAAGATTCTTGACTCGCGCAAGCTCCGTAATTCTTTACAATATTTAATTGACTGGTTGGGTACAGTCCTGAGGAGAGATGTTGGGTTGCGGCAAAAGATGTGCATGCTAAAGTTCTTATTAAGAAATTCCATCGTGACAATCCGGGGAAACCTGGTAAGGGTCCGGAGGCCCCTCATGAAGGGGGGGGTAGTGTCACAATCAGCTTACCTGTGCCGCGTTCCAGCGGTTTCCCCGTCATCACATCGTTCAAGCGCCGCCCGTGCCGGGCGGCTGCTCGCGCTGCTGCGTGCGCGCCCCCCTCTTCCTCTTCTGCCGGCATCTCCGCCATCAATACACGTGCTCGCGTGGGTGCGCGAGAACGTTCCTTCTATGCCCTCCGGCGGCGCTGCACTCAGCGCGGCCGCTGGAGGAGGTGAATAAATTAGCAGTCAGAGGGGCACGCCCCCTTTCAGTTAAAGGGCCGATGAGCCCAGCTGGGCAAGCACGCCCTCTGTAGTGAATTGGGCCAATGAGCCCAATAGGAGTTGCTGGGCTGTACACCCTATGTTCCAATCAGGTGCTGGTTCTTAGTAGCACCAATCTCACAGCCAGCCCTAATCATATCCGTTTCCTATAAAGGTTTACCCCACCAGTTGCTCAGGGCCTGTGATAGCGCCTAGTACCTAGTCTTTCTTGCTTGTGTCTCGTGATTGATCTTGTTGCCAACCCTCGCCTGAACTGACTATTCTAGATCTGAACTCCCGTTGCCGACCACCGCCTGTACCGACCATCCTTGATCGGAACTCCCATTGCCGACCATCGCCTGTACCGACCATCCTAGATCTGATATCCTGTTGCTGACCTCTGCTCTGAACCTTGACTCCAAATTGCCTTCTCCTTTTGTACCGCTGCCATCTCAGAACACCCGTTGCCGACCCCTAGCCTGTCTGGACTTTCCTGTTTTAACGCTCCTGCTTTTGGACTTGCTCAATACCTCTCCCAGCCACTGGTTCTCCAAACCTCCCAACAGTAAGCCTACATCCTTTGAGCCATTGAAGTCCTGGGGGCAACCGATCCCGGGCAGGCGTATTCTGCATTGTATGTCCCAAATGGGGCTCTTAGAGACTAGAATTAGTACTAGAGTTAGGACTGCACCTCACAGGGGCACCTTGGCGCTGGTGGTGCAGCTTAAGCATACTTCTGCAGATGTGTGTGACCGAGCCCCCTGTTTTTAACCTAGTTTACAGACAGATTGTAGGCTGGTCAGCAAGCTAACTGGTTTGAGTGCTGTGGCCCCTTTAAGACTTTTGTATTCTAATTGCCCTGCTAACGTGCACCTCCCTGGTTAGTTATAAAATGGTCTGAGCGGCTGCCACCCCCCTTTTGTTTCTTTTGAATTTGTGCAAGCACATGGAGTGTGGGGTCTAGGCTGTATTGCAAGGTCTTTGACCCTTCCACCCCATGGCTTGCACTTGAGGTTTAGGGCAACCTCAGGTAAGCCTGCTCCCAATTTATCTATTGTATTGTATGTCCCAAATGGGGCTCTTAGAGACTAGAATTAGTACTAGAGTTAGGACTGCACCTCACAGGGGCACCTTGGCGCTGGTGGTGCAGCTTAAGCATACTTCTGCAGATGTGTGTGACCGAGCCCCCTGTTTTTAACCTAGTTTAGAGACAGATTGTAGGCTGGTCAGCAAGCTAACTGGTTTGAGTGCTGTGGCCCCTTTAAGACTTTTGTATTCTGCGTCCCGGCAAGTGGGGGCTCCTACAGGTGAAGCTGGCTGCGGAGATTGGGGGTTGAGGGCTTACCGGGAGGGCTGGAGTTACCAGAGCGGATCATTAGATTACCCAGAGCGTGATAGCCAGCAGCATTAGGAGCCCATATATTGCCTGAAAGACACACCCAGGAGTTGGCAGCAGCAGCATTTGGAGCCCATATATTGAATGAAAGACACACTGGAGTTGGTAGCAGCATTAGGAGCCAATATATTGCCTGAAAAACACATTGGAGTTGGCAGCAGCATAAGGAGCCCATATATTGCCTGAAAAACACTTTGGAGTTGGCAGCAGCAGCATAAGGAGCCCATATGTTGCCTGAAAGACCCACCCTGGAGTTGGCAGCATAAGGAGCCCATATATTGTCTGAAAAACACACTGGAGTTGGCAGCAGCATTAGGAACCCATAAATTGGCTGAAAAACACATTGGAGTTGCCAGCAGCATTAGGAGCCCATATATTGCCTGAAATACACACCCAGAAGTTGGCAGCAGCAGCATTAGGAGCCCATATATTGCCTGAAAGACACACGCTGGAGTTGGCAACATCATTAAGAGCCCATATATTGCCTGAAAGACACACCCTGGAGTTGGCAGCAGCAGCATTAGGAGTCCATATGTTGCCTGAAAGAAACACCCTGGAGTCGGCAGCAGCATTAGGAGCCCATATATTGCCTGAAAAACACACTGGTGTTACCAGCAGCATTAGGAGCCCATATGTTGCCTGAAAGACACCTTGGAGTTGGCAGCAGCAGCAGCATTAGAAGCCCATATATTGCCTGAAAAACACATTGGAGTTGGCAGCAGCATAAACAGCCCATATATTGCCCGAAAGACACACCCTGGAGTTGGCAGCAGCAGCATAAGGAGCCCATATATTGCCTGAAGGAAACACCCAGGAGTTGGCAGCAGCAGCATTAGAAGCCCATATATTGCCTGAAAAACACCCTGGATTTGGCAGCAGCATTAGGAGCCCATATATTGCCTGAAAAATACATTGGCGTTGGCAGCAGCATTAGGAGCCCATATGTTGCCTGAAAGACACACCCAGGAGTTGGCATCAGCAGCATTAGGAGCCCATATGTTGCCTGAAAGACACACCCAGGAGTTGGCAGCAGCAGCATTAGGAGCCCATATATTGCCTGAAAGACACACCCTAGAGTTGGCAGCAGCAGCATTAGGACCCCATATCTTTCCTGAAAAACACACTGGAGTTGGCAGCAGCATTAGGAGCCCAAGTATTGCCTGAAAAACACATTGGAGTTGGCAGCAGCATTAGGAGCCCATATGTTGCCTGAAAAACACATTGGAGTTGTCAGCACTATAAGTGTCATGATTCACTTACCTGCATCCCGTTCCAGCGGCGCCTCCCCCCCGCTGGTCCGGCCGCGCCGGGCGGCTGCGAGCGCACTCCCCTACGTCTCCTCTGCCGGCGTGCCTTTGTATTCCCTCCGGCGGCGCTGCTGTCAGCGCACCCGCCGGAGGAAGAGGAATTAAAGGGCCAATGAGCCCAGGTGGGTGGGGGGTGGTTTCTTTCAGGCAGGGCCAATGAGCCCTAGAGACTTGTGGGGCTAACGCCCCGATCCTATCTGGTTAGGTGTTTCATGTTGCACCAATCACACACCTAATTTCCCCCATCCCCAGTCATACCTGTTCCTATAAAAGGTTCACCCCGTCAGTTACTCAGTGCCTGTTATAGCGCCTTGTACCTTGATTTGTCTTGTGATATAACCATGATTGATCTCCGTTGCCAGGGCTTACCTAGAGGGCTGGAGTTACCAGAGCGTGACATAAGCAGCCCATATATTGCCTGAAAGACACACCCTGGAGTTGGCAGCAGCAGCATTAGGAGCACATATATTGCCTGAAAAACACATTGGAGTCGGCAGCAGCAGCATAAGGAGCCCATATGTTGCCTGAAAGACACACCCTGGAGTTGTCAGTAGCAGCAACAGCATAAGGAGCCTATATATTGCCTGAAAAACACACTGGAGTTGGCAGCAGCATTAGGAACCCATATATTGGCTGAAAAACACATTGGAGTTGGCAGCAGAATTAGGAGCCCATATGTTGCCTGAAAAACACACCTTGGAGTTGGCAGCAGCAGCATTAGGAGCCCATATATTGCCTGAAATACATATTGGAGTTGGCAGCAGCATAAACAGCCCATATATTGCCTGAAAGACACACCCTGGAGTTGGCAGCAGCGGCATAAGGAGCCCATATATTGCCTGAAAGAAACACCCAGGAGTTGGCAGCAGCAGCATTAGGAGCCCATATATTGCCTGAAAACACCCTGGATTTGGCAGCAGCATTAGGAGCCCATATATTGTCCGAAAAATACGCTGGCGTTGGTAGCAGCATTAGGAGCCCATATGTTGCCTGAAAGAAACACCCAGGAGTTGGCAGCAACAGCATTAGGAGCCCATATGTTGCCTGAAAGACACACCCAGGAGTTGGCAGCAGCATTAGGAGCCCATATATTGCCTGAAAGACACACCCTGGAGTTGGCAGCAGCAGCATTAGGATCCCATATCTTTCCTGAAAAACACACTGGAGTTGGCAGCGGCATTAGGAGCCCATATATTGCCTGAAAAACACATTGGAGTTGCCAGCAGCATTAGGAGCCCATATGTTGCCTGAAAGACACACCCAGAAGTTGGCAGCAGCAGCATTAGGAGCCCATATATTGCCTGAAAGACACACGCTGGAGTTGGCAGCAGCATTAAGAGCCCACATATTGCCTGAAAAACACATTGGAGTTGGCAGCAGCATTAGGAGCCCATATATTGCCTGAAAGACACACCCTGGAGTTGTCAGCAGCAGCATTTGGAGCCCATATGTTGCCTGAAAGACACACCCTGGAGTCGGCAGCAGCAGCAGCATTAGGAGCACATATATTGCCTGAAAAACACACTGGAGTTACCAGCAGCATTAGGAGCCCATATGTTGCCTGAAAGACACCTTGGAGTTGGCAGCAGCAGCAGCATTAGGAGCCCATATATTGCCTGAAAAACACATTGGTGTTGGCAGCAGCATAAACAGCCCATACATTGCCTGAAAGACACACCCTGGAGTTGGCAGCAGCAGAATAAGGAGCCCATATATTGCCCGAAAAACACCCTGGATTTGGCAGCAGCATTAGGAGCCCATATATTGCCTGAAAAATACATTGGCGTTGGCAGCAGCATTAGGAGCCCATATGTTGCCTGAAAGACACACTCAGGAGTTGGCATCAGCAGCATTAGGAGCCCATATGTTGCCTGAAAGACACACCCAGGAGTTGGCAGCAGCAGCATATGGAGCCCATATATTGCCTGAAAGACACACCCTAGAGTTGGCAGCAGCAGCATTAGGACCCCCTTATCTTTCCTGAAAAACACACTGGAGTTGGCAGCAGCATTAGGAGCCCATATTTTGCCTGAAAAACACATTGGAGTTGGCAGCACTATAAGCAGCCCATATATTGCCTGAAAGACACACCCTGGAGTTGGCAGCAGCAGCATTAGGAGCCCATATATTGCCTGAAAAAACATTGGAGTCGGCAGCAGCAGCATAAGGAGCCCATATGTAGCCTGAAAGACACACCCTGGAGTTGGCAGTAGCAGCAGCAGCATAAGGAGCCCATATATTGCCTGAAAAACACATTGGAGTTGGCAGCAGCATAAACAGCCCATATATTGCCTGAAAGACACACCCTGGAGTTGGCAGCAGCAGCATAAGGAGCCCATATATTGCCTGAAGGAAACACCCAGGAGTTGGCAGCAGCAGCATTAGGAGCCCATATATTGCCCGAAAAACACCCTGGATTTGGCAGCAGCATTAGGAGCCCATATATTGCCTGAAAAATACACTGGCGTTGGTAGCAGCATTAGGAGCCCATATGTTGCCTGAAAGACACACCCAGGAGTAGGCAGCAGCAGCATTAGGAGCCCATATGTTGCCTGAAAGACACACCCAGGAGTTGGCAGCAGCAGCATTAGGAGCCCTGGAGTTGGCAACAGCAGCATTAGGATCCCATATCTTTCCTGAAAAACACACTAGAGTTGGCAGCGGCATTAGGAGCCCATATATTGCCTGAAAAACACATTGGAGTTGGCAGCAGCATTAGGAGCCCATATGTTGCCTGAAAAACACATTGGAGTTGGCAGCACCATAAGCAGCCCATATATTGCCTGAAAGATACACTGGAGTTGGCAGCAGCATTAGGAGCCCATATATTGCCTGAAAAACACACTGGAGTTGGCAGCAGCATTAGGAACCCATATATTGGCTGAAAAACACATTTTAGTTGGCAGCAGCAGCATTAGGAGCCAATATATTGCCTGAAAGACTCACCCTGGAGTTGGCAGCAGCATTAGAAGCTACCATGAATCAGCTACTACCATGGATCAGCCATTGGTGGGTGCAAATTCTGGCTGATCCATGCCTGATTGATCTTCACAAATGTGAGTCTCTCCACATTTTTCGTGGACAGACAAGTTCTCCTTGGCGTGACTATGGCCCCCGCCACACTAAACACCCGCTCAGATGGCACACTACTGGCCGGATAGGACAGCTTTCCCAGGGCAAACTCTGCCAGTTGCGGCCACAAGTCAAGTTTGGCTGCCCAGAAGTCCAGTGGATCCTCAAGGTGCGTTGGCATGATCATTTCAAAGTATGACACAACCTGATGGTTCAGGCCCTGCTCCAGGTCTTCCTGCTGCTCATGAGTAGCCTCACCATGCGAGTGAAGAAAGATACTCATTAGCGACTGAAGACTGAGGCTGCTGCTGATGGAGCTGCTGCTCCTCCTGCCACCCCCCCAGCAGCCATGGCAGGGGAAGGTGAGCGCAGAGGTCCCCCCGAGTCAGACCTGCGCAGATGGCGCAGATAGGCATCGGCCAACTCACTACGTAGAATGTCTTTGTAGTAGGTCAGTTTGTCCTCCCTCTCAGTGGGTGTAAAAAATGCCCCCATTTTGTGAGATTCAGAAGTCATCCCGCTGACAAATGGAGACAATTCTACGGTCACTATGCAAGCACGTGAGCATGCATCGTGCCATTTGTGCAAGTGACTCGGAGGTACTACCTGTCTTCATCTCCACTACATACTGCCACGGTGTGTCTGGGTCCTCTGTCTCGCTTTCCTTACAACTCTCTAGCTCCTCTGGCTGCTCCTGCTCCTCCTCTTCTGTCAGATGACTAGATAAACTGCTCATTTCACCAAAACTAAACTGTGCTTCACTGTGCTCCTCCTGCTCCTCTCGCATGGGGTTTATGTGGCCGTGAAATGTATGCGCCATGTCTCCAGTGCCCTCACCAGCCATGGTTTCCAACATGTGTTGTATTACATGAAGCAGTGGAATCACGTCGTTCATCCCGTAATCCTGGCGACTGACAAATAGAGTGGCTTCCTCAAAAGGCCTGAGCAAACGGCAGGTGTCATGTATGAGCTGCCACTGGTTTACATTAAAGTTACACAGGGGAGTCCCCCTATCTGCTTGGATCATCAAGAAATCATTGATGGCTCTTCTCTGTTCGTATAGTCGACCCAACATATGTTGGGTGGAATTCCAATGGGTGGAAACATCGCAAATCAGACACATCAAACACACTGTTGGCAGCAGCATTGGTAACCCATATATTGGCTGAAAAGCACATTGGAGTTGCCAGCAGCATTAGGAGCCCATATATTGCCTGAAAGACACACCCAGGAGTTGGCAACAGCATTAAGAGCCCATATATTGCCTGAAAAACACATTGGAGTTGGCAGCAGCATTAGGAGCCCATATATTGCCTGAAAGACACACCCTGGAGTTGGCAGCAGCAGCATTAGGAGCCCATATGTTGCCTGAAAGACACACCCAGGAGTCGGCAGATGTCTTACAGATGGGGGAAGACTTCAGACAATGCTTGACCACTAAGTTGAACACGTGTGCTATTCAGGGTGCATGGCTCAGACTTCCTTGTCGCAGCGCTAACAAGATGTTCTTCCCATTGCCAGTCACCATGGTTCCCATTTGCAGTTTTCGTGGAGTTAGCCATGATTTCATTTATTGATTTATGATTTTTAGCAGTTTCTCCCATGTGTGACTCCGTAACTCAACCATGTGAAGAACAGCATGAAACTGCCGTGTCCTGCACACATGGTAGGCTGAAGGGGCACCCAGACTTGACCGAACTGTGGAGACTGAGGAGACGGCGGAGGATGAGGAGGCGGAGTTGCGCACTGGAGTCACAGGCACAAAGGCCGAAGCTGTCCTGTCCAAGTTTCTGAATGTGGCTGTGCAGGAACCACATTCACCCAGTGGGCCGTAAAAGACATGTATTGCCCCTGACCATAGTTACAGTTCCAGATGTCGGCGCTGCCGTGCACATCGACAGGCTCAAGGACTGGCCCACCTTCTGTTCAACTAATTTGTGCAGGGCTGGTACTGCCTTCTTTGCAAATAAATTACAGCTTGGGACTCTCCACCTCGGCTCGGCACAAGCCATCAGTTCTCTGAAAGGAGCAGAGTCCACCACCTGAAAAGGGAGAGACTGCAGCACCAGCAACTTGGACAGGAGCATAGCTTCTGCGCCGTAGGATGAGTGGGCGCATACTGTTGTCTCTTGGACATGGCTTCGCTGATGGATTGCTGGCGGGATGACTCGCCTGTAGGAGGAGGAGCAGGAACATCTGGAGCGAAAGAGGATGGGTATGACGCACAACTACCTTCAGCTGAGGTGCTGGAGCCTTGGCTGGCTGAAATTGGGAGCGGCGTGACACTGGCTGACACAGCAGGCTGGACCCCCACTTCGGAGCCTCGGTTCTCCCAGGCCGCTTTATGGTGACGCTGCATATGTTGCCGCAGTGCCGTGGTACCAACATTGGTGCCCTGGCCCTCCTGCGGATGCTTGATGAAAAACTGTCACACTGCCGAGTAGCTAATTTTTCCACCAACAGTCCGCACTAATTCACTACTACTGCCGCCAACTCCAGGAACCCCTGCTCCCCGCCGCACAGCAGGTGGTCTACCCCGCCCGCGGCCATGTTTGGCTCCAGGCATACCAATTCTGCCACCATGCTGACTGCCAACCATACTACCACCTTGCTGCCTCAGCTGCTGACTCAGGGGCAACCTGGGACCCTCTTCTCCTGATGATGATGAAGCCCATTCTGCACCGGGATCCCAAGTGCGATCGGCTTCATCATCATCGAGTTGTGTCTGCACGTCACTCCTCGGTTTCCTCAACAGCGTCTGCTGCAGGAGCTGGAACACTCGCCACACCACCTCCCATGCCACTCTCCTCTTCAGTGTTTGTCTGCCTAGCAAAAGAAGCAGCGGATGTCTCCTCCATTTCTTGCCTGGGCAGTAGCTGCTGACTGTCCTCTAACACATTGTCCTCACTGAATAGTGGAGCTGAACCCAAAGCATAAGATACGGCGGCTGGAGGGGGGATGTAGGACAGAGGCAATGGAAGGACAGGGGCTGCTCCTGGGCCATGCCAACTCAGGCTTGTGTCCGAGGAACCTACCGACTGTTGACTGGGGGTGTCAGATGTCACTTGTGATAAGGTGAATGACCGCATTAACCAATCGATGATGGCAGATGCGTTGCTGGTCGATACACGACCGCTAGCAGATACCGGGAGATCAGGCCTCTCACCGCGACTCCTGCTTCCACTCGCCCCAGTCTGCTGCGACCTCTGCCTGATGAATCTAGGCCTCTCCTCGGTGCACATCCTGGCACATCTCTGCCTGACATTTTTACTGTGTTTAGGAGGGGAAAACAATACACTACACTACACCTAAAGCAGTATTTTTGTAACAGCAGGTGTGTAGAAAAGTTGGAGCAAAATAGGCAGACACTGTAGCTAAAAGCTAATGCAAAAAGACACTGTCAGATGGTCTTACATAGGGTGCCCCTGGTCAGAGTTAAATGCACCATTGGCAGTTTTAAAACATGTTTTTTGTTCGAAATGTAAAAGGTAAAGATGCAGGTACTCCTAAAAGATAAGTGGTAGCACTCAGAATGCCCCCCGGTGAAAGGCAAAGGCTTTTTTAATAGTGAAAAAGTGACTTTCTTTACAAAATGCACAATGTTAATAGACAGGTACTCTTCAAATATTTATGCTAGTATTTGGGATGACCCCTGTTCAAAGGCAAAGCCTGGCTGCTTTAAAAGTGAAAAAGTGACTTTCTTTACAAAATAAAACCGGTAAGCAGACAGCTACTCTTTAAATATTTATGCTAGTATTTGGGATGCCCCCTGTTTAAAGGCAAAGGCTGGCTGCTTTAAAAGTGAAAAAGTTACTTTCTTTACAAAATGCACAGGAAATAGACAGGTACTCTTCAAATATTAATGTGGATGGGTTAATCTGTTCTAACTTAGGTGTGGACCTAGGTGGAGAAAAGATTAGTGTAGGTGCACTGTGGATAAAAAAGGCAGGCTAAGAGGGAGAGTAAATAAAGGGTTAATGTTCTCTGCAATCCTGTGAGGAAAAATAGGTTAGTATATATACATAAAAGTATGAATAAACAAATGCAATAGTATTACCAAATTGAAGTTTTGTTTGAGAGGGTGTTTCCACCTTTTAATTAAATCAGAAACAACTAAGTATCATTGCCTCTGACTAATTAGGCTCAAAAATAGTTGGAATTTTTAATCTTGCTGTCTGAGGATCTGTCTGATTTCTCCTCTCAGGTAGCGTTATACAGATTGGTCAGTGTTAATTACACTATTGGCCCTGTATTCTGAGTTCTTTGAGCTGGTTTGTGGTGGATGATTCCTTGTTCCGGATGAGTGGAGTTTCTAGCAGGTTGGAGCAATGTGGTTGGTGGATCCTAGATGGTTTAGAGGTTGTGGGTCAGCGTTGAAATGAAATAAGCGGTGTTCCTGAGGTCCAGGTAGGTGGTGTGAGTTGAGGTAGACGATTGTTTTGGATGGATAGAGATGATTATGTCATCAGAAAAGGTTCTAGGGGTTAGTGCAGATTAATTAGTTGAGGTCTGCTTTAATGTTCTGATTTTAGATGTGTTGTGAGGCTTGTAACCGTTGTGGGGGAAATGTGAAAACTTGTAATTAAAGGTAAAACGAATATAAGGAGATTGTATGACTTACAGTTTCGGTAAGTTGATTAAAATTGATGCAACAATTAGTACAGCAAGTGCTTGGTGCTTTTTATTCCCCGCCACAGCCGGGATTGGCTGTGGTTTTACTTGTATCCTTTTAATTAATGGTAAACGAATTCAAAGAAATGAGTATGAATTACAGTTTCAGTAAGTTGATCAAAACTGCTAAGAAAATTAGTACAGTTGATGCTCAGTGCTAGTTACTCACCACCACAGCCTGGATGGGCTGTGGTATTAGTTGTAGTGCAGAGCGTGCAGGTGAAAAAATGGAAAAGCTGGTTATTACAGAGGGCGCAGGCAGGAGCAGCGCTGAGGTTTCCTCTGGGCTGGAGAAGTGTAGGGGACGTTGGTCTGGCTGCCTTGGGTAGTCAGATCGGAGCTGGCGACCGTAGGTAAGGCGACGGGCAGGCAGGCGGAGAGGAGAGCCGGTTCGCGGCTGGGTTTAAAATTGAAGCCTCAAAGGCGGCTGGAGATTAGCAAAGTTCTTGCCTGATTTAAGTCTTTGAAAAGCTTTTGTAAAATCAATAGAAAATCGGTTCACCGACGGACGTTTCATCTATGACGTTGTCAAGATGATCGGGGGTGGGTTAGGCGCACAGCATTTTTATTGGTTGTTTGTTGCTGAAAAGGTTACTGGGAGAAGTAGTTTCAGTCAGTAGTTTTTTCAGAGCGCGTGTGCACTGGTTACATTGTAATTGGTTGGTTACCTTCTGTTAAATAGGTGTACTGCCAAGGTTGTGAAAAGTTACAAAAGTAACTTTTGGGCTAGGTGATTGACATTTAACATTTTTTTTTTTTTTTCCAGCCTGAGCCGTGGAGGCTTTAGTATAACACTTTGTAATACATTGGTGTGCTGCCAAGGTTTGTTCAAGATACAAATGTAACACTTGGGCTGGGTGATTGACATATTGGGGTTTTCTCTGAGCTCTGGAGCCTCCAGACTGATACTTTGTAATGAGTTGGCGCGCTGCCCAGATTTGTGTTTGTTACAGTTGTAACAAGTTGGCTGGGTGAGTGGCATTTATGAGGTTTTCCCTTGCTTGAGCTGTGGAAGCTTTGAAAACTATGTAAAGGGTTGGCTGGCAAAATTAAAAATATATAGATAATTAAATAAATAAATGTAGTAGATGAGCTGGCTGGGTGAAATACCTGCGTTTTTTTTATCTGCCAGAGCAGATCTTTTGTGTTGGTTTGAATGGCTGATTTCAGAGTTCAGCTATGACACTGGTAGAGTCATATAAGATGGGTAGAGACATATAAGAGGGAAGAATGTAATTGTGATTAGTGCTAGATAACCCGTGGGGTTATTTATTTTCTAGAAAGCAGTTTAGGTCTAGTTCAATGTTGAGTCCTTGTGGGGTCATGGTGTTGAGCTCAAAGATCCAATAAGTTTCTCTCTTTGATAGTTCTCTTATTAGGTCGAGCCCCTCCAGTTGGAGGTGATTCTCTCAATGAGCCAGAATTCTAGTCCCTTGGGATCTTGGTTGTGTTGGTCTCGGAAGTGTGTGGATACACTGTGGGTATGGAGCCCTTTTTTGATGTTTCTTATGTGTTCATTTAGGCAGACCTTGAATTGTCTTTTCGTTTGTCCCATGTATAGGAGGTTGCAGGGGCACTGGAGGTGTTGCAGGAAAGAAAACAGAAAAAACAACACCGCGCTAATATCAAACTCTAAGAGCTCAACGTGCTGGAAAAAGTCCTTCTCCTTTTAAACAATCAATAAAAACATGCAAATGCACAGAGCTTAAAATGTAGGTGCAAGGATCTTATATCCAAAAGTTCTTCCGGCAGAAGTCGCCACGGCGACGAAACGCGTAGGATCACTTGGTTTGTCATTGATTCTTTCTGGATTGGTTGCTTCTTCTCGTTACCATTCGTTGGACTACATCTTTATGAAGACTGGACTGGGGAAACGGCGGTGAGAATTGCTGGTTATCTCCTGTATTTGACAACGCTGTTTATGTTTCTATCCTTGTGAGTGCATTTTATTAAATACATTTAGTTGGTGTATTGGGACGTATTGCACTATTTTTCATATTGCCTTCCATGTACCACCTGGAGAGATTGCTGTGTGATCGGCTGGAATAAACAACTATTGCAGATCTAAATCATCTCTGACAGTGGAAGGACTAGAGAGCAACTTCTAAGGAGTATATCAAGGTGTTAGTCCTTTATACCATTAGGGTAAGAGGGTGATCATCTTATTTGGTGACGGGCCCCTATGCTCTAGAACTTTTGGATATAAGTTCCTGGCACCTACATTTTAAGCTCTGTGCATTTGCATGTTTTTGGTGTTGCAGGAAAGATCTCCTTTTATTCTGTACTTTTTGCCTGAGATTGGATTGGTAAAGTGGTTCTTTGTGTGTGTCGGAGGTATATTTTGCATAGTCAGTTTGCAGTCATGGCAGTCTCTGCATTTTGTGAATTTGTTTTGTGCTGGTGTTGCAGCTTCTGGTGGGTTTATTACGCTGGATGTAATGTATTGTGACAGGGTTTTGGGCTTCCTGTAGATGAATCTTGGTTTCCCAATTCCCCAATGTTTTCTGATAATGATCCTCTGTTTTTTTGAAGTCTTTGTTGAACTTGGTGATGAAGGTGACTTGTTCTCTCTGGGCTGTGGTTTCATTCTGGTCGGTGATGCTGGGCTGTGTGCTGATATCTTCTATGATTTTATCCAGGTGGTTCTCGTTGTATCCTTTTTCTATAAATCAGTTTTTAATGAAAGAAGGTTTTTTCGTCTGAGTAGTTCCTTTTTATCCTTTGGAACTTTCCTTTTGGGATGTTCTTCATCCAGGTCGGGTGGTGGCAGCCGCTTATTGGGATGTAGCTATTTCTGTCGGTTTCTTTGAAGAAGGTGCGGGTTTTGATCTTGTTATCCTCTTTATAGATCAGGATGTCAAGGAAGTGGATTTCACTAGTGCTTAATTCATGGGTGAACTTTATGTTCCAGTCATTATCGATGAGTTGGTTCAGGAAGGTGGTGAGAGACTCTTCTATCCCATCCCAAAGGAAGATGCAGTCATCTATGTAGCGTTTGTAATATATCAGTCTTTTGGTTTGAACGTCTCCATGATTTGGGTTTCCCAGAGTGCCATGAAGAGGTTGGCCACACTTGGAGCAAATTTGCATCCCATGGTTACTCCTATTTTTTGTAGGTAGTAGTCCCCCTCAAACCAGAAATAGTTGTGGTTGAGGGAGAATTTGAGGCATTCTAGAATGAACTAGATTTGTTCCGTTGGAAGGGCTTTTTCTCTTTCGAGGAAAAAATGTACTGCTTCCAGACCCTTCTGGTGGGGGATGATGGTGTATAGAGAGCCTACATCTGCAGTCGCTAGTACATAGAGGGGGGTGTTTTCGTATTGTTTTAAGTCCTGTAGGAACATTGCTGAGTCCTTTAGGTATGATTTTGTTTTTTGTACTGCTGGTTGCAGTAAGTGGTCGATGTATTGGCCCAACCTGCTGGTTAGTGATTCAATTCCGCTTACGATAAGTCTTCCTGGCGGTGCTTCCTTGTTCTTATGTATCTTTGGTAGATGGTAGAGGGTAGGGATCCTTGGGGTGCTCAGGTTGAGATAGTTGAATTCCTGTTTTTTCAGAACCCCTGTTTGCCTTTGTTGATGAGGTCCTTTAGTTTAAGTTGATAGGTACTAGTGGGATTTTGTTTCAATTTCTCATATGTGTCGGTATCTGCAAGTAGTCTGTGGGTTTCTTGTATGTATTTGGTTTTATCCAGTATCACAAGGCCCCCTCCCTTGTCTGCTGGTTTGATGATGATGTTGGGGTTTTGTTTGAGTTCTTTGATGAGTTTGTTTTTCTTTGTGTTAGATGATTTCTGGTTCTTTTTGATGGTCAATTCTCTCAGGTCTCTGGTTACCAATTCTTTGAAAACTTTGATTGCACCTGTTTGGGGGTTAAAGGTGGAGTTGTTCTTGAGGCTGCTGTGTTGGACCGGCAAAATTGTTTGGTCGCTTGGTAGTGTGGTATCTGTAGGGTTGTGGGTTACCTCTATAGATTTATCTGCGAAGAATTTCTTGATGTTGAGCTTTCTGGTGAACTTGAGCAAGTCGATATAAGCTTCAAATTTGTTCAGATCTGCTGGGGGGGCGTATTTGATTCTTTTGTTGAGAAGATCTAGTTCTTTGTTGGAAAAGGTGGTGGCAGTTAGGTTGTAGATGCCACTTGTTGCTGAGGTTTCTGTAGATGTTAATATTCCAGTGTTCTTTTCTTTTTTTGTTTCTTCTGCTCTGAGCTACTTTTCCAGCTCGGGGTGTGGATGTTTCCTAATTCTAAAAAACGTTGGTGGGTCATAAGGCTTTTAATCCTTTGTGGTTTTGGTGTCAATGGCCCGTGGGTTGGTTCTGGGCCCCGTTGTCTGGTTGTGTGATAATCATGGTGCCTCCTTTGGTATGTGTCAGTGGGAGTTTCATAGTGTTTGTTTCTTTGGAAGTAGTGTGATCTTGTCGGTTCGGGGTGGTTGTATCTGTTATGTGTATATCGGTCTGGATCTGTGTTGGGATTTCGCCATTCATTTTGGCTGTGCTGCCTCCAGCTGGGTGTCCTGGGTTTTCTTACATTCGGTTCATATTGTCTGTAGGGTCTGGTGATTCTTTGCCTTCTTGGTGTTTCGTGGCTGTAGATCTTTGGGTGATGCCTAGGGGGTGGTCTTGGTTGAGTAGTGGTAAATTCAGTGTGTTCTTTTTGGTTTGCGTTGGTCGGGTAGTTTTTTTCTAGTAGGTTTTTCTGCCACTAGTAGATGGTTCCTGAGTTAAAATCCCTCATGCCTCTAGTTAGTTTTTTGTATTTTTTTATCTTTTGCTCTTTTTCAGAGGCTCTGAGTTTTGTTCTGATTTCCAATAGGTGTTCTTGGTACTCCATTTCCTTGCAGGGTGCCAGATTTTCTTGCAATTCCTCTATCTCTTTGTTTACTCCTTCCAGTTCTCGCTTTTTCTTTTTTATTATTAGCTTCATGAGGTTTATACTGCATCGTGTAAAAAATTCTTCCCATTCTTCAGGTTCGCTGATTTGGCCTCCAGTGTCTTTTTCGGGGGCCATGTCCCATCTCAGGCCTCTTGGTATAAGGCCCTTTTTTATGTAGATCTCTAAGGTGTGGATGTGCCAACGGAGTGCTAATTCTTTATGTAGAAGGTGATCGACAGTCTTGAAAAGGTCATCAAATCCTTTTGTGATTTCAACCATTTCTTCTTCTTCTTCTATTTCTATTCCTGATTTGTTGAATTCTTTTCTGAGTTGAGAGATATCCATTAACTGTTGCTACTGTATCCTGTAGGATACTGTAGGTTTGGTAGTCTAGAAGAAGAAGTCTATGTTAGAACAGATTAGCCCATCTACATTTCTCCCAGGGAATACAGGTTTTTCCTTCAAGTAGGAGCTGCTCAAATTATCTAATTGCACTTTCCTCAATCCAGCTCCTGCAAATCAAGACTTCAAATATTGATGCTGATATTTGGGATGCCCCCTGTTCAAAGGCAAAGACTGGCTGCTTTAAAAGTGAAAAAGTGACTTTTTGTGTTTTTGTGTTAATAGACAGGTCCTCTTAAAATATTAATGCTAGCACGCTTTTTAAAGAATGACACCAGGAAAGGGAAAAGCTAAATAGGCAAGTGTGTTATTAACGCTAAATAGGCTTGAAAGCTAATGCAAACACTTTAAACTGTCTGTTCCTTGTTCTATCTATCTCTCCCTCGCTGTATCTATCTCTCTATCTGTCTGTCCGTCCGTCCGTCCGTCCGTCTGTCTATCTATCTATCTGTCCCTCTCTCCCTGATTGATCCGCTCTGGCCGCAATACAGTGCGGAAATGAGCTTCCACAAAATGTCCGCCGCTTATATATGGCTGTGACATCATCGGGAAGCCTGGCTGCTGATAAGTAGCATGTGACGCCTACCCAGGATTCCTTGCCCCAAGGGACATGTCCCGACATGTGGATCCACCATTTTAGATTGCCTGGATAGTAGTAAATGGAGTTTTAAAGAAGCGATTCGAGTGATCGAATTGCGGCGAAATTCGGAATCGTTACGAATCAAATTTTTCCTGAAATTCGCAACGAATTCGGGTTCGTCAGATTCGATTCGCTCATCTCTATTTACGATTAATAACTATGTCCGAGTCTCTAGGGTTCCCTAGCAAGGAGTTGAATTTGTCTGACACAGCGGACCGCAGTTGGTTTGAAGGTATTGATTCTGGGATGCCCCTCAGTTTCAGGTTGTTATGCCTGTCTCTAAGTCGTCAGACTGTATGATGACATCCGTGAGTTGCTGTTTCTGGCTGCGGGATGCCCGCTCTAACTCAGAGAATCTTTCTTCATGGTTTGCGCTGGAGATTTCCAGGGAGGCTACACTGGTGTCCAGCGCTGATGTTTGCTGCTGGAGGTCCTCTAGCTCTGTGAGAATGTCCCATGACGTTTGGCTCTGCCGGAGGGCTGTTTGCAGCTGACCCCTAGGTGTGTCAGAGGGACCCTCTCCTGGGTCCATCCTTTTCCAGGGCCTCTCTTGTGGGCCAAATCTCCCCTGTAAGTCCTCCTCAGAACCAGAGGACCAGGCCATAGGCGGTGTGTGGCTGGGTGGCAAGGTAGGGCTGTGTATTGGTGACCATTCAAGTCCACCGGTCTCCTTATGGGCATCCCACGTTGGGTGGACAACATCTGTAAGGGGATAGGATCTGCTAGGGGTGCTACCAGAGGGAGGGTTGGGGCATTGTATTATCAGCCGATTTGGTAGGAGAGACTGGATGTGCTGGCTCCCCTCCCTCCCTGCCTCTGTTGTAAATGCCACTTTCGCTGCCTGTGTGGGTGGCTCATTCACATTGTCCTGGTCAGAACTGGTGTGCGAGGGGGAAACCCCTTCTCTTGCAGAGCATGCCCCCCGATCCACGTGGCAGCAGAAGCTCCGACTGTGCACCTGACAGTAAATGCTATGCAGATGGGCAGAGATGAGTTGTATTATATACCCAGTAAATTCTATGTAGATGGGCAGAGATGAGTTGTATTATATACCCAGTGAATGCAATACAAATGGGTACAGATGAGTTGTATTAAATGTCCAGATGTATTAAATGTGCCCCAGCAGCTGCTTGTCCTTGGAGTACAATGGGGAGAACAGGCAGATGTGCTTTTATGTGCCTCCCTATCTGTCCCTCCAGCCAGCACCACCGACTTTCACTACCTAGCTGTCCTAAAAAGGACAGTTTTGTCGCCTCCTCACTGTCCCTCACTCCAGCAACCTTCTCTCCCTAACAATCAGTGATTTCTAGATGTAAAATGCTGGTTGATTGGCTGCTGAGGGGTGGCACGGGAGGTGGGGCTATGTATTCCAGGGAGGGTGTAGGTCTGTTTAAAAGAGTACCAATACTGCTTGGAAAGCATTTCCCTGTGGTACAGACTTCCCCTGCTGCTTGATTTAATGCCCCAGGACCCAGCATTTTTTATTTTTGGCCCCATAAAACCATAATTTCTGGTCATGGGGGGGCAGGCTCTATACAGCCTACATTTTGACTGGGCCTCCCGTATCCTTTATTGTGCTAACTGGGCCTCTATCATATATAGGTTGGGGGGAGGGATCATCTGCTTTACCTCATTCCCGCGAAATGCATTTTCAGTTCCTCCCACATGAAAACAATAATTCATTCCTCTGATATAACTGTAAAAGATAAATAAATCAATTCCCTATAGAACCAGACAGTATGCAATCCATGCTGCTATTCTCACCATAATTAAATCAATTCCCCTAATAAATAAATAAATCTATAATTATTCTTTGAATAAAGATCCAGCATGCCACCACCTACCCCACATAAATACATATTCCATTCCCAACATTCTCATTAAAGTGGGGCAAAAACCTGCCGTAGAGTCTAAAAGACTCTAGAGCTGGATGAATCCCCCTGAGTAATACAACCAAAAGTTTCAGGGCTAGGTCAAGTCCTGATTAGTAACCATCAGACCCAGCGTACCAACCACACCTCTATATACTTTAGGTTATTTAATAAAACATTCTTTATTTTGAAAATTCATTAAAAATTTCAAGATATAACAAGACAAACAAGATATGACATACATTGGGTTTGTGCAATTTCCCATTCATTTGATATACCAAGCTTATTTACATAGTAGACATATTTGCTTCTCAAAAACATACATTTATATACACAAAAATGGGGGGAAGCCCAAATACCCCCATGTAATATCTGACCAAAGATTTTACTATTGCACACACAAATAGTATTAAAAAAGTAATATTTTAATAATTTGATTCCTATATACAATTATAACACAGACATATACAAATCTAAAAAACATATAAGACAACTGTAATATCCTAATCTGCCACCGGGGGGCATGGGTGTGCCATAATATAAAATCATCCAGTAATGCTAACCTGTGTGCCCAAAGCAATAAAAATGTAACACCTAAAACTAACTATAACTATATACAATCAAATTTACAATAAAGTGCTATGTGCCAAAGTGCATCAATCTCATATAGAACAAAGACAATAATTCAAAACATCAAATCTGTGATCCCAATCTCAGGAGACATAAATCAATAGCAAAAACAATCAATGAAAACTTATCTCAAACTGGATGATGGTGACACCTCAGCCCCCCGTTCAGCGAGCCCACGCGTTCCGAGACGCTGGGTCTCTTCCTCAGGGCAGTAGAGTGGCTGACTGGGTAGCAGCTCCCATGGTGGTTTTATACCCACCCCACCTCGTTCCCCCGCCGCCGTTAATGGAAAGCCGGTGTGTCGTGGGCGCGCTCCGGCCGGAAACGCGTCACACGACCTCCGGCGGAAATGACGTCACATGCGCTCCAACCTGGAGCGCGGAAGTGTGTACAGACAGAGCAGAGGGCTCACAGCTCGCGCTGCAGTCGGAAGGCGAGCCCTGCTCAGGTGGATAATGGCGGCGCGGGACTGGGAACGCGGTAGGTGAGTACCACCCGGTGGGGGCCGCACTCAGTTCCTAATACAATAAATTTTATAGGACCATACAGTGACACTACTATACAAATGGTCTATAAACAATATATAATCAATATACATCAACTATAGATATCCATCTATACATCATATACAACAAATACATAGAATGATCGGCGTCATAATCTATATACATTTTATATACACACTTTAATGCATTCAAAAAGGTCTGCCTTATTTTTGGTACAGGGGGAGTGGCTGGTAATATAATCATTATACTGGAAGCCTGCTCCACATGACATTCTCATCTCAGTCTAAACTAGGCACAGAATAACAGGCTGTAACCACAATAATCCTTTAGGGGGTGCTCCCATTCCTGGGTAGGCTGATACACGCTGGTGGTGGTTGCACTATAGGGTATGTGGGTTGGGTGGGATGGTTAGAGGGGGGTTCGGTGTGCGTTTTTTTCGGGGGGGTTGGGTGTTTGGTGGGGGGGTGGGGGGGCGGGGGGGGGGGGGTGTGTGGGGGTTTGTGTGGGGGGGGGGGGGTGTCATGTCTGGGGGGGGGTGGTAGTTGGTCACTTGTTGCAGATTGATTAGAGGTCTCAGTGTTTTCAGTTGTTTTTGGTATATGGCCCTGGATAAGATGGGGCTTTACACCATTCTATACACATTTTTTGTTTTCACAATTGATTATTTCATAAGGTTGGCACATTATACCAATTGTGCACTCATATGGTTCACGGTGTTGTTATTTGATCACACGGCTTATGGTGTTGGTGATTCTAATATATGTACACATTTATTTTAGTTATATGGATCCCCTGCGCGTCCGTTACGGGTGTCTGCATCATAGGATGAGATGGAGTCCTGAATAGGGTTGCCCCCACCCTGAGGCCGGCACTGGGCGTATTACAACTACCCTTCGGATGGAGCAGCATGAGAATACCCAGCTTGAAAATGGAAGGAATCTGGGATGTTTTCAGTGGCCCTGCTTATGTGGTTCCCGGCTTTGGGTGACTAGCTCACCGTGTCCCTCATCTGGTCCCTCTTTCATACCTCTGTCCCTATTTATCTGTCTGTGTTTCTTTCCCCCCCCCTCCCCCCCCCCTTCCTTTTCCCCTCCCTCCCCTCCTCCCCTTCCCTTTTGGATTATACTGCTGTCCTTTTTTTACAGGATTATTGTGGTTACAGCCTGTTATTCTGTGCCTAGTTTAGACTGAGATGAGAATGTCATGTGGAGCAGGCTTCCAGTATAATGATTATATTACCAGCCACTCCCCCTGTACCAAAAATAAGGCAGACCTTTTTGAATGCATTAAAGTGTGTATATAAAATGTATATAGATTATGACGCCGATCATTCTATGTATTTGTTGTATATGATGTATAGATGGATATCTATAGTTGATGTATATTGATTATATATTGTTTATAGACCATTTGTATAGTAGTGTCACTGTATGGTCCTATAAAATTTATTGTATTAGGAACTGAGTGCGGCCCCCACCGGGTGGTACTCACCTACCGCGTTCCCAGTCCCGCGCCGCCATTATCCACCTGAGCAGGGCTCGCCTTCCGACTGCAGCGCGAGCTGTGAGCCCTCTGCTCTGTCTGTACACACTTCCGCGCTCCAGGTTGGAGCGCATGTGACGTCATTTCCGCCGGAGGTCGTGTGACGCGTTTCCGGCCGGAGCGCGCCCACGACACACCGGCTTTCCATTAACGGCGGCGGGGGAACGAGGTGGGGTGGGTATAAAACCACCATGGGAGCTGCTACCCAGTCAGCCACTCTACTGCCCTGAGGAAGAGACCCAGCGTCTCGGAACGCGTGGGCTCGCTGAACGGGGGGCTGAGGTGTCACCATCATCCAGTTTGAGATAAGTTTTCATTGATTGTTTTTGCTATTGATTTATGTCTCCTGAGATTGGGATCACAGATTTGATGTTTTGAATTATTGTCTTTGTTCTATATGAGATTGATGCACTTTGGCACATAGCACTTTATTGTAAATTTGATTGTATATAGTTATAGTTAGTTTTAGGTGTTACATTTTTATTGCTTTGGGCACACAGGTTAGCATTACTGGATGATTTTATATTATGGCACACCCATGCCCCCCGGTGGCAGATTAGGATATTACAGTTGTCTTATATGTTTTTTAGATTTGTATATGTCTGTGTTATAATTGTATATAGGAATCAAATTATTAAAATATTACTTTTTTAATACTATTTGTGTGTGCAATAGTAAAATCTTTGGTCAGATATTACATGGGGGTATTTGGGCTTCCCCCCATTTTTGTGTAGTTAAATTCATGTAATACCAAAGTAGTGCACCACAGTGTTACGAGTTAAAAAGTGGGTGCCACCTCATTCACACACCCCCCATTAGGTGGGTAGTTTCTTTTTTGTTATACATTTATATACAACACTGTTATTTTAGTACAATTTCTAAAAACCAAAATGGCTATTGTTTTGTCTTACTGGTCCGGTGATTGGCCAGACAGGGCAGCACATAGCACACTGGAATATTTTTTGCAATTAAACCAAACCCAGGATTTCTAAATATCCAGAGTTATGGTCCTTGCCCCCGTGGAATCCCGATTTTGGATGCCCTGCTATGTGAGACCCCCGATTTGCCTGTAAAATGTGCTTGACCACTGATTCAATGGCGCATGCCCGGGCACACATGCCCGGCACATCAGCATGCTCAGTTCTATTTGGCTTCTCTTAGATGACCAAAGGTCTCATCGGCTAAAGCATGAATGGAGATGAGCGCGCCGCATCTCCGCTGAACCCAAGCTGGGGGTGTGCCTGTGCTGACCATTAACAAATGGCACATGCCTGGCTAAAGGCATAGCACAGCATGACCACAGCCCGTGTATGTGTCATTTGATCGGTGATTAGGTATGTGTTACCGGGGATCCTGGGGGTGTCACACAGCGGGGAATCCCAAATCAGGCGCACTTTAATGCAAGGCATAGAACTATGTCTACAGAGCCCTGCATAGGGAGCAGGCGGCACCCCTGGTTTCTCTCTGGCTGATAAGTGTGATTTCCAGTATTTTCCAGATCTTCACTTATATTTCTGGGTTTGTTGATGTATGAGCTGCCATGATGAAGACATTGACAACAAAATCAGCCCACCCTGGCTTGACTGGGGACAGAATGTAGATATAAGGGTTGATTCAGCACCAGTCAGTTGAGAAAAGTCATTCCTTTTTTTAGGAGAGAAAACTTCCTCTCACTTTCATTGTCTACCTTGCGGCTGATTCAGCAACCGGATGTAATTTTTCATCTGGTGCTATATGAGCTCCAAGGTAGATAATGAAAGTGAGAGGAAGTTTTCTCATCTAAAAAAAAGGAGTGACTTTTCTCACCTGGTGCTGAATAGACCTTCTGGAGAGATTATTTCTGCTGTCAGTCACATCAGATGGTATGGATTTGATATATCCACAGCTCATAGCTCCAGTGCTAAGACACCACAGCTCGCACACCTCTTATATTATTACCAGAGATTAAAGCTGATCTAAATGTTTCTGCCCTATATCCTTCCAGCTGAACCTAAAGATGAAGAATAGAGACCAGTGTATCTGTGGGAACCTGGGGAGAGACCCGGTTGACTCTAGCAGAAGAGGAAGACTCTGCCAATCAGCTATGGGGTGTCTGCTTTATGCACCCCTGGATGGTCGATTGGAGTCAATGTGAAGGGACTGACTCATGGAATTCCCAAGGCGTTGGCCTGTGGTTTGGTCCCACAGGGGACCAGCTAGGTTGCATTGAAATGTCTAGGGCTGTCATCAGAGTTGCCTGGATCCCCCTCCCCTTGCTGCCCTGCCTTGATGACGGCCCTAAAATGCCCTATTGCACTGATGCTAATGGTCTAGGGGGTCATGCATGGGGTGGGTTTCAGCAGGTATTCCCCAGTTTTGCATGACTGGTAGTTCCCAGTGGTAGTCAGGGAGAAGCAGAGCCCCAGGCTGGCACAAATCAGTAGAGGGTGTACAGTCCCTTAACCCCCTGAGTGATCTCCTTGTGCCGAGCCCAGAATACCCACCTAGATACCGCCACTGCTTGGGAGACATCGGCCCTGCACTCCCACAGAGAGTGCCAGCCCCGCTGCCCGCCAAGATGCTTGCTCTGCTACATGTCGAAATGCTGGCCACACTGATGCCCACCCCGGCAGCTTAGTGAGATGTCCCTGCCCAATCCCCAAGCCCTCCTGCTCAGACCCTACCTGGCCATCCACCCACCCACCTATTTGCCTGTCACCTACTTGCCTGAATAACAGCCCAGCCACCCATCTGTCCATCCATCCATTCATCCAACCACCCACCTACCTGCCTGCTTGCTTTTCTATCTGTCTGACCACCCAGCCACCTTCCTGTCAATCCGCTCACTAACCTACCTGACCGATCAGCCAGCTACCCACGCACATGTCTGCTGCCAACCGACCTACCTGCTACCTACCTCCTACCCTTCTGTGTGCCCACCAACCCGCCTGCTTCCCACTTACCTGCCTGCCTGCCCACCCACCTACCTGCCTGAGTGCTCAAACAATCCATGAGCTCACCCACCCACCTATCCTTCCATCTGCCCACCCTACCTACCCAAACACGCCCACCCACTTGTCTGATTGCCCAGCCAGCTACCTGCCTTACCGCCCAACCACCTACCCATTAGTCCACTCTCCTACCTCCCTACCAATCCACCCACCTACCTACCTACCAATCCACCCACCTACCTACCTGCCTGCCCACCCACCCTCCTACCCATCTGTCCGCCCACCTACCTGAATTTAAGAGTTATGCACCATATTTAGATCTGCAATAGAAAAATAAAATTTTCATGAGTGCTTGTTCAATTTTTATTGCAAATGGTCACAAGGTTTTAATACTTGGGAGTTGAGATAATGAAATCTCCCGATGCTGAAGGTGAGGAATAGACTGCCACTGGGGGTGCTGGGATGTAGTAACTTAATTAAAGTTATTCTTCTGCTTAAGTTCCTGTACATCCTCAGGCATATCCTGGCTCCTATACCAAACGCTTTCTTTAAAGATATACACAGCCGGTTTGTTGCTTTTAGGTGGGGGTCAGCCAAGCCAGGGTCAGAATGAGGACACTGCAAAAACTGCATGCTGCTGCAGATCTGGATATCTTAAGGGTTGAATGACCAGGTAGAGGAAGAGGCTACCCACAGTTGAACATATTCAGGTGCACTGTGTCAGGGGGGTGTGCTGGCCTACCTTCTGGCACCTTCGCTGCAGCGTACAACAAGCTCGCAGTGCAGGTATAGAGGGAAGTAGGGGGAATTATGGGAAGTGAGAAGTTGTTTGATCATACCCCTATATGGCACAGCTGTGCTCTGAAATGAATGTATCCTTTTTATGGTGCGGATAGCTGGCAGAAAAAGGGGCTGCATTGTCTGGGGCAGGTTCTGGAGGGAGGTGGCTGGGTCTGGAGGGCAGTCAGTTGTTTTACTACATGAAGCTTCGGCATTGCCTGCAAACCCAATTTAGGGATAGGGTCCCAATGCTAATACCGCATGGGGGGAATCAACTGATCCTGGCTCAGGAGTGGAGGGGAGCTATCTCCTTTTATTATGGCTCTTTACAGGAACAGGCTGCTGTGATGGAAAAGGCAGCCCTGCTGAGTAGGTGGAAGGAAAATATACCCAGAGGAGGAGTAGGTAAAGTCATTGGAGTCATCTGAAGGTGTCTCCTGTGGCTAATAACAAACCTAAGGCTAGGATGAATAGCCGATGTTCCTCTTGTTGCCCAAGTATGGAATGGAAGGGGCAAATATCTGGCATTTTGTGTGGGCTTGTCCTAGGATAGTAGATTTTCTAGAGAAAAGTTGTGATGATACCTTATAGGGTGAGGGAGTTGAGTCTGAGTTGTGAACCCTCAGCCTGCCTCTTACAGATACCAGACGAGGATTGGGACTCTCACTGTCAAACGTTCCTACGGTTAGCACTGTTCTATGCACTGTTCTAAAATTGAATGGCACTTTTGAACTGCTATCTACTTAAGCAAAAATTATTGTTTAAGTGGATGGCAGAGGAGGCCCCCACAGTGGATGCTCTCATTAATACATGGCTCCCACTTTTTGCAGTGCATTACAATAGTAGGGGGTGTGAAGACAACGTGATAGTGACCTGATCAGCATGGGTAGGGATTATTTGCGACCTAACATTAGACAGGGACAGCAGAATTAGTAATCTCTTTTAGCTATATGGGGGGTGGGGGGGGGGACCGCACTGAGGAAGGGGTATGAGTTGTGGAATTAATCAAATTAGTTTAAAAAGAAATAAAAAAAAACAAAGAAAGCTTAGTTATGAAAAAAAGAGTTAGAATAAAAGAAGCTTTGAAAAGATAAGTTAGCCTACATACATCTTGGATTAATGTAAGATAACCACGCGACACTGTATAGAAAGTTCAGAGCTCGACGTGTTATAGAGTCCTTCTTAGTAATCTAGATGCAAAAAAAATGATGTAGTACACAGAGCTCCAAGTCAACAAGGATAAAGTATTTTTACTCTCCGTTTAAGATATTCCCGCGGTGCAGAAGAATATTCACACTGTGCATAATCCGCCACCATTTATGTAAAATTCTTACCAAAGCCTATGGTCAGAAGGGCATATATATTATCAAGTTGTTTTCCAGAACGATGTTAAACCCAAAGAAGCATAAGCGTCCAAAATGCATCCAAATTGGTCTCCACGCAATAGTATTTCAACACAGAGGAGTATCCATAGGTGGTAGCATGCAAACAAAATAAAAAAATATCTAGTGCAATACCTTCTAAAGTTCACAGAGAATTTAATGGGTATAATACGCACTTACAAGATATAAAATTTGATGAGCTTAAAAACAAGGCAAGGCTCGAGTTCAAGGCCCCTTCAGGGATGAAACGCGTAGGATTTCGGCCACTCGAGAGATCTCATCTATGCGGACATCGCTCTATGATACTCAGGCAGAGGATTTAAAGTAAAAGGTTATGTGACTTGCTGAATCAACTTTGCTTTGTTTTTAAGCTCATCAAATTTTATATCTTGTAAGTGCATATTATACCCATTAAATTCTCTGTGAACTTTAGAAGGTATTGCACTAGATATTTTTTTATTTTGTTTTCATGCTACCACCTATGGATACTCCTCTGTGTTGAAATACTATTGCGTGGAGACCAATTTGGATGCATTTTGGACGCTTATGCTTCTTTGGGTTTAACATCATTCTGGAAAACATCTTGATAATGTATATGCCCTTCTGACCATAGGCTTTGGTAAGAATTTTGCATAAACGGTGGCGGATCATGCACAGTGTGAATATTTATCTGCACCGTGGGAATATCTTAAACGGAGAGTAAAAAGACTTTATCCTGGTTGTCGACTTGGAGGTCTGTGTATTACATTATTTTATTTTAGCCTACATACATACATACTGACTTTCTCAAACATGACTATTGTATTTTGTAATTTGGCCAGAAGATGTCACTATGGCACAATGAGTGGATGAGAGTCTGAGGTAAACTGCAGGGCGAACACATCCTGTATTGTATAGGCCAAGAAATAAATAATTAAAAAGGACCAAAAGTTTTTTTCTCCAGTAACTATTATTGTGTATCAAGAGAACAATAACATGACAGCATTACAAAAGATGCAGGCTGTAGGTTGTTAATAATTCCAGCACACATGAGGTGCCATCAAATGTCTGCTACAATACAGTTAAGTTGTTTTTGCCCCGACCAGGAGTCTCTGCTTTTTTTTTTACTTTACACTTATACCTTTTTACTGCACTTCTGTTACAGTACACCAACCTATAGCCTAGTAAAATACAGAGTAATAACATAGTGGGGGGTGGTGAAGACATCAGAATAGAATACGTAGTATGAAAGAAAAGTCAAATAGGGCATTTACAGGCCAATCCTACAGCCCAACATATCTTACAATAATATCCTCCTTACCTTGCACGACACCTGGAATATTTTATTCATGGCGCTCAAATTATAGAGAACAGATGATGAAAGTCAATATTGGTTCGCTGATCCTGTATCTGATCCTATATCTGGATTTGAAGCTGAAACCAATCTCTGGTGATTGCCTGGTTGCCATGAATGGAAAAGGCCCCTTTCATAGTTGCACCTGATATTTGTTTCAGTTACTGTTTAGGTGGGAAATCTGAATTGGTTTGAAGGTAGCCAAACTAGAACAGAAACAGCAACAGCAACAGCAAGCACAAATGCTTAGGTGTGAAAGGGGTCAGATGCAGCAGAAAAAAATAACTGACATTGCTGGTTTGATCCTATAAAGTCCTGCAACTCCATTAAAAAAACTACGGTCTGATCACCCTCAGCCCCAGGGCTTTCTGATTTGGAATGCTCCTCTAAGAAAACAGAAAAAGGAAGCCTGAATTATGGCAAATCTATTCACTGAGTCCATTCTCCTGCTCCCATCTTGTGCCCCACTTAACTGCTGGTGGAGGTGTCTATATGATACTGGGGGTCTCATCCAGATGTTCAGAGTACCCTTCTTCCAGCTAATTAATTTCATCCAGGGGAGGTCAACATTAGTGTTAGTTTTTTCCCAATGTTACCACACAGCCCCCAGGGCCCCAAACTTTACTCTGGTTTCACCCTCCTCCCCCAGCCTGCCCCTTGCCCTTTGCCTATTAAGCTTACTCTTTTACCTCATCACTGTCTGCACTCTGCTCCCTTGGTGGCTGGCTGGTGGGTAGGCACCTCCTTGATGTTGCATCGGTTGTAGGCAAACCAGAGAGGCCAGCTGTGGCTGCAGGTGCCAGATCTTGCTGGTGATTTGCTGCTGGCTGGGGTGTTGCTGCAAAGTCAAGATAAATGCGCTGGTAGTTTGATCTTAACAGTATATGTGCCCCTTCAAAACCCCTACAAGGGATACACACTGGGCCCCACATCGAAGTGGGCCCTAAATTTTGGTCTGCTCACACCCATGTTAGGGGTTACATGGAAAGATTGCCTAATACTCTTGGTGTGTGTTGTCACACAACATATGTTGGCCAGTCAAGCCTCAAAATTGTCTGTGCATGTGGGATCTTAGGCTGGTGGGTGGGGTGTTTGGTTGCCATCCTCCCCCCCCCCCGTGCCAAGCTACAATTCGCTATCAAGTCTTACCACTGGTGGGCACAGGCCACCTATCGATGTCCATGGGGCCCGACACCCCCTGGTATCTGGTATTTGTTGGGATGGACCATCCCCAACACCCGCTCCTGTACAAGCAGCCCTCTGTTTGTTCACCACTTACCCCCTCAGCCTGTCATCCCTGGATTCTGGCTCCCAGCCCGCCTGGCCTTTCAACGTTACAGGCCCACAGTACTTTACTGCCACTGTCACATGGACTACTCTGGCATGTTTGTATGCAACACAGGGGTGCCTAAGTGATTTATGTTCGACATTTCTATGCAATCTGCTACTACTGTGGGATGGGAGAGCTGGCTTCACATTGTTGCGGGCCACAGTCAGTCAGCCCTATCCAACAGTAATAGTGGAGTGAAGATTTATGCGCGCCTTTTGCCCTAAGTGCATCTGCACTTGCAGTCCGCTAATACTGTGGGATGGGAGAGCCAGATTTTGTTAGCATTGGCATACACTAGCAAATACAAGGCTTGGGTGCTTGCACTGTCTCTGGGGCGTACATTTGGAGCTTAAGGAGATGCAAACAGAGGACATAACACACATGTGCATAATATAACACACGTGCACACGTGCATAAAGAGGATGTTGGTAGAGGAAGTGGCAGCCCTTGTGAGTGGTGAGGGAACGTCACCTTACACCTTCACCCAAATAATGCAGCACTGGTCGGACCTCAAACGGAGAAAGTGGCCCTGTACGTGGTGATGACCCACCCGAAACGGAGTCTCAGGTGGGTGTCAAACCAGAGAAGCACCAGGTTCTTTACCTCTACAGACCCTGAAGAAGGGATGGCACCATGGAGGAGGATGGCCCCCTAAAAATATGTGTCAACCATTTTGGGTAAGTATGTAAAAATGTGCGTACATGTACAGGCACATATGTGGACAAACAAGTGATAATACATATTTTTTCTCTTTGCAGGTGCCATGTTGGTCCCACAAACAATTTTAAAAATGATATATATATATATATATATATATATATATATATATATATATAGATATATATGTAACTATATTAAAATTCGATTCTGCGTGGTGGTGTGTTTTCTATGCAACTACATAAAGCAGATGGAAACCAAACAGCAGTGTAAAACAGAACACCAAAACAGAAGGTGGACGATGTAGGAGGAGTAACAGTGGGTAGAAGCAGATGACATGGCAACCAAGGTACAAAGGTAAGAATGTGCAAGGAAAATGCAGATTTCATGGGATGCCTAGATTCCAGTAGGGGGGAGACGGTAAGTATGTGCAAGGACATGCAGACTACCATGGGTACACTGGCGGCACACTGGCAGCACCTTAAAATAGCTGTTAAAAACAAAAGCCACCAAGGGACACGGCGCAATGGGATCCACCGTAAGTTACATCCGAAAACTCGGCTTCCGAGACTACTTAGGCTGCAAACACTGTAAATGCTCTGATAAACTGTATGCGTATGAAAAGCAGATATGGCCACTTACACATGAACAAAATGTTCTCAGAACACGGCTGTCAATGATAAAACGTTTGCAATTTCCCGGTTTCTGAGATCAGTTCTCTCAGGCTTAGGCCAGTTTACTTCACTTGCCATAAAACTGTAATGAAAAATTGTAACGTTCTTAGCATAGAAAGCATACGCACATATTTTGATCTATCACAGCTATTATTTCCTCCCTTTTTTCAAGTGTTTCTTCTTTGGTAAAAAAAAACAACTTCTTTGGCTGTGCTTAACATTAATAATAAATATTTTTTTAAAACCCCCATTTTGTAAATTGCAGCACCTTTTTAAATTTCCAGTGCTAAAACCTTCAGGGGGTATTGGATAAATCATTTTTAAAGCTTATTTCAGGGGCCATTACAAACCAGACCTTCCCAAACCTAAAAACCTATTGATAGCAAAGGGACATAATCTCAGCAGACCTGACGCCATCGTCTATGATGTACAGCCATACTACTTTCATTCAACACTCAAGAGTTTAACAAAATATCAATGCATCATTTATGCCGTTTGTATGTCAACAATGCTGTTCCTTATGCAGAATGAGGGAAGCCCCAGAGGACCCCAAACGATGACATGAAACCAGTAAAAATAAATAACTTTGCATTTTGCAAGACTCACCATTGCTGATTGATGCTTCCCAAGCCTGTGATAACTTTCCTCTTTCTTGAGCTTAGGGACAGGTGTGTTTTTTTATCTGAGACGCCGCACAAAAATAGATCAGAACTTCATCATTTTTTCTGGTTAAATATAAAATAACACAAATTTTGAAGGCAATTTTAGGTTTTATGTTTATGTAGTTAGTGTTATTTTTTTTGTATATAATTTTACAAAGCATTAAAGTCATTCCCAGGGAAATAAGAATAGTAACAAGCAGGGCCGGAATAGAAGGGGGAAGCAAGGGGCGCCACCCCGGGGCCTCCACCACTTGCCTGCAAAGCGGGCCTCCACCAACCTTTGAGATATGGTCTGGTCCAGGAGGTTTTTCACTCTTTGGTTTGACGGGCCATGGGGCCGGCAACAAAACTATCAGCGGCAGTGGGTCCCCCCCGTGCCTGGAAAATACTTTTTTTGTATTTGCAAATCTGCAGCCAAAGCCACCACAGGGCAGGATGGATGCTACAGGGATGGATGAGTGCTGCAGAGCTGTCAATTGGTGGTCGCTCACTGCACATAAGGCATCAAGCACAGCCGCTCACAGCTCAATGCAGGGAACTGTTTTCTGCTGGACCAGCTGGGCGAATACATCCCCCCCCCCAGAATGGCAAAGCAAGAGTTCCTGAACAGCACACATCCTCACAAGGGTGGCACAAGGGACTTCATCTGATGTTGCACTAAGTGGGAGGGTGCCAGACAACCACCAATCAGTTACTTGGCTGAGCTATTATCCTAAAGGAAAAATATACTGTATCTATGGCCTAAACCAAATTTTGTACCAAGGGGCCTCCACCACACCTAATGTGGCTCTGGTAACAAGTGGTCTGGAAGTAGCAACTGCAACAAAAACTATTTATTTATCTGCATTTTAGGCATTTACAGTGGGTAAAAAGCGCCAGAAGGGTAACCGTCATCCAGATTTGTTTATATTTGGGTATGTTCCTTTTATCATATAAGATGGGACCCCAACCTTTTAGGTGCAGCCGAACTCTTTATACTTGAGTTACTCCTTGTAGGACATGTATCTTGGAAGGCTATGAAAAATATATTTTCCAAGGCATAGATTTCTCGGTTCTCCCCCTTTTAGAACCCTGTCAATATTCATTTGTTATCACAATTTAACGCACTGGTTAGACTACAGGTATGTAACAATCTGTCCCATTGTTATGTAATAAGGTTTACTGTTCCCCTGCTCATATATGCAATTATACAATAAGGAAAACATGTTGATGCCATGCAATGCATAAAGCCAAGCAGATATACTGTATCTGTATAATAAAAAAGGAATTAGGAAACGCTATCTTGACTTTGGGCATGGAAATTTGTTAGTGTTACACAGGCTAGTATGACTATCTGACCACAAAAATGATTTTGTTACTGGCAGTTTTGCCAGACAAGCACTGGAAATAAAAATGTTTTAGCTGATATAAGAGATGTGATAACTCAGATAACCTTTCTTTACAACGGCTGTGAGCAGAAAACCTCAAGCTACCTACAACCTACAACATCAGACCTACCCAGTGTTAGTATTTTTTTTATTTTGCTTGGTAAGTTTATATATAAAAGTAGAGATCCTTACTGAAAACATCAGATCTTCTGATCTCCACTCAGAAAGGAAAGAACACCACCACTGTGTCTGTTTCAAGCAGCAACACTCCAGTGTTTTAGGGTCACAATTTAAGCTTCCCAAGCTAGTCCAAAACCTGTGGAGTGGCATCAGAGCTTAAAGAAAGCCAGAGGGTACATTCCTCCAGCATGTCTACCACAGAAATACAGGTCTGAAAAACTGTTGCCTGAAACAGACAGGTATTGGTGAGCAAGAACTGGAGCCAGAAGGGATCTGCTTGAGCTCTGCATATTAACAGTGAGTATCCACTTGTGCCATGCCTATGAACTTTGTGGTCTAAAGGGAACCAATTTCACTCAGTTAATTGAAGGATCTTTGGATATCTGCTTGTTGTCTGTCTTATGTTTTAGGAGTCAAGTTTGGAAAGCTTGCCTTTTGTTGGGTTTGTGGCCTTCAAGGATCCCGTAGTCTTTCATAATTTGGAGACATGGAATATTTTTAGACCCACCTCATGGAGGGTAGCACTAACTGGAGTGGGACATACCAAACATGTTGTTTGCATGAAGGCCATCATTTGTAATAATTCCATTCCCAATCCAAGGTCCATTTGAACAATGTATGAAGAGGAATGTATGAGACAACCTATACCAAGCCAAGCAGTTTGGACTGTCTGCTGTATAGACTGCTCATACTAAACAGATCACTCCGAAATGCTCTGTTGGGGGTTTCCATGTAGAAATAAAAATCATAACCATATCTGTGAAGTAACTTCTATGAGGCATAAAACACTTTAGGGTAATACTGTATATCTAACCTTACATCTCAATGCCTTTTCAAGTGGTGATACCCAAATGGATGGATGTCAAAAGATTACATTTCTCTAATTTAGATATTTTGCATTTGTTTTTTTACCTTACTAGCAGTCGGCAACTGTATAAGCAGTCAAACGGAAAAAGATAGATGGCAGCTAGAAAACTATTTTACAAAGAAGGTCATAAATAGCACCCTCTGCCCTGGCAGGCTTCCTTTAAAATTGCTGCCTCTTATTCATTTTCACCAATATGACCTCATGCAAATGTATCAGATTTAACTAATGTGATATAACAACGACATTGCTTACACTAGTGGCTGTACAGCCCTTCTGTGAGCGCCGTCTGTTCTCCTAATAGAAGAATATTTTTCTTTGATTGGAGTACTGCCAAGAGGTGTTAATTAAAAGTTCAATTACTAGCTGAGGTTAAATGTACTGCACCATTCATTAACTTTCATTCACTTTTCAAATTAGGAATAAAACTAGCCATCCCAAATACTTTCACTGACAATTATTTCATATTTAATGAAAAAGTAAAGGGATTGAAATACTTTGATAATTAAAATAGTGTCACCCAAAAAAACTTGAGCTGTCCTCATTTTTCATTTGAGGAACTGGGGGAGTTAATTCATCATCTCCAGCTCCCTTTTCTGGATGGCGGCACCAGCTGATAGACTTTGTTGCAGAGTGACAGTCCAACAATTCAGCCGTTTCCCCCTTGAGGCTTTCTCAAGTGGCCACCATTCAGATAACAAGTGGTATCTGCTCAATGCCTATTCCCGCATTTCCCCCAAATTGAAGCTAATTTAATTTCAAACAACTGGCTAAGGGGTATAAATGAGGATTAAGGGGGAAAAGAACATCTCGATTACTTTATAGAATTTTGCATGTGAATAGTTAAAAGGAAGGTCCACTTTCAATTGAATTTTTGAAAGTGTATATTTTTTGTGTGCCAAAATCATGCCCTGAAGGAGCTTTTTTATCTTATGTTATATTATCTTATGTTACCTTATGTTTGCAAATGTGTGTTTTATGGAAGCAGTTTTCACTAACTGCAATCTGTTGCTATTGAGAAACTATAACGCCACGTAGTACTATGTCGCATTAGGTGAACGCCATGCGCTGGTGAGCGCCTCTAATAGCGTCATGTAGCGTTGAATGTATTATTAGCGGTGGCGCTGTATGTTCTAAAGCAGCGTTATCCCATACATTTCAATTGTGTTTTTTTGCTTGTGTATTAATAATGTTTTAATTAATTATTTTTCTCAATTTTAGGATCAGATGATTGTGTGACCTCTGCTGCCCAGAAACCAAACACTTACCGTATTTTTCGCCATATAAGACGCACTTATTTTTCCCCAAAAGTGGGGGAAAAATGTCAGTGCGCCTTATCGGGCGAATGTAAAAAAAAAAAAAAAAAAACTCACCCGTTCTTGGCGCTCCCGCGTTGTCTGCCACACTGCGAGAGGCCAGAGGAGCGGCGGGGGCTCTGTCCTGGTCCCGCCGCTGCGATCGCTGTCTTTTCAGGCAGCGATGACAGCGGCGGGGCCAGAGACAGAGCCCCTGCCGCTCCTCCATCTGCTGCTCGCAGATGCACGCCCACCCTCTGCCCGGACCTTCGTGCTCGCATGTGCCCAGGAACAGCAGATGGAGGAGCGGCAGGGGCTCTGTCTCTGGCCCCGCCGCTGTCATCGCTGCCTGAAAAGACAGCGATCGCAGCGGCGGGGCCGGGACAGAGCCAGCTCGTGAATGGGGTGGGCATGGCCTGCGCCGCAGCGTCCCCATTCATGGAACCGGCCGATCAGCGCAGCGGTGTCAGCGGACAGGTGAGTTTAACTTTTTTTTTGATATACATGGCGCCTGCCTATACTAATGGGGGGAGGGGGGTGGGAATGGGGGGTGAGGGGCCACACAGCCTATTCTAATGGGGGGAGAGGGGCCACACAGTCTATACTAATGGGGGGAGGGGGATGCCACACAGCCTATACTAATGGGGGGAGGGGGATGCCACACAGCCTATGGGAATGGGGAGAGGGGGATGCCAAACAGCCTATGGGAATGGGGAGAGAGGGATGCCACACAGCCTATACTAATGGGGGGAGGGGGATGCCACACAGCCTATGGGAATGGGGAGAGGGGGATGCCACACAGCCTATGGGAATGGGAGGAGGGGGATGCCACACAGCTATGGGAATGGGGAGAGGGGGATGCCACACAGCCTATGGAAATGGGGGGAGGGGGATGCCACACAGCCTATGGGAATGGGGAGAGGGGGATGCCACACAGCCTATGGGAATGGGGGGAGGGGGATGCCACACAGCCTATGGGAATGGGGGGAGGGGGATGCCACACAGCCTATGGGAATGGGGAGAGGGGGATGCCACACAGCCTATGGGAATGGGGAGGGGGGGTAGCCGGACAGCCTATGGGAATGGGGGGAGGGGGATGCCACACAGCCTATGGGAATGGGGGGAGGGCGATGCCACACAGCCTATGGGAATGGGGAGAGAGGGATGCCACACAGCCTATACTAATGGGGGGAGGGGGATGCCACACAGCCTATACTAATGGGGGAGGGGATGCCACACAGCTTATACTAATGGGGGGAGGGGGGATGCCACACAGCCAATGGGAATGGGGGGAGAGGTGGATGCCACACAGCCTATGGGAATGGGGGGAGAGGGATGCCACACAGCCTATACTAATGGGGGGAGAGGGGTATGCCACACAGCCAATGGGTATATGGGGAATGGGAGGGGGGGATGCCACACTGGGTATACGGGGAATGGGATGGGGGCATGCTACACTGTCTATGGAATGGGGGCATCCCACACGGCCTATGGGAATGGGATAGGGGAATGCCACACTGTCTGTAATGGTGCGTTTTTGGTTCAAAACATTTTTTTTCTTATTTTCTTCCCCCAAATCCTAGGTGCGTCTTATGGGCAGGTGCGTCTTATAGGGCGAAAAGTACGGTATATTGTTATATTTTATGCAGAATTGTATGTGCAGGTCTGCCATTGCATTGTCATTGTTACAGTGTTAAAACAATGTCATTCCATGTGTTTTCGCTCTGGTGCTAGTGTATATACATTTAGAAACAGACTCTTTTCATATGTTTGATTTTCATAAATACGGGCTTCAGCGCTGAGTGCCGGACGCACATAACTGGCACTACCTATCGTTCGCTACAGCGTAGTCCTGTTGTTATATGTGGCTTTGCCCTGGGCGGCTTTTCCTCGGGGCGCTACATATTCATTGATTCAGGGAGAGCTTCAACAACGCCCTCCAGACATCACATTTATCAATGCAAAATAGGATACTACAGAGCCACTTGTCCAGCCACTGCGCTATGTTATAGCGCCCGACACCCGCTTGCAGCATCCACTGGCAGATGCTCTAAGCACCGCTACAGAGACGCTCAAATGGCAATACGTGGTGCTAGTCTTAAATCAGCCCCCAAGTCTGTACACCAAGATCACCATACCATTTCTTTTGGGCATGTGTAAGGTTGAGTAAGCTCCGTCATATCTGCAGTTCCCATTGCAGCTGTATTTTGTGCTGTATAGGACAAACTTGTCTCTTCTTGGTCTACCTACTTTGTGTACAGTTGTCAATAACAGATTGTGGTCAGTAAAAAACGATTCCATAAAACACACATTTGCTAACATAAGAAAAAATTTAATAAATATATCATCTCAAAACCTTGATGGCATCCCTTTGGCACAAAAATATATCCACTTGGGCTTGCTTGAAAACACGGGCTTCTTTTTCAAGATAAGTCACAATTTCCATTTCAGCATCAACTCAAATGCCCAGCAAAGCAAATCATGCTTTCTTCAGCAATAAGAAACACATATAATCCAGAGCTCACCCAGGAACAGTCATTTTAGGCAGACTTTGTTGCTGTCCAACTGAGCAGCAGGTCCCATCTAGACATGAGCGAACTTTTGAAAAATTTGATTTGGCCGATTCGCCGAATTTCCTGGGAAAAAATAGTTTCCATTCCGAATTTATTTGCAATGAATCGCTATTAAAAATGGCTATTTCTGGGCGTCCAAGAGCCTCCATAGGGTTGCAGAACGTTTTGCTTGGCTGTAACATGCATAGGATGCATGCTGAGTTAGTGAAATACTATTGTAAAGAAGTATGACATGCAGATCAGAGGCGTCGCTATTAGATTCGCTGTCACAGAGCGGCACAATTACAGAGCCTTGAGGTGGCATCAGCATGATGAGCCCATATATTGCCTGAAAAACACACCCTGAATTTGGCAGCAGCATAGGGAGCCCATATATTGCCTGAAAAACACACCCATGAGTTGGCAGCAGCATTAGGAGCCCATATATTGCCTGAAAGACACACTCTGAACTTGGCAGCAGCATAGGGAGCTCATATATTGCCTGAAGGACACACCCAGGAGTTGGCAGCAGCATAGGGAGCTCATACATTGCCTGAAAGACACACCAAGGAGTTGGTGGCAGCATAGGGAGCCCATATATTGCCTGAAAAACACATTGGAGTTGGCAGCAGCATAGGGAGCTCATATTTTGCCTGAAAAACACATTGGAGTTGGCAGCAGCATAGGGAGCTCATATATTGCCTGAAAAACACATTGGACTTGGCAGCAGCATAGGAAGCTCACATGTTGCCTGAAAGACACACCCAGGAGTTGGCAGCAGCAGCAGCATTAGGAGCCCATATATTGCTTGAAAAACACATTGGAGATTGCAGCAGCATTGGGAGCTCATATATTGCCTGAAAAACACACTCAGGAGTTGGCAGCAGCAGAAGGAGCCCATATATTGCCTGAAAAACACATTGGAGTTGGCAGCAGCATAGGGAGCTCATATATTGCCTGAAAGACACACCCAGGAGTTGGCAGCAGCAGAAGGAGCTCATATATTGCCTGAAAGACACACCCAGGAGATGGCAGCAGCATAAGGAGCTACCATGCATCAGCTACTCGCATGCATCAGCTATTGGTGGGTGGAAATTTAGGCTTCGGCCAACTAACTAAGTAGAATGTCTTTGTAGAAGGTCAGTTTGTCCTCCCTCTCAGCGGGTGTAAAAAATGCCCCCATTTTGTGCCGGAAGCGAGGGTCCAATAAGGTGGAGAGCCAGTAGTCATCCTGCAGAAAAATGGAGACAATTCTGCGTGAGCATGCATCGTGCCATTTGTGCAAGTGACTCGGAGGGACTACCTGTCTCCATCTCCACTGAATACTGCCACGGTGTGTCTGGGTCCTCTGTCTCGCCTTCCTCACATGGTTTCCAACATGTGTTGTGTTACATGAAGCAGCGGAATCACGTCGTTCATGCCGTAATCCTGGCGACTGACAAATAAAGTGGCTTCCTCAAAGGGCATGAGCAAACAGCAGGTGTCACGTATGAGCTGCCACTGGTTCACATTAAAGTTACACAGGGGAGTCCCCCTATCTGCATGGATCATCAAGAAATCAGTGATGGCTTTTCTCTGTTCGTATAGTCGATCTAACATATGTAGGGTGGAATTCCAACGGGTGGGAACATCGCAAATCAGACTATGTTGGGGGATACCGTTCTGATGCTGTAGTTCAAGAAGGGTGTGCTTGGCGGTGTAGGAGTGGCTGAAGTGCATACAAAGTTTCCTTCCCATTGCTAGGATGTCTTGCAGATGCGGGGAAGACTTTAGAAAACGCTTGACAACTAGGTTGAACATGTGTGCCATACAGGGCGCATGGCATGTATTGTCCCTGACCGTAGTTACAGCTCCAGATGTCGGCGCTGCCGTGCACTTTGGTGCACACCGACAGGCTCAAGGACTGGCCCACCTTCTGCTCAACAAATTTGTGCAGGGCTGGTACTGCCTTCTTGGCAAAGAAATGACGGCTTGGGACACTCCACCTTGGCTCGGCACTAGCGATCAGCTTTCTGAAAGGTGCAGAGTCCACCACCGTAAAAGGGAGGGACTGCAGCACCAGCAACTTGGACAGGAGCACATTTAACTTCTGCACTGTAGGATGAGTGGGCGCATACTGTTGTCTCTTGGACATGGCTTCGATGATGGATTGCTGTTGGGATGAGTGACTTTTAGTAGGAGGAGCAGGAGCATCTGGAGTGGCAGAGGATGGGTATGACACACACCTACCTTCGGCTGAGGTGCTGGAGCCTTGGCTGGGTGAAATTGGAAGCGGCGTTGCACTGGCTGACGCAGCAGGCTGGACCCCCACTTCGGAGCCTCGGTTCTCCCAGGCCACTTTATGGTGATGCTGCATGTGTTGGCGCAGGGCCGTGGTACCAACATTGGGGCCCTGGCCACGTTTCACCTTCTGTCTACACATCTTGCATGTGGCCAGGTTACCCTCCTGCGGATGCTTGATGAAAAAGTGCCACACTGCCAAGTAGCTAATTTTCCCTCCAACAGTCCGCACTAATTCACTGCTACTGCTGCCAACTCCAAGAACCCCTGCTCCACTACCTCCCGGGAAGGCAGCCTGCCGTGCAGCAGGTAGTCTACCCCGCCCCTGGCCACGTGTGGCTTCAGACATCCCAATTCTGCCACCATGCTGACTGCCAACCCTACTGCCACCTTGCTGCCTCAGCTGCTGACTCTGGGGCAACCTGGGACCCTCTTCTGCTGATGATGATGAAGCCCATTCTGCACCGGCTCCCAAGTGCGATTGGCTTCATCATCATCATCATCATCATCGAGTCACTGATGTCGTCCTCGGTTTCCACAAGAGCGTGTGCTACAGGAGACGAAACGCTCGCCACACCACCTCCCACGCCACTCTCCTCGTTGTTTGTCTGCCTAGTGGAAGAAGTGGCGGATGTCTCCTCCATTTCTTGGCTGAGCAGTAGCTGCTGACTGTCCTTTAAAACATCGTCCTCATTGAATAGTGGAGCTGAACCCAAAGCATAAGATACTGCGGCTGGAGGGGGGGGGCATAGGACAGAGGCAATGGAAGGAGAGGGGCTGCTCCCTGGCCATGCCAACTCAGGGTTGTGTCCGAGGAACCTACGGACTGTTGACTGGGAGTGTCAGATGTCACTTGTGATGAGGTCGATGACCGCGTTAACCAATTGATGATGGCAGATGCATTGCTGGTCGAGACACAACCGCTAGCAGATACTGGGAGATCATGCCTCTCACCGCAACTCCTGCTGCCACTCGCCCCTAGTCTGCTGCAACCTCTGCCTGATGAATCTAGGCCTCTCCTCGGTGCACATCCTGGCACATCTCTGCCAGACATTTTTACTGCGTTTAGGAGGGGAAAACAATATACTACACTACACCTACAACAGTATTTTTGTAACAGCAGGTGTGTAGAAAAGTTAGATCAAAATAGGCAGACACTGTAACTAAAAGCTAATGCAAAAAGACACTGTCAGATGGTCTTACACAGGATGCCCCTGGTCAGAGTTAAATGCACCACAGGCAGTTTTGAAACGTGTTTTTTTACAAAATGTAAAAAAGGTAAAGATGCAGGTACTATTAAAAGCTAAGTGCTTTGTAAACCAGACTTTTTTATACAAAAGGCAAAAGGTTAGTAGGCAGGTACTATTAAAAGATAAGTGGTAACACTGACCATGGCCCCCGGTGAAAGGCAATGGGTGCTTTAAACTTGAAATCGGGTTGCCCCGCGGAAGTGGACCAACACTCAGGATAGTGAAAATCCTGGGTGTTGGTCCACTTTAAAGAATGACACCAAGTAAAGGAAAAGCTAAATAGGCAAGAGTGTTATTAACACTAAATAGGCTTGGAAGCTAAAGCAAACACTTTAAACTGTCCCTGTCTTTATCTGTCACTGTCAAAGGCTCCCTCCTTCTCTATCTGCCCCTCGCTCTGCTTCTTCTGTTCTTTGTTCTATCTATCTATCTCTCCCTTGCTGTGTCTATTTACCTATCTGTCTGTCCGTCTGTCGGTCTATCTGTCCCTCGCTCTCTCCCTGCCTGATCTTCTCTGGCCGCAATACAGTGTCAGAATGATCTTCCGCAAGATGTGACATCATCGGTAAGTCTGTCTGCTGATAGGTAGCATGTGACACCTACCCAGCATTCCTTGCCCCATGGGACATGTCCTGACATGTGGATCCACCATTTTAGATGGGCTGTGTGGCAGTAAATGGAGTTTTAAGGAAGCGATTTGAGCGATCGAATCGCGCCGATATTCGGAATCGTAACTAATCGAATATTTCATGAAATTTGTAACGAATTCGGGTTCGTCAGAATCGATTCGCTCATCTCTAGTCCTGTCTGCTCTCATTTCATGATAGGGATGATTCAACACCATGAGTATTTGAATTTTCAGACTGTGTTTTGCGAGATTATGCATGTTTGCATGCTATTTTTCAGTATTGCAATTCAGCACCATTTTTCCTTTTTTGCGCGAACGTTGCATATCAGCAAATATAATTGCATGTGAAAATGTTCCTGTTTGGAAAACATGTTCGCTTTTATTTTGTGCATAAGGGGATCCATTCAGCACCTGGAAAAAGACTTTTTCTCTTTGAAAAAGTAACATCATTTTTCACCTTGTGCTAGAAAAGCGGGGGGGGGGGGGGGGGTATAGGATAGCTCTGCACGTTCCAGGGGAAATGCTGGATAAGTTCAGGGGGACCCCTGGGTGAATCCAGGAGTAACATAGAGGGGTGAGTATTGCTAAATGTAACACACAGTAGCAGTTTAACATACCACTAGAAAAGGCAAACAGAAATGAAGATATATGCTTTCTCTTCTAAGCAGATTTTTTAGCATATGGAAGCATCCATATGCATCTCTGCATGTATATGTGTGGATAGATACATGCTTTCTCCCGTAAGCAGATATGTATCCATAGGCATCCCTACATGTATATATTTTCATAAGAATATATACCCGCATGGTGTTGAATCTGCCCCATACACTGCACAGGCATCACTGCTTGGACATGTTAACACAGCTCAAAAGCCCTCTTTTTTTGGAAATGGATGTCTGCTGTTATTCGCATTGAAACATGCATTTGCATGCATGCAAAAAGGATTTTTACACCATAAGAATATATATCCACATTGTGTTGAATCAGCCCTTATGTATCTTGGCTCTCAGACGACATGCAGCACTTTACTCTTCGTATAAGTTCCGGTGCACCACCCGTGTGTTCACTCTTCAGCCAGGAACTTGTAAATTCTGGACTGGAGTACATGAGTATCCATCCAGTCACTCCTAAATCCTTAACCCCCAAATCCACAAACTTAACTGTTGCTAGCCAGTAGCTTTATCCAGGACTCATGCCACTGAAAGCCTAAGCCTCAGTGGCATGCACCTCCCATGTACCTCCCTGCTGACTACTTACAATGCACAATATATTGTATATTTGGTGTTCTGCCTAATTATTTTCCTCTTTTGAAATGTAAAATAAACATTTGTATTAGGATTTCAGCAGTCACACATGCCCCAGCCTATCAGATGATTAGGAAGCTAGAGTGAGGAAGTCTATGATATATACTCAAAATCACCACTTTGGTGTACTTTGGTGTACATAGTGTGGTGATTAGCTCTGGTAGACAGCAGGATAGAGGCTCAGAGGCGAAAATTCAACTTAAAGTCCGTGTTTATTCACACAAAAATCCATAAAACTGAATGTCCTTTTTGGTTACATCACCTTTTCAGGAAAATGCAGCAGAAGTAAATCAGACAGGCAACAGCGTTTTTAGTCCTTGGGCAAACCTGCTACTTTTCAGCCGAGTTTTTTTGCACAGGAGTTTTCAGCCAGGCAAACGGGGAGGCGATTCATTAATAGCGCCAGGTAGCGACAGATGAGCGCCAGTAGCGTTATTTTCACAGCGCACGCTAGTATTCGCTGTGCTTGGCCGTTGTTCGGCTGTTGACAGCGACTCAGTCGGTGTGCGGTAATGTTGAATACGGGGTTAGGAGTCGCTGTTTGACAGGTTCCACGCTGTATGGGAGCGCATGACAGCGAACGGCCATAGCAAACGGCTCCCAGCATATTCATTAACAAATCACGCTCCAAAAATTCTCGCGCTGTGAAATGCTTGTTTAAACCCCAGAGCGCTGGCGGCGATGGGTTAAAAGTAGTGTTTTAACCCCCAATCAACCATATTTTTAGAAAAAAAAAAAATGTTTTTCAAAACATTTTGTAATATGAATACATTAATATCAGACCTGTAATATCAATTCTGCACAATTTTTTATTTTTTTTTTACCTTAAAAAAAATATCTAATATTGCAGAAGTGTTTTTGACATTTAAAAAAAAAAAAAAAAAATTAATAGCAATTAATTATGAATATTTAAAGATTGCTCCATTGAAATGCATTGGAGAGCGCCAGGTAGCGAGAGGTCATACCTGTCGCTGTTCAAGGTCGCTTGCTGGCACTGTGGGATGAGGCTGGAATAATGATGAATGATTCGCTATCTGGTGCTCTGTCAGTCTTTAAGCAGGATCGGCTTGATAAATGTGTGATTGCGGAGGGGAGCCGGCATTCTCGTGGCGGTGAGCGTCATTACCGTTCGCTCATCATTCGCTACCTGGCGCTATCCCTTGTTAAATAAGGGCCAGAGTCTCACTTTACAAGTGAGCTCCAGTCACAGACACTCCACAGCTGACTCCCCAGGCTATTTATGCGGCCTGTAAAACCCAGACCTGGGTAGGTGATGGAGTCCCACCCTGCTCTACTCCATCCCAGTAAAACCGTCCCGGGTTAGCCTTTCGGCTATACTAACACTTCAGCACCAGACTGCCATTAGCAGCTGATGCTGGGAAACAAAATACATGGTTTTACTGCAGCAAGGCCAGGTTCCTTGGTGCCACATACCTTCCGTCAATGACAGCCCCTTGCACCTTATCACAATAGTTTAAGCAACAACATTGTTTGGAAAATGGTTTAATTTTATAACACAGAGTTGCAAACAAATAGAAAATGAAAATAAAAACAGATACGTTTAGCATACTGAAGACATCATTTTTCAAACAATAATGGAAACAGCTGAATCTATAGGGATTTTGGTCAACTATCTCAAAGGGGTACTTGGTTTCAGCCATGTGGAGGTTCCAGGCTTGCAACTTCATGTAGCTTTTCTATGTAACATCACAATTTTATTGCAAATGGAATGCACATTTGACCATAGGAAGTTTAGAAGATGGGACAACCAGATTGTAATTAGCCTAGATGACTTGCTGGCATCATAAAACTCCCCTTCTCTGTTGCTGCTAGCATACACCGCTATTTTATGCTGTCTTATCCTGGGTGACAGCAGGGATGGACTGGAGCAAAAAGTCAGCCCGAGACTACTGGCCATGGCCGGCCCACTACTATCCTATGAGGAGTTTCTGAGCCCTGTTCTTATTGCCCCTTCCCAGCTGAGGCTATACCTTTGCAGGTATAGGGCTTAGTGGGCCAAAGCCAGTGCAGCACAACAGGTATTCTCCCTGTACATCTTATGACCAGTCTGGCTTTGGGTGACAGCCTCGTGTACATATGCCGGGGATGCTGTCCAGGACACCACACAGTGGTGCCATTAGATAGTTGAGCAGACTAGAAATATCCATTTCTAGTTCTACAACCTAAGAAGGGAGAATCGATAGGGATGTTGGCCAAATGTATTTCACAAGTTCAGTGTGTTTTGGTCTGTGCAAAACACCAGGTGCACTTTAACATAAAGGTCCTTTGATACTCATTTTCTCCTCCTTCTTTATATTTCTACAGTCTAGTATGGGTAGGATTACTATAAAGGGCCAGTCACCTTGATTAAATATAACAATTGCCATAATTCTTGCAAATCCCTTCCGTCATCTTCCTATGTGAAGCAGAAACACAAGCTTCGCTGTGCCCCGGCAATTTAATGGAAGTCTCTCTGATGGATCTCTAATGGCTTTCCTAGCAATTGAAGCCGCACAATTAATATTAACACACACTAGTCTCCCCTTACCAGCTTGGCATTTAATCAAACATTTAGCTATTCACTGAAAAGAACCACTAATTTACTTAGTGTATGATGTGTTTTGTAAATGAGACAGGGCACTCATTTCCTAGAGTATTAAATATCTTTTCTAAAGCCTCATCAGCCACTTGCTAATCATTGCTTGCTTTTTTATGGAGCATTTTTGGCCGTCACCTGTCTCTTTACTCTTTATTTTAACAGGTGTTTAGTTCTGTTGTGTTTCACATTAGCTGAAAGACTAGTGACATCTCCTTTCTCTTAATCACATAATGATTTGTTAAACATGTCACCTTAATTGTTTTCTTACATTATTAAGTTGTATACAGATGAAAAATACACAAGCTTCACAACTGGTACATATACAGAATAAATAGGCTTGAATACATATACTTGTGCTACTTTATTGTCTTGCATTAATAAATGTTGTTTTCCTAAACAGGGTTACTGGCTCTTACCAGGAATATTAGATGCCTGGGCTGGGGTAAATTGCACAGAACACTCAAGCCATTGGGTTCATAATCTTAGAAAGGTCTGTAGCCCCTCTTTGCGCAACCTTTCTTTGTAAGAGGGATTCACCTATTTATTGGATTTACTTATTCATAAATATTTAACAGTGTTTTGATATTCCTTAATTAACTCAACCGGGCTGACAAAGATTAAGTTTTAATAAGAAGTAAGCCATGGCCTCTTCATAGTCTTCTTAGTTTGGGTTGTTGGGTCACCTAAAACTGTGTTAAGGATTGCACAAAGTGTTAAGTGTCAATTTCAAATGCACATAAATGTTTTTATCACCCTTTAAATAGTTTTGTATTCATGGAGTAGGCTTGGGTAACATATATATGGCAGCAGATAGGGTTGGCAGTAGAGATGAGCAAACCGAACCGGTTTGCTCGCGGAACACAGAAGAAGAACCTGGCGAGATTTCACCAGCAGCACCCCATAGGTGTCAGCCCACCAAGGAGAAGCAGAGAGGCAGGGTCACATGGTCACAGCCAATCATTGCAGGAGATCGTCACGTGATGCGCCGGCTATCCACCATTATCCAGCATTGCTCTTAGAGCAGGGACAGCTTTGGGACAGTTTAGGGCATTTTGAACCACAGCATAGGATAAAAGAAGGGACAGGGAAGTAACTTGGCACAGTGGGAATTATTTTTTTAATTTTTTTAGGGGGATCTCTCCAAGTTGGGGACCACAGTGCCTCTATGCTAAATACAGTTTAAAGCACCGGTGTCTGTTTTAGCTGGGCTGTGCAAGTGTGTAATTTTGGTGTGTGCGCTGCTCCGAATATTTTTTAAATACTAGTAAAATGTCTGGGTAAGGAAGGTGTGGGAAAGGATGGGGTAGAGGAAAATACATCCCTGGAGTTCCTTCTGCCACTAAGATAAAGATGTTGGTGCCTGTACCAACACTGCGCTCAGCAGCCATGTGCACAGGCCCAGTAAAAATAGCACCAGCAATTAGCCCAGGCCTAGTAAAAGTAGCACCAGCAATTAGCCCAGGCCCATTCATAGTAGTGGCAGCATTCATTTGCCTAGGCCTGCCACTGCTAGCAGTAGCAGAAGCAGCAATGTACGCAGTAGTAGTAGCAGCAGCAGTAAGGTACGTGGTAGTAGTAGCAGCATCAGCAAGCCAGAGTTGTCCATATCCTCTAGTGGGCATGTTAGTTCGGACAACGCATCCATTATGGACTGGTTGACTGTCGCTCACTAATCTCAGGAGAAGGAGGACTGTGACACAATGACTTTGAGCCAGTTTTCTCCACTACAGCTACAGGTCACAATAAAAGAAGCCTTTCTCTTCCATCATCTCTCTCTTTACTGCCCCCTGCTAGTGAGGCGCCAGCTTTTTTCCAGCAGCCTGGTTACTATGGATAGTGACGAGGAGAATTTGTTGCATGGAGTGTGATGCAGAGGTAATGGAGGTGGAAGCAGTGGGGGTGGTGGTAGACATGGACATACTGGCAGATATGAAGGTGGTTGTGGCGTGGGGGGAAAGTAGACCATGATGAAACACCAAACAGGGAAGTGGTGGGGATCAGGAGGAGGAGTATGATGATGTATTTTTGGAAAGGACAGGGGAACAAGGCAACAAGGAAGGGACATTGTCAGAGCAGGAGCTGGCACTGGCAGTGACAAAGATCCAAGCCAAGGTAGGGCCAGATCATCTGTAAAATAGCACAGACCTCCTCAGGAGAAGGTGACGGTGACACTGATGCTGTTTTTGCAGACTCACGAAAAAAGCCTGTCAGAGGAGGAGCAAAATAAGGTGGTGGTGATGGACATTCTAGATCTTCCTATTTATGGTACTCTACCGTGTGACAATTCTTTCCTACCTTTCCTGGAGAATATAACCTAGCACAGTGTCAGATCTGCAAGCAGAAATTTAGCTGCAGCCAGGGCACAAATCTAGGACTAGGCACTACAGCTCTACATTGGCACCTGGAGCGGCATCACAAAGCTTCAATTTTCAGGCAGCCAGTCCTATTGTTAACTCCCTAAAAATAGGATCATTTTCCAAGTGCTTGTCAGCTACTGCCAGTGCCAGGTCTACACAAGAGGCTCGATTCAGAGACACATTCATCTGGACTTCCGTAGCTGTCTGTGAAAGTTTTAGTGGGTGTTTGTAATTTTTTTGCTTTTTTCGTTCATTTTTCATTCCTACGAACATTCGGGAAAATGCGTATATGCGCTTTCGATGAACGAAAGCAAATCGGATCATTTGCGTTAGTTCAGATCATTTTCCAAAAAACAAAATATGGTATTTTTCGTTCGTTCAGATAACTTACGTTGTTGGGATGGGCTTGCATCTGATTCAGAGAGCTGATTTCCGACGGACCACCACCCTATAAATCCGTTTCATTTCCGATCCACTTACGGGACCTTTGAGGGCTCAGATTGCTATTGTTGAACATGTTTTGCGGCTATGTGGAGGAGTCTGCGCGCCTTTAGCACCAAGGCATTGCATGTATCAGCATGGCCGAGGCCATAAATTGTATAGCAATGCATACCTGAATCAATACATTTCATGTATGCCTTATAGAAGCATTTTAATGCTGACCTTAATTAGTCCTTAGCATGTAAACATTTATTTTCCCACCCATCCATATAATTGCTATATTTTTTTAGACTTATGTCCTTTGTGAATTATATTTGGATTGTTGAACTTTTTTCTTGTTCTTGTTTTAGTCGGTTACCTTTGCTTTTGGAAATTATTTTATATTTGGTTGCAGGAATCGCAAGATGTGCCACTCGCACAACATACAAGCAGTGTTTGGTCCAGCTATGCGATTCCTCAGTGTTTTTGCAGGGTATCCATGGTCGTTCCATGATGCTTATATATTGCAGAGCTCTGCCTTATTTTGTCAGTTTGAGTCAGGAGAATTATCTGGTGGATGGCTCCTGGGTAAGTTTGCTCACATTCCATCAATCCATTTTCACTGTATGGCAATGAATATAGTTGATGACTCATGTCTTAACCTATGGCTGATTTTAGCCCTTGATGACATGTTAAACAATATTGTAGCTTAGAGTATGTATTCTATGTTAGTATTTTTAAATTCTTTCAGGGAATTCTGGATTTCCACTCCTGCCCTTGCTCCTGATGCCCGTTTTTTGCCTGCAGAATGTCTCTCTAATCGGGCACTATGCAAAACCCGGGCCATGGTGGCGAGGACCCTCTGGCTTTTGAAGTCCAGATTTAGGTGTTTGGACCATACGGGGGGGGGGGGGGGGCACTGCAGTATGACCCCAACAAGGTTATACCAATATTTTAATTTAAGTTTTTTAACAGGGACCACACGTGCCAGAGTGGCACAACTGAGTGTCAGGGTCCTTCAGTTGGTGGACGAGATGCAGGAGCTGTGCGACTCGTTGGGGACCACAGATGAAGAATAATGTTCTGTGGCCTGCCATTGCTATGTATTTTGTTTTTTATAGTTGTAAATATTTGAAATTTTCTAAATTTTTTAAGATTTTATATTTTATGATGGAATAAAAAAAAAAAAGGTTCAGTGTCATTTCATTTACAAGATACACAATACACATAAACACAAAACTAATGGGCCCAGAAATATTTAAAGATGAATATTCACATGACCGAGAAGTGATTTGGGTAAGTTTTAGGGGGCTAAAATGGAAGAAGACCCTAACCGCGAAGTGGTTTGGGTGAGCTTTAAGGGTCCAAAAGGGAAGAGGGAGGATAGTGCTAAGTGATTTAGCTAAACTTTGTAGTAGAAGTGAGGATGGCAAATATGTAGGCGGGCACTTTAATGAGGTAAGTTTGTAGTGCGCAGGCGCAAGATCGTAAGGATTTCCGTCTGGACGATTATTTATTGAAAAAGGGAAACAGAAACTAACGGGAAATGTAAAGGATTCGTGGGAGGATACGATGGGAAAAGGGCAAAAACGAAAGCCTACGTTGTAACGTGAAAATGAAATGGAAAAGTCACGCTGGAAAATGACATCCTCGTATTCGTAATCTGCCATACGAACGGACGGAAACTTTACAGAAGGATTGTAATGCATGCATAGAATCACTCGCACACTCATACGAAAGCGGAAACATTTAAAAAAAAAAACAGATCGGCACTAAAACGAAAGGTTTTTTTTTGTCTCTCTTAATCGAGCCTAAGGTCTATACAACAACCAGAGGTCTCATGTCCTTTGACCTAGTCTTTAAAATCTGTGCCTCTGATTATACTACCACCAGCAGAACCCCTGCTGCCGTTTACTAACACCTGCCCTACACAACTATCACATTACTCCTGTCCCTCTGCCTAGTATTTAGGTACTAGTAATGCCACTACTGCCACCAACAGCACCTTCGCTGCCACCCTCTGTCACTACTAGGCCTACACAACCACAGTTTAACCCTGTGATGACACATCACATGCACATTTTTCAAGGCCTTTAAAAAGCCATTGTTTTGTCTTCTTCAACTAAATTGTCAAGATGCCAATCCCGCTGCTACCCCCCATTTACAAATGGGATCATTTTTTGAGGGCTTGCCCACTACTACCAGGCCTACACAACCGCAGGTCTAGCCCTGTGATGCCAAGACGTTTGTAAAAAGCCATTGCCTCTTTTTCAGCTAAAATGTAAAGGTGTAGAAAGAGGAAAGCCAGCCAGCAATCGTTTAAAATCCTTTAAGTATTTATTGTCTCAGTGTAAAGTCAGTAATCCAACGGGTCAAAGCATTCATCAAAAATGTACATGACAGGCCCCAACGCCAACGCGTTTCGGACAGCGAGTCCTTAATCATGACACGAAATGTAAATGTGCCAATCCCGCTGCTACCAACGTTACAAATGGGACAATTTTTTGAGGGCTTGTCCGCTACTGCCAGGCCTACACAACTACCACAGGTTTCCTATGGAACGACCTAGTCTTTCTTCAGCAGCTGCAGCCTCTGCTAATGCTGCTACTACTGCTACCACCAACAGCACCTCCGCTGCCAGCCTGCCACCCTCTGCTACTGCCAGGCCAACACAACCACAGTTTAACCCTGTGATGCCCAAAAGGGGCAAATTGTCCAGTGCTTGTAAAAAGCCATTGTTTCTTCTTCAGCTAAAATTTAAGGGTGTCAATCCTACTCCCGTTACAAATGGCATAATTTATTGAGGGTGTCCTCGCTACTGCCAGGCCTACACAACCGCAGGTCTACCCCCTGCGATATCCAAACTGGTACATTTTTCAATGCTTGTAAAAAGCCAAATATTTTGGATGGATTTCCTTTCCCATATATTTTATTTGTATTTGACATTCGGGAGCATCTGATACTGGGGACTATACAATCGGAGGGCTTGTGAGCCCTTGTCTCAACACAGCACATAATTCTGTTGGATTTCTATTCTGGGGACCTCCCATTGTTTTCAGTTTTACACTTTCCTCTAGTGGCCCCTAAGTTTCCTCCACTTTGACCTTCTTTTGTATATTCAGAATTATCCAAATGGAATGTAGTGAACTGTAATGTCTTAGGAGTGTTCTTCCCCAGTGTTAAGTGTGCTGTATGATTTGGATATATTACCATACCTTAAGCATTAGTGCCGGGCGCTGTCACCTGTATCTATTGTAACACATCAAGGCGACTGGAGTTGTAGACTTTAGTCATCCAACTGACTTTCTTGATTCACTATTACACCTGAACCAGCCAGTTGGATAACTAGAGTAAGGGCCCTCTTTTTAAAAATCTGATCTGACTTAATACACCTGTGCCTAATTTATTCAGATTTAATCCAATCTGTGGTGAATCTAGTCTGTGCCCGATCTGTGGACCATCTGATCTAATTCAATTGTGCCCAATCTGATCTGTGCCTAATTGGATTGTTGTGAGTGGGCATTTAATAAAACATCTGATTTGTGTTCAATTGAATTGAAGTTACTGGACATTTTGTACAATATCTGATCTTTGTTCAATTGAAATGAGGTTACTGGACATTTTGTACAACGTCTGATCTGGGTTCAATTGATTAAAGCCAATTGATTTTATACAACATCTCATCTTTGTTCAATTGAATTGAAGTCATTGGACATGTTGTACAACTTCTGACCTGTGCCCAATTTAATTGCAGAGGTTACTTTGTCCCTAGCTGTCCCCCAGTATATGAGACGCCTGTCCAAATAGGGACCTTTTTATCTGATTTAAGAAAAAAATATATATATTCTAATTTTTGTTTATGTTATTATTTTGAGTACTTTCCACACCCCATTTTGTGCAGGACAATCACCATGGTGTTATCCCCAATTTGCTGCCATCTAGCCCTTACTACCAAATATTACAGCCATTTTAGCCCCCCAAAGTCAGGTCCCCGTTGAATTCAATGGGCTTTGGTTTGGGTTCAGGTCCCCTGAACTGAACTTTTGAACTGTATTGTGGAACAGCTGCCACTATTAGATCTTTAAAACTGTCAGTCTCCACCAGGCAGAATAGGAGCATTTCAAAGGCTAGCGATTTGGAAATGCTCCCATTTGGGGTCAGGGCTCGTGGTGGGATGGGCCAAACTTCCATTTTCTCTCCAAAGTTAATGGAATGGAATGCTGAACACTTCCCTGGGATGGCTTGGTGATGGTGCTGGAGGTGGTGGTCGTCGCACATCCTCCCTTTGGGGGAAACAGGTAGCCTTGTTGTTGGGGTGGCGGTGGTAGGAGATACGTCAATAGCCCAAGTGCTATTACAGAGTACTGACACCCATGTGCTATTATAGAGTACTGACACCTAAGTGCTACTATAGAGTATTAAATAATAAAACACAGAGCTATAAATAACTATAAGAAAAATACACAATCTCTCAATGTGAAGACGAATGAAAGACAGTCTTTTGCATATAAATTCAAAAGAAGCCCATGACGTGAATAAATCCAGTGAAATAGTGTAGGGACAATAATCCTCCACCATCTGAATTGAACTCTTACCAGAGAGTCTTCAAATCAAAACCTTAATAGACAACTCCTTCATCCTCCACGGCTGTCAGATATGGATATCCAATGTAACCAGTGGAAATAGACTTGTATTATGATAGAAAGCTCCAAACTCTAGGGCTTAATTCACCCAAAGAGAACCATAAGGTTTGATCCACAATGCATATAGATGTAATAGATCACTCCAGGTGAACATCTGTGCATTAATGTATGCAGCTCTCTCATGTATGTCATTGCCTTCTGTTAATTACTGGATGCAGGTTCTTGCTGATGATGTTGATGGCAGAAAAAGAGCTCATGTGGTGGTGCGAGCATTTCTCAGAACTTTCCTGTGTGTCCACAGGGCAGCCATCTGCTACTATAGAGTACTGATTCTCAAGTGCTTGGAGAAACTGACACCCAAGTGCTATTACAGAGTACTGACACCCAAGTGCCATTACATAGTACTGATACCCAAGTCCTATTACAGAGTACTGACACCCAAGTGCCATTACAGAGCACTGATACCCAAGTGCTATTAGAGAGTACTGACACCCAAGTATTTGGAAAAAGGGCTATTACAGAGTGCTGACACCCAAGTGCCATTGAAGAGCACTGATACCCAAGTGCTATTAGAGAGTACTGACACCCAAGTATATAGAAAAAGCGCTATTACAGAGTACTGACACCCAAGTGCTATTACAGAGTACTGACTCCCAAGTACTATTACAAAATACTGACTCCCAAGTACTAATACAGAATACTGACTCCCACGTGTTGTTACAGAGTACTGACACCCAAGTGGTAGAAGCAAGTGCTATTACAGAGTACTGACACCAAAGGGCTGTTACAGAGTACTGACACCCAATTGCTTAGAACAAGTGCTATTAAACAGTACTGACACCCGTGGGCTAATACAAGTGCTTGGAGCAAGTGCTATTACAGATTTCTGACACCCAAGTGCTATTACAAAGTACTGACAGCCAAGTACTATTACAGAGTAATGACATCTAAGTGCTTGGGGCAAGTGCTATAACCGAGTACTGACACCCAAGTGCCATTAAAGAGTACTGACACCCAAATGCCATTACAAAGTACTGACACCCAAGTGCTATTACAGAGTACTGACACCCAAGTGCTATTACAAAGTACTGACACCCAAGTGCTTGGACCAAATGCTTTTACAGAGTACTGGCACCCATGCGCTATTACAGAGTGCTGACACTCAAGTGTTACTATAGAGTACAAATACTCAAGTGCTTGGAGCAAGTGATTTTACAGAGTACTGACACCCAAGTGCTATTACAGAGTACTGACACCCAAATGTTTGGAGAAAGTGCAATTACAGAGTACTGACACCCAAGTGCTATTACAGAGTACTGCCTCCCAAGTACTATTACAGAATACTGACTCCCAAGTTTTATTACAGAGTACTGACACCCAAGTGCTTTTACAAAGTACTGACACCCAAGTGCTTTGAGCAAGTTCTATGACAGATTTCTGACACACAAGTGCTTGGTGCAAGTTCTATTAAAGAGTACTGACACCCAAGTGCTTATACAGTGTACTGACAGCCAAGTGCTGTTACAGAGTACTGACACCCACTTGTTGTTACAGATTACTGACACCCAAGTGCATGGAGCAAGTGCTATTACAGAGTACTGGCACCCAACCTATCTAGCCCTCCCTCCAGTCACTTTCCCTGTATAAATGTCCTGAAAAGGACAATAGCATGCTTAAACACCTAACTAGCCCTCACTCCAGGCGCATGTAAATGTCCTTAGAAGGACAGTTTCAGTAAAAAAAAGCCCTATCTGTCCCTTAGCAGCAGCCAGCACCAGCAGCACCTCTCCTTATCTAATACAGGCCAAGCTCTGATTGCAGGCAGGGGTTTCAATTTGAAATCCATGCACAGGATCGGGGACACGAACTTGCAAAGTTCGGTACAAACCCGAACTTTGCCACCCGGGTTCATCCAACCCTAGTAGATAATTAAATGGAACTGAGAAACTTAATGATGTTTAATTAAGTCAGACAGTTTCAGTTTTGAGCTCATGTGGTGTTTCATGTCGTTTTACATTGCAGGCAAATGCTTAAAATAGGATACATAGAAATATTTAAATAGATTACTTAGAACAAGTTTCTCTTAAAAAACTTTTTTAAAATCTTTGTTACTAAAACTTAAAGGTTGTCAATGTTTTAAAAGACACCGGACCCCAGTCTGGCAGGGAGCCAGGTCTTCAGAGCGATGATGTAACACACAATTATTATCTTGCGGTTTTATATGTTTATACACATTCGCAAATGTCAGCTTGTTTAAGCTAAGTGATGTTTTATGTCATAACTGTTTAGCACAGGCGTAAATATACAATACATTTACAAATATTTGATTCTTGTTTTTGGAATTATTTCAGGAAGAAATAAGGGTGCGTCAGGCCTTGGTGTACTGAAACTCTGGGCACACAAGACTCTTCTGTTGTCAGCACAAGGCCCGAAAAAGCCAAGGTTGAGGATAGCCAAAGCGGGGGGGGGCATAAACATAGTAACAAGTTATATCAATGGGTAAGAGGAACTCCAGAGCCAATGTGAGTGTCACGATTCACTTACCTGCGTCCCGTTCCAGCGGCGCCTCCCTCCACCTGCGAGCGCGCCCCCCTCCACCTCCTCTGCCGGCGTGCCCGGCAGTTCTCGTCCACGTCCCTTGTGCATCTGGGCCCGCGTCCAAGAGACTTTGAAAAAGACTGTCTTAAGATATAAAAGATTCGCTGATCGCCGCAGGTCTCGTGAATACGCACTTCAAGTTGGGGACCTTGTTTGGGTTTCTACTAAAACATTTCTCTCCGGCAACCTTCCAGCAAGTTGGGACCCAAGTTTATTGGGCCTTTCTCTATTACTCAGAAGTTGAACAATGTAACATTTAAGGTCCAACTTCCTCTAACCATGAGAATCCCAAACTCCTTTCATGTGTCCCTGCTAAAACCTGCTAAGAATATACCACTTCCATCCCCGTCACCAATCCTAATTGATAACGAGCCGGAATATGAAGTGAACAAGATTCTGGACTCGTGTGAAATCCGTAATTTGTTGCAGTATTTGATTGACTGGGTTGGCTATGGTGCAGAGGAGAGATGTTGGGTTGCAGCAAAAGATGTGCACGCTAGAGCTCTTGTTAAAAAATTCCATCGTGACAATCCAGAGAAACCTGGTAAGGGTCCAGAGGCCCCTCGTGAAGGAGGGGGTAGTGTCACGATTCACTTACCTGTGTCCTGTTCCAGCGGCGCCTCCCTCCCGCGGGTCCGGCCGAGCGCGCCCTCCTCCGCCTCCTCCTCCTCTGCCGGCGTGCCCGGCAGTTCTCGTGCTTGCACGTGCGCACAAGCACGTCCCTTGTATTCCCTCCGGTGGCGCTGCTGTCAGCGCGGCCGCCGGAGGAAGAAGAGTTAAAGGGCCAATGAGCCCAGGTGGGTGGGGGGTGTTCCCTAATAGGGACAGGGCCAATGAGCCCTAGGGAGTTGTGGGGCTAAACGCCCTGGTCCTATCAGGTTAGGTTTTCTATTGTGCACCAATCACACATCTATTTTCCCCCCCATCCCCAGTCATACCTGTTCCTATAAAAGGTTCACCCCGTCAGTTACTCAGCGCCTGTTACTGTTATAGCGCCTTGTACCTAGTTTGTCTTGATTATTACTCTGTTTGATCTTCGCCGACCCCTGCCTGAACCGACCAATCTTTGTCCGATCTCCGTTGCCGACCCCTGCCTGAACCGACCAATCTTTGTCTGATCTCCGTTGCCGACCCCTGCCTTGATCCGACCATTCTCTGCCTGATCTCTGTTGCCGACCCCTGCTTTGAACCCCGACCTCGAGCTGCCTCATCCTTCTGTACCGCTGTGATCTCTGATTACCCGGTGTCAACCTCTGGCCTGTCATGACTTCCGCTTAACTTGCTCTAACAATTGCACTCGCTCTGATTCCGCTCCTAGTTATTGGTTCTTCAGACCTCCAACCAGTAAGCTCTCATCCTTTGAGCCATTGAAGTCCTGGGGGCAACCGATCCCGGGCAGGCGTGTACTGCATCCCGGCAAGCAGGGACTCCTACAGGTGAAGCTGGCTGCGGAGATTGGGGGTTGAGGGCTTACCTGGAGGGCTGGAGTTACCGGAGCATGTCAGAGTACCCTGAGCGTGACAGTGAGGTTGATAGCAAAGAGAAATAAGAAGAACAGATAAGGACCAGGAGAAGTTACCTGTGCCAGCAGATGACCACCCCAGGCATGAGGAGCATGACATACTACAGTAAGCCTAACACTTCTGCTTCTTCAGCCAAGCTGTAGATGGTGGGGATGGCTTGTCCTAGATGGTCCACTAGTTATTACAGGACTGGGCTAAAGGAATGAGTGGCAGACACAGGATAGTGAAAATCATGGCGATTCGTACAATCTTTCACTCTTACCATATATTATTTTGCTAAAAAGGGATATCTGACTTTTTTTTATTAGCACAATGCACCTCACATACTTTGTAGTTTGGAGGCATTTGGCTTTTTTAGTTGTTACCAGAACATTATTAAGAACCTCCCCCCCCCCCCCCCTCATAGATCTGAATTATATTGAGGCTAGTCAGAAGTGTCTGCCCCACCAGAATATTCCAAAACATTCAACCACACTGCACTAAGGGGTTTATTCACCAAGGGATAGCGGAAGGTAGTGTCTCGTCGCGACGTTGAACGCAGGGCGCTGTACGCAATACCAAATTTATCAAAGCGATTCCGGTGAGCAACTCTAACAGCACCATGTAGCGTCCGATTCATCATCACAGATGGCTCAGCGTATACCACCGGCGCTCTGGCTTCCTGATATTACCTGTTTCTACTGTCGCTCTCTCATACATTTCAATGGACGTTACTTTTCTTCTCTTTACTTTTCTTCTCTTTACTTTTCTTCTCTTTCTTTTTAATTTTTTTTTTTATCAATTCATTGTGTGACCTTTCCTGGCCTATTAAAAGTCATTTTTGAAAACTTTTTTTATTTTTTTATGCAGCATTGTCATTACAGGTCTGGAATTAAAGTGTTAATGTCACAATGTTATAACAATGTCATTCCATATGTTTTAGCTTGGTTACTAGTGGCTATAAGTTATAAAACAGACTTTAATCACACCAATCAATGCCATCAATGCCGATATGGGCTAGAGCAATTTTGAGCACCGGCGTTCTGTGAGTGTGGATTTTTTATGAATATGGTGTAAGTCACTGAGAGCCGGTCGCACTGAGCAGTCGCTGCCGTTCGCTCCCTGCAACGCTGTACTGGTGTTAGAACGCGCAACATACTTCTCATTCATCAATGGCGGCCAGGTTACTACAGCGACTGAGGCGCTCTATTACAGCGCCCGATAGCCGATTACAGCATCCACTAGCGGTCGCTCTAAGAGCCTCTGTACTGACGCTCATCTGCCGATACCTAGCGCTAGGAATCAGCCTGCCCGATAGAACAAGAGTGTATTACACTTCCAACACTAAAAATAATCAAAGTTGATCTAAAGTAAAACATGATTTTAGATTTATCACCCCCTCGGGCATCCCTACACTCTCCTCTGGGACATCCCAGTTAGGGACACTTAAACACAGTTTAAACACACAATCACAATTTAAAAAAAAACACAACTATAAGTAAAAATGCAACAAAAATCTGAGGAAAAAAATGAAAGCAACAGTGTGATCTATTGCTATCCTCTCCTCAAGAGGCAAAAACAGTTATTTATAAAATCAGGGTTTTTTATTTTAATGTCTACTGAGTTTAATTGAAAACAGCATTGAACAATAGAAAATAGAGTGAACAAATAATAAGTTATATTTTACACTGCAAGCAAGGAATAAAATGTGATTACCTACCTGATCCAGGTGCCAAAGTGCTCCCTTCCTGTCCAGCTTTTAGAATTCACAAATACTTTTAAAATAATACTGCATGATGTTTAATGCCCATAAAACACCAAAATATCTTTTCCAGCTGTCATTAGCACCAGACCTCCTTGAGGAACCATTTTTCCTAGAGGCACTTTTCAGCATTTCAAATCATCTTCCCCCATAGGATCAATAGGTTAGAGATCAGGGGGCTGGAGGAATGGCTGCGCGAGACTTCAGCAGCCTATACCTATCTCTGTAGATGCCACAAGAAGTGTGCTGGGCATCGATGAATGGCATAGGTCACATGACCTCATGATCGACAGGAAAGTATATCTACAGCACAAATGTTAAATGCACTTTTCAACAATTTTCTTCTGCCAAGGAGAGGTCTGATAAATCTTTTAAAATAAAGCTAAAACTACATAATAGAGTAATAAAATCTATTAAACATATGCCAAATCATTATAAGCTTAATAGACAAATACTCTGTACAGAGCAAAATGTCATTGTGATTGATGTACAATGTGTGAAATGGACCTTATCATCACATAGCCCTAAAACTCCTAATGCTCCCCGTTTCTTTTCTTTTTTTCCCTTTAAAACAAATCCCCTTAAATCCGAGAAAATATATTTCGAAGTTCTAATTCGTGCCACAAGGGTCGAGTCAGCTAGTGTTTACTTTAGAGCCGTAATTAAATGTGGTGCAGATATTAAATGGGGTGTTGCTCATACAGTAACCCCCTTGTCACATTCAGCCCCAGGATCGAAATGTGTAACTAAATTAGATACATTTAGACTAACACTGAAAAAGCAAATACAAATGGTGCTTCCTTTCTGCACATGAGCCAAGTGAATCCCAGTTGAATAAATAAAGGGGAGGAGCAGCAATGGTAGTCTGGGTTGGACTAGAACACTTAGGGACCATCAGAGAAAATCATTCTTGGTGCCCAGAGGAAATTATCCTTGGGACCCACCATTCAGATAAAACACAATTTGATTGTAATACCATAAAATTTGAAGTTTATTGATAAAAAGCAGATATAATGTACTCAATAAAATAACAAACGCAGATTATTGTTTTGTACTGTCCTAATGGAGGCCCCAATGTGGAGGATTCTCTCAGTGCTTGTGGAGGATTCTTTGATGCTCTGGTGGGTCAGTCTGACACTGATGTCAGTAAATAATGGCAGGATGTCGCACAGGTGCCATGGGCTTGTCAGCCAGGTATGTATATCACAGCGGGGGAATCCCAAATCAGGAATCCCCCCAAAAAAGGTTGTAACCCAGCCCTGGTGTCTTTTGCACTCTATAACCAGTATACCTGGCTTTTGGTCCTCCCTAAGGCTTTAAAATGTTGATATTTAAAAGTGTGCTTTTCCCTTAAAATGAACTCACAAGTCATCAATTTCTTTTTTTATATTTTAGTCATTTTGAAAAAATAAACATGTAATCCTGTTAGAATTTAGTGTGAATATCTATGATACAGATTATTTCTATACCGTCACTAATTGTGGCACTGAACAGAAGAGATTTTCAATGCCTACAAAGAAGATTAAGGGCACTTCTTCTGCAAGCAAATTCAATTGGCCATAATTACACTTTCTGAGACAGACTGAAGGCAAATACTTTCATGTAACCACATTTCAACCTTAAGAAAGCCACGTTAGATATATTGAAGGCAGCAAAATTACGTTTTTTTGTTTAGTGGTCGGGATAAATAGGGAGATGCCCTATACACATAATAGTATATTATGTGATGTGTACTTGTCCTCTGAATGGGCTGCATGTGTGAATATTTAGGAAAATATCACCCACAGCTGTTAGCAAATTAAGAGATGATTATTGTGTTAATGCTACAGCTAAATTGGTAACTGGTCCTCCACGGTGTGCGCGTCAGCTGCCTGGCCGCCCTTGCTGTTGTCTAATGAAATTAGGGAGTCTGTTGCTCTGCTCTTCATCTTGTCAAGAGTGCTTGTCTGGCAGGCAGATGGCACTGGATACATATAACATTTGTGGGCCTCAGAAGAGTGCTGTTTAAGTAAACAAGATAAAGTACAATTAGGGCAAGCAATTAACAATATGTCCAAACAAGAATATAGGTTACTTGGTGACCTTTTGCAAACATTGAGAGTCTAGAAAAGGATTATTTTTAATATATAACTCCTCTCTCTCGCTGTTATATCATTTTGCACATTCATAGTATGATCTGCATGACTGACTTTGGATTTACATTTAAAGACATGTGAGCAATTTGGGGCGAATGGCAGTGACACGGACAACAGTTCTTCAACAGCAAAGGCAGTTTTATTGAGAAAATAAAATGTTCAAAAGCAAAATATCTCTTACTTCAGAGGTTGCAGCAACAATGCAACAAAACAAGTGGTTACTTCACCAACTTAATGCAAGTCCAGGGTTTGATACTCCAGCAAGCTGCAAGTCCGGGGTATCAGGTCCGCTTTACAGGGCATACAAGCCCACGCTGCTCATCCACACAAGTCTAAGCTTTGGGGTCGCAGAAGCCAAGTCTGAGTAGTACAGCCTGGACTCCTTCCTCCAGGCTGGTCAACAGCCAACTGACAGGCTCAGCGGCTCCTTTTATTCAGGCATCCCCTGCAATCAGCCTCATCACCTGTGCAAGGCCTGAGATCAGGGAACAAACTTGTAAAGGACTGGGAAATGTGAGCTGGGTCCTGAAAACCCGGCATGGACCGTGCCTGATACAGCAAAGCAGGGGAAAAATACACACCATTTATGACATTTCCATACACATTACCACAAAATATATTTTTAAATGTAGTATTAAAGAGGAACTAAGAAGACCCTGGAGTCTGTTGTGTAACCCCCCCCCCCCCAGATGCCCAGATCCACTCAACTCATCCCAAAGTGGGGATCACAGCTGTGCCACAGCTAGAAGCTGAGTGAGAGATGCGGCCAGTGGAACACTCGGTTCCCTTCAGCTCTGCTAGTCTGCTTAGCCATCCATTCAGCTTAGCCATAGGTAGAGCCGAAGGGACCCGACACAGAAACTCAACATTTTGTTCTGGGAATGCGTGTTCAGTGCTAATTGTACCCAAACTTTTTTTGCTTGCTAAACTTCCTTCTTGCTTGGTTATCAGTGACAGGACGTAAAGCATAAAAAGAAAAGTAATCTGTTTTTATTTATCATTTTAGCCAAAACCAAAAAAAATTGTTTGTGCGAAGTTGGACAAATGAAATGTTGCCTGTGAATTGAATTGAAAAATGAGACTATATTTTGAAAGTCTGTTGGGTCATTTACAGTGTTCCAGAAACAAAAGAATAATATTCAATAAAGCTGATTTAACCCTCCCTGGCACAGAGTTGCCCCAGTCTTTAAAGAGGAACATCCAGGAATTTCAAGGGTGCTGTTCTACTCTGGTGGGGCATCACGATTTGTGATACCTCAATCGTGCATGTATGTATTCCCGTGGATCACCAAATAAACTGATCCTTACAGCCTCTGCTAGCCACCTTAAGCAGCTAGCAAACTAAATGGAGCAAGTGTGCCACTGCTTGAGGTGTTCCTTCCAATGGCTGATGACTATGTGTTTTACTTGCGTATGTCTACGGCAATCATAGTGTGTTGTGTCAGTTCAAAAGTTTTATCTTTTTAGTGGGATTTGCAGTAATCTGATGATAGCATCATGCAAACTGTGATACCCAACCCTGCAGAACACAAGATGACATATTCAGAATAGTTAGGAAATGTGACTTTCTGTCATTTCCTGAAAAAAAAAAAATGTGAAAAAAGGTTAACTTTAGCGCACAAATGTTCAGTTATAGAAAATGTGACAACCACTTCCTGAACGTCTTTGGATTTAAGGAGTGTTTGGTCATTTTGTATAAACAATGTCTGTAAGAGTATTTTGAGCAGATTATCTTGTTAATTCAGCAGGTTCATTAAATCCTGACACAACTACTGTAAAATTCACACTATAAACAGGATTCTTATCAGGCAGGATGCCAATATAATATACAATTGGCTACATCATCATTCTTTCTTTACATACATAACTGGTAATTAGGAATAAATTATGACCGTGGACCCTTTCTGTGCAATAACTGTGGATGTGGTGCTGCATTAATTACAATACATACAAATATAATTAATATCGTTTTTAAAGAGTTCACTGCTTTGACAAAGGCATGGTGGTTACGGTCAAAGTTACTTACTGAGACTAGGTATAGACAGGGCTACCTTGGATTGTATTGCAATATATGTTAACTTCGGGTCCTTTTTTTAATGAGTCTGTTTAAGTATAAGCAAAAATATATATATATATATATATATATATATATTCAGCACCATGTGACTCCTGAGTTTTAAAATCCACCAACTGCAGAGACGGAGCACCCAGGTCTATCCATTCAACATTCATGAGCGAACTACAACCTTCTCCAAGATGGTCATTCGCCTCTCAACATGCCCACTCCATTTATTACAATGGAGGGGGCGGTCCAAGTTCATATCTGGTGTAGGGACTCTCTAGCACCTTCTATGAATGTTTTAAATTGTATGTTGGGGATCTCAACTCCATTACTGATCATTAGATCCTGGATATAGACAAGGCAAGAAAGATTCTATTTGACCTCAAGGCATCAGGGGGAAAGGTTGTGATGTATGGGAAAATATTTTTTTCTTTGTTTTATTTGTGCATAGACAGCCACTGTATGCTTGTGCATATATATTTGTTTTGTCTGCATTTAACTCATCTGTGCAGTGGGACAAACATAAGTAAACATAACCGGAGCGGTGGGCTGCCCTAACCATGGTGACCGGGGAGCCGTTGAGCACTTCAGTCATCTAACAGCTGTGAACTAAACCTAGGCCATGACTGATTTGAGAATTGCTATTTTCCAGAAGAGAAAAGGGTGACAGGCATACATCTGAGCAATCACTGTTTACTGTGCATTCTGCCAAAAAATGTCTCTTGCATTCTGGAGAATTATGCAAAGGATCCCTCCCTAGAATGGTTCCTCAAAGAGGTTCTGTATCACAGGCAGTGACTGAAGCAGATCGCTACACAGCCCTGGAAAAGCTAGGAAATAGGAAAAGAAAATGAAAAGTCTTGCTTGTAATTGTTTACATTATTCTTAACATTTTTTAGGTAAAACATGTAAAAAAAATATATATTTTAAATGTTGTCACATTTTTTAAAGAGGAACACTGGACCTAAAATAAAAAGGGGGCGATTCCCCTCCCATCGGCCCCTACTTACCTTTTGTATGTCGAATGCTGCCTACTGCAGCGACATCCAGATGCTTCAGGGCCTGATCCTCTGCCTCCCGCCGGCTTAGCCTTGTGTAAATGGCACGGCATGGCTTTAGTTGTGCCCTCCAAAGTCCTGCACGGCTTCATTGCATTGTATTCATGGGTACTGCACAGGCACGAGATCGGGGGATCAGGAAAATCGCCCAGAATTTGATGGATCCCCAGACGAGGTGAGTGAATAGTAGATCAGTGAGGTTTGGGGGAAGTTTTAACCTCCCCCCCATGTTCTTATTTAAAGTAAAAATGTAAGTTTTTCAAGAAAACCATATTGCGTGTAAAAGCCCCATTCTTTCCAATTACAAAGGTGCCACATATGTAGTGGTAGACACCCGTTCCTGCCTAGGAGACAAATATAGAGATAAACAGAAAAGATTGTTTTATGCGACTTGAAATACAATTACTATGCACACTATCAAGGGTTAAACCTTAAAAACATTGTGGGTTCCCCCCTCCCCAGTAAAACCAGCCAAGGCACCAGCTCTGGGGGCTGGTAGACCAGGGTGAGGAGGCCGACCAACCAGCCCCCTGTTATAGGGGATTCAAGGACCACCTTACCAATTCACAAAGGGTTAAATGTAAACACACACACACACACACACACACACACACACACACAGAAGAAGCAAGCACAACTAACTTTTTAAGCAAGGGCTCTGGTCAGACTGTGACAATTCAGTTCTTAATAATTGAAAATGGCATGTCTAAGCAGTCTGGTTTGGTGGAGGCACTGGTGCCTGTTCATCACCTGCTGTACATTACTCAGCTTCTCCACATCAACCTCTTTTCTAATGGATTTCACCACACCTGATCTTATCTAACAGGCTCAAAAGTAAAATTAAGACATTTTGTGAACTGTCAATCTAGTCACATCATATATGTTTTGATATGTCCATGCAAACATTTCTACATAGGTAAAACCAATCGGCAATTAAAGAAACGTATATATGAACATACTTACGACATTCGTTCGGGCAACATAAGAACACCCGTAGGTAGACACTTCCTCCTACATCATAACAAAAGCCCTGAGGGAGTATAAATAATAGGCCTAGATCGTATCCATACAAACCCCAGAGGAGGGGATATAGAGAGGATTACCCTTCAGAGGGAGACAAAATGGATTCATTATTTCCAAGCCCACCACTCCCCGGGTTTAAATGAATCCATAAGTTTTGTGCCGTTTCTTCAACCCTAATGCGATTTGTTGAAATGATTTGTTTCTTGTTGCTTTTTTTACTATTGGTTTTCCTGTTTTTCTTCTTTTTTCCTTTTTTTCCTGGTTTTCCTTATTTCCACTTGTTTTATGTTGTGTAGAGGCGTTTGTTCAGCCTTTTCCCCTGTCCAGTCACTGTAACATTAGGTGTCAGGGCATCCGCTCCCAGGAGGTGACAATATACAGAAATGGAGGAATGAAATGAATTCCAAAAAACCCCTCGGAATTACCATAAAACCCCTCTGATTGAGGTCTTCCCGTCTAATGAGGGCCCAATCGGTGCCATATATAGGAGCACTTTCATTATACGTAATTTGCAACCTTGGGTCCCTATGTTGACATCCCTATTCCGTTAGTTTTGGGTATCTCTGTGCTTCACTGAATCACTAAGGGTGGGGTATAAGCGCTGCAGCAGAAGCCGTAAGTTAGGCGCCTAGAAATAGACGCCCAGATGTGTATTGAGTTCAGGCGGTTGCCTTGTTATTAATTCACTGTATAGAGATCCTGACATCAGATAATAAATAAACAATATAATTCAGTTTTTAATATAAGATACTTATTTTTTTCTTCCTCTATCTAAACTAAATGACTAATATGGGAGAAAGCTAACAAATATATAGTTGGCACTTAAAGCCGGCTAGTACAGGCGATAGCTGTCATAGCGAACAGCCTTGGACTCCAGAAAGATGGCGACCGGCATTCTAAACATGGGACCAGCTGCGCGACTGGGTGCCGCGTCACTTCCGCCCGCTGGTAGCACTTGGGCTTCGAGCCAGCAGAGCCCTTGAATGAGTGCGTTCCAGCCGTAGGAAGTGACGTCAGCGTCACAAGCACGTTCTCCCTCATAAGTGCGCGTAGTACTGGGCGGGAGACGAGGGACACTTTGACGCTGCTATACAGCGTGACGCGGCCGCATTTACCTGTGGGGACCACGGCGCTGGACACCGCGCCTACCATCTAGGCTCCCAGCTCTACCACGTCACGCTGCCAGGCACCCGGTGATGCTTTGCCCAAGGAGGATACAGTAAAGTCTTTAGCTCTAGGTAAGCTACTATAACAGGATCCATAGTTATACATGGGGGTCAGCATACCTACATAGAGCAGATTTCAGCCTTAATAGAGGGATTTCCTTCTTTACCGGCAATCTACATGGGGCTTACAGTACCGGACTACTGATATATTGTTTCTTCTATAATTTAGCCTATATCATGAACTTAAACAGCCTTGGCACACTATGGCATCCAGCCCACTGATAATGTTTTTCTGGGAAGTTAATACCATCCAGGGCTCCCACCTCGATGTTGAATAGTGATTTGCCAACAGTAAATTGGATCCAAGGGCATTTAAAACTACTATTAATTTTTCTTTACCATAGACAGCCCAATCAGTTATTTATTAACCACCAATTAATTTGGGGATACCAGGAACATACCGCATCCTATGACAGAGATGACAAGTATTCACCCCATAGTGTCCATGGCCTAGGAGCGGCTGCCCCACACCTCTTTCTTTGTAGGTAAAATTTGTAAATATTGTAATATTGTATACTTATCTGCCATAATTGGTAGGAAACGTTTATAAATGATGGATATGGTGGCTTATAATTGCTTTTTCTATGTATAATATTGTAGAGATCCTATGAACATTTTGACAGTCCTTGCAGACACTGAAGAAGCTCGTCGGGAGCGAAACTAGTCTGCTCTGCAGGACAAGGTTTATGTCATGAACTAATACTGTGGATCTACTTGTTCAATACTAACACTATTGTATTGTCTGTTTTTAACATTGCACTTGCACTTTGTGGAGACTACTTGTCTCATTTTGGAACTCTTAAACATGCAATAAATGGTATTCTGATATGAAATTGTTTCCCCATCATTGAGGCGAGGTCAATACTTGGATGAGCCCTTAGTTGTGTTTAGTAACTGGGGGGATGGTCTACTATACCCCAGAATCTTCTGTGACATGTTGAGTTTAGGGGCCATCGTGTAGACCAGCTAGTACGTTACCCCTCCCATTTTCAATATGGGGGGGACCATTTGTCAATAATTCACCACAGTTAAGACTCTTAGGTTCAAGTGGAGGGTTAGGCAAGCTTTCAGGCAAACCCCAGAACACATGGGGTTGTCCTGACTGTTCTCTCTTCTAGGCTCAAAAGTAATTCAAATGGGCTTTTATGAAAGAAAAGGACGAGTTTTAGGATTAGGGAAGGTTTATTTTCTAACTGAACCCAAATATGAAGTATGGGTGGATATTGTAGATTCATATACACATGTATAGATGTAATACCTCTAACCAAATTCCTCCTGTTTTAGAGTGCCTTCCTATATTGATTTTCTCTTATACATTTAACTTTTATTACTCATAAGGCTGATTTGTCATACCCCAGAAAAGCTTACTTATGTTATCACTGTGGATGTGCTTTCATCTTAGGAAAGGTTTATTTTCTAACTGAACCTATTGGCTATGGTAGTTTAAAATACATATTTCTACGTGTGATCCCTCTAACTGAAAAACTTTATTCCTTCTGTTTTAGAGTACCTATCTATTTTTTCTATTATATTATATTTTAATTACTCACAAAGCTGACATGTCATGAGCCAGAAAAGCACGGTTTTGTTTATCACTGTGGATGTGCTATCATCTATCATCCAAATAGCAACTGGTAGGCCTGTCTATGAGGTCTTTCAGCAGCAGCTGTGTGTAATCCTCAATATTCAATGCTGGCACCAGACCAATAGTGAGGTTAAGATGCACTTTATATAGCTGTAAAGCCAGAGATTCTTTTTTATCGCGCTTTACAGGGTGGCATATTTAATGAAAATAAATGGCACTTTGCCCTTAATACAGAAAATTAAATTTGTATGTGAGGAATACTATTTTGCTTGACTGATTTTTTAAGTATCTGCCATGCTTGGAAAGCAAAGAGTTATTATTTACCTGTATTTTTATTTTTTACCTTTAAGTCAAATTGGGTCCTTCTTCCCAGGGACAATATATGGACTGATGACCTCACCGATTGAGGGCTGAATTGAGAAAAGAGGACATAGGCTCACCCTCCATGTATCTCACAGGTTCTAACAATCTTTGGTGGCCAAAAATCTGGAAACACTTGAGCTTTAGAACTTTTTTTGACTTGCATGATTGGTAAAATGGTTATTAATGGGATTATAGGTATAGCCCCTCAAAGCGGGCCAAATTTGAACCTAGAGTCTACAAGATGCTAGGTCTGCTTAAACCACTGATGGCGCATCCTGGTTTGAGATTCCCCACTGTGTGAAACCTCACCTGATTTTCTTTCAGCTTTTCCAGCCACATATTAATATGCACAGATGGAGAAGCTGAATTGAGGAGAGCCACACCTGTGCCATGGGAATTCCAGCGAGATATATAGATCCGGTGGTCTGAGGGTCTAATGCAGTGGGGTGGGGGGGGGGCGCATGCCTTGGGTTCAGCAGGTCAGGGGGGTGTCAAAGGGCCCGAGAACAGTTGACACAGATTGCAGTGCTGGGACAAGCCCTCAGAGAGATCAAACATTTACAGCTGGCATGAAACACATAGCGAGCTGATCTGTGTGTGGGATGCAGCCTTATCTATCTCCCTCCCTCAGTGGAGGGAGGGAAAATAGAGAGCTGCTATGACCGCACAAGCTCAGCGGCCAGCATCATGCTGTGTGTGAACGAGTCTCTATTTCTCCCCTCCAGGCACCCCTCTCAGCTGTAACTGCTTAATAGGGTTACTGACATCCAGGGCCACCATTAGATTGAGGCAAACCTGGCATTTGGCAAACATAAGTTGGGGTTCCAGAGCCAAGTTTCCGCTCACTGTTGTACTGTGGCCACTCTTAGCTATTGGTAGCCCAGGGGTTAATGGTGAGGCAGTCCCAGTGCCAGAAGGCAAGAGTAACCAGTCAGGGGAGATTTTTGGTGCCACGGGTCAGATAATGTTTATTGTGCAAGGAGACAGAGTCGGGAAGTTTTCTCTTTGGAAGCAGCCAGTCTACTCACATGGCGTTTGTTGAGGGGTGGGGGGGCTGGGTGACAGGAGAGGCCATGCTGTGTGTGCGGGCAGATAGCAGGTTCCCTGCAGCTCCTCCCCCCCAGGCTTAGCATGCAGCTTTAACATCTCCCTCTGCGCAGCACAAGAAATGGAAGCTTAAACCAAGCAGAAACATCAGCGTATGAGCAGCTACTCCAGTCTTTTTGGAATGTGTACTGCAATACTTAGCCATTTTTAATAGTATGTGTGTTTTATGAAGTCTGTGTGTGCAGGGCCTTAGGTTGAATGGCGCTCTGTGCAAGACTGCAGGATGGTGCCCCCCCCGGAGAAATATTATCTGCCATCCCCCCTCCATGCCCACTGTGTGAACCCCCCAGGAATGTCCATTATTATTATCTTTTCCAGTCCACATTCTATGCTGTTCATAATAATGTGTGGCATAGAACGTTGAGTGAAAGCAGGACATCCCATCCCGGCTTAGAGGGAGACCCCTGGCCCTTCAGGCTTATAGACTATAGGTTGGTGGTTGATCCTTTTTAATGAATGGGGGTTTTCACCTTTTTTTGCCTATTTATTTGTCTGTCTAGGATCCCCCAGTTCTCTGTATATTCATTTATGGAACCAGGAATGGAGTCTGCTTGCACTATGCTCCACCTTTAGTGCCTGACGGAATTAGCTTACACTGTGTTCACTTATATTTAGGTCTAAGGTCACAGGAAGTTAAATACAATCTGTAAAGAATTATTTGGCCCTAAGACTAGATGCCTCGCACATAATACTGGCTGGGGGTACCAGAACCCTGACACTCATTCTGAGGCCACCCGCAAACTTCACTGACTACTGGAGGTCACACAGGGTCACAAAGCTTTCTAGGCACAAGGAAGTAGGTGAGTAATGTGGCTAAGAAATGGGATTCCCAATGTGGTACAGGGCTCCAGCAATCTAATGCAACCCCCCCCCCCCCCCCGCAACAATAACTATTGGCTGTTTGCACTCTTCAAAGCCCCTATTGCTGGTGTCTTGTAAAAAAAATAGTGCTGCGTGTTAGTATTATTAGAGCGTACTATAATTAGGCCTGATTCAGAGCCTCACTCGCGCGCATTCCCGCCAGCGGGAAGGACGTCAAAGGACTGTGTTGGGTCTATTTTGCGTGTTGGGTGATTCAGAGCCTTGTTTTTGTGATCAAATTGTCCTTTTTCCAGGAAATGTATGCATATCCCAAACCGAGCTTTCGGCTCAAGGCGTCTGTGCGTCCGTAATTTAATGGGTTTTGCTTGCGCTTGTGAGCCCTGATTTGTGGGTTTTTGAACCAATAAAGCCATATGTTTCTGGTTCAAACTTTGCTTGCTAGTGAAAATGCAGCCTACATCCTCCGCACCTACGATGGAGCCCCTTGATGAGTTCTGTGAAGAGTAAGAGCATCTGAAGCGGCGACTGTTAAACATTTACCTTCCAGAGTTTAGGCATACCCACAGTCACCTGGATATTGATCAGATGGCCAATCAGCAGGTGTTCAAATTGACTCGACTGAACCACCTTTCTTTTGAGAAGCTTTACTCAGAGTTGCGGCCATGGTTGGCCCCCACCACAAGAAAGGGGCAATTGTTTGCCAATTGGTCTCCCTGCCCTCCATCACTTCAGCTGTGCTCATGCCCCTCTTTGAATGCAATCTTCTCCCTGTTGTGGTTACAAATGCTTAGTCCTGCCTTAGCTTTTGCTTGCTTGGTCAAACTCTTGTAATACCTATTATTTGGTCTAGGCTGTTTTGATGTTGTGTTGCTTGTTAGCAATTTAATTTCCATTTTTATTTGTCTTTTAGGTGATTCTGGTTTTTCCTCGCTGCCCGGGCTGTAGTTGAACATGCTTACTGGCTGTTGAAGGCCAGATTTTGCTCTCTGGACCACACAGGGGGCGCTCTTTACTACAAGCCAGAGAAGGTTATGAAAATTATCTTGGTGCTCATCAGCCTTCATAATTCTGCCTTGAGCAAAAGGATGGCAGCACATATTAAGGAAACAACCCCTGATTCTGCTCCAGAGATTCCTGGCCATCTGTATGCTGGCACCTAGAGACATGCAGCCCAAAGCATTCGCCAACATTTGATGGACACCTCTTTTTCTTGAATTGTTTATTTTTTGTCCACTTATGTCATTTGTTATTAATTCTCTCCCTTGTCTTGCTGGATGAGGTTAAATAACATCCAAAGTTCAGGTTTTTAGTATTTATTCTCTAATTACTTGTTAATTGTCACAATTTGTTGGGTTATGGAACAACTGAAGATGCAGGTCAACTGGAAAATGATCACATAAAATGTGCCTGTCTGGCATAACTAAAGCTTGCCCCCCACACACCTCAAAGTCCAGAATGGCAAATTAGGGGAATGTTGCCCAGCTTTGGGTGTTTGCTGTGCCTCAAGCCTCTCCAGTCTTTGCAGGGAAATGGGGTTGGCATCAACCTTTGAAGGGCAACCTGGTTGGCCTTCAGCCTTTGAAGGGAAACTTGGTTGGCCTCCACCAGAGCCCCAACCAGCGTCTCCAACTGCTGGTGGTGGCGCTGCTGCTCCACAACCACTGCAGCATGGTCATCATGAAGCAAACTGGCGATCTATCGCACAACTTTAAAATATCTATTGGCGTTTTGATGAAAAGTGGTACTGTTGACCCACCAGTTAACCTCCATGATTTGACACCTCCTTACCAAAGACAGGCAATGCCTGATTTCCTCCTGGGGCTCTGTGGAGCTGATGGGGCTGCTACTGGCAGAATGAAGCTGGAGCTGCAGGTAGGAGTAGTGATGGCCAGTGTCCATGGTGCCAGCAGCTGGTGGAGGTGTCCAGATAATATTGGGGGTCTCATCCAGATGTTCAGATTGCCCTTCCTCCAGCTCATTAAGTTCATCCAGGATAGGTGCCGTGTGTGTAGAGAAAGGTTAAAATTAGTGTTGGTTTTTCACAATGTTACCACCCCACAGCCTCCAGGGACCCAAACTTTACCCTGGGTTCACCCTCCTCCTCCACCCTGCCCCTTGTCCTTTGCCTATTAAGCTGACTCATTTGCCTCAACACTGTCTGGACTCTGCACCCTTGGTGGCTGGCTGGTGGGTGGGCATGCAGCTGTGGCTGCAGGTGGTGGGTCTTGCAGGCGAGGTGCTGCTGTCTGCGCTGTTGCTGCAAAGTCAAGGTATATGCACTGATAGTTTCCTCTTAACAGTATATGTGCCCTTCAAAATCCCTACAAGGAATGCTGGCACCTAGGAAGGACCAAGATGCCAGCAGGGGGACAAAGGTAAGTATGTGCAAGGACATGCAGACTACATGGGATGTCCTAGATGCCAGCAGGGGGAAGAAAGGTAAGTATGTGCAAAGACATGCAGACTACATGGGAAGCCCTAGATGCCAGCAGGGGGGAAAAAGGTAAGTATGACCAAGGACATGCAGACTACCATGGGTACACTGGAGGGGGGTGGCAGGAAGCACATTAAAATAGCTGGTTACAATTAAAAAAAAAAGGTGTATGCCGGAAAGCCATGGAAGGACACGGCACACCAAGAACAATGGGCAAGTTCTGTCCGAAAAACTGGCAAAAACTCGGCTTCCGAAACTACTTCGGCTGCAAATAACGTAAATGCTCAGCTAAACCATCTGCATACACAAAGCAAATACGCCCACTTACACTTGAAATAACTTTTCTCGGAGCACAGCTGTGAATGATACGAGTGTTCGCAATTTCCCGGTTACCAAGATCAGTTCCCGAAAAAACGAGCATTCATGGGCAGGCCAAATGAGTGGACAAAAATATCCAAAACTATACACACTGTTTATTTCTCTAAATAAGACTTTTTTTTAAACAATATTGGCTAAAATGTTTATTAGAATTAGCTAAAATTTTAAGACGTCAAGGGGTTTGTAATTTATTTTATTTGCCGGAACTGACACTAGATGGCGCTGTAGGGTAGACTGAGTAACTATATACATTGTACTAGGCGTCAGAATGTTTAAATAGAAGTGACGAGGCTTTGAAAACTCATCAGTTTATTTATCATATATGCTTGCTACCATCATGTAGGGTTTAGCTGGGGTTGCCAACCGCACATAATTGGTAGGTATATGATGTGATGTGAATTCCTCTCATTGTAAAATACAGACATTTAGCTGGGGGTATAGCAAGTCTAGCACTGCCCTAAAGGAGCACTCAGTGAGTGGGCAGTCGGTAGTGGTGGAGGAGTAATATCACCTTGTGGAAGAGTACTTGTAACAACTGTAACCACCACTTCACTGGAAAATTCATGTGCTGCTAAAGCAGGTAAAATGGTTTTATCACTCACACTGCCAGAGAATCAGAAATGTGTCTAAATTCCCCATGGGTTTTTTTTGTTTATTTTTAGAGTGCTAACATCTTTGTTAGTGCTGTACAAAGTAGTGTTTACAGGAGGATAATACAAGTAACATTCCTATAAAATGCAAGCAGTGGAGTGGAGGAAAAAGAAAGAGAGATGAATAGGACTAGGAAAAATTAGGAATGCATAGAATAAAAGAAAAAAATGAAAGAAAGAAAGAATGAGAGAAAGAAAGAGCAAGAAAGAAAGAAAAGAGAAAAAAAATGAGAGAAAGAGGGAAGAAAGAAAGAGACTGGAAATGTGAGAGATGAAGGAAAGCTAAAAAAAAGTAGGAATATGTGAAGAAGCTGAAAAGAGAAGCAGACGAGAACAAGATGACAAGAGAAAGATGGATAAAATGTGTAAATGACGTGAACAGGTGAGGGGATACTGAAAGAGAGGAAAACAGAGGGGTTATGATTAGTGTTGGACAAACCCTAACCATAAAGTTTGGGTTCATACTGAACTTTGCCAGTTTGGATTCCTAAACCCAAACAGGGACTTCAGCCCATCAACCAGCTTACCTATGCAGAGTTAGCAGCTGGAAGTAGTTCAAGTTTGGCAAGTCTGGCCGCCTGAACCAAACTTTTGTTCAGATTTCGGCTGAATCCAAACTTTGGGGGGTTTGCTCAACACTAATTTTAAACGGAAAGCAGGAGAATAGGAAGTGAAGAAGAAAAAAAAGATAAAAGAGGATTATGAAGATACTGTATGAGCAAAAAAGAAAGAAGAGAGAAGGGAGTATTTTGGTAAAAAGATGCCTGCTGATCCAGTTCAGAGCAAACCTGTTTACTTACTGTTTGGTGTGGGCTGCTTATAGCAAAATCCCAAGCTCCAGACAGCCTGCATTGAGTAGAGAAACAATATCATACTGCAGCCAAATCTCTCTCTAGCAACAGTAGGAGAATTGGAGCGAGCTGGCTACATACAGCAGCGTACATTGCCACCATGCAATCCATGCAATTGCATGGGGCCCCCCACCTCTCGGGATGGGTAGACCTACATGAGAAAGCTGCTTCTCTCCATCATTTGTTCCTTTTTGATGTTATATTTTGTCATATAAAAATGCCTTTGATAAGGTCCCCCAGACACAACTTTGCATGAGGCCCCAGAATTTATAAGCCTGCCACTGGCTATATACCTACCTTTGTATATCCTATGGGAGGATTATCCACCAGCTGGCTCCTCTTTTACCGACACCAGTGGGGGGAAACTTGAGTACCATCACTTGTACCGCTGCTGGTAGTTTAGCAATAGAGATGAGCGAACTTTTGAAAAATTCGATTCGACTGATTCGCCGAATTTCCCGCAAAAATCGATTCGACCCGAATTTATTTGCGACGAATCGCTATTAAAAATGGCTATTTCTGAGCCTCAATAGGGTTGTAAACCATTCTACCTTGCTGTAACACGCATAGGACGCGTGCTGGGTTATTGAAATAATACTGTAAATAATTATCACATGCAGATCAGAGGCATCGCTAATAGAATCGCAAAGCGGCACAATTGTTGAGGTGGCATCACTATGAGGGGCCCCTATAGTGCCTGAAAAACACACTCTGGAGCTGGCAGCAGCAGGAGCCCCAAAATGAGCTGAATAACACCCTGGAGTTGCAAGCAGCAGCAGCAGCAGCAGCAGCTGCAGGAGCCCAAACATTTCTTTAAAGAGACACTGGAGTTGGCTGCAGGAGCCCAAAAATTGAATGAATCACACCATGGAGTTGCAAGCAGCAGCAGCAGGAGCCCAAACATTGCTTTAAAGAGACATTGGAGTTGGCTGCAGGAGCCCAAAAATTTGATGAATCACACCCTGGAGTTCCAAGCAGCAGCAGGAGCACAAACATAGCTTGAAAGAGACACTGGAGTTGGCAGCAGGAGCCCAAAAATTGGCTGAATGACACCCTGGAGTTGCAAGCAGCAGCAGCAGGAGCCCAAACATAGCTTGAAAGAGACACTGGAGTTGGCAGCAGGAGCCCAAAAATTGGATGAATCACACCCTGGAGTTGCAAGCAGCAGCAGCAGCAGGAGCCCAAACATAGCTTGAAAGACACACTGGAGTTGGCAGCAGGAGCCCAAAAATTGGATGAATCACACCCTGGAGTTGCAAGCAGCAGCAGGAGCCCAAACATTGCGTGAAAGAGACACTGGAGTTGGCTGCAGGAGCCCAAAAATTGGATGAATCACACCCTGGAGTTGCAAGCAGCAGCAGCAGCAGGAGCCCAAACATAGCTTGAAAGAGACACTGGAGTTGGCTGCAAGAGCCCAAAAATTTGATGAATCACACCCTGGAGTTGCAAGCAGCAGCAGGAGCCCAAACATTGCTTTAAAGAGACACTGGAGTTGGTTTCTTATCCGAAGAATATTAATAAAAAGTAAGAGTAACATAAAGCATGTTCTCAATAATTACTTGTGGTCTGATGCGGAGGAATGTCTGTAACTGGAGAGCAGCGCCTTAAATCTGTTTTGCACGATCCATATTTCTTTAGTGTTGGTCTGGCCCCATCATCAATCTACTCTAATGCATCAGGCGTTGGTGGGTGGAAATCTTGGCTGATCCATGCCCGATTCATTTCCACGCAGGCCAGTCTCTCAAAAAAAAAACATGGAGAGTGACAAATTAGTAACATATTAGTAACATAGTAACATATTAGTAACATAGTAACATATAAGGGCTCATTTCATCAAGCAGAGGTCTCTGCAGAATAGGGGTGAGTGGCAGCAGGAGTCTCAGTGAGAGGCCTGATCTCCCGGGATCAGCTAGCGGTCGTGTCTTGAACAGCAACCCATCTGCCGTCATCCATTGGTTAACACGATCATCCACTGCATCACAAGTGACATCTGACACTCCCAGTCAACTGTTGGTTATATCTTATGCTTTGGGTTCAGCTCCACTATTCAGTGAGGACGAGACACTTGCCGCTTCTTCCACTAGGCGGGCAAGTAGTGATAAGGAGAGTGTCGTGGGAGGAGGTGTTGCAAGCGTTTTGGCTCCTTAAGCAGACACTGTTGAGGAACCTGAGGAGGACATCAGTGAGTTTTGAGGGCACTTTTAAAGGCTTGTGTCAGGGACTGGGTGGAGCGGACTCGGGTGTGGATCCGCTTTAACTGTGGGACCGATGGCGGGTACCGTGTCAGGGGAGCGGAGTCTAAGGGGCCACCGGTATTAACCAGAGCCCACCGCAAGGCAGGTTGGTCTTGTGCGGCGAGTGACCCCCAGGTCGCTACCCCCCAACAGCGGCCCAGTCCCACAGTCAGCCGAGGTTCAGCGAGGTACACAAGTGGCAGGCAAAAGGCGTAGTAAGTACAGGCAGAGATCGGGGCTGGCAGCACAGGTTCGCAGTAAAGGTGAGTAGCCGCGGGCAGGCAGCAAAGGTTCAGAGTCGGGGACAGGCAGAGGTCGGTACACGGGTGATCAATCCAAGAATGTCTGACTTTCAACAAGCATGGAGAGACCAAGATCCGGCACTGAAGGAAGGAAGTGCCTCTTTAAATAGGGGAAGAGGATGCAGGATTGGATGACCAGGCACCAATCAGTGCTGTACAGGCCCTTTAAATCTCAGGAATCCAGTGCGCTCGCCCTCTAGTGGACGGAGACGTGCGCGCACCTGAGCATGTGAGGAGGAAGCATGGGGGGAAGGGCGGCTATTAAAAATGGCTATTTCTGAGCCTCAATAGGGTTGTAAACCATTCTACCTTGCTGTAACACGCATAGGACGCGTGCTGGGTTATTGAAATAATACTGTAAATAATTATCACATGCAGATCAGAGGCATCGCTAATAGAATCGCAAAGCGGCACAATTGTTGAGGTGGCATCACTATGAGGGGCCCCTATAGTGCCTGAAAAACACACTCTGGAGCTGGCAGCAGCAGGAGCCCCAAAATGAGCTGAATAACACCCTGGAGTTGCAAGCAGCAGCAGCAGCAGCAGCAGCTGCAGGAGCCCAAACATTTCTTTAAAGAGACACTGGAGTTGGCTGCAGGAGCCCAAAAATTGAATGAATCACACCATGGAGTTGCAAGCAGCAGCAGCAGGAGCCCAAACATTGCTTTAAAGAGACATTGGAGTTGGCTGCAGGAGCCCAAAAATTTGATGAATCACACCCTGGAGTTCCAAGCAGCAGCAGGAGCACAAACATAGCTTGAAAGAGACACTGGAGTTGGCAGCAGGAGCCCAAAAATTGGCTGAATGACACCCTGGAGTTGCAAGCAGCAGCAGCAGGAGCCCAAACATAGCTTGAAAGAGACACTGGAGTTGGCAGCAGGAGCCCAAAAATTGGATGAATCACACCCTGGAGTTGCAAGCAGCAGCAGCAGCAGGAGCCCAAACATAGCTTGAAAGACACACTGGAGTTGGCAGCAGGAGCCCAAAAATTGGATGAATCACACCCTGGAGTTGCAAGCAGCAGCAGGAGCCCAAACATTGCGTGAAAGAGACACTGGAGTTGGCTGCAGGAGCCCAAAAATTGGATGAATCACACCCTGGAGTTGCAAGCAGCAGCAGCAGCAGGAGCCCAAACATAGCTTGAAAGAGACACTGGAGTTGGCTGCAAGAGCCCAAAAATTTGATGAATCACACCCTGGAGTTGCAAGCAGCAGCAGGAGCCCAAACATTGCTTTAAAGAGACACTGGAGTTGGTTTCTTATCCGAAGAATATTAATAAAAAGTAAGAGTAACATAAAGCATGTTCTCAATAATTACTTGTGGTCTGATGCGGAGGAATGTCTGTAACTGGAGAGCAGCGCCTTAAATCTGTTTTGCACGATCCATATTTCTTTAGTGTTGGTCTGGCCCCATCATCAATCTACTCTAATGCATCAGGCGTTGGTGGGTGGAAATCTTGGCTGATCCATGCCCGATTCATTTCCACGCAGGCCAGTCTCTCAAAAAAAAAACATGGAGAGTGACAAATTAGTAACATATTAGTAACATAGTAACATATTAGTAACATAGTAACATATAAGGGCTCATTTCATCAAGCAGAGGTCTCTGCAGAATAGGGGTGAGTGGCAGCAGGAGTCTCAGTGAGAGGCCTGATCTCCCGGGATCAGCTAGCGGTCGTGTCTTGAACAGCAACCCATCTGCCGTCATCCATTGGTTAACACGATCATCCACTGCATCACAAGTGACATCTGACACTCCCAGTCAACTGTTGGTTATATCTTATGCTTTGGGTTCAGCTCCACTATTCAGTGAGGACGAGACACTTGCCGCTTCTTCCACTAGGCGGGCAAGTAGTGATAAGGAGAGTGTCGTGGGAGGAGGTGTTGCAAGCGTTTTGGCTCCTTAAGCAGACACTGTTGAGGAACCTGAGGAGGACATCAGTGAGTTTTGAGGGCACTTTTAAAGGCTTGTGTCAGGGACTGGGTGGAGCGGACTCGGGTGTGGATCCGCTTTAACTGTGGGACCGATGGCGGGTACCGTGTCAGGGGAGCGGAGTCTAAGGGGCCACCGGTATTAACCAGAGCCCACCGCAAGGCAGGTTGGTCTTGTGCGGCGAGTGACCCCCAGGTCGCTACCCCCCAACAGCGGCCCAGTCCCACAGTCAGCCGAGGTTCAGCGAGGTACACAAGTGGCAGGCAAAAGGCGTAGTAAGTACAGGCAGAGATCGGGGCTGGCAGCACAGGTTCGCAGTAAAGGTGAGTAGCCGCGGTCGGGGCAGGCAGCAAAGGTTCAGAGTCGGGGACAGGCAGAGGTCGGTACACGGGTGAGCAATCCAAGAATGTCTGACTTTCAACAAGCATGGAGAGACCAAGATCCGGCACTGAAGGAAGGAAGTGCCTCTTTAAATAGGGGAAGAGGATGCAGGATTGGATGACCAGGCACCAATCAGTGCTGTACAGGCCCTTTAAATCTCAGGAATCCAGTGCGCTCGCCCTCTAGTGGACGGAGACGTGCACGCACCTGAGCATGTGAGGAGGAAGCATGGGGGGAAGGGCGGCAGCTGGATGCAGCCATGAGGAAAGTGCTGCAAGATGGATGACGGCTGCATGCAGCCATGGAGGTAAGTGACTTGCTGTGAAACGGGCGTGCAGCGCTCGCCCTAACAGTACCCCCCCCTTGGGTCTCCCCCTCTTCTTGGGACCCAGAAAGTCAGGGATGAGACTATGAACCGGAATGTTCTCTTCAGGTTCTAATTTCAAGACTTTGCTGTATTGGCGAGGAGATACAAAGGCCTCTTCGGCTGGTACCTGTACCAGGGCGGAGGGAGCAGTGACAGGAGCAGGCTTGGCAGGAATGGGTCCAAAACACCTCTTGGGGCAGGCTGGGCCCCATGACTTAATATCGGCAGTATTCCAGTCAAGCGCGGGGTCATGACGTTGAAGCCAAGGTAGGCCGAGAAGAATTGGAGAAGTGCTACTGGGGAGGACGAAGAACTCAATATTCCCCTGATGGTCGGGTCCAACCTTCAAAAGGAGCGGGACTGTGCAATATCGCACGATGCAATCAAGTCTATCTTCATTGACTGAAGCAATAACTAGAGGCCTTGCGAGGCGATTCACAGAGATATTATACTTGTCAATCAAAGAGGCCCCGATGAAGTTTTCCGCGGAGCCCGAATCCAGAAAAGCCGACAAATTCACAGAGACGTTAGCAGAAATGGAGAGTTGCACTGGAACTGTAAGGCGTGAAGAGGTAGCACACCCAACCAGGGATGCCTCTCCCACCCTTACTAGGTGCGCCCATGGCGGGCGAACAGGACAGTCTTTCAAGAAGTGCTCGGAGCTGGCACAGTGTAAACAAAGGTTCTCGTTTCTTCGACGAGTTCTCTCCAACGGAGTTAGGCGAGATCAGTCCACCTGCATAGCCTCCTCAGTGGAAGGCGCATGTGCGGGCAAAGGTGGATGTTGGAAAACAGGGGCCAGACGTGAAGCCCTCCTAGGGCACTCGAAGTTCTTTCCCAGGCGGAGTTCCTCTCGCCTTTCAGAAAAACGCACATCGATGCGTGTGGCCAAGCGAATAAGATCAGTCAAAGACGAAGGCAAATCACGTGCCGCTAGGGCATCTTTAATATGGCTAGAAAGTCCTTTCTTAAAGGAGGCACACAAGGCCTCATTATTCCAGGATAATTCTGACGCCAGGGTGAGGAACTGTACGGCATATTCGCCAACAGACCGGTCACCCTGGACCAAGTTAAGCAGGGCTGCTTCTGCCGATGAGGCCTGGGCTGGTTCCTCAAAGACATGGCGAAACTCAGAAACGAAGGCATGTAAGTAGGAAGTCACTGGTTCATTGCGATCCCATAATGGAGTGGCCCAGGCCAGCGCCTTTCCTGTAAGCAGACTAATAATAAAGGCCACTTTGGCTCGTTCAGTGGGAAACTGGTCCGCCAACATCTCCAGATGCAGAGAACACTGGGCAAGGAAACCTCGGCATGACTTGGCATCCCCATCAAATTTAGCCAGCAAGGAGAGACAAACTCTAGCTGGAGGTGCTACAGGTGGCGGCGACACCAGAGCGGAAGGTGGCAATTGCCGCTGCAGGATTGTTAGTAATTGCTGAACCATGGCGGCGAGCTGGTTGATTTGGCTCACTACAGTGAGCAATTCTGAGGCGTTAGGCAGTGGCACCTCAGCGGGATCCATGGGCAGATCTTACTGTCACGGACCGGGTGGAGCAGACTCGGGTGTGGATCCGCTTTAACTGTGGGACCGATGGCGGGTACCGTGTCAGGGGAGCGGAGTCTAAGGGGCCACCGGTATTCACCAGAGCCCACCGCAAGGCAGGTTGGTCTTGTGCGGCGAGTGACCCCCAGGTCGCTACCCCCCAACAGCGGCCCAGTCCCACAGTCAGCCGAGGTTCAGCGAGGTACACAAGTGGCCGGCAAAAGGCGTAGTAAGTACAGGCAGAGATCGGGGCTGGCAGCACAGGTTCGCAGTAAAGGTGAGTAGCCGAGGTCGAGGCAGGCAGCAAAGGTTCAGAGTCGGGGACAGGCAGAGGTCGGTACACGGGTGAGCAATCCAAGAATGTCTGACTTTCAACAAGCATGGAGAGACCAAGATCCGGCACTGAAGGAAGGAAGTGCCTCTTTAAATAGGGGAAGAGGATGCAGGATTGGATGACCAGGCACCAATCAGTGCTGTACAGGCCCTTTAAATCTCAGGAAGCCACTGAGCTTGCCCTCTAGTGGACGGAGACGTGCACGCACCTGAGCATGTGAGGAGGAAGCATGGGGGGAAGGGCGGCAGCTGGATGCAGCCATGAGGAAAGTGCTGCAAGATGGATGACGGCTGCATGCAGCCATGGAGGTAAGTGACTTGCTGTGAGATGGGCGTGCAGCGCTCGCCCTAACAACTTGGAGTGATGGAGAGTAACATATTTAGCAGCCAGCATGGTGGCAGAAGGGGAAAGTATGGAGGCAAATGTGCTCGGGGTAAACCACTCGCGCGGCAGGCTATCTTCCCAGGAGGTAGTGGAAGAGGGTCCCTGGAGTTGGCGGTGGCGGCGGCAGCAGCATCAGTGAATTAGTGCGGACTGTTGGTAGGAGAAATCAGCTACAAGCCCATGTTGCAGTTTTTATCAAGCATTCGCAGGAGGTAAACATGGCTATATGAAAGATGTGTAGGCAGAAGGTGAAGTGTGGCCAGGGTCCCAATGTTGGACCCACAGCCCTGCATCAACATTTGCAGCGTCACCATAAAGCGGCCTGGGAGAGTTGGCTCCAAAGTGGTGGTCCAGCCTGCTGCATTACCCAGTGGCACACCGCTCTCTGTTCCAGCCAGCCAAGGCCCCACCACCTCCTGTGTGTCATACCCATCCTCTGTCGCTCCAGATGCTCCTCCTCCTCTTAATCCGAGTCAGTCATTCCGCCAGCAATCCATTGCCAAGCCATGTCCAAGAGACAACAGTATGTGCCCACTCATCCAACGTGCAGAAGCTAAATGTGCTCCTGTATAAGTTGCTGGTGCTGCAGTCCCTCCCTTTTGAGTTGGTAGACCTTGTGCCGAGGTCCAGCCCTGTACAATTTTGTTGAACAGAAGGTGGGGCAGTCCTTTAGCCTTTCAGTGTGTACCAAAGTGCACAGCAGTGCCTACGTCTGGAGCTGTAACTATGGTCAGGGACAATAAATATCTTTTTAGGACCACTGGGTGATTGTGGTTCCTGCACAACCACAAAAGCAACTTGGGCAGGTCCCTCCGCTGTGGCCTCCACGCTCCTAGGCCTTTGTGCCTGTGACAGTGCACTTGCACTTAGCAATGGTGTCACAGAGAAAAGTGGCAAATTGTCAATTACATATTAATAGTTAACATTTACCTTATTTGAACATATTTATAATAATAACATATAATAACATATAACATAGCAACAATAACATATAACTAGTGATGAGCGAGTAGTATTCGACCGAGCCGGTATTCGATCGAATACTACGCTGTTCGTCATACTCGATATCGATCGAGTACAGCGGCGATGGCGCACTCACAATTCGTTTCCCCTCCCACCTTCCCTGCCGCGTTTTTTACACCAATCACCATGCAGGGGGGGTGGGACAGGTCCTGGGAGGACGCTGGCATCGCGAAAACGGCGTCTACACGCATTGGCTGGAAAAACCATGTGACCTCGAATATACAAAACTCAGCACTTCCTCTTCGTCAGCATTAGCAGCTTGAACTTAGTGAGGGACAGACGCTCACAGCAGGGAAAGACAGGCTGTCGCTGGCAGGGCCCCAGAAGCTCGGGATATCGCTTTTACCACCATCTATACCAGCTACCAGAAGACAAGAGAGTCATTAAGAGCCCTTATTAGGGCTACTACGCTGAACGGTATATGGCTCATATGTAGGCAGGCAGGGCCCCAGAAGCTCAGAATATAGCTTTTACCACCATATATACCAGCTACCAGAAGACAAGAGAGCCCTTAAGAGCCCTTATTAGGGCTACTACGCTGAACAGTATATAGCTCATTTTCTATGTAGTCAGGCAGGGCCCCAGAAGCTCAGAATATACCTTTTACCACCATATATACCAGCTACCAGAAGACAAGAGAGTCCTTAAGAGCCCTTATTAGGGCTACTACGCTGAACAGTATATAGCTCATTTTCTATGTAGTCAGGCAGGGCCCCAGAAGCTCAGAATATACCTTTTACCACCATATATACCAGCTACCAGAAGACAAGAGAGTCCTTAATCCCTTATTAGTGCTGCTATGTTGAACAGTATATAGCTCATATCCTATGTAGGCAGGCAGGGCCCCAGAAGCTCAGAATATACCTTTTACCACCATATATACCAGCTACCAGAAGACAAGAGAGTCCTTAAGAGCCCTTATTAGGGCTACTATGCTGAACAGTATATAGCTCATTTTCTATGTAGTCAGGCAGGGCCCCAGAAGCTCAGAATATACCTTTTACCACCATATATACCAGCTACCAGAAGACAAGAGAGTCCTTAAGAGCCCTTATTAGGGCTACTACGCTGAACAGTATATAGCTCATATTCTATGTAGTCAGGCAGGGCCCCAGAAGCTCAGAATATACCTTTTTCCACCATATATACCAGCTACCAGAAGACAAGAGAGTCCTTAATCCCTTATTAGTGCTGCTATGTTGAACAGTATATAGCTCATATCCTATGTAGGCAGGCAGGGCCCCAGAAGCTCAGAATATACCTTTTACCACCATATATACCAGCTACCAGAAGACAAGAGAGTCCTTAAGAGCCCTTATTAGGGCTACTATGCTGAACAGTATATAGCTCATTTTCTATGTAGTCAGGCAGGGCCCCAGAAGCTCAGAATATACCTTTTACCACCATATATACCAGCTACCAGAAGACAAGAGAGTCCTTAATCCCTTATTAGTGCTGCTATGTTGAACAGTATATAGCTCATATCCTATGTAGGCAGGCAGGGCCCCAGAAGCTCAGAATATACCTTTTACCACCATATATACCAGCTACCAGAAGACAAGAGAGTCCTTAAGAGCCCTTATTAGGGCTACTATGCTGAACAGTATATAGCTCATTTTCTATGTAGTCAGGCAGGGCCCCAGAAGCTCAGAATATACCTTTTACCACCATATATACCAGCTACCAGAAGACAAGAGAGTCCTTAATCCCTTATTAGTGCTGCTATGTTGAACAGTATATAGCTCATTTTCTATGTAGTCAGGCAGGGCCCCAGAAGCTCAGAATATACCTTTTACCACCATATATACCAGCTACCAGAAGACAAGAGAGTCCTTAAGAGCCCTTATTAGGGCTACTACGCTGAACAGTATATAGCTCATTTTCTATGTAGTCAGGCAGGGCCCCAGAAGCTCAGAATATACCTTTTACCACCATATATACCAGCTACCAGAAGACAAGAGAGTCCTTAAGAGCCCTTATTAGGGCTACTATGCTGAACAGTATATAGCTCATTTTCTATGTAGTCAGGCAGCGCCCCAGAAGCTCAGAATATACCTTTTACCACCATATATACCAGCTACCAGAAGACAAGAGAGTCATTGAGAGCCCTTATTAGGGCTGCTATGTTTTAAAAATTGTGTGGAGGCCCAAGAGCTGAGACCTTTTAAAAATTGTGTGGAGGCCCAAGAGCTGAGACCTTTTAAAAATTGTGTGGAGGCCCAAGAGCTGAGACCTTTTAAAAATTGTGTGGAGGCCCAAGAGCTGAGACCTCTCAAACATTGTGTGGAGTCCCACGAGCTGAGACCTCTTAAAAATTGTGTGGAGGCCCAAGAGCTGAGACCTCTCAAACATTGTGTGGAGTCCCACGAGCTGAGACCTCTTAAAAATTGTGTGGAGTCCCACGAGCTGAGACCTCTTAAAAATTGTGTGGAGGCCCAAGAGCTGAGACCTTTTAAAAATTGTGTGGAGGCCCAAGAGCTGAGACCTTTTAAAAATTGTGTGGAGGCCCAAGAGCTGAGACCTTTTAAAAATTGTGTGGAGGCCCAAGAGCTGAGACCTCTCAAACATTGTGTGGAGGCCCAAGAGCTGAGACCTCTTAAAAATTGTGTGGAGGCCCAAGAGCTGAGACCTTTTAAAAATTGTGTGGAGGCCCAAGAGTTGAGACCTCTTAAAAATTGATTGTATTAAGCCTAAGAGGTGAGCCATAATTTTTTTCATTAATACAGCAATTCTACGGCGGTTAAGGAGGAGGAGGAGGAGGAGGAGGAGGAGGAAATGGCACTTCATACAGATGGCACTTCACTCTTGGCTGCTTTCCACTGTTGTACAAGCAAAGTCCGGGTCAATCCACTTGCTGTTCATTTTGATTAGCGTCAGCCTGTCGGCACTGTCGGTTGACAGGCGGCTGCGCTTATCGGTTATAATGCCCCCGGCTGCGCTGAACACACCCTTTCTGATAGCACGCTGGCGGCAGGGCAGGCAAGCACCTCCAAGGCGTACAGGGACAGTTCCAGCCACGTGTCCAACTTGGAGACCCAGTAAGTGTAGGTCGCCGAGGGATCGGGGAGGACAGGGGTGTGGTCTGCCAGGTAGTCCCGCAACATCCGCCGATACTTGTCCCTCCTGCTGATAGCGGGCCCCGCAGTGATGGAAGTTGCACGAGGGGGTGACATGAACGTGTCCCACACCTTGGAGAGTGTTCCCCTGGTGGCTGTGGGCCTGATCGATGTTGTCAGACTCTGGGAGACACTCTCCTCTCTGCCGCCAGCGATGCTGGGTGGGAAAATCTGCATCATGTTCTGCAAGAGTTCCCTCTGGTATTCCAGTAATCGATTCGTCCTCTCCTCTACCGGAATAAAAGAGGAGAAGTTATCTTTATACCGGGGGTCCAGGAGTGCGAAGACCCAGTATAGTTTGTTCTCCAATATCCGGACAACACGTATGTCCCGGGAAAAGCAGCCCAGCATGAAGTCAGCCATGTGTGCCAGACTCTGAGTAGGCATGACCTCACTGCCCCCACCAGAAGGATCATTTTCCATTTCCTCCTCTTCCTCCTCCTCTCCGCCCCATCCGCGCTGAACCAATGGGACGCACACAGCCTGACTGCTACCCTCGCCGCCAGCATCCTCTTCCACAGCCACCTCCACGTTGTCCTCCTCCTCCTCATCCTCCTCCTGCAACTGCCACCGAGCAGCAGACAAAAGTGTGGTCTGACTGTCTACCTGCGTTGCGTCTCCTCCTACCCCCATCTCCTCTGTGTGCAATGCGTTCTCCCTTATTGCGATGAGCGATTCTTTAAGGACGCCTAGGAGCGGGATGGTTACGCTCACTATAGCGTCCTCGCTGCTGACCTTCTTAGTGGACTCCTCAAAGATACGCAATACATCGCATATGTCTGCCATTCATGGCCACTCGTGGTTGGCAAACTGAGGGAGCTGAGTTGGAGGCACGCGTGGATGCATCATCTGGTACTCCATCAATGCTTTCTGCTGCTCACACACCCTGGCCAACATGCAATAGGTGGAATTCCAGCGAGTGGGCAGGTCGCACAACAGCCGATGTTGAGGCAAATGGAGGCGTTGCTGGATTTTTTTTTAAGCTAGCAGCAGCTACAGTTGACTTCCGAAAGTGAGCGCACAAGCGCCGCACTTTGACCAGTAGCTCTGCCAGGTTGGGGTAAGTCTTTAGAAACTTTTGTACTACCAAATTAAAAACGTGGGCCAGGCATGGTACGTGATTGAGTTCTGCAAGCTCCAGAGCCGCCACCAGGTTACGGCCGTTATCGCACACGACCATGCCTGGTCCTAGCTGCAGCGGCGACAGCCACATCTCTGTCTGCTGCAATATGGCGTGCCTCACCTCTGCGGCGCTGTGCTTCCTGTCGCCCAAGCTGATGAGCTTAAGCACCGCCTGCTGACGTCTCCCCGTGCCAGTGCTGCAACGCTTCCAGCTAGGGGCTGAGGGCGATGTTAAGGCAGAGGAGGAGGAGGAGGAGGAGGAGGAGGAAGAGGAGGGGGGTCTATCAGAACCTGTGCTGGCAATCTTGGGCGGGGGTGGTATGTAGGCCGTCCCTGTTTGCGACCCCGTCCCCGCTTCCACAACATTCACCCAGTGTGCCGTCAAAGAGATGTAGCGTCCTTGGCCGCAAGCGCTTGTCCACGAGTCGGTGGTCAAGTGGACCTTTGCGCTGACTGCGTACCTCAGGGTCCGCCTGATGTTACGCGACACGTGCTGGTGCAGGGCGGGGACGCCACACCGGGAAAAATAGTGGCGGCTAGGGACGGAATAGCGAGGTGCGGCAGCCGCCATCAGGTCGCGGAAGGCCTGCGTCTCCACAAGCCAAAACGGCAACATCTCCAGGGCCAGCAGTTTGGAGATGAGGCAGGTTAAGGCTTGGGCTTGGGGGTGACTGGAGGCGTACTTCCGCCTGCGGTTGAACGCCTGCGAGATGGACAGTTGATGGGACGAGGAGATGGAAGGTGCAGACGAAGATGCGGGGGAAGGGGGGGCTGAAGGAGAAGGCCCCAAAGTAGCCGAGGCAGAGGCAGATGTGGAGGTGTCCTGGCTGGAGGTCTGGACCGCAGTGGCAGCACACAACAAAGGGGAAGAGGCAGTGGCAGCAAGACGGGGCGCAGGTTGTATTGCGTTTGCTCTCTCCCACTCAGCCCAGTGCTTGAATTCCAAGTGACGGCGCATGCCTGAGGTGGTCAGATTGCTCTTCTCAGAGCCCCTACTCAGTTTTGAGTGGCAGATTGCGCAAACCGCGCTCAGTTTGTCATCCGCGCAAACATTAAAAAATCTCCACACCACAGAAGTACGAGGCCTCGATGGGGGAGCTTCGCGCGACTGCCTGCTGCCGGGAAGAGCTTCGGCCCTGCTGGCTGTGGCCTGCCTTCTCTGTCTGGACTGTCCTCTGCCTCTGGACTGTCCTCTGCCTCTTGCTGCCTTATTCGGTGATGCGCAGACCGCATCTCCACTGCTTTCCCCGCTGGACATCACCCCTGTCCAAGTGGGGTCGGTCATTTCGTCGTCCACCACCTCCTCTTCCACTTCCTCTCTCTGCTCCTCCTCCTGCCCACTGGACATTCCAACAGCCTCCCTTGATGGCAACTGCGTCTCATCATCATCATCGCTCATGATAGCAGATGCTGGTTCCGGGTCCACATCACTAGCAGATGGCGGATGCTCAAGTGTTTGGGCATCACTACAAACAAATTCCTCTGCTAGCTCCTGGGATTCTTGCAGCACATCTGGAAAAGGACCCGAAAAGAGGTCCTGGGAGGGGTCAAGGGTGGGCTGACTCTGTTGGCCAGGTTGGGAGGAAGGAGGGTCAGAGTGAGACTGTGTGGATGACTGGGTGGTGGACAAGTGACTGGAAGCGTTATCGGCCATCCATTGCACCACCTGTTCACGCTGCTCAGGCTTTAACAGAGGTGTACCCCGCCCCCCGCATAACTGTCCCATAAAGGCAGGGAAGCTGGATGAGCGTAATGCTGGCTGCCCCTCATCAGCACGCATTGTATCCCCACTGGCTTCAACGCGGTTTGTGCCCCCACCAGCATTTCCGCGCCCCCGTCCTCGTCCACGTCCCTTTGCGCTAGCCCTCCGCATTTCAGACGTTTTACTTTTTTGGCCACGCGTTATGCCAAATATAAAAATATTTTTAAGAAGAACACCTGGCTATACAGCCGTATACTGCCAGAAGGTGAAATGGTGCCTATACGCACCGGGTATATAACAAGGTTTTGTTGGTAAAGAGGACACAAAACAGTAGTGCCAAATATAAAAAATATTTTTAAGAAAAACATCTGGCTATACAGCCGTATACTGCCAGAAGGTGAAATGGTGCCTATACGCACCGTGTATAAAACAGTGTTTTGTTGGCACAGAGGACACAAAACAGTAGTGCAAAATATAGTTTTGTATATAGGTGCTAATACACCACTGAAGTCTTTCTGTCCCTATTCCAGCATCAGCAGCTACCCCTCACTAAAGCAACCGTTTTGAGCAGAGTGTATATAGTTTTGTATATAGGTGGTAATACACCACTGAAGTCTTTCTGTCCCTATTCCAGCAGCAGCAGCTACCCCTCACTAAAGCAGCCGTAGCTGCAGCACTAATAAGTGCTCAGCTCTTGGGCCTCCACACAATGTTTGAGAGGTCTCAGCTCTTGGGCCTCCACACAATTTTTAAAAGGTCTCAGCTCTTGGGCCTCCACACAATTTTTAAAAGGTCTCAGCTCTTGGGCCTCCACACAATTTTTAAAAGGTCTCAGCTCTTGGGCCTCCACACAATTTTTAAAAGGTCTCAGCTCTTGGGACTCCACACAATGTTTGAGAGGTCTCAGCTCTTGGGCCTCCACACAATTTTTAAAAGGTCTCAGCTCTTGGGCCTCCACACAATTTTTAAAAGGTCTCAGCTCTTGGGACTCCACACAATGTTTGAGAGGTCTCAGCTCTTGGGCCTCCACACAATTTTTAAAAGGTCTCAGCTCGTGGGACTCCACACAATGTTTGAGAGGTCTCAGCTCTTGGGCCTCCACACAATTTTTAAAAGGTCTCAGCTCGTGGGACTCCACACAATGTTTGAGAGGTCTCAGCTCTTGGGCCTCCACACAATTTTTAAAAGGTCTCAGCTCTTGGGCCTCCACACAATTTTTAAGAGGTCTCAGCTCTTGGGCCTCCACACAATGTTTGAGAGGTCTCAGCTCTTGGGCCTCCACACAATTTTTAAAAGGTCTCAGCTCTTGGGCCTCCACACAATGTTTGAGAGGTCTCAGCTCTTGGGCCTCCACACAATTTTTAAAAGGTCTCAGCTCTTGGGCCTCCACACAATGTTTGAGAGGTCTCAGCTCTTGGGCCTCCACACAATTTTTAAAAGGTCTCAGCTCTTGGGCCTCCACACAATTTTTAAAAGGTCTCAGCTCTTGGGCCTCCACACAATTTTTAAAAGGTCTCAGCTCTTGGGCCTCCACACAATTTTTAAAAGGTCTCAGCTCTTGGGCCTCCACACAATGTTTGAGAGGTCTCAGCTCTTGGGCCTCCACACAATTTTTAAAAGGTCTCAGCTCTTGGGCCTCCACACAATTTTTAAAAGGTCTCAGCTCTTGGGCCTCCACACAATTTTTAAAAGGTCTCAGCTCTTGGGCCTCCACACAATTTTTAAAAGGTCTCAGCTCTTGGGCCTCCACACAATGTTTGAGAGGTCTCAGCTCTTGGGCCTCCACGCAATTTTTAAAAGGTCTCAGCTCTTGGGCCTCCACACAATTTTTAAGAGGTCTCAGCTCTTGGGCCTCCACACAATTTTTAAAAGGTCTCAGCTCTTGGGCCTCCACACAATTTTTAAAAGGTCTCAGCTCTTGGGCCTCCACACAATTTTTAAAAGGTCTCAGCTCTTGGGACTCCACACAATGTTTGAGAGGTCTCAGCTCTTGAGCCTCCACACAATTTTTAAAAGGTCTCAGCTCTTGGGCCTCCACACAATTTTTCAAAGGTCTCAGCTCTTGGGACTCCACACAATTTTTAAAAGGTCTCAGCTCTTGGGACTCCACACAATGTTTGAGAGGTCTCAGCTCTTGGGCCTCCACACAATTTTTAAGAGGTCTCAGATCTTGGGCCTCCACACAATTTTTAAAAGGTCTCAGCTCTTGGGACTCCACACAATGTTTGAGAGGTCTCAGCTCTTGGGCCTCCACACAATTTTTAAAAGGTCTCAGCTCGTGGGACTCCACACAATGTTTGAGAGGTCTCAGCTCTTGGGCCTCCACACAATTTTTAAGAGGTCTCAGATCTTGGGCCTCCACACAATTTTTAAGAGGTCTCAGCTCTAAGCTTCCCTTACTGCTGGGGTGACACACTGTAACAAACCTCCTCCTGTAAGCTTCCCTTACTGCTGGGGTGACACACTGTAACAAACCTCCTCCTTTAAGCTTCCCTTACTGCTGGGGTGACACAATGACACAAGAGGACATGTCTGACCACATCTCACACACACACACACACACACACAATGACAATTAGGGGTGGGGTCTATTTATTTTCCCCCTTGCCTATGCCATCTGTGGTTGTCATTAGGCAACGTGATTTTAAGGGGTGCAGAATTTTGTTCTTCTTTTTTGTACAGTTTGGCTTGGGTCCATGGCAATGTAGAGGAAAGAAGGTTTCCTTGTCTTGTCTCACTTTACGTAGAAGTAATATTGTGTTTGGAGTGTATTGTTGAGAGGCTGTGATAGTGGCGTAATAGTGCGACTTGGGCGCGTTATATGCACCCAGACATGCTTCCCCTGCTGTCCCAGTTGCATTCCAGCAGTGTTGGCATCATTTTCTGATGTTTCAGGGTGGACTTGGTGACCTCCAAGTGGTCGAATTGAGATTTCCAAGTGTCGAGCATTTTTTTCCCATAGACTATAATGGGATTCGATATTCGGTCGAGTAGTCGAGTAACGCGGTCTATTCGAATCGAAATTCGAAATTTCGAATATTTCACTACTCGCTCATCTCTACATATAACATAATAACAGTAACATATAAAATCTATCAACACTTTTTTTTTTGGTTAATTTTGTATTTTTTTTATTTTTTAATATTTTGTATTTTTTTTTTATATTTTGTATTTTTTAGAAACATATATATATATATATATATATATATATATATATATATTTTTTTTTTTTTTCCATTGCCTTTTAATATTTTGTGAATTTTTGTACAATTTTTTTTTAATTTTTTAATTTTTTTTTTACTTTTTTTTCTAAATATTTTTTTTTATTTTTTATTTTTTTTCCAGTGCCCTTCCAGCCTACCATGTGTGCAGGACACGGCGGTTTCACGCTGTTCTTCACATGGTTTGCCTTGAGCAACAGAGTTACACATGGGAGGAACTGCTAAAAATGAGAACTCAATACATGAAATCATGGCTTACTCCACGAAAACTGCAAATGGGACCCATGGTGACTGACACTGGAAAGAACATCTTGTCTGCGCTGCGACAAGGAAGCCTGAGCCATGCGTCCTGCCATGGCACATGTGTTCAATCTAGTTGTCAAGCGTTTTCTGAAGTCTTCCCCCCATCTGAAATCCTAACAACGGGAAGGAAACTTTGCATGGACTTCAAGCACTCCTACACCGCCAAGCACACCTTTCTTGAGCTTCAGCGTCAGAACGGTATCCCCCAACATAGTCTGATTTGCGATGTTTCCACCCGTTGAAATTCCACCCTCCATATGCAGGATCGACTATAGGAACAGAGAAAAGCCATCATGGATTTCTTGATGATCCAAACGGATAGGGGGACTCCCCTGTGTAACTTCAATGTAAACCAGTGGCAGCTCATACGTGACACCTGCCGTTTGCTCAGGCCCTTTGAGGAAGCTACTTTATTACTCAGTCACCAGGACTATGAGATGAACAATGAGATTCCACTGCTTCATGTACTACAACACATGTTGGAAACCATGGCTGGTCAGGGCACTAAAAACATGGCGCATACATTTCACAGCCACATGAAGCCTGTGGGAGCTGAAGTGGAGGAGGAGGAGGGGGTGGGGCACAGCGAAGCACAGTTAGGTTTGACAAAATGACCATTTTATCTAGTCATCTGACAGGAGAAGAGGAGCAGGAGCAGCCACAGGAGCTAGAGGGTTGTGAGGAAGGCGAGACAGAGGACCCAGACACACCGTGGCAGTTTGCAGTGGAGATGGAGACAAGTAGTCCCTTCGAGTCACTTGCACAAATGGCACGATGCATGCTCACGTGCTTGCGTAGTGACCACAGAATTGTCTCCATTTGTCAGCGGGATGACTTCTGGCTCTCCACCTTATTGGACCCTCGCTTCCGGCACAAAATGGGGGCATTTTTTACACCCACTGAGAGGGAGGACAAACTGGCCTACTACAGAGACATCCTACGTAGTCAGTTGGGCGATGTCTATCTGCGCCATGGTCCATACTCTCGCAGGTCTGACTCGGGGGGACCTCTGCGCTCACCTTCCACTGCCATGGCTGCCGGGGGGGGGGGTGGCAGCAGCAGCTCCATCAACAGCAGCCTCAGTCTTCAGTCGCTAATGAGTAGCTTTCTACACCCGCATAGTGAGTCTACTCATGAGCAGCAGGAAGACCTGGAGCAGGACCTAAACCAGCAGGTCATGTCATACCTTGACATGACCATGCCAACACACCTTGAGCATCCGCTGGACTTCTGGGCAGCCAAACTTGACTTGTGGCCACAACTAGCAGAGTTTGCCCTGGTAAAGCTGTCCTGCCCGGCCAGTAGTTGATTTAGATGGCAACTGGGCTGCTCTATATTATGCTGCATAATGGCAAATTTACCTCACAGTATAAGCTATTGCCCCTCAGATTTACACAGGGCCTGCTCTATATTATGCTGCAAAATGGCAAATTTACCTCACAGTATAAGCTAATGCCCCTCAGATTTACACAGGGGCTGCTCTATATAATGCTGCAAAATGGCAAATTTACTTCACTATATAAGCTATTGCCCCTCAGATTTACACAGGGGCTGCTCTATATTATGCTGCAAAATGGCAAATTTACCTCACAGTATAAGCTATTGCCCCTCAGATTGACACAGGAGCTGCTCTATATAATGCTACAAAACCAAGAGCGGATTTAACTCACACAATATAACCTATTTCTCAGGTTTATGAAACAAGTTGCTGGCACCAGTAAACAGTATTATTAATAATTGTGGTGCAATGCTCTGTTTGTTAACCAAATGTGAACAAGAGCTAAAGGTTGGGGGGTACCCCACTACCAAGAATCCCCCCAGAGGGTAATTAACAGAGTCTTATAACTGCACAACACCAAGGGGTGAGATTAATATATAATTTTATTATTCTCAAGTGTTAAAAAGATCAATTTTTACAAGAAGGACAAACTATTAAAAAACATATACACCATGTTAAAATACATATTGCCAGGAGGGGGCGCTAATCACTCTAGCTGCCTCACGGGGGGGACGCTTGCTGCCACTCTGCATTTTTTGGATGGATAAGTAATGGTTTCACTCTACCTTGCACTGTTTTTTTACCATTGATTAGTGCCACTGTCTCTTTTTACATATATGTAGCTCTATTATTAATTGATGTACTTGTGGGGTTAAGCACTTAGCACTTTTAAGAAATAGCACGTTCATGAATTTTCTTTTCTGTTTGATATAGAGATTGTAACACTGTATATATAGATTCCTGGTTTATATTTGGCATTGAGGCAGCTAGAGTGATTAGCGCCCCCTCCTGGCAATATGTATTTTAACATGGTGTATATGTTTTTTAATAGTTTGTCCTTCTTGTAAAAATGGATCTTTTTAACACTTCAGAATAATAAATTTATATATTAATCTCACCCCTTGGTGTTGTGCAGTTATAAGACTCTGTTAATTACTCTCTGGGGGGATTCTTGGTAGTGGGGTACCCCCCAACCTTTAGCTCTATTTCTCAGGTTTATATAGGGACTGCTCTATGTAATGGTGCAAAACCATGAATTTACCTACAATATAAACTATTGTTGCTCCATATAATGGTGCAAAACTGAATGTATCTCACAATATAAGCTATTACTCCTCAGGTTTATATAGGGGCTGCTGTATATAACAGTGCAAAACCATGAATTTACCTCATAATATAAACTATTGCCTCTCAGATTTACACAGGGCCTGCTCTATATAATGCTGAAAAATGGCAAATTTACCTCACAGTATAAGCTATTGCCCCTCAGATTTACACAGGGCCTGCTCTATAGAATGCTACAACCAAGAGCGGATTTAACTCACACAATATAACCTATTTCTCACGTTTATATAGGGACTGCTCTATATAATGGTGCAAAACCATGAATTTACCTCATAATATAAACTATTGCCCCCCAGATTTACTCAGGGGCTGCTCCATATAATGGTGCAAAACAGGGCAAATGTATTGTCCAATATAAACTATTGCTGCTCTGATTTACACAGGAGGGCCACTCTAAAGAATGGTGCAACATGGCGAATTTAGCTCACAATATAACATAGATTGCAAAATGAGATTTTCAGACAGGGCCTGCTCTATAAAATGGCAATTTTTCCTCACAATATAAACTATTGCTCCTCAGATTGACACCGGGATTTAGGTTGATATATACATATAATAGTGCAAAACAGCGAATTTACCTCACAATACTGTATAAACTATTGCTCCTCAGATTTACACAGTGGGCTTCTCTATATAATGGTGCAAAATGGCGAATTTACCTCACTATATAATCTATTACAGCTCTATATAAAAAATAAATAAATAAATAAAAAAAGGGCCTGTAGAAGCTTATTTAGTATAACAGATAGGGTGACATGTGCTGGTTTGGGATGCCCATGTGGGCTAGTGTTTTGACAGCAGGACAAAAACCAATTCAAAATGCAATAGCTTAATAAAACTGAGGCTGAAAAAGCTTATTTAATATAAAAGATAGGGTGACGTGCTGGTTTGGAATGCAAAAACCAATTCAAAATGCAATACTTTGATTAAGCTGAGGAAGGATCAACAAGCGTATTTAGTATAACAGATAGGCTGCCTAATGCAGGTTTGGGATGCCCTGCGGCCTGGTGTTTTTTTTGTAAAAGGCAGACCAAAAACCAATTCAAAATGCAATGATTGATTCAGCTGAAGAAGGATGAACAAGCGTATTTAGTATAACAGATAGGGTGCAACATGGTGGTTTGGGATACCCTGCAGCCTGGTGTATTGACAGCAGGACAAAAACCAATTCAAAATGCAATAGCTTAATAAAGCTGATGCTGAACAACGCTTATTTAGTATAACAGATAGGGTGCAACAGGCAGGTTTGGGATACCCTGCGGCCTGGTGTATTTAAAGCAGACCAAAACCAATTCAAAATGCAATAACTTAATAAAGATGAGGCTGTAGACGCTTATTTAGTATAACAGATAGGGTGCCACGTGGTGGTTTGGGATACCATGCGGCCTGGTGTATTGACAGCAGGACAAAAACCAATGCAAAATGCAATAGCTTAATAAAGCTGATGCTGAACAACGCTTATTTAGTATAACAGATAGGGTGCCAGTGGTGGTTTGGGATACCCTGCGGCCTGGTGTATTGACAGCAGGACAAAAACCAATTCGAAATGCAATAACTTAATAAAGCTGAAGCTGTAGACGCTTATTTAGTATAACAGATAGGGTGCCACGTGGTGGTTTGGGATACCCTGCGGCCTGGTGTATTGACAGCAGGACAAAAAACAATTCAAAATGCAATAACTTAATAAAGCTGAGGCTGTAGACGCTTATTTAGTATAACAGATAGGGTGCAACGTGCAGGTTTGGGATACCCTGCGGCCTGGTGTATTTAAAGCAGACCAAAACCAATTTAAAATGCAATAACTTAATAAAGCTGAGGCTGTAGACGCTTATTTAGTATAACAGATAGGGTGCCACGTGGTGGTTTGGGATACCCTGCGGCCTGGTGTATTGACAGCGGGACAAAAACCAATTCAAAATGCAATAACTTAATAAAGCTTATGCTGAACAATGCTTATTTAGTATAACAGATAGGGTGCAACGTGGTGGTTTGGGATACCCTGCGGCCTGGTGTATTGACAGCAGGACAAAAACCAATTCAAAATGCAATAACTTAATAAAGCTGAGGCTGTAGACGCTTATTTAGTATAACAGATAGGGTGCCACGTGGTGGTTTGGGATACCCTGCGGCCTGGTGTATTGACAGCAGGACAAAAACCAATGCAAAATGCAATAGCTTAATAAAGCTGAGACTGTAGACGCTGATTTAGTATAACAGATAGGGTGCAACGTGGTGCTTGGGATACCCTGCGGCCTGGTGTATTGACAGCAGGACAAAAACCAATTCAAAATGCAATAACTTAATAAAGCTGAGGCTGTAGACGCTTATTTAGTATAACAGATAGGGTGCCACGTGGTGGTTTGGGATACCCTGCGGCCTGGTGTATTGACAGCAGGACAAAAACCAATGCAAAATGCAATAGCTTAATAAAGCTGAGACTGTAGACGCTGATTTAGTATAACAGATAGGGTGCAACGTGGTGCTTGGGATACCCTGCGGCCTGGTGTATTGACAGCAGGACAAAAACCAATTCAAAATGCAATAGCTTAATAAAGCTGATGCTGAACAACGCTTATTTAGTATAACAGATAAGGTGCAACGTGCAGGTTTGGGATACCCTGCGGCCTGGTGTATTTAAAGCAGACCAAAACCAATTCAAAACGCAATAACTTAATAAAGCTGAGGCTGTAGACGCTTATTTAGTATAACAGATAGGGTGCCACGTGGTGGTTTGGGATACCCTGCGGCCTGGTGTATTGACAGCAGGACAAAAACCAATGCAAAATGCAATAGCTTAATAAAGCTGAGACTGTAGATGCTGATTTAGTATAACAGATAGGGTGCAACGTGGTGCTTGGGATACCCTGCGGCCTGGTGTATTGACAGCAGGACAAAAACCAATTCAAAATGCAATAGCTTAATAAAGCTGATGCTGAACAACGCTTATTTAGTATAACAGATAAGGTGCAACGTGCAGGTTTGGGATACCCTGCGGCCTGGTGTATTTAAAGCAGACCAAAACCAATTCAAAACGCAATAACTTAATAAAGCTGAGGCTGTAGATGCTTATTTAGTATAACAGATAGGGTGCCACGTGGTGGTTTGGGATACCCTGCGGCCTGGTGTATTGACAGCAGGACAAAAACCAATTCAAAATGCAATAACTTAATAAAGCAGAGGCTGTAGATGCTTATTTAGTATAACAGATAGGGTGCCACGTGGTGGTTTGGGATACCCTGCGGCCTGGTGTATTGACAGCAGGACAAAAACCAAGGCAAAATGCAATAGCTTTATAAAGCTGAGGATGAACAACGCTTATTTAGTATAACAGATAGGGTGCAACGTGGTGGTTTGGGATACCCTGCGGCCTGGTGTATTGACAGCAGGACAAAAACCAATGCAAAATGCAATAGCTTAATAAAGCTGAGACTGTAGACGCTGATTTAGTATAACAGATAGGGTGCAACGTGGTGCTTGGGATACCCTGCGGCCTGGTGTATTGACAGCAGGACAAAAACCAATTCAAAATGCAATAGCTTAATAAAGCTGATGCTGAACAACGCTTATTTAGTGTAACAGATAAGGTGCAACGTGCAGGTTTGGGAAACCCTGCGGCCTGGTGTATTTAAAGCAGACCAAAACCAATTCAAAACGCAATAACTTAATAAAGCTGAGGCTGTAGACGCTTATTTAGTATAACAGATAGGGTGCCACGTGGTGGTTTGGGATACCCTGCGGCCTGGTGTATTGACAGCAGGACAAAAACCAATTCAAAATGCAATAACTTAATAAAGCTGAGGCTGTAGACGCTGATTTAGTATAACAGATAGGGTGCAACGTGGTGGTTTGGGATACCCTGCGGCCTGGTGTATTGACAGCAGGACAAAAACCAATTCAAAATGCAATAACTTAATAAAGCTGAGGCTGAACAACGCTTATTTAGTATAACCGATAGGCTGCTAAGTGCAGGTTTGGGATGCCCATGTGGCCTGGTGTATTTAAAGCAGACCCAAAAATATTAACACTAATCCAGTTATTTAAATGCTTGTGTGTAACAGATAGGGTTACATAAGGCTCTGCATAGATGGCATGCACAGTGGCCTGGTGTATTTAATGCAGACCCAAAAACATTAACACTAATCCAGTTATTTAAATGCTTGTGTGTAATAGATAGGGTTACATAAGGCACTGCATAGATAGCAAGCACAGTGGCCTGGTGTATTTAAAGCAGACCCAAAAATATTAACACTAATCCAGTTATTTAAATGCTTGTGTGTAACAGATAGGGTTACATAAGGCACTGCATAGATGGCATGCACAGTGGCCTGGTGTATTTAAAGCAGACCCAAAAATATTAACACTAATCCAGTTATTTAAATGCTTGTGCGTAAGAGATAGGGTTACATAAGGCACTGCATAGATGGCATGCACAGTGGCCTGGTGTATTTAAAGCAGACCCAAAAATATTAATACTAATCCAGTTATTTAAATGCTTGTGTGTAACAGATAGGGTTACATAAGGCACTGCATAGATGGCATGCACAGTGGCCTGGTGTATTTAAAGCAGACCCAAAAATATTAACACTAATCCAGTTATTTAAATGCTTGTGTGTAACAGATAGGGTTACATAAGGCACTGCATAGATGGCATGCACAGTGGCAAGGCAGATTACGGTTTACAGCACAAAGAAATCAAATTGAATTGAAAACTGATCAGGCAAATCACCCTGTCACTGTAACTTTTATGCTGTCCCTGGATTGTTCCGGTTTTCCACTATCTTTCCCTGGCTCTGTTTGCCTCTCTAAATCTCCCTACCTATCTGTAAATCTCCCTACCTATCTGTAACTCTCTCTACCTATCGCTAACTGTCTGTCCCTGTCTGCAGCAACCACCGCTGTCTCACGAATACAAGTCTGAAATGCGCACAAGCAAGATGGCCGCCGCTTTATATAGCACGGTGACATCACCGGGCTTCCTGGCTGCTGATAGGCTGCATGTGACTGTCCCATCATACCTTGCCCCGGGGTACATGTCTGGACATGTGCATCCACCATCTTAGAATGGCTGTCATTGAAATGAATGGAGTTTAAAGGAAAACTTTGATCGATCGAATCGCGGGGAAATTCGGATTCGTTCAGAATAGAATTTTCCATGAAATTCGGAACAAATCCGGGTTCGTCCGGATCGATTCGCTCATCCCTATTTAGCAACAATAATTTAATGTGTGAGTTTCTGCTCCTGTAGAAGTTATTAAAGTGAAACAACCACCGGTCTAGAGTCTGGTGGTCTCTCCCTCTGAGGAACATCCCAATGCCCCACGGATTGCCACCTGGAACCTTACCTTTCTGGCTATCACACAGCACATGTGTGGGCCCCAACAGCAGCTCATGCATCCCTCCTGCTGCTTTGTGCACCCACCCCAGGCTGGCACAGAATTAGCCATTCTATGGCTATTCTATGAGGTAAGAGAAAAGACCAGGGATATTCAGAATCCGGGGTTTTCTTCCTCTTTAAATAACATAAAATGTTATTTGCTTGAACTGTGCATCTTTTACTTCTGTTTCTCAGGAACATTTTCAGTTTCAGGAAATATGCTTATACTTGTCTCTATCTTAAATCAATATTAGTGAAAAGATCCAGGGTGTCATATAATTACATCTGCATATGTGGGAGAGCAGTTGTCCAGCAGCAATCGCCTATCTACTGTATAGAATGTGTGTGTTCCAGATATCGATGTAATGCCTGTTTGGACTGACTCCAGTCTGTCTGCTGGACATATAGAGATCCATTATTTAGAAAGCCCCTTGAAAATAGAATTTGGCTCCTCTAGCCTAATGACTTCTGCAGCTGTGACCACTTTGTCATTAGTCCACGCTGTCAATAGATACGATAGTGCTTCACAATTATAATGTACTCGTGATAACAACAGACAACGAATGCCATAGATTGATTGACTTTTTATGTGATTCAAGAAATTAAAAAAAACATTGTATACATTACTATTTGATATTGATATGTTGGTAAATCTTAGTTGATGACATCAAAAAAGTACAAACAACCTAGGAAATATTTTTTGGGGGTAATAAAAGAGTGGCAAGGCAAGATATGCATCTGTTTACAGTAAGATGAGTGGATTACTTAATGTCATGCCCAGGCGAATAACATCGCTGGCATTCAAGGTGTGTTAAGAAATTCTTCGTATAGAAATTGGAACCCGGGACAGGGAGGCAACTCAAAGCCAGGCAGTTAATTCCTCCCTGGAAGACATATTCAGGGGTCACTGTCTGGGGACAAAGGAAGCTCGGAGGCTGGCCGGGTAACTGAAGGACATAGGACAGAAAACCCGCCTGCGCCACCAAAGAAGCAAGCTGCCGACCATCCGGGGCGTGGGTAGTCCAGTGCTCAGAGAGCCCATAATCCACCCAGTTCTTAAGCAGGGCCTCTAAAGATGAGGCCTCGGGTAGTCTCTTGGTGGTCACAGACTTGAGAAGGGGAAACACAGGGCAGGCTTACACAAGACATGAACAAAATTATCTAGGCCCCAGTGCAGGCTGTGGGGGCGCTGGGCCCCAGTGCAGCCTGTGGCAGTGCTGGGCCCCAGTGCCGGCTGTGGTGGCACACGAAAGTATGCAGGGAGGTTGTAAAGCACAGCTAGGCTACAAAGAGACAATGCAATGATCCAACAACAGGGACGGGGCCAAGGACATGCATTTATAGGAACCTCAATACCAATTCCAGGTGAAGTCAAATATTATACTCACTTCACAGGCGATCCTACAGCTCATGGATGGGCTCATTCTATACCATACATAATAATATGGCATAGAACTCTGTTTGTCAACAAAGCCGTGGCTGCCCGCTGCTGGGGAACTGCTTGTAACCCGTCAGCTCACTGGATGTGTAGTAATAACAGGTGATCTGGGGGTTTCACACAGCATGACATCTCAAATTGGTTGTGGTCCTGTATAAACAGCAGCAAGAATGGCCAGTATAAGTTTAGTGCCAATTTTTTTAAGTGGTCCAACAGTAAATGGGTCTCAGCAGTGGCGCATTCAAAATAACTCATACAGACACCTCAGACTTACCATTTCCTTGCTTCATGAATTCAGCTGCTGGGAATCTGCCCCACAGTACTATCCAGCAAATGCGATCCGAGGCCAGCCAACAAAGCAACTAGGAAGCGGTGAACAATGTCTGTCTGATAATGGGCCTGCACGGGGGGTTTCCTTGGGCAATCAGCAATTCCCTCATCATGCTGACAGTATTGTCAACTTCACGGGAAACCAGATTTCCCTATTCTAATTTTCCCTGTTATGGGGGTAAGCTGCTGGTGCTCTTTGTATATCTCATTTAATTGGGCCCAGACAGTGCCACCGAATTAATTGCGACAACATACATATTTGAGAATTGTTCCTGGTTAAACCATTGCAAAGGTAACTTACCAAGTTCCCTTGTTGAATAATATTCACAATGGAATGGGGTTTAATGATATTTCCACACTAGAAATTAGATTACACTTGTTGTTAAGCCTGTTAAACCAAGCAGAACAATAGTGGTGGCATTTAGGGTTTGACCTCGTTATCTTTACCCAGGCACCAAGATTCCTTCTCTGGCTTCAATTAAAGTGGACCAACACCCAGGATTCTGACTATCCTGGGTTTTGGTCCACTTCCCCGGGGCACGATCGGGGGTCGCTATGTGAAACCCCCCCAGATTGCTAGCTACAAATCACTTCACCCCGCTCCTACGGCGCATGTGTGGCCGCTCGTCCAATCAGCGTGCTCGGAGCTGCTGAGCTATGTGCGTCAAAGCGACGTCTTAAATCAGCAGTTCCGAGCAAGCTGGGGGCCGCATCTCGCGCTTGCCTCTAACAGGAAGCGCATCCGCGTCGGCCATTCACAAATGGCCAGCGCGGACACGTGCCCTGCTAGGGGGAAGCGCGAGATGCGGCCGCAGCCCACGCATGCGCCATTGGACCGGGATTCAGGTAAGGTGAATGGGGCGTACTGGGGGGTTTCACACAGCGGGGCATCCCGATTTTGGATACCCCACGGGGAGGGATTGGAACGGCCTGGGAATCTTATAGATTCCCGGCCGATCCAGCAGGGTGTTGGTCCACTTTAAACCCAGAAAGACTGGCAGTTTAATTCGGCATATATATATATATATAAAGAAATATAGTTTTACGTGAAAGACGGTTAAGAATAAGATGCTGTAGCTGTCAGTGAATGGGATCTGTGCTTTTGCTCACAGTTATACATACTGTAGTCAGTTACATAACTGCAGCTGGTCATAGAGGGACATTACTTAGACCCCAGTTTCCTGAATATCTACTTATTATGGCTTGGAATAATGTAAAACATATGTTCTAATAAAACTACCAGTAAAACAAGGTTTTCTGCAGCTTTCGATCAGCAAAATACAATCTATAAAACTCCTGGAAACAGTATCAATTGTTGTATCACCAGGGAAATCATTATTTGCTGTTTCCCTGTGTCATTTAATGGTATAGTTGTCAAAAGGATCACAATAGTTGAGTTTAATGGGACTGGAAAGTCCAGCTGCCAGCTGCAGGGACTCATGGGCCTTTCTGATGTTAAACCCTTAAGACTGGAGGTTGACTCATAAACCCAAATAACGGCAAGCATGTATGACCTATAACAACTTCATTTCTTTGTGATATACTGTTGTATATTAAAAGGCCAGTGACCTAATTGTATCATTCTGCCTTCTTCCTGTATTTGCTAGAACAATGCCTCAGACTGAATTTTGCAGAACATGCTACCCTACATTTGTCAAGCTAATCAGTACTGAAGCAACTATCTAAAACCCTAATAGCACACCTTTGATTTGGCAGGACCTAGCTATTTAATAGCTCCCTTCAGTGCGTGGAGTAGCATACCTTGTCCCTATAGAATCCAGTTCATTTATACGTAGCTGTGTATATTCAGCATAAATCTATTTTGGGTACAGATAGGGCCGCTTCCAGAGCAGTAAAGCCAGGACCTGTGTACTGGGCCCAAGGGCTTGCATGCTTATGGGGGGGGGGGGGGGGGGCTTGGCTCTGTCTCTCTGAAAAAATTGTTAATATTTAATAGTCAGCATAATTGGATGTGGTTTGGGACCATCATCACATTACCGGTTATGAGAGGCCACAATAGACTGTCTAGTTTGAGCACCCTATAACCTATATGTGATGGGTGGACCACTTTAAGCCTGATCGTCCATGGCTGCCGTGGGGCAGTAGATTAGGCATAGTCCAGACACTATAGGCTGTATAGACTGGGACCCCTATAACTTATATGTGTTGGCTGGGTCATGTGTTTGCAGGATGCAGCCTATAAGTGCAGAATGATGGTATAAGCCATGGTGCCCAGTAATCAAATTATAGATTATCTGAGACTGATGATGTATAGGTGGTGTGGTCTGGGTTCTCATATCCTATATGTGTTGGCTGGGTCCAGTTTTTGCAGGCTGAGTGGGTATGGCTGCCATCAAGCCCAGTCAACACCTTATAGGTTATAGGCTGCATGGTCTGGGCCCTCCATAAAATATATCTGATGGCTGTGCCCTATGTTTTGAGTAGGACCCTGAACAATTAATATGGTTTCCTTCTGTTCTTTCCTGTTTCTTACCACTCCACGTATACCTTTTCTTTTCCAGCCTGGTCCTTACATCTCCTACTTCTCATGACAGCTGACAGGGGTCCAATGAATTAAAGGGCACCTAGTTTCCACATACGACAGGGTGCCCCCCTGCTTGTCAGAGGGGCACCCATCCAGGTTACCTTGCATTACATTTACCTCAAGCCCTCCTTTTAACAGGTAGGCACCCTTATTATTAAGCTAGTTTATTATACATGGGTAACTCTTTTACACACCACACTAACACAGTTGTTCTCTAACAGGTAATATAGCAGGTAGCAGAATACCCAACCTTGCTACATACTGAAGGATACATTCCCTCTTGCTACTTACTGAACTAACTGCTACAAACTGAGGCAATCCCAATCAAGTTTAGAAAGGTACTAACATTTCAAAATCTTGCTCCTTACTTTTGCTTCAAGACTACATTTCCTCACTACTAAAATATCTGCTAGGCACAATTAGTCAGCAAAGGATTACTTATACTCAATTTTAGCAACAGGTATGTGTCCCAGGCTTATATGGTCCTAGACTGTGACTGCACTAATATTACTTATATGTTTATACCTCACCCATCCCTATATGTTTTACACACAGAAACATCAAACCTGTTTACAGGCAATTACTAGCCTCCAAAATAGTTGAGTTATGGCATCTTCTATAGCTAGTTGGTGGACACTTCTGACAATCTTTCTGTATGAATTAATACAGCAATAATGTTTTTATATGTAATGTCATGTACTAATTATCATACCTGTTTATGTTTACCTATGCTGAATAAAATATTCTCAGGATTCATTCAAAGCATTTGCTTTAAACCCACTTTATGATCATAACTGACATGTTAGGTGGGGCTCATTGTGGTTGCACTACCCGCTAATACTGTTTTTTTCCATATGCATCGCTTTGGTTATCACAAACAAAATCTTTCTTCTCAAAACTAAATCAGTTTGGATGCAAAACATTTTTTCTATGCTTTATTGTGTGTTTAAGTGGAGAACCAATAAACATTTAATGAATATTTGCCAAATGACAAGGTGAGCATGCCACATATAGCGAAAAACTCTCCAATATACGGCAACAAACTTATATCGTGAAGTGGAGGGTTATCCGCATTTTAGGGAATTATCTTTCTCAGTCTTTCACTGCATATTTTCTGCACTCCTTTTCACACTGATGGATTTGAAACCCTGCAGCCTTCTGCTTACACCCAAAGGTTCTGAAAATAGTAAATATGCCACATGAAATCCTTGATCCAAGGCTAGAGTTTTGGGCTGAATGGGCCAAGACTACCACATCATCATGTGGACTTCATGTTGATCACAATAATTCCGATTAATCATCTATTCAATAAATGTAACATAAAGTGGTTATTCCTATATAGAATAGTGTCTACAGTTATATAGAATAGCTTTCTATTATTTTTAAAAGCTCACAGTTTTCACAAATAACCTTTAATACTAAGAGGTCACGGACAAATGTGTAGTAATTGAAGTTATATTGCATTTAAAACAAACTATAAATTGTAATATTTTAGTTCCTTAGAACAGTGTGGCCATTGCTCATGTATTGTTTATTTAAAACTCTAATGTGAATTTTATTAGACTCTCGACACAACATTTTGAAATATTAGGCTTCTGTTAGCCACACAATAATGGCTGAAAATAAATAATATGGTTTATTATGCAGGAAAATGTATTTTCTCCTTTTCATCAAGTGCTGTTCCCAAAGGAGAATCCGGCCGGTGGTAGATTCCAATGAAAGACGCATTTCTCTAACACCACATAAGAAACCAATTTAATTGCAAGCCTTTTTAGAGGCAACTAGTTACACAGCACATGAGTGACAGTAATGTCGCTGCTTTAGGTAAACATCAGCTGCCCTACAATTACAAACATATTTCCTTCAATTTTACTTATGTCAAGTGGAGGAACACCCTGGATGAAAGAAAAACAACCGATTTCCTTTTCTGCGTCATGTGATTGCCGCTTGTGTTTATCTGATATTTGTTTCCTTAAGTCTGTTTCCATCTGCTCACCCAATTTATTTAAATGAAAATGAACCATTTAAAACAATCTGACATGTGGATGTTTATAATGAATACATACCTGGCAAGAGTAATGCCCAACACCCAAAATGCAAACCCCAGTCTGGTGCGTCATAATACTTCTGTTCTAAATACCATTACACTGAAATATCTTGACGTAAAAGCATATAAAGCCATAAAGATGTTTGAAGACAAAATCCACAAAAAAGGCTGCAATTTAAAGAAACAGTGAAGACAGGACCTTAAAGCACAGTATAAGTGTCCCCCCCTACAGCTTAGTTCCACCAGTCTGCACTCTCAGAAGAGAATTGAAGGAATAATTTATAGTATCTTGTGCTTTCTGTGTGTCTGTATGAAAAGTAGGCTCAGATTGATTTGCAGATCTTAACACAGATGCATGTGTGAAGTAATTAGTAATTATTAACAGAACTATAGAGGCAGCTATGTGGAGCTAAGTTCTAATTATCTAAGTTAAGGTGTGTTCAGGAACATGGTGAGTGCTAAGTGCAAGACTGGAGAAAAATCACCCTACAGGAATAGGTCAGGTTGGAGTCTTTGTTAATGGGTTGGGACCACTGTGTTAAGGTGTCTGTTAAGAAAACGGAGTGGCTTTCTTCTTCATCTCTGTAGCTATACTGACCAGACAGCAATACACAACCACAAATTCCAAAAGTGTAGAGAAACTGTGTAAAATCTAAAAACAAAAAACAAAAATGTAATCATTTGGTAATCTGTTTTAACCATATTTCATTCACAGTAGAATACAGAACACACATTCAAAGTGGAAATGTATATTTCATTTGAATAAATTAGCTCTTTTAATAATTGATGTCAGCAACATACCTTAAAAAACTGTGACAGAGCCATGTCTTTTATGTCTCCCTTCATTTTCTAAACATCTTGGAAGTGAGGACAATTGCTGGAGTTTTGGTAAAGGAATGTTACCCCATTCATGTCTGATATATGATTCTAACCGCTTAACAGTCTGTTGGTTTTCAGTTGCAGTCCGAACCACAAACAGACCAGTTCAGCAACAAGTCTCTTCTGAGATGCCATGCTGTTGTGATGGATGCAGTATGCGGATTAGCATTGTCTTACTGAATTATTTCATGGCCTTTTCTGATAGAGATGTTGTTTTGGATGGGAGCATATGTTGTTCTAAAACCTCAATATACTGCTCAGCATTGTGTCCTTCAAGGTGTGTAAGCTACCTGTCATGATGGTCCACTCACTTGCTCCTGGCTCCAGTCTCAGGCACCAGCTAGGGCGGTGTCGGCTCGGGCAGCATACTGTACTCCTCCTCTTGCCGCCCCCCGAAACCGCTACATGTGTACACACACACACGTTCATTTTATGCCATCAGGAGGTTAGTTTAAATGGGCCAATGAGCCCTCACATCACTACAAGGGCTACTTGGCCCTCAATTAGCAATGGGCTATCAGCCCTTTCAGCCAATCCCTGCACGCTTCGCCCAATAAAAGTGCCACACCCCGTTGTCATCAGTGCCTGTGATAGCTAGCACCTTGGGGGTTTTGTGGTTTGTTGTTCTCTTGCTACTCATGTTTGACCTGTATTGACCTTGACCTCATCTACTCTGTACCCCCCATTGCTGACCTCAGAAACCTTGACCCTGCCTCTCCCTTTGATACCTGGACCCAGCTACGGTTTTGACCTTCGGCCTGTCCTCTTACCCTGAATCTGGATATCCCTCTGCATTGACGCCTGTTGGACTGACTTCACGTGTATGACCCATGCTTTGTCTGAGCTCCCGTGAACCCCAGTTCCGCTCACCGACCTGCAGGTCCAGCTCTCAGTTGATAACGTTTGCGCATTGTGAGACCTGGGGACAATAATGTCCGATGAGGCCTGCTTGTGGGGGCTTGTCTAGTGGTGAAGATAGCGGAGAAGATTTTGCATTATCAACTAACCTGGACCTACTAACTGACACTATCAAGGCGCAGGCACTAATGCAACCATTGCTGCAGGCCAGACTACTCTGTTCCCATTCTTCTTCACCTATCCTCAGCCTTTGACACTTTTTCTCAATATTTTATCCTCGTTTGGAAATTAAGGCCTAGCTCTCTCTTTAGAGAGCTATCTAACATCCATCTTCTTCTTTATGTTGCCTCGCTCCCTCAAACTAAACATGGACAAAACCAAGCTCGTCATTTTCCCACCATCTCATTCCTTTCCCCTCTCTAACAACTGCACAATAACAGCAACTCCTCAAGCATGATGTCTAGGAGTCATACTCTTAGCCACCTCCTGCCGCCTCTGACTTAAAAACATTTCCATGCCCTTCTTCTCACCCAACACTAAAATACTAGTGCATGCTCTGGTCATATCCCAACATGACTACTGCAACACACTCCTTTGTTGCTTACCAACAAACAGACTAGCAACCTCTAATCTTTTCTGAGATTCCAGTTCACCTCATTCACCACTCCTCTCGCTTTTCCGGTGGTTCTCCCCTCTGTCAGTCTCTCCACTGGTTGCCAGTCTTAGAGAGAATAACGTTTAAAATTCGAATTCAACACTATCAACCCAGATGCAGCCTTCGCTCTGCCTCTGACCTTCTCCTGTTCTCCAACCTGGTCACCTCCTCTCACTCCTGTCTCCAGCACTTCTCATGTGCCACTCTCCTTTTCTAGAATGCCATCCCCCGTTCAATCTGACTATCCCCAACACTCAAAGATTTCAAAACTGCCCTCAAAACCTACCTCTTCCGACAAGCATACAGTATAACCTGGTTTAAGGAGTTCCACTGGATACATGACACCAAACGTAATACCTACTACTTGTGTTAGCTTGTTATTATGTTATTATGTTCCTTTCTATTATGTTGTATTCTCATAGTGCTTTGTAATTTGTTGCATTTGGTCTGAAATTGTCTATGTACTATATGTTTTACCCTGTTTGTAATTAATACATTGCAAAGTGCTATGGAAGATGGCACTACATAAAAAAATATAATAATAACCCCATACAAACAGAGATGCGGGCTCATGAACTGTGGGCTTATAACAAGCTAAATGGTACCTCTTTTCTTGAGGCTGCAGGACCATGCAGGTCCATGGTTTCTATAAAGACTTTCACATTTTGGTGGCTGCCTCTTTGCATGATACAGTTTTAGTTTGCATATTGCACTGACACCACTGACTTCACAGTGCAATAAGTACAATAAAGGAAAATAGAAGTTTATTGGTAAGAAGAGGAATTTCTGGAGACAAAACAACTCAATTTATTTTGCTCCCCACCCCGGGTACATTACCAATTGGATATTTTCTGCCCTAAATGCTGCTTGGTATTATTGTTATAGTGATTTTAAATTTCCCCAGGTATGCCATTCTATGCCGTTGGTTTCCAGTAAGCTAACATTGTCTTAAACTAGCTATTTAAGCCCCCCTCCTAGCAATCTTATGCTGGGAGCAATTACAGCCTATTGAAGGAAGGAAGATAAGAGTGAAGAAAAAAGCTAGGAGTCAAAAGAAGATTTAATTTCTCTTTAATTTTCCTGAAATGTTCCCTTTCCTTTTCCTTTACTTTTGCAGCCAAAATCGTTTGTGGGTATTTTTATCCAACTTATTACCAGGACACTAAGAGGAGTTGTTGATACATAGTTTTTTTCTTGGAATGTAAACCTTCCATAGGACGTGGTTGATCCCTTTAAAACAATGTGTGATATATTACAGATGATGGGATTCCATTGTTCTAAACTAACTGTTTAAGCCCCCTCCTCACAACCTCATGATGTGAGAAATTAGTAGCTACTGAAAAGTGTTAGAAGGAAGATAAGATAAGCCAGAGGAAGATTTAATGTTCCCTTAATTTCCCCCCAATGTTTCTTTTGAAGCCAAAATCGTTTTGCAATATTTTTATCCATTCATTACCAGGATACATGTTTTTTTTTATTTTACCTTCCATAGGATGTGGTTGGTCTGCTTTAGTTTTTTTTCTCCTAAGTTTTAATGAAAAGATTGGCACACTGTAAAATAATTTATGCCTTAAAAATAAATGCCAGTGTAAAAAAAAACTGCAGATCTGATATGTGCTTCAAACCACTGTGTTCTATGGTAGTGAGCCGTTCTGTGCCAACTAAAATGAGGTCTGTCTGTGCTCAGACACCTGTACACAGAGTAGTACTTTGGGCCTGATTTATCAAGCACTTCTGCCAGACAATGTCATATCAGTGTAAATTAGAGTAGTGCAAAATATAATTTTTATTGTTGTACCACTAATGTTTTAGTAAATGCATTCCTTGCAGCACAGCAAAGTGCTGTAAAAAAGTGTTTGATAAATCTGGTCCTTTGTCTGCTGTACATGCAAGCTGGGTTGTGTCAACCTATGCTGGACCAGCAGAGATTTAGTTAGTTAGGACCATGGTTTTAGTAGTTGTATTATATTTTATTTATAATAATATAATATATGTATAATATATTTGTATTATAAAAGTTTTAAATGGTATTCACAGTTGGGTTAAACAAAATAAGACAAAATGGCAGAACTGCTTTAGAACAGAACAGAGGCAAATTCCAATTCTAATGACAAATATTAGGCCTACTCAGGGGCAGATTTTCTAAGTTTAGCCCCAGTGACCCTGTGCTTGTTATAACTGCTCAAGTTTTAGATTGCTGTGTCCTCTTCAACTCCCCCCCCTTCACCCCCCCCCCTTGTTTAGACATCATAGCCCACCTGCTGCCCCTGCAATGCTATATCCTTTTCATAATTATGTCTGGGTGGGAACTCACTCACTCCTGCCCTAAAACACTCAGGCCCTTATTTAAGAAGGGATAGCGTCAGGTAGTGGCTGGTTAATGACAGGTAGCGACAGGTAGCGACTGGTGAACGCCGGACACGGCACGCAATTACACATTTATCAAGCAGAATCTGTTTAGCGACTGGGATAGCGCCAAGTAGCGTCCGATTCATCATTTTCACAGCCTCAGCAAACAGCGCCAGCGTTTAGCCTTGCACAGCGCCAGGTATGACCTGGCGCTCTCCCATACATTTCAATGGACGATCCTTTTCTTCTCTTTAAACGGGTTTTTTTTTTTTTTTCAAAAAAAACACAAATAATTCTGTGACCTTTTCTGGCATTGAAATAGCAGTTTTTTTCATAATTTTTTAAATATTTCCTCAGAAATGACATTACAGGTCTGGCATTAAAGTGTTCATGTTACAATGTTGTTACAATGTAATTCCATATGTTTTCGCTTTGTTACTAGTTGATAGATGCTTGAAAACACACCACCTCCTGCGCTCTGGGCTTCAAACAAATATTTTTCAGCGCCAGAGATTTGTGAGGCTGTTTTTTTGCTGAATATGGTGTCAGTCGGTCGCTATGAGCAGTCGTTAACATGCGCTCCCATACGGCGCTGTACTGGTCAAATAGCAACTCCTCAAAATGTATTCAACATTACTGAACAGCGACTGAGTCGCTATAAAGTAGCGACTCACGGCCGAGCACTGCGACTACTAGCGGGCGCTCTGAAAATGCCTGCTACAGATGCTCATCTGTCGCTACCTGCCGCTAATGATGAATCAGCCTCTCAGTATCATCACTTTAAATATGGTCATACCCACCCCTACTTCTGATCTTTCCTGGCAATGCTTCAGCCTCAGCTGTGGAGCACACCTGTTGACTGGCTGGGAAGCACAATGTGAGTTGGGCTTAGCAGGGTTGTCATGGGCAAGTCATCAGTTCAGTTATTCACCAAACTGAATATTATATAAGCCTAAAAGTAAAATAAACAGTACACACAAGAAAAATGAATTCACAGGACCCATTTATACTGTATGAAAATCCTATCTCTTTTCCTGTATAGACTGTACAGTCTAATCTGTCCTTTTTATCTTCAGCTTTGATCCAGAACTTCAAGGAATTCTGACACCACTGCTCCCAGTGAGTTATATGTTTATTGCCACCAGTGAGTAATATTTGTTTATCCAGGAAATGTTTATTAGAATTAAGTATTTTGTAAAATGAAGAAAGGACTGTAATTTCCATCATCAGCTATTCTGACCTCCTATAGCAAAAGTCTGAGGTTCACATGACTCTGATCCAACACAACCTTCCATATGTAAATACCAAACACAGAGATTTTTTCCAGGAATAATTCCTGAAAAAATATGAATAGTAAAATGACACCAAGTTTGTTATGTGCTAAAGAATTTAGAAACTTCAGACTTTTTCCAAAGATAAACACAATTTTTCAATATTTTCTCAGAATCTTGGCATCCAAGAAATAAGGACTTCACACAGTTGGTTTGATTTACTAAGGTCATAAAGTCTCTCAGAAGGCTGCGGATTTCTAACAATGCAGCAATGATTCCTTATTTGCATTTAAGGTGTAAATTAGAGATGGGCGAATTTTTCGAGTTTCGTACCAAACTTCAGCCAGAAGTCCATGTTCGAGTTCAGCGTCGGGTCTGAACACAGAAAAGCTGGTTGATAGGTTTCTGCCCATCAACCTACTTCACCTATGGTTGCAGCAGCATAAAGCTATTGTGACTTGCCTCTGCCCAATCCTCTTCTGTCAGCAGCGGTGGAGCAGCAGTGGAAGCAGCATATGAATCTGGCCCCAGCTGGGGCTATAAAAAGATGGCTGCTAGCTTCCATGAGTGAGGACACTCCTCTTTGTAGCCCCAGCGAGATTCAGATATTGCTGCCATCACGGCCACTAACAGTAGAGAATTGCACATTCTGCACCCCCCACCACAGCCACCCCCCCCAAAGTATGGGTCCCAACACTGTGAGGGATATAATATAAATAAGATAAAAAGACAAACTTTAGGGTCATTTTAATATGTTTCCTTGCCTGTGACTCCAACACAGCCCTTACCAAATCTAGAAAAGGGTGACCCAAACAGAAATATGGCCCCATCCTATCCTTCTGTAATCCCCCCTTTTTGTTGATGATAGAAAGCAGGAATGAATATGGCTCTAACAGTGCTCTGTACAAGCAAGTTCAAAATGGCACAATTGTTTTATCTGGACAAGTAAGATTTTTCCAAAGTTTTGTAAAAGTATCAAAAAGCATTTTAGGAGTAGGAACTTGGATATGTTTTGCAATATATGTTAACTAAAATTATCTGTCTTTAGTTCAAAATATTTTATTGAATGGTATACAAGTACAGATATGAATTTGTTTCATTCAGATTGTACAACTGCAGAAGTTATATTACAATTGATATCAACCAAAGAAAATCTAGCATGCACATCAATAGAGACTTGTAGAGATGAGCGAACTTTTGAAAAGTTCGATTGACCGATTCGACGAATTTTCCGACAAAATTTGTTTCGACCCGAATTTATTCGCGACGAATCGCTATTAAAAACGGCTATTTCTGAGCCTCCTAGAGCCTCAATAGAGTTGTAAACCATTCTGCCGTGCTGTAACACGCATAGGATGCGTGCTGGGTTAGTCAAATAATACTTTAAATAATTAGGACAAGCAGATCGGAGGCATCGCTAATAGAATCGCAGAGCGGCACAATTGCAGAGAGTTGAAGTGGCATCACTATGAGGGGCCCCTATAGTGCCTGAAAAACACACCCTGGAGCTGGCAGCAGCAGGAGCCCAAAAATTAGCTGAATCACACCCTGGAGTTGCAAGCAGCAGCAGCCCAAACATTGCTTGAAAGAGACACTGGAGTTGGCGGCAGGAGCCCAAAAATTGGATGAATCACACCCTGGAGTTGCAAGCAGGAGCCCAAACATTGCGTGAAAGAGACACTGGAGTTGGCTGCAGGAGCCCAAAAATTGGATGAATCACACCCTGGAGTTGCAAGCAGCAGCAGGAGCCCAAACATTGCTTTAAAGAGACACTGGAGTTGGCTGCAGGAGCCCAAAAATTGGATAAATCACACCCTGGAGTTGCAAGCAGCAGCAGGAGCCCAAACATTGCTTTAAAGAGACACTGGAGTTGGCTGCAGTAGCCCACAAATTGGCTGGAAGGCCCACCCTGAAGTTGGCATCAGCAGGAGCCCAAAAATTGGCTGGAAGGCACACCTTGAAGTTGGCATCAGCAGTAGGCCAAAAATTGTCTGGAAGGCACACCCTGAAGTTGGCATTAGCAGTAGGTCAAAAATTGACTGGAAGGCGCACCCTGAAGTTGGCATCAGCAGGAGCCCAAAAATTGACTGGAAGGGACACCCTGGAGTTGGCAGCAGCAGTAGGCCAAAAAATGTCTGGAAGGCACACCCTGAAGTTGGCATCAGCAGCAGCAGGAACCCAGAAATTGGCTGGAAGCCACACCCTGAAGTTGGCATCAGCAGGAGCCCAAAAATTGACTGGAAGGCACACCCCGGAGTTGGCAGCAGCAGCAGGAGGAACCCAGAAATTGGCTGGAAGGCACACCCTGAAGTTGGCATCAGCAGGAGCCCAAAAATTGACAGGAAGGCACACCCCAGAGTTGGCAGCAGCAGCAGGAGGAACCCAGAAATTGGCTGAAAGGCACACCCTGAAGTTGGCAACAGCAGGAGCACAAACATTATCTGGAAGGCTCACCCAGAAGTTGGCATCAGCAGTAGGCCAAAAATTGGCTGGAAGGCACACCCTGAAGTTGGCAACAGCAGGAGCCCAAACATTGACTGGAAGGGACACCCTGGAGTTGGTAGCAGCAGTAGGCCAAAAATTGTCTGGAAGGCACACCCTGAAGTTGGCATCAGTAGCAGCAGGAACCCAGAAATTGGCTGGAAGCCACACCCTGAAGTTGGCATCAGCAGGAGTCCAAAAATTGACTGGAAGGCACCCCCCGGAGTTGGCAGCAGCAGCAGGAGGGACCCAGAAATTGTCTGGAAGGCACACCCTGAAGTTGGCAGCAGCAGGAGCACAAACATTAGCTGGAAGGCACACCCAGAAGTTGGCATCAGCAGTAGGCCAAAAATTGTCTGGAAGGTACACCCTGAAGTTGGCATCAGCAGGAGCCCAAAAATTGACTGGAAGGGACACCCTGGAGTTGGCAGCAGCAGCAGGAGGAACCCAGAAATTGTCTGGAAGGCACACCCTGAAGTTGGCATCAGCAGTAGGCCAAAAATTGGTGGGAAGGCACACCCTGAAGTTGGCAGCAGCAGGAGCACAAACATTAGCTGGAAGGCACACCCAGAAGTTGGCATCAGCAGCAGGAACCCAGAAATTGGCTGAAAGGCACACCCTGAAGTTAGCAGCAGCAGGAACCCAGAAATTGGTCTAAAGACATAAATATGTTTTGCACCATTTAGAAAGTGTAAAATGTGGCACCATGCTGAATCTAGTCGCATGCATCAGCCATTGGTGGGTGGAAATCCTGGCTGATCCATCCCTGATTAATTTTGACAAAGGTGAGTCTCTCCACATTTTTAGTTGACAGATGAGTTCTCCTCGCCGTAACTACGGCCCCCGCCGCACTAAACACCCGCTCAGATGGCACGCTACTTGCCGGGCAGGACAGCTTTTCCAGGGCAAACTCTGCTAGTAGCGGCCACAAGCCAAGTTTGGCTGCCCAGAAGTCCAGCGGATCCTCAAGGTGTTTTGGCATGGTCATGTCAAGGTATGAAATGACCTGCTGGTTGAGTTCCTGCTCCAGGTCTTCCTGCTGCTCCCTCACTATGCGGGTGTAGAAAGCTACTCATTAGCGAATGAAGACTGAGGCTGCTGCTGATGGAGCTGCTGCTGCTGCTCCTGCCAACCCCCCCAGCAGGCATGGCAGTGGAAGGTGAGCGCAGAGGTCCCCCCGAGTCAGGCCTGCGAGAGTATGGACCATGGCGCAGATAGGCATCGTAGTTCAGTTTCTCCTCCCTCTCGGCAGGTTTAAAAAATGCCCCCATTTTTTGCCGGAAGCGAGGGTCCAATAAGGTGGCCAGCCAGAAGTCATCCCGCTGACAAATGGAAACAATTCTGGCGTCACTACGCAAGCACGTGAGCATGCTTCCTGCCATTTGCGCAAGTGACTCGGAGGGACTACCTGTCTCCATCTCCATTGCATACTGCCACAGTGTGTCCGGGTCCTCTGTCTCGCCTTCCTCAAAACCCTCTAGCTCTTCTGGCTGCTCCTGCTCCTCCTCTCCTGTCCGATGACTAGATAAACCAGCCATTTCGCCAAGCCTAAACTGTGCTTCACTGCTCCTCCTCCTCCTCTTCCAGTTCCGCTCCAACGGGGTTCATGTGGCCGTAAGATGTAGACGCCATGCCTCCAGTTCCCTGACCAGCCATGGTTTCCAACATGTGCTGTAGTACATGAAGCAGTGGAATCACGTTGTTCATCCCGTAATCCTGCCGACTGACAAATAAAGTGGCTTCCTCAAAGGGCCTGAGCAAACGGCAGGTGTCACGTATGAGCTGCCACTGGTTGACATTGAAGTTGCACAGGGGAGTCCCCCTATCCGCTTGGAACATCAGGAAATCCGTGATGGCTTTTTTCTGTTCATATAATCGGTCCAACATGTGTAGGGTGGAATTCCAACCGGTGGAAACATCGCAAATCAGACTATGTTGGGGGATACCGTTCTGACGCTGTAGCTCAAGAAGGTTGTGTTTGGCGGTGTATGAGTGGCTGAAGTGCATGCAAAGTTTCCTTGAAGTTGTTAGGATGTCTTGCATATGGGGGGAACACTTCAGAAACCACTTGACAACCAGATTGAAGACGTGAGCCATGCAGGGGGCATGGGTCAGCCTTCCTTGGCGCAGCGCAGACAAAATGTTCTTGCCATTGTCGGTAACTATAATTCCCAGTTTAAGTTTTCTTGGAGTAAGCCATGTTTGGATTTCCTGATGAATAAATGTAAGTAGTTCCTCCCCTGTGTGACTCCGTTCGCCAAGACAAACCATGTGAAGCACTGCGTGACACCTCCGTGCCCTGCACACATGGTAGACTGGAGAGGAACCGAGACTACAGCCTACAGTGGAGGGTGAGGAGATGACGGAGGATGAGGAGGCTGAGTCGCACGTTGTCACGGGCCCAACGGGCAGGGAGCGCGGAGGCCGAAGCGGCGTGACCTGTCCAAGTTGATGCTGCTGCTGCAAAGGGACCACAGTCACCCAGTGGGCCGTAAACGACATGTACTGTCCCTGACCGTAGTTACAGCTCCAGACGTCGGCGCTGCCATGCACTTTGCTACACACCGACAGGCTCAAGGACTGGCCCACCTTCTGTTCAACAAAAGTGTGCAGTGCTGGTACTGCCTTCTTGGCAGAAATGACGGCTTGGGACTCTCCACCTCAGCTCGGCACAAGCCATCAGTTCTCTGAAAGGTGCAGAGTCCACCACCTGAAAAGGGAGCGACTGCAGCACCAGCAACTTGGACAGCAGCACATTCACCTTCTGCGCCGTGGGATGAGTGGGCGCATACTGCTGTCTCTTGGACATGGCTTCGCTGAGGGATTGCTGGCGGGATGCATGGCTTGGAGGAGGAGGAGGAGCAGGAGCGACAGAGGATGGGTATGACGCACAGCTGCCTTCGGCTGAGGTGCTGGAGCCTTGGCTGGCAGAAATTGCAAGCGGCGTGCCACTTGGTGAGGAAGCAGGCTGGACCACCCCTTGGGAGCCTCGGTTCTCCCAGCTCGCTTTATGGTGACGCATCATATGTTGACGCAGGGCCGTGGTGCCAATATTTGGACCCTGGCCACGCTTCACCTTCTGCCTACATATCTTGCATGTGGCCATGTTACCCTCCTGCGGATGCTTCAGGAAAAACTGCCACACTGCCGAGTAGCTACTTTTCCCACCAACAGGCCTCACTGATTTACTGCTACTGTCGCCAACTCAAGGAACCCCTGCTCCACTACCTCCCGATAAGGTAGGCTGCCGCACAGCAGGTGCTCTACCCCGGCCCCGTTTGGCTCCAGCCTTTACAATTGTGCCCCCATGCTGACTGCCAACCACGCTGCTAACACCTTTCTGCCTCAGCTGCTGACTCCGGGGCAACCTGCTCCCCTCTTCTCCTGATGATGACAATGAAGAGTCTTCATCACCCGGCTCCCAAGTGCGATCGGCTTCATCATCATCATCCTCATCACCGAGTTGTGGCTGTACCTCACTGATCTTCTCGGTTTCATCAACAGTGTCTGGTGCAGGAGCTGGAAACCTCGCAACACCCACGACACTGTTCACATCACTATTTGTCTGCCGAGCTAAAGAAGCCACCTCCATTTCATGGCTGGGCAGTAGCTGCTGAATGTCCTCTATCTGATCGTCCTACTCACTAAACAGTGGAGCTGAACCCAAAGCATAGGATACGTTGCTGGGGGAGGGAATGGCGTAGGACAGAGGCAATGGGAGGACAGGGACTGCTCTCGGGGCATGCCAACTCAGGGTTGTGTCAGAGGAACCTACCGACCCTAGACTGGGGGTCTCAGACGTAACTTGTGATGATGTTGATGAGCGCGTTAACCAATCTACCACGGCAGATGCGTTACTGGTGGAGACACGACCGCTAGCAGATACTGGCAGATCAGGTCTCTCACCGTGACTTCTGCTGCTACTCGCCCCTAGTCTGCTGCGACCTCTGCCTGCAGAATCTTGGCCTCTGCCACTCCTCTTTGAACTTCCAGGCACCTGTCTGCCTGACATTTTTATGTATTTGCTTATTTAGTCTAACTGGCGGGGTGGTAGGTGAGATTTTGGGATACCCCAGGCAGCGGTGGGTGTAATGCCAGCAGACAGAATTCAATGCACACCTAAAGCAATTAGTAAAACTCAGGCTGACACAGTCCTGTTTAGTATAACTGGCGGGGTGGGTAGCTGAGATTTTGGGATACCCCAGGCAGCGGTGGGTGTAATTTCAGCAGACAGAATTCAATGCACACCTAAAGCAATTAGCAAAAAACAGGCTGAAACAGGCCTGCTTAGTATAACTTGCGGGGTGGATAGTTGAGATTTTGGGATACCCCAGTCCCCAGTGTAATTTGAACAGACAGAATTCAATGCACACCTAAAGCAATTAGTAAAACTCAGGCTGACACAGGCCTGCTTAGTATAACTTGCGGGGTGGGTAGTTGAGATTTTGGGATACCCCAGTCCCCAGTGTAATTTGAACAGACAGAATTCAATGCACACCTAAAGCAATTAGCAAAAAACAGGCTGAAACAGGCCTGCTTAGTATAACTTGCGGGGTGGGTAGTTGAGTGTAATTTGAACAGACAGAATTCAAAGCACACCTAAAGCAATTAGTAAAACTCAGGCTGACACAGGCCTGTTTAGTATAACTGGCGGGGTGGGTAGCTGAGATTTTGGGATACCCCAGGCAGCGGTGGGTGTAATTTCAGCAGACAGAATTCAATGCACACCTAAAGCAATTAGTAAAACTCAGGCTCACACAGGCCTGCTTAGTATAACTGGCGGGGTGGGTAGCTGAGATTTTGGGATACCCCAGGCAGCGGTGGGTTTAATTTCAGCAGACAGAATTCAATGCACACCTAAAGCAATTAGTAAAACTCAGGCTCACACAGGCCTGCTTAGTATAACTGGCGGGGTGGGTAGCTGAGGTTTTGGGATACCCCAGGCAGCGGTGGGTTTAATTTCAGCATACAGAATTCAATGCACACCTAAAGCAATTAGTAAAACTCAGGCTGACACAGGCCTGCTTAGTTTAACTGGCGGGGTGGGTACTTGAGATTTTGGGATACCCCAGTCCCCAGTGTAATTTCAGCAGACAGAATTCAATGCACACCTAAAGCAGTTAGCAAAAAACAGGCTGAAACAGGCCTGCTTATATAACTTGCGGGGTGGGTAGTTGAGATTTTGGGATACCCAAGTCCCCAGTGTAATTTGAACAGACAGAATTCAATGCACACCTAAAGCAATTAGCAAAAAACAGGCTGAAACAGGCCTGCTTAGTATAACTTGCGGGGTGGGTAGATGAGATTTTGGGATAACCCAGTCCCCAGTGTAATTTGAACAGACAGAATTCAATGCACACCTAAAGCAATTATCAAAAAACAGGCTGAAACAGGACTGCTTAGTATAACTTGTGGGGTGGGTAGTTGAGATTTTGGGATACCCCAGTCCCCAGTGTAATTTGAACAGACAGAATTCAATGCACACCTAAAGCAATTAGAAAAAAACAGGCTGAAACATTGCCTGCTTAGTATAACTTGCGGGGTGGGTAGTTGAGATTTTGGGATACCCCAGGCAGCGGTGGGTGTAATTTCAGCAGACAGAATTCAATGCACACCTAAAGCAATTTGTAAAACTCAGGCTGACACAGGCCTGCTTAGTATAACTGGCGGGGTGGGTAGCTGAGATTTTGGGATACCCCAGGCAGCGGTGGGATTAATTTGAACAGACAGAATTCAATGCACGCCTAAAGCAATTAGTAAAACTCAGGCTGACACAGGCTTGCTTAGTATAACTGGCGGGGTGGGTAGTTGAGATTTTGGGATACCCCAGTCCCCAGTGTAATTTGAACAGACAGAATTCAATGCACACCTAAAGCAATTAGCAAAAAACAGGCTGAAACAGGCCTGCTTAGTATAACTTGCGGGGTGGGTAGTTGAGATTTTGGGATACCCCAGTCCCCAGTGTAATTTGAACAGACAGTATTCAAAGCACACCTAAAGCAATTAGTAAAACTCAGGCTCACACAGGCCTGTTTAGTATAACTGGCGGGGTGGGTAGCTGAGATTTTGGGATACCCCAGGCAGCGGTGGGTGTAATTTCAGCAGACAGAATTCAATGCACACCTAAAGCAATTAGTAAAACTCAGGCTGACACAGGCCTGCTTAGTATAACTTGCGGGGTGGGTAGTTGAGATTTTGGGATACCCCAGGCAGCGGTGGGTTTAATTTCAGCAGACAGAATTCAATGCACACCTAAAGCAATTAGTAAAACTCAGGCTGACACAGGCCTGCTTAGTATAACTTGCGGGGTGGGTAGTTGAGATTTTGGGATACCCCAGGCAGCGGTGGGTTTAATTTCAGCAGACAGAATTCAATGCACACCTAAAGCAATTAGTAAAACTCAGGCTCACACAGGCCTGCTTAGTATAACTGGCGGGGTGGGTAGCTGAGATTTTGGGATACCCCAGGCAGCGGTGGGTTTAATTTCAGCAGACAGAATTCAATGCACACCTAAAGCAATTAGTAAAACTCAGGCTCACACAGGCCTGCTGAGTATAACTGGCGGGGTGGGTAGTTGAGATTTTGGGATACCCCAGGCAGCGGTGGGTTTAATTTCAGCAGACAGAATTCAATGCACACCTAAAGCAATTAGTAAAACTCAGGCTCACACAGGCCTGCTTAGTATAACTTGCGGGGTGGGTAGTTGAGATTTTGGGATACCCCAGGCAGCGGTGGGTTTAATTTCAGCAGACAGAATTCAATGCACACCTAAAGCAATTAGTAAAACTCAGGCTCACACAGGCCTGCTTAGTATAACTGGCGGGGTGGGTAGCTGAGATTTTGGGATACCCCAGGCAGCGGTGGGTTTAATTTCAGCAGACAGAATTCAATGCACACCTAAAGCAATTAGTAAAACTCAGGCTGACACAGGCCTGCTTAGTTTAACTGGCGGGGTGGGTAGTTGAGATTTTGGGATACCCCAGTCCCCAGTGTAATTTCAGCAGACAGAATTCAATGCACACCTAAATCAGTTAGCAAAAAACAGGCTGAAACAGGCCTGCTTAGTATAACTTGTGGGGTGGATAGTTGAGATTTTGGGATACCCCAGTCCCCAGTGTAATTTGAACAGACAGAATTCAATGCACACCTAAAGCAATTAGCAAAAAACAGGCTGAAACAGGCCTGCTTAGTATAACTTGCGGGGTGGGTAGTTGAGATTTTGGGATACCCCAGTCCCCAGTGTAATTTGAACAGACAGAATTCAATGCACACCTAAAGCAATTAGCAAAAAACAGGCTGAAACAGGCCTGCTTAGTATAACTTGCGGGGTGGGTAGTTGAGATTTTGGGATACCCCAGTCCCCAGTGTAATTTGAACAGACAGAATTCAATGCACACCTAAAGCAATTAGTGAAACTCAGGCTGGATGAAAAGAAAAAAAAAAAAAAAAAAACTTTCCCTGTCACTGCCTCCGATTTTTTCCTACCTTTCCCTGGCTCTCCCTGCCTCTCCCTGACTTGCTGAGTCTTTCTGCCTGTCTCCTGCCTGTCTCCTGCCTGTCTAACTCTCTCTCCCTAGCTGCAGCAGCCACCCTTCTCTCACAAATGCAATTTTCAAATGCGCAAAAGGAAGATGGCCGCCGCTTTATATAGCACGGTGACGTCACTGGGCTTCCTGGCTGCTAATAGGCTGCATGTGACTTACCCATGATACCTTGCCCCAGGGGACATGTCTGGACATTGTGCTTCCACCATCTTAGAATGCCTGTAACTGAAATAAATGGAGTTTAAAGGAAAACTTCGATCGATCGAATCGCGGGGAAATTCGGATTAGTTCAGAATCGAATTTTTCATGAAATTCGTAACAAATCCGGGTTCGTCCGGATCGATTCGCTCATCCCTAGAGACTTGTATGAGCTTCATATTAAGTTGCAGTTATCATTCTTTTAGCTCATTTACATATGCTTGAGTCTGAGTACAAAACACAAGACTAGAGTTTTCCCCTATAGACTTAAAATGTATCTGGAATCTGGTACTTGAAATACCAAAATATTAAAATAAAATACATGGCCAAATTGCACCAGAACAGAAATACTAAGCTAATCTTTGCCTATAAAGGACTCTCACACTACAATAAATACATCTTAGTACTCTAATCCACTCACCCTCTGTAACACAATACCATTGATTGATGGAAATTGAAAAGTTATCCTCTGTGTGTTCTTTACACTAATATATACTTTTTTGGTGTTTGTCTGTGTGGGGGTTGTTCTCCTAGCACCTGGTTTACGGGTTGTTAATCTCCTCCATTGTCTGGGCCATGTCTGTGCTGGGCCCACAGCCCTCCATGGTCCACACTGTGTCTGCACCAGGGCCCACCGATCTCCATTGACTGTGTTGTGTGTATAATGGGCCCATGGCCCGCCATTGCCTGTGTTGTGTCTGTGATGGGACCATGGAGCTCCATTGTCTTTGCTGTGTCTGTGATGGGCCCACGGACCTCCATCATCTGTGCTTCATTGTCTGCATTCATTTTGTGGAGTTTACCTGAAAGCTTGGTGAACATTCCCAAAATAGAAAATAAATTTGAAAGCGAGGCCACTGGGTTAGTGACATTATTAGTATATTGGCCGCAAAGAGACCTCATTTATGGGTAAATCTTGCCATCTTCAGGCATGAAATGTTTGGATACTACCTTACCCTACTGGGTAAATGGTTACATTTCCTGAGAAAAGTAATAGGTACAATGAACAACAGGCTTTATCGGCTATATTGCCTCAATTGCTATGACTTTTCTGCTGACACAGTTCGGGAGACCCAGGCTTTATTCTTTTATCATGGTCAGGAGCATTTAGCAATGCTACTAGAAAAACGTTTTTGTAGTAATAAGCTATAATGCCAAAGGACAGCATTGTTTAATTAATGAATACAGAGAAGTCTCATATACCAGTGTTAAGGTCCATCGAGGATTTGCAGATGTTCATTCTACAGACAGTATATAGGTATGTATTCCCTCCAGATGTTATACCATACTATATTGTTCAGATTTAAGGCCTGAGAGAACTGGGAATAAGCAAGGCATGAGGAAAGTTAGATTTCTAGTGCTCCCAAGTCACAAAACTGAGTTTCCTAACTGCATTTCAAAACTGGAATTACCTGCTAGAGATACTATACTTAAGACCAACCATGCTTATGGCATATTAAAAATGGAAATGTTCGGATGAAAGGGAATTATTGGTGAAACCTTAGCCCTATGTTTGTGCTCACATGCATTACATACAAATGTAGGACTAACTAGGATAGCCCCGATTCCTTTCCACACAGTGGTTAGATGACGGAAAATGGCAGTACATAAAGAAGAGGTGAGTATATGGGGGTGGGAGTAGCTTACCCAGTATCTTATTGGCCTATCCTAAGCCATATCCTAAGTGGTGCATCTTAACAACATTTGGACCTGACTAGCTGGGGTCTGGGCATTTCTTTTTTACCTATCCTAACCCATCCATCACATTATTACCCATGAAAGGCTGACAGCTGTTATCCAAACAGCAGCAGTGATTGGGTCTGAAAAAAAGAAAGAAATTATTAATAAAATATGTTTAAAATTATTATGACAGTTGAAGTCAGGGGCCACCAGCCCTATTAAAAAAAAAAACATAAAGGAAAGGAATCAGTTGTTAATTTAAAGGCATTTAAATACAAGCAATGCAGTTTCATCCAGATGGTCATATACCACTATGGCATCTGATTTTACCATTTAACTAACACCCTGTAGATGCTTCCCTACCTATCACCCCCTGTAGCTATCTATGCCCCTGCTTACTTACCTTTTGCCTACATTTATTGGGGAGTTGGTCGGTTGCCCGCAGTCCTCTGTTGCAGCTATACAATGAATAACATCACTACTACAGCACATCTGAATTTAGGAGCACTGCTAAAGTAGCCAAATGTAGCCAGTAGCATAATACACCCAGTTGGCTCCCTAAAAACTACAGCTGCTCACTCTATTGGTAAGCCAGCACGGGCACTAAGAGTGTGTGGGGGTTCCATTTGTAGATTAAGCATTAGACATAAGCTTTACTATTAGGTCTTGGTTAGCTTCTTATGTCTCTATTTAGGTGGTCAAGTAAAGACTCAGCAGTGTAGCAAGGCACTTTTACATTGCAAAATGTTTTGAAAAATTTGATTCGACTGATTCGCCGAATTTTCCGACAAAAATCGATTCGACCCGACAAATCGCTATTAAAAACGGCTATTTCTGAGCCTCCTAGAGCCTCAATAGGGTTGTAAACCATTCTGCCTTGCTGTAACACGTATAGGACGCGTGCTGGGTTAGTGAAATAATACTGTAAATAAATATCACATGCAGATCGGAGGCATCGCTAATAGAATCGCAAAGCGGCACAATTGCAGAGAGTTGAGGTGGCATCACTATGAGGGGCCCCTATAGTGTCTGAAAAACACACCCTGGAGCTGGCAGCAGCAGGAGCCCAAAAATTAGCTGAATCACACCCTGGAGTTGCAAGCAGCAGCAGCAGCTGCAGGAGCCCAAACATTGCTTTAAAGAGACACTGGAGTTGGCTGCACCAGCCCAAAAAGTTAATGAATCACACCCTGGAGTTGCAAACAGCAGCAGGAGCCCAAACATAGCTTTAAAGAGACACTGGATTTGGCTGCAGGAGCCCAAAATTGCATGAATCACACCCTGGAGTTACAAGCAGCAGCAGCAGCCCAAACATAGCTTGAAAGAGACACTGGAGTTGGCAGCAGGGGCCCAAAAATTGGATGAATCACAGCCTGGACTTACAAGCAGTAGTAGCAGCAGCAGCCCAAACATAGTTTGAAAGAGACACTGGAGTTGGCAGCAGAAGCCCAAAAATTGGATGAAACACACCCTGGAGTTGCAAGCAGCAGCAGGAGCCCAAACATAGCTTGAAAGAGACACTGGAGTTGGCAGCAGGAGCCCAAAAATTGGATGAATCACACCCTGGAGTTGCAAGCAGCAGCAACAGGAGCCCAAACATAGCTTGAAAGAGACACTGGAGTTGGCAGCAGGAGCCCAAAAATTGGCTGAATCACACCCTGGAGTTGCAAGCAGCAGCAGCAGCCCAAACATAGCTTGAAAGAGACACTGGAGTTGGCAGCAGGAGCCCAAAATTGGATGAATCACACCCTGGAGTTGCAAGCAGCAGCAGCAGGAGCACAAACATTGCTTTAAAGAGACACTGGAGTTGGCTGCAGGAGCCCAAAAATTGGATGACTCACACCCTGGAGTTGCAAGCAGCAGCAGCAGGAGCCCAAACATAGCGTGAAAAAGACACTGGAGTTGGTAGCAGGAGCCCAAAAATTGGATGAATCACACCCTGGAGTTGCAAGCAGCAGCAGCAGGAGCCCAAACATAGCTTGAAAGAGACGCTGGAGTTGGCTGCAGGAGCCCAAAAATTGTATGAATCACACCCTGGAGTTGCAAGCAGCAGCAGGAGCCCAAACATAGCTTGAAAGAGACACTGGAGTTTGCAGCAGGTGCCCAAAAATTGGATGAATCAAACCCTGGAGTTGCAAGCAGCGGCAGCTGGAGTCCAAAATTGCCAGAAAGACACACCCTGGAGTTGGCAGCAGCATGAAGACAACATTGTAAGCGGGCAAACAATCAGCAGTGACGATAACGGATTTGAATGGCAAAACAGCTTTTATTCAGCAAAGTTCAGTAGATAGTCCAAAGATTGCAGCATAAATGCAGTAAGAAAAAAGGGTTACTTCACCAACCAAAATAGTCCTGGGCTGGGTACTCCAGCAAGCTGATCAATTCCAGGCCACTTTACAGGGCGTATCAGCCCTCTGCTCAATGTCCAGTGCTATCCTTCACCACGGTGCAGCTCAGCCTGGGCTCACTCCAACAGGCTGGTCATCAACCAAGGAAAGGCCGTGTGCCCTCTTCTTATACAGGCTTCCCCTGTAATCAGCGTGCACACTTGTGGAGGCCTTAGAACATGTAACAACCCATTATGGAATTGGGGAAGTGACCCGGGTCCTGAAAACCCGGGCCGGATTGTGCTTTATACAACCAAGCAGGGAAGAAACAGACATTTTGATACAATTTACCACAACATATACAGATTTTCGGCACATATATCTTATCCGAAGAATATTAATAAAAAGTAAGAGTAACGTAAAGCATTTTCTCAATAATTACTTGTGGTCTGATGCGGAGGAATGTCTGTAACTGGAGAGCAGCGCCTTAAATCTGTTTTGCACGATCCATATATCTTTAGTGTTGGTCTGGCCCCATCATCAATTTACTCTAATGCATCAGGCATTGGTGAGTGGAAATCTTGGCTTATCCATGCCCGATTCATTTCCACGCAGGCCAGTCTCTCAAAAAAACATGGAGAGTGACAGATTAGTAACATATTAGTAACATAGTAACATATTAGTGATATAGTAACATATAAGGCCTCATTTCATCAAGCAGGGGTCTCTGCAGAATAGGGGTGAGTGGCAGCAGGAGTTTCAGTGAGAAACCTGATCTCCCGGGATCAGCTGGCGGTCGTGTTTTGAACAGCAACCCATCTGCCGTCATCCATTGGTTAACACGATCATCCACTGCATCACAAGTGACATCTGACACCCCCAGTCAACTGTCTGTTGTATGTTATGCTTTGGGTTCAGCTCCACTATTCAGTGAGGACGATCTGATAATCCGAAAAATCAGCAGCTACTGCCCAGCCAAGAAGTGGAGGAGACACTTGCCGCTTCTTCCACTAGGCGGGCAAGTAGTGATAAGGAGAGTGTCGTGGGAGGAGGTGTTGCAAGCGTTTTGGCTCCTTAAGCAGACACTGTTGAGGAACCTGAGTAGGACATCAGTGAGTTTTGAGGGCACTTTTAAAGGCTTGGAGTGATGGAGAGTGACTGATTTAGCGGCCAGCATGGCGGAATAAGGGGAAAGTATGGAGGCAAATGTGCTCGGGGTAGACCACTCGCGCGGCAGGCTATCTTCCCAGGAGGTAATGGAAGAGGGTCCCTGGAGTTGGTGGCGGCGGCGGCAACAGCATCAGTGAATTAGTGCGGACTGTTGGTAGGACAAATCAGCTACAAGCCTATGTTGCAGTTTTTCATCAAGCATCCGCAGGAGGTTAACATGGCTATGTGAAAGATGTGTAGGCAGAAGGTGAAGTGTAGCCAGGGTCCCAATGTTGGACCCACAGCCCTGCGTCAACATTTGCAGCGTCACCGTAAAGCGGCCTGGGAGAGTTGACTCCAAAGTGGTGGTCCAGCCTGCTGCATTACCCAGTGGCACACCACTCTCTGTTCCAGCAGCCAAGGCTCCACCACCTCCTGTGTGTCATACCCATCCTCTGTCGCTCCAGATGCTCCTCCTCCTCTTAATCCGAGTTAGTCATTCCGCCAGCAATCCATTGCCAAGCCATGTCCAAGAGACAACAGTATGTGCCCACTCATCCAACGTGCAGAAGCTAAATGTGCTCCTGTATAAGTTGCTGGTGCTGCAGTCCCTCCCTTTTGAGTTGGTGGACCTTTCAGAGAACTGATGGCTTGTGCCGAGCCGAGGTGGAGAGTCCCATGCTGTAATTTCTTTGCGAAGAAGGCTGTGCCAGCCCTGTACAATTTTGTTGAACAGAAGGTGGGGCAGTCCTTTAGCCTGTCAGTGTGTACAAAGTGCACAGCAGTGCCTACGTCTGGAGCTGTAACTATGGTCAGGGACAATAAATATCCTTTTAGGACCACTGGGTGATTGTGGTTCCTGCACAACCACAAAAGCAACTTGGGCAGGTCCCTCCGCTGTGGCCTCCATGCTCCTAGGCCTTTGTGCCTGTGACAGTGCACTTGCACTTAGCAATGGTGTCACAGAGAAAAGTGGCAAATTGTCAATTACAAATTATTAATAGTTAACATTTATCTTATTTGAACATATTTATAATAATAACATATAACATAGCAACAATAACATATAACATAATAACAGTAACATATAAAATGTATCAACATTTTTTTTTTGGTTAATTTTGTATTGTTTTTTTTTTTAATATTTTGTATTGTTTTTTTATATTTTGTAATTTTTAGACATATATATATATATATATATATATATATATATATATATATATTTTTTTTTTTTTTTATTATTTTTTTTATATTTTTTTTTCCATTGCCTTTTAAAATTTTGTTAATTTTTTTACACATTTTTTTTCATTTTTTAATTTAATTTTTTTAGTTTTTTTTTCTAAATATTTGTTTTTTCTCTTTTTTTTAGTTTTTTTTCCCAGTGCCCTTCCAGCCTACCATGTGTGCAGGACACTGCGGTTTCACGCTGTTCTTCACATGGTTTGCCTTGAGCAAGAGTCACACATGGGAGGAACTGCTAAAAATGAGAACTTAATACATGAAATCATGGCTTACTCCACGAAAACTGCAAATGGGACCCATGGTGACTGACACTGGGAAGAATATCTTGTCTGCGCTGCGACAAGGAAGCCTGAGCCATGCGTCCTGCCATGGCACACATGTTCAATCTAGTTGTCAAGCGTTTTCTGAAGTCTTCCCCCCATCTGAAAGACATCCTAACAACGGGAAGGAAACTTTGCATGCACTTCAGGCACTCCTAAACCGCCAAGCACACCCTTCTTGAGCTTCAGCGTCAGAACGGTATCCCCCAACATAGTCTGATTTGCAATGTTTCCACCCGTTGGAATTCCACCCTCCATATGCAGGATCGACTATAGGAACAGAGAAAAGCCATCACAGATTTCTTGGTGATCCAAACGGATAGGGGGACTCCCCTGTGTAACTTCAATGTAAACCAGTGGCAGCTCATATGTGACACCTGCCGTTTGCTCAGGCCCTTTGAGGAAGCTACTTTATTAGTCAGTCGCCAGGACTATGAGATGAAGGATGAGATTCCACTGCTTCATGTACTTCAACACATGTTGGAAACCATGGCTGGTCATGGCACTAGAGACATGGCGCATACATTTCACAGCCACATGAAGCCTGTGGGGGCTGAAGTGGAGGAGGAGGAGGGGGTGGGGCACAGCGAAGCACAGTTTAGGTTTGACAAAATGACCATTTTATCTAGTCATTTGACAGGAGAGGAGGAGCAGGAGCAGCCAGAGGAGCTAGAGGGTTGTGAGGAAGGCGAGACAGAGGACCCAGACACACCGTGGCAGTTTGCAGTGGAGATGGAGACAGGTAGTCCCTCCGAGTCACTTGCACAAATGGCACGATGCATGCTCACGTGCTTGCGTAGTGACCACAGAATTGTCTCCATTTGTCAGTGGGATGACTTCTGGCTCTCCACCTTATTGGACCCTCGCTTCTGGCACAAAATGGGGGCATTTTTTACACCCACTGAGAGGGAGGACAAACTGACCTACTACAGAGACATCCTACGTAGTCAGTTGGGCGATGTCTATCTGCACCATGGTCCATACTCTCGCAGGTCTGACTCGGGGGGACCTCTGCGCTCACCTTCCACTGCCATGGCTGCCGGGGGGAGGGGGTGGATGCAGCAGAAGCAGCTCCATCAGCAGCAGCCTCAGTCTTCAGTCGCTAATGAGTAGCTTTCTACACCCGCATAGTGAGTTTACTCATGAGCAGCAGGAAGACCTGGAGCAGGACCTGAACCAGCAGGTCATGTCATACCTTGACATGACCATGCCAACACACCTTGAGGATCCGCTGGACTTCTGGGAAGCCAAACTTGACTTGTGGCCAGAACTAGCAGAGTTTGCCCTGGAAAAGCTGTCCTGCCCGGCCAGTAGTTAATTTAGATGGCAACTGGGCTGCTCTATATTATTCTGCAAAATGGCAAATATACCTCACAATATAAGCTATTGCCCCTCAGATTTACTCAGGGCCTGCTCTATATAATGCTGCAAAATGGCAAATTTACCTCACAGTATAAGCTATTGCCCCTGAGATTTACACAGGGGCTGCTCTATATTATGCTGCAAAATGGCAAATTTACCTCACAGTATAAGCTATTGCCCCTCAGATTTACACAGGGGCTGCTCTATGTTATGCTGCAAAATGGCAAATTTACCTCACAATATAATCTATTGCCCCTCAGATTTACACAGGGCCTGCTCTATATAATGCTGCAAAATGGCAAATTTACCTCACTAAAAAGCTAATGCCCCTCAGATTTACACAGGGCCTGCTCTATATTATGCTGCAAAATGGCAAATTTACCTCACAGTATCAGCTATTGCCCCTCAGATTTACACAGGAGCTGCTCTATATTTTGCTGCAAAATGGCAAATTTACCTCACAGTATAAGCTATTGCCCCTCAGATTCACACAGGAGCTGCTCTATATAACGCTACAAAACCAAGAGCGGATTTAACTCACACAATATAACCTATTTCTCAGGTTTATATAGGGACTTCTCTATGTAATGGTGCAAAACCATGAATTTACCTACAATATAAACTATTTCTGCTCCATATAATGGTGCAAAACAGGGCAAATGTATTGTCCAATATAAACTGTTGCTGCTCTGATTTACACAGGAGGGCCACTCTAAAGAATGGTGCAACATGGCGAATTTAGCTCACAATATAACATAGATTGCAAAATGAGATTTTCAGACAGGGCCTGCTCTATAAAATGGCAATTTTACCTCACAATATAAACTATTGCTCTTCAGATTTACACAGGGATTTAGGTTGATATATATAACAGTGCAAAACAGCGAATTTACCTCACAATACTGTATAAACTATTGCTCCTCAGATTTACACAGTGGGCTTCTCTATATAATGGTGCAAAATGGTGAATTTACCTCACTATATAATCTATTACAGCTCTATATAAAAATAAATAAATAAAAAAAGGGCCTGTAGAAGCTAATTTAGTATAACAGATAGGGTGACATGTGCTGGTTTGGGATGCCCATGTGGGCTGGTGTTTTGACAGCAGGACAAAAACCAATTCAAAATGCAATAGCTTAATAAAACTGAGGCTTAACAAGCTTATTTAGAATAAAAGATAGGGTGACGTGCTGGTTTGGGATGCCCTTGTGGGCTGGTGTTTTGACTGCAGGACAAAAACCAATTCAAAATGCAATACCTTGATTAAGCTGAGGAAGGATCAACAAGCGTATTTAGTATAACAGATAGGCTGCCTAATGCAGGTTTGGGATTCCCTGAGGCCTGTTTTTTTTTGTTAAAGGCAGACCAAACACCAATTCAAAATGCAATACTTTGATTAAACTGAGGAAGGATCAACAAGCGTATTTAGTATAACAGATAGGCTGCCTAATGCAGGTTTGGGATGCCCTGCGGCCTGGTGTTTTTTTTGTTAAAGGCAGACCAAAAACCAATTCAAAATGCAATACTTTGATTCAGCTGAGGAAGGATAAACAAGCATATTTAGTATAACAGATAGGCTGCCTAATGCAGGTTTGGGATGCCCTGCGGCCTGGTGTTTTTTTTGTTAAAGGCAGACCAAAAACCAATTCAAAATGCAATACTTTGATTCAGCTGAGGAAGGATCAACAAGCATATTAAGTATAACAGATAGGCTGCCTAATGCAGGTTTGGGATGCCCTGCGGCCTGGTGTTTTTTTGTTAAAGGCAGGCCAAAAACCAATTCAAAATGCAATACTTTGATTCAGCTGAGGAAGGATCAACAAGCGTATTTAGTATAACAGATAGGCTGCCTAGTGCAGGTTTGGGATGCCCTGCGGCCTGGTGTTTTTTTTTGTTAAAGGCAGACCAAAAGCCAATTCAAAATGCAATACTTTTATTCAGCTGAGGAAGGATCAACAAGCGTATTTAGTATAACAGATAGGCTGCCTAATGCAGGTTTGGGATGCCCTGCGACCTGGTGTTTTTTTTGTTAAAGGCAGACCAAACACCGATTCAAAATGCAAAACTTTGATTCAGCTGAGGAAGGATCAACAAGCGTATTTAGTATAACAGATAGGCTGCCTAATGCAGGTTTGGGATGCCCTGCGGCCTGGTGTTTTTTTGTTAAAGGCAGACCAAAAAGCTATTCAAAATGCAATACTTTGATTCAGCTGAGGAAGGATCAACAAGCGTATTTATTATAACAGATAGGCTGCCTAATGCAGGTTTGGGATGCCCTGCGGCCTGGTGTTTTTTTTGTTAAAGGCAGACCAAAAACCAATTCAAAATGCAATAATTTGATTCAGCTGAGGAAGGATCAACAAGCGTATTTAGTATAACAGATAGGCTGCCTAATGCAGGTTTGGGATGCCCTGCGGCGTGGGTTTTTCTTTTTTGTCAAAGGCAGACCAAAAACCAATTCAAAATGCAATACTTTGATTCAGCTGAGGAAGGATCAACACGGGTAGTTAGTATAACAGATAGGCTGCCTAATGCAGGTTTGGGATGCCCTGCGGCCTGGTGTTTTTTTTGTTAAAGGCAGATCAAAAACCAATTCAAAATGCAATACTTTGATTCAGCTGAGGAAGGATCAACAAGCGTATTTAGTATAACAGATAGGCTGCCTAGTGCAGGTTTGGGATGCCCAGGTGGGCTGGTGTTTTTTTTGGTTAAAGGCAGACCAAAAAATATTTAAACTAATCCAGTTATATTTTATGATAAATGCTTGTGTGTAACAGATAGGGTTAAATAAGCCACTGCATAGATGGCATGCACAGTGGCAAGGCAGATTTACAGAACAAAGAACTGAAAATGAATTGAAAACTGATCTGGCTAATGAAAAAAATAAAATTTTCACTGTCACTTCTAAGCTGTCCCTGGCTGGATGGTTCCGGTTTTTCCCTATCTTTCCCTGGCTCTGTCTACCTCTCTGTCTGCCTCTCTGACTCTCCCTACCTATCTCTAACTCTCTGTCCCTGTCTCTAACTAGCTGTGCTCTGGCCGCAATGCAAGGCTGAAATGTGCACAAGCAAGATGGCCGCCGCTTTATACAGCACGGTGACGTCACCGGGCTTTCTGGCTGCTGATAGGCTGCATGTGACTTACCCATGATACCTTGGCCCAGGGGGTATGTCTGGACATGTTCATCCACCAATTTGAGAATGCCTGTAATTGAAATAAATGGAGTTTAAAGGAAAACTTCAATCGATCGAATCGCGGGGAAATTCGGATTCGTTCAGAATCGAATTTTCCATGCAATTCGGAACGAATCCGGATTCGTCCGAATCAATTCGCTCATCCCTAAAAATAATCTCTAAGATCTCATTTATTTAATGTAAGATCATTTTTAATAAGCTTTAAAATCAAATGTGCTGTTTACCAAACTGGCATTTAATAATTATGAAGGATGTTTACTATTGCTAAGCATGCTATAATGTATAGATTTGTTAATGGCATCTGACAAGAGACCACTGTAACCTTCTAACATATTCCAGCAGCAGAAAATTCTATTGAAAATAAAAAGAGGAAAGGACTAAAGAGTGGCAGATTTATTGTCACCACACACTTGCCTGCTGTCATGTAGCTGCCTGTTCCCAGTGACAGGCTACATAAGTACCGCAGATTAACTAAATAACTCTTGTCAGTTCCAAAGCTGCTTAATTTCTCCCCCTGTAAGCAACTGGGAAAACTAACTACAGTTTGCATGATAATGATCTAGATCAAACAATGTTCTTATTCTGTGGATGGATGTATATTGTCAGCTCATTTATATAAAAAAAGAAATTTAAATAAATCTAATTATGCAAAGTCTGAGCTACAACTACAGTAACCTTGAAACAGGATCCCTCATGAAACTCCCTCTGTAGGGACAAGAGGGTTGATTCAGCACTGTAGTTTTTTTTTACTCTTTTGAGAGAAAACACCTTTTTTCAATGCAATTCAGCACCAAATTTAGCTGTGCAATAAAAAAAATGTGCATAGCTAAATATGATGCCGAATTGCACCATGGGAAAAAATAATAAAAAAATAGGTTTTCTCTCAAAAAAAAAACTAGAAAACTAGTAAGAGTAAGTAAATGACTCCATTGTTGAATCAACCATGATGATGGAATAGGGTTATGCTATCTCAGTTTTTATATAATTACATTTATATGTTGTTTTGCAGTATTTGAAAGGGGTATATATTATACCTCAATTGGGCTTGGAAGTTATTCGGCCAAAGTTATATTTTATTCCCAAAGCGGAACACCATTAAAGTGTGATATCAACCAAAGGATTTGGTTGATTTTTCAGCTTTCGTTTTGGAAAAAAGTACCCCCCCCCCACATCTAGGGCTACTAACCCCACTAGACATATGGTCTGGTGGTCTGAGGCCAACAGACATTCCCCCGGCCCTGCAGGTGCTTCTGCGAGTGAGCAGTGAGCTGTCCTGTGGTCAGGAAAAGGTGCATGTAATTGGGCAGGTATAGGCAATCACCTTGCGACATGTTTGTCAATAGGTTTACCACCCCCTCGCCTTTCAGCTAGAATAACTCCCCTGTCATTAAAAATAACTTGTTGGGGGAAAATTCAACAAAATCTATACCAATTCCAAGTAAAAGGATTGGTAAGCCACCGACCTGACCTGCACTAGGTTGCTTGCCATAACCCTTGATCAATTACCTGCACCCCTTCTTGGGCATCAGTTGTACAGACAAGGATTCTGCCAAAGAGCCAATCAGCCTCCAAGCTCTGGGAATGCCAGCACCTATGACTGGGGCACTGGGCCAGTAGCCACATGAAAAAATAGGATCTGGTCATGTAACCCAAAGCCAATCTCATAATTATAGATGATTATTAAGTCATTATTAAGTCATTGCAGGTTAGGTATTTTAGGGGACCCTTTGTACATTCAGAATACTATTTCATATTACATTGAGAACTCAAACACATAGAAATCACACAAAGAAGCATCAAGTGCATGTCAGGAAGGGTAAGTATGGCCTAATTTTACAATTACCTTGTACCCTACATAGGTCCCATACTCTGGAATTGGTGATTTACCCACACTTCCATGCTCCTAACCCGTATAAGCCAATCATGTGACATGTCAACAGGATTCTTCGTCAGGTGGACCCTAGCTGCAGGTGGTTGAAATGGACAGAGGTGAGTGAATTCCCCAGTTTTGAGTCTTCTCATGGTCTTTCAAGTGATCCAGATTCTTCTTTTGGATTGCCCTGAAGATGAAAGATCCTTGAGGTTTTACTGGGTGTGGGGGTTGTACTGGGTTTCTGCTTAAATGCAGACTAAAACTTTTGACTTTTAGTCTTCAGCAAACCTTTCCCTGTAGGGGCATCCCAATGTGGGACTGTGGAAATCAAGCAGAATTGCTTTGTAGGCATGTACTGTATGTCAGCCCAGTGCTCCAGTGTGGGAGAGGACTTGGTAAATCATGTATCCCATTTTAACCTTTATAAGGGGCAGGGCATCCCAAATATGCAAGCTTCTCCCATCTGAGGAGGTTGTGCTGTGGACCTAAAATCTTGTAAGTCCACTTTAAAATGAACAATTAAGTATTTTGGAGGGTTAAATTCTCTCTTTACCCTGGACCATAACTGTCAGAATTTGAGTAAAAAATGCGCACTTGATCTTGTCTCAGTCTCACCTAATCCAGGGCTAACTGGTAGAAGACTGGCCAAAATGCTTTGGGTGGTTTTCATTTGTGGTCTTTTCTGATGGTGGATCAGTTACTAGATGGCTTACTATACCCTAGAATGGACCAGGGCAGGGGTCCCAAACCCTTCTTAAGGCCCACCAATAGGTCATGTTTTGTGGATCTCCACATAGCCAGCTATACAGCTCTGCTGCTATTACACTAATTACGCCACCTGTGCATCTTTAGTGGAGATCTGAAAAACATGACCAGTTGGTGGGCCTTGAGAAGAAGGGTTTGGGACACTTGGACTAGAACAACCTTTTTTTTTTATAAAGTACCTGTTTCTATTTTATAATTATCTGGGTGGTACAAATGGATTGTTGGACATTTAAAACTGTGTTAAAACCCACAACACGGGAAAAAGTGCACAAAAATAGCTTTCATCACCTTTTGGGGAAATTTAGCATTTATAGAGAAAATCAGGTTGGGTAAAGTATACATAACAGTTGGAGCAGATCAGACTTAGGTAAATCACAGTATAGATGGCAGCAGATCAGGTAGGAGTACTGGTCAGTCTGCAGCCTTGTTGCGTATCTCTTGTAACCCCATTGGTATTCCTACTATTGGTTGGGATTGGGAACCACTGAACTAAAAAATATCTTGTCACAACATCTAAAAAAAAAAAACTGTTATGAAAGTCTGGTGATTTACCATACACATATAACATATCCACTGTAGCCATGACTAAAGGACAAACCTAAACCAGAGCTAAAAGTGACAAAATTGTGACAAAATTGTATGATTCCCGTCCCTACCTCCTCTGTATTTGGAGGTATGCACTGTATTGGAGCCAATAATTGGTATCATCTAGAAATATGTGCAGGTAATAATATACAAGAATATAGTGTCACTACAAGTCAGTTCACTAAGCAACACTCTACTATTGGATATCTGTTACTGCTCTCTTACTTGCCATGCTGTGGGTCACTTTTACCATTGTGAGTGTGTGAAGATTTTGTCAGAACAAAGCTCAGTTTATGCATCATAATCCTCCAGGGTTTCCTCTCCAGTTGTGGGTAGTAAAACTGCCTCAGGCATTAAATTCTCCCCTGCTGGGCCTGTATAAAGATGGATGGATCATGTTGTATGACATTTATTGAGCATGTAATCAAGAACATACATAAAAATGACTATATCTTGTCTTAAGTCACACTTTCCCCATGTTATGTATCATTAATGTCAAAAAGATTTAGATGAGAGTGGGGTCTTCCTGAAATGCACTTAAAAATCCTTGTATATACAGAATGGGATGGGTGTGCTACCCAGAAAAATTAACCCCAAATATAGGAACCAATATAAATGTAGTATGTTTAATAGCTTTTTACTGGCAAAATTCATATTTTTTTTTAGATTTATTAATTAGTGTTGGGTGAACCCGAATCACAAAGTTCAGGTTTGTACCGAAGTTCCCTGAACCCGAACACGGACTTCAAGTCCGTGCCACGGTTCGGTGTTTGGCCTGAACACAGGAATGCTGGTTGATGGGCTGCTTTTTTAGTAATTTTTTAGGCATTTTTTTTTACATTTTTTTAACAAAGAATAGCCTGACATTTTATTTTTAAATGTATTTTTACAGTTTTAAGTGTTTTATTAAATGCAGCTTTTAAAGGCATCCCATTTAACTTTGAAACTGCCTGCGGGTTTATTTTTTTATATTTCTTAGTAATTTTTGTTGGCAATTAGATACAATGTTTATCTAACGAAGAATAGCCTGACTATGGGCCTTATTCATGAAGGGATAGCGTCAGGTAGTTAGTTAGATTTGGTTGTAGCACACTGAAAATAGGTAGCTTCAAAAGAGGAAAATGTAGATCAGCAGATCTGGGTTCAACCCCCTAAATAGTGCCCTCTGCTTTTTGGACACTGGTACATATGTTAAAAAATATAAACTATGAGGTAATGAACACCATAAACAAAGTTATGCATGATAACACATGATTTCGTGTGTCACACCTGGAAACATAGCAGTTTTTGCTAGGATCCATGCTGCTGACAGGGACGCGCTGGGGCGAGTGGTGATGACGTCAGAGACCGGCGCCGACATGTGCTCAGTGTCTGTCGTCATCTGCAGCCCAGCTGGAGACCATCACCCTTACTATAAAGGCACTCTCCTCACCACTATGGATACCGCATTTTTCCTCTTGACAAAGATCTCATAGCAGATCGAAACGTTGAGGGATTTTGACGACCTGCGGTCAGCCTGTAAGCATTTGTACTGACTTATCTGTTTATTTTGCTTGTTATGCATTTGTTACCTTGATACTTTGGTGCTCTATGTCTGGAAGGCAGCACTAACAGGGCTTCCTTTATTTCTAAGTGCTACTTGATTTTGTACCTTGTCTTGCTTTCTGACAATTGCCCTATGTGTATTATGCCCTCCATTTTCTGTATATATACTTGGTTGTCATAGAACCTATATGTTTCACTGTATATAGCTTGCACATCTGTTTTCACGACTCATAAGCATTAAAATCATGTGTTATCATGCATAACTTTGTTTATGGTGTTCATTACCTCATAGTTTATATTTTTTATAGCGTCAGGTAGTGACTTGTAGATGACAGGTGGGGACAGGTAGCGGCAGGTGAACGCCAGACACGGCACACAATTACACATTTATCAAGCAGACTCTGTTGAGCGACTGGGATAACGCCATGTAGCATCCAATTCATCATTATTCTAGCCTCTGCGTACAGCACCGAGTTCAGCCTTGCAGAGCGCCGCGTATTTCCTCTCGCTACCTTCCGCTCTTCCATACATTTCAATGGACATTCTTTTATTTCTCTTTAAACAGGGTTTTTTTATTATTATTTTTTTTAATCTCAAATAATGTTGTGACCTCTCATGGCATAGAAAAATTTTTTTTTCATGTTTCATATATTTATGCAGAATTGACATTACAGGTCTGGCATTAATGTGTTCATATTACAATGTTATTACACTGTAATTCCATATGTTTTCGTCTTGTTACTGGCGAATACATGTTAAAAAACAGCCTGTAATCACACAGCCTCCGGCGCTCTGGGCTACAGCGAAGCATTTTTGAGCGGCGTAGGTGTGAGGCTGTTTTTTTGATGAATATGTTGTGAGTCGGTCGCACTGACCAGTCGCTAACATGCACTCCCATACAGCGCTGTACTGGTCATATAGCGACTTCCCACAATGTGGGACCCACGGCCGAGCACAGCGATTACTAGCGGGCGCTCTGAAATGCCTGCTACAGACGCTCATCTGTCACTACCTGCCGCTAATAATGAATCAGCCTGACATTAATTTTTAATTGTATTTTTTCAGTTTTAAAGTGGACCAACACCCTGCCCTTTTTTTTTTTTTTTTTTTTAAATCTGTTTAAAATATGTAAAATGTGCAGCAGGACCCGTTCTAACCAATAAAAAAAAAAAAAATTACCTTGCATGCTTCCTCGCTGCGTTGCTTCCATTTTCATTTCGGTCCGCCATCTTGGTTTTTCTTATAAAAGGAAGAGATCCTTTGACCCCTTCTGCATCAAATCACGCGCATGCGCAGTAGTCAGGTGAAGCGCCGCTTGCATCGGGAGCGAGCGGCGCTTCACCTGACTCAAATCAGAGGTACTGCGCATGCGCGATTTCCCCCACCAGGTACGGGCGCGCACTAAAGCCGACGGTGCCGTCATAGCTGGGGCGGGCACGTGGGCGGGCACGTGGGCGTGGCCAGGCAGGGGAAGGTGGAAGCGGCCCCTGGTTGAAGAGGAGCTGAAGCTGGAGCCGGAAACACGGGAGCAGGAGCCGGGAACACGGAGCCGGTAAGACAGAACAGGCGGAGGCTTCATGCGGTACACAGAGCCCACTACACACACCCGGAGGACCGTAATGTACGCTGCCGCCCTCAGCGCTGTTGCTGCTGTTACCTGCCCGCCTGAGGGAGGTGGCGGCCCTGGAGTAAGTGGTGTGCCGGCATCAGAGCACACTGCTGCACTGGCTGGAGGAGCGGCTGGCCCGGGGCGAGGAGGTCACGACCAGTTCATCAGGTCAGATTGTATGGTCTGTGTGTGTGTGGTCTGATTGTATGGTGTGTGTGGTCAGATTGTATGCTGTGTGTGTGTCAGGTCTGATTGTGTGTGGTCTGATTGTATGGTCTGTGTGTGTGTGGTCTGATTGTATGGTCTGTGTGTGTGGTCAGATTGTATGCTGTGTGTGTGTCAGGTCAGATTGTATGCTGTGTGTGTGTCAGGTCAGATTGTATGCTGTGTGTGTGTGTCAGGTCAGATTGTATGGTCTGTGTGTGGTCTGATTGTATGCTCTGTGTGTGTGTGGTCTGATTGTATGGTCTGTGTGTGTGTGGTCTGATTGTATGGTCTGTGTGTGTGTGTGGTCTGATTGTATGGTCTGTGTGTGTGTGGTCTGATTGTATGGTCTGTGTGTGTGGTCTGATTGTATGGTCTGTGTGTGTCAGGTCTGATTGTATGGTCTGTGTGTGTCAGGTCTGATTGTATGCTCTGTGTGTGTGTGTCAGGTCAGATTGTATGCTGTGTGTGTGTGTGGTCAGATTGTATGCTCTGTGTGTCAGGTCAGATTGTATGGTCTGTGTGTCAGGTCAGATTGTATGCTGTGTGTGTGTCAGGTCAGATTGTATGGTCTGTGTGTCAGGTCAGATTGTATGCTCTGTGTGTGTGTGTCAGGTCAGATTGTATGCTGTGTGTGTGTGTGGTCAGATTGTATGCTGTGTGTGTCAGGTCTGATTGTATGCTGTGTGTGCGTCAGGTCAGATTGTATGCTCTTTGTGTGTCAGGTCAGATTGTATGCTCTTTGTGTGTCAGGTCAGATTGTATGGTCTGTGTGTGTGTGGTCAGATTGTATGCTCTGTGTGCGTCAGGTCAGATTGTATGGTCTGTGTGTCAGGTCAGATTGTATGCTCTGTGTGTGTGGTCTGATTGTATGCTGTGTGTGTGTCAGGTCTGATTGTGTGTGGTCTGATTGTATGCTGTGTGTGTGTGTGTGTCAGGCCAGATTGTATGCTCTGTGTGTGTGTGGTCAGATTGTATGCTGTGTGTGTCAGGTCAGATTGTATGCTGTGTGTGTGTGTCAGGTCAGATTGTATGCTGTGTGTGTGTGTGTCAGGTCAGATTGTATGCTGTGTGTGTGTGTCAGGTCAGATTGTATGCTCTTTGTGTGTGAGGTCAGATTGTATGCTGTGTGTGTGTCAGGCCAGATGTGTGTGTAGGTTTACTACCTTCAATCTGTTGCTATTGACAACTGTACACCAGGTCTGTCCACCAAGATCTACAAGAACAGAGAAGCGAGTCATATACACATAAAATGCTGCTGCTATGGCCAGTGCCAAGGTTATGGAGTGCACTCAACCTTACACATGCCCAGCCACAGTGTTCTGTGTGTACAGGGCTCACTTCTCTCTTTTTGGTGTGCAGTTGCCGATAGCAACAGATTTCAGGTAGTGCTTCCATAAAACCCACATTTGATAACATAAAAATAATAATACAAGATAGGCTCAGCACAACAAAGTCATGCGTCTCAAAAATTACAACAAATGTAGACAAATCTAAAAAAAAAAAGTTTTACCCACTAGTAAACATTATCACATTTATTTGTCAAGGGGGTGCATAGTATACAGAGAAAGTTGGAATCCTGCCCCATTATATAATCTGCCTCTAAGTCTGGTTAAAAATCCTGCCCCATTGCATAAACGAGGACCAAAACCCACCCTGGAGTCTCAGACTCCAGGGCAGACATACTCACTCCCTTTCCAACGTGAAGAACAAAATTAACCCTGTAGGATAGATTTTATTTACAATGCATTTATTTTTTATTATTTTTAGGTGACCCCCATGGATGTTGATCTGAAGATTCCCAGACCCGCTCTAAACTGGAATTCATGTAATATAATGGTGCGTGTGTACAAATAAAAATTTTAGCAAATAAAACTCATTTCGCCAGTTCTGTTCAATGAATTTACAACTTTTATTAAGTAAAAATGTAGAGTGCCATTACTTGGAAGGTTATACTTCAAGAAGGTTTACGTTTTCAGTGACATAATCACAGTACCAATTCCGACAGGGGACACAGGAAATATGTACGCCACCTGCCTCCACCAATCAGAGGAGTGCATTAAGGCAATGTTCAACAGTCTTCTGTGTCTCCTCTGATAGTGGCTGACTCCCAGAGAATCTATATTGCTGCTCCAAGGGGTATTAACACAGCATACCTAGAGGGATTACAGAGATGTTTGACTGGAGGTCCATTTTAGTGGACCAATCACCAGGATGTTCACTATCCTGGTGTTTGGTCCTCTTCCCTGGAGCATCCCGATTTGGAAACCATCCAGGTCCGCCACTTGACTCACCTTTCTGCCGTTTCCATGGCACATGTGTGAGCTCTAGTCCAATCAGCGCTTTATGCTGCTCATGCTAATGCATGGCATAAAGCTATTGTTTTGGACCGAGCGTCGGCATATGCAGCGGCGACAATTGCATCCCAGTTTCGGGGAGTGTGCAACCAGCCTATCTGAATCTGCAGAGATGCTGGGGATGCGGCCTGGGGAACCAGCTGAAAGGTAAGGGGTTGGGGGGGGTTTACACAGTGGGGCATCCTGAATTGGGATGCCACAGTGGCACCTAGTCGGCCAGCCCTGTAGTCTTTTACATGCCAGGGCTGCCAACAGCAGTCACTGGTCAAACTTCATTAAAGTGGACCAACACCCAGGATTTTGACTATCCTGGGTCTTGGTCCACTTGGGTGCCCCGCTGTGTGAAACCCCCCGAAAAACTCACCTCTCCCCGCTCCCAGCGCCGACGGACAAGCCACAGACAAGCGGCTCCTCCGCCGCCGCCTCCCGCGCGTCACTCTTGACGCGCGCGCGCCCGCCTAGAGGGGCGGGAAGATAAGGTAAGGGGTTTGGGGTGTTTGGAGGGGTTTCACCCCGCGGGACATCCCGATCGCGGGACATCCCGCGGGGAGGGAGGTGATCGGCCCGGGAATCCTATAGATTCCCGGGCCGATCACCCGTGGGTGTTGGTCCACTTTAAGGCCTGCCCTAGAATCTAAAAGAAATGTTACACAAGACAAATAACAACTCCTCAGTCCAACGACCCATGCGCAGGCTTCTGTCTGATCAGAGCCCTTTGCTGGGATTACATACTTCAGCAAAGCGTTCTGATTGCCTTGAATGCGGAGTGTGCACTGCCTTATTCCTGAACACCCGATGATGCACCTCCCACACCAACCTAACTGGATGTGTGTGGTGGATGGTGGGGGAGCAGTAGAAGCACTCTAAATATCTACCAAAAGCTTTGCATGATGGGTGAAAGCATCTCCACGCATCAGAAGAATTGGAATAACAATACGCTGTTATTCCAGCACAGGCTAGCTCAGGGGACAGGCCATTACAGTTGAGCAGATCTCCCCTAAGAGCAAAATGGTATGTTCAAAACATTTCACCCCTGATTCTTCTTCCTTGCTGGAAGGATAAACCATCAGCCTACATGTAGGCTATAAGATTTAAGGGTCAGCAGCCTCCGTCTTTCGGGAGCATCCCCATTTGGAATGGGAAAATCCTTCTGAACCTGAGAATTAGTGCTGGATTACAGGCAGGACGCAAGAACCGCTCGTCCCTGGGCCTCCACCAATTTTGGGCCTATAGTTGGAGGTACTAGGACTTTGTGGTACCGCTGCATGGTCTCAATGACCCCTATCCACCCAGAAACTCATTGGGGGTGTCGTTGGAAAGAGAAGGACTGAAGTTATGCGCCTCTGCAAGTGCATGTGGATCCAATAGGCAGTACCATAAAGTCCTGGTACTGTTGCTTGCTGGAGCTGGTGTCTAAAATCAGTGGAGGGACTCTCCGTGTAAGTTTGGGCTTTCTTGCCACCATGGTCCCGGAGAACCAGGGCTCAGAATTGGACCTCCTTGGATAAGGTGCATCATTTCCAAGGGTGACCCAGTTTGGAGGACAGATTCTCTAGACTCTTCTCTTGGGCTAGCAACCAACTGGAGGCTCCAAGGACAGCACGAGCAGGGAGGTTTTCGGGAGGTTTTCGGGAGGTTCAGATACTGAAAATGACGCACAGAAGTGGAATGGCAGATACTGAGAATGACACAGAGCAGATCAATGACAGATACTGAGAATGACACCGAGAAGAGTGATGACAAACACAGAGAATGACATGGCAGATACTGAGAATGGCACACAGCAGGGTGGTGGCAGATACTGAGAATGACATGACAGATACTGAGAATGACACAGAGCAAAGTGATGACAGAACCTGAAAATGAGATAACAGATACTGAGAATGAGATGGCAGATACTTAGAATGACACACAACAGGGGTCGATAGATACTGAGAATTACTCAGAGCAGAGTGATTACAGATACTGAAAATGAGACACAGAAGTGGAATGGCAGATACTGAGAATGACACAGAGCAGATCAATGACAGATACTGAGAATGACACCGAGAAGAGTGATGACAAACACAGAGAATGACATGGCAGATACTGAGAATGGCACACAGCAGGGTGGTGGCAGATACTGAGAATGACATGACAGATACTGAGAATGACACACAGCAGGGTGGTGGCAGATACTGAGAATGACATGACAGATACTGAGAATGACACACAGCAGGGTGGTGGCAGATACTGAGAATGGCATGACAGATACTAAGAATGACACAGGAGAGTGATGGCAGATACCGAGAATGACACAGAGCCGAGTGATGGCACATACTGAGAATGGCACAGAGCAAAGTGATGACAGAACCTGAAAATGAGATGACAGATACTGAGAATGAGATGGCAGATACTTAGAATGACACAGAGCAGAGTGATGACAGATACTGAGGATGAGATGACAGATACTGAGAATGGCACAGAGAAAAGTGATGACAGGTACAAACAATGAGATGACAGATACTTATGTAGAGCCGAAGCACCAATAAGCAGGTGTAACTCCCAGGGCTGCCCTAGGCACTGTTTGGTCATGCGCCATCCCCCCCCCCCCGCCCCCATACAACAATGAATTTGCCCCCACCACCAAACACACCCATACAAACACACCACCGATCCGTACAGACACACACACCTGTTCCATGCACACACACCCACCCCATCCGTGAACACGCACCCCCGATCCGTGCACATACACCCCATCCATGCAGACCCACACCCACCCCATCCATGCAGACCCACACCCACCCGATCCATGCAGACCGACCCGATCTATGCAGACCCACCCCATCCATGCAGACCCACACCATCCATGCAGACCAACACCCACCCCATCCATGCAGACCGACCCCATCCATGCACACACACCCACCCCATCCATGCAGACCCACACCACCCATGCAGACCCACACCATCCATGCAGACCCACACCATCCATGCACACACACCCATCCCATCCATGCAGACCCACACCCACCCGATCCATGCAGACCGACCCCATCCATGCAGACCCACACCACCCATGCAGACCCACACCATCCATGCAGACCCACACCATCCATGCACACACACCCACCCCATCCATGCAGACCGACCCCATCCATGCAGACCCACACCCACCCCATCCTTCTATTTATTTTAATGTGCTTTTGATGTATGGGTGTTTTTTTTTTTTTATACTCTATTGTGCTCCAAATGAAGAATTATCTGTTGCATGGTAGTGATATAGGAGGTAGGGGTGTATATAGTTGCACTATACAGGACAGATTTGATTAAATGCTTAAAGTAGACCTCTACCAGGGGTCTCCAACTTGTAATTTTGGATCCAAACGTAGCTCACCAGCTGTCTGCTAGACCAGAACACTTGAGGTCTATAACAGCCCCTTGAAGCTGGGGAGCACATAGCACCCACATTGTCAGCGCCATGGATGGGGGTATTGCAGCATTGGGCAGACAGGGATGCATGCTGATTTACCTGTCTTTTTATCTTCCAATGTTGCTCTTGGCTTGCCAGCCTCTCGCATACCTCCCAACTTTTCAGAATGGGAAATCGGGACAATATGTAAATTAAGCCACGCCCCCTCATTGAGGGATGGATGAAGCCACGCCCCCTCATTGAGGGATGGATAGGAGATACATTGTAACAGTTACAACAATAGAAACACTTTGAATGGGCAAATTAACCATTTATTGCTGCAGATCTGCATGTTACACCTGAAAGACAAAGGGGAACAACGAGGGACAGGGGGGCACGGCCTCCAAATAGGGAAAGTCCCTCCAAATCAGGGAAACTTAGGAGGTATGCACTTATAACTGATGTCACAAAGGAAAGTGCAGGACCAGAGAAAAAAAGTCACACAGATGTGTGATTGAGGTCAGGATGTATGCAATCACTGCAAGTCCTCGTACTTCAATCCCTCCCCCATTTATTGCCTAAAACACCTCACAGGGCTTAACACAGCAGCACAGAGGTTGTCTCGTCTGCCCAGCTCCCAGTGTGACCTCACACAGCCCGGGAGCACACAGACTCGGAAGACAAATGGCGGGGGGACGCTTTCCACTCTCCTGGCCAAAGTATTGGATTCCACCAGCTGTGTGGTAGAGAGACCCAGCAGTAGCAGTGCTGCATCCTCCCCACACCCGACACGCTGCCCCTGTGCTTAGAGCGGTGGGGGTGGAGTAACCCCCTGGGGATAGCCTATGGAGTACACTTGTCACGGTGTATGGCTCGAGGGTTTGGTGGCTGGTAGTCTTGACCCCAGGGCTAGTTAACCATTGCAGTTCCCGCTGTATCCTAGTCAAGGCACCCACTGAAGAAAGCAATGCCAGGGTTCGGATAAACAACGTTGCTTTTATTGCTGGAACAAGTTTCCAAGTAAATGTCCTTTCCTCTGGATGCAACCAGGGTAACTTTAGTAACTTTAAACAGGACTTTAGTGATTACTGATGCAGAGTGAGAGAGTCTATGCTGAAGCCTTAGGGCTGTAGAGGTGCTGGGAATAGTAATACTAGCTTGGGATAACGTTAGAAGACTTTAGAAGAGTTTACAGACCTGATCCTGGAGTCTGAGGCTTTAGCTGGAAGGACACGTCTGAGAGACAGCTGGAATTGGAGAAGACGCTGCCATGTGCTCTGAGGATCAGGCAATGACGCAGTGGAGCTGACTTGGAAGCCAGTGTAGCTATGGTGGACCGGGGTGACCCTCTAACTTCTAGTTCCACCAGACAATGGGCGCAGACTGTAAGAAGATAGTCCCACTGGAGTAGGTAGCTGACGTGGGGGGATTCCTCCAGCTCGCAGGGGGTCTGGATGAGGAGACAGGGCCTCAGGCCTAGCAGGATGGCCGAGGTGAAGAAACAGAGGAGCAGAGATGCTCACACTTCTGGTGCCAACAACAGACTCCCAGGTACAGGACTTCCTGCCTGACCATGCAAGGATGGTAGGAGGAGCTGGCTTCCTCTGCCCTGCCATTGGTCGGTATGGTCAGGTGACAGAGGAGTCATAGACTTCACTCTGCATCAGCTTAAATGACAGGTAGAAGAGCAAATAAACACTTTACAATATGTGGCATAGGCCTAACATGTAATGACAATTATGTGACCACTAGGGGCAAACTTGAGACAATACTTCCAATTGCATGGCACATGTACCTCAATCACTGTGGTGAAACTATGACAAACACTCAGCTGTGAAGCAGCCGTTGAAGCATTCAGTGCGGGCCACTACATACACCCCCCGAAAAAGATGAGCCGTCCTCGGCGACAGTAAATGAACAATAACATATGAATAACCGCTTGGTAACTGGGTTAACTGGATTGGGAAGTGTCTCTGCAGCACGAGAGTTCTCTGTGGCAATTAAACCATTGTCCATGACAGGCTCTTGCAGGCACTTGGGAAAAACAAATAAAGCAGGGTAACAAAGTCCACTCAGTCCATAGGCTGGGAATTGCGAACATGGTCAGGGACCAGGTGTGAGACTGACATGTTACTTTAAATACTAACTATCTAGCTAACTAAGGCAGTATATGGCAAATATGTACAGACAATATATATACACAAGCAGAAATATTTAGCACATAGGTATGTTACTCTCGGTAACGCATGGGAGGTGTTCCTTTCGTAGAGCGCTCTGACCGTCTCAGCGATGGGCTTTCTTCATCAGGTTCCGGAGCAGGATGATAGTGTTCTTCTCTCGCTGGCATGTGTACGGGAGCTGCAGTTGGGGTGACTGGTACAGGAACTTGCATGGAAACCCACTGATATCCTGCCGGTATGATAAATGAGGTGGATCGCAGGGTTTCTTCCAGCGTGGGTTCTTTTGTTGGCATTACTGGTGCTGGTTGGTATACACGAACAGGTGTTTGTGGAGAGGCGGCAAAGGCTTGGATATCTTCTCTGGTGCACAGTTTTAACCGGTTACGGTGTACAGTTTGAGGTGCCATACCGGGCTTCTTTACTTCATATACATCTGACTCAGGATAAGGAATGGCAGTGACACTGTAGGGCTCAGGTTCCCATAAACAGTCCAATTTGTCTGAGCGATGATATTTCTTTAGCCAGACTTTGTCTCCCACTTCGAGTGGCGTTGCGTTGGCTCTCTGGTTGTAGGAGTCTTCTTGGCGTCTGTGAGCTCCGCTCATCTTCTGATCAACAATCTCTCTAGCATCCTGTATTCTCCTTTGGTGTTCTCGCACCCAATCTGTGTTAGGCAGAGGATTGATGTCATCAGGAACTTGTACTCCTAGAGCACGATCTTGTGGAAGTTGGCCTTGGCGTCCGAACATGAGGTAGAACGGAGAATAGCCAGTCGAACAGTGGGTGGTGTTATTGTATATCTCAACTAACTCGTCAAGTAGGTGTGGCCATTCGATTTTCTTGGTGACGGATGCTGTTCTCAACATATTGATAAATACTTGGTTTATCTTTTCGCACAGTCCATTCCCTTGTGGGTGGTACGCTGTGGTGCGGAGTTTCTTGGAACAGTTGGGATTCGAATGCTGGTCCACGATCAGTGAGTACAGATTCTGGACAGCCGTAGTGTTTCACATATTCCCGGTAGAATGTGATGGCTGTGGTCCTGGCAGTTAGGTCTCTCACCGGAACTACTACTACCCACTTTGAATAGTGGTCGACCATAGTTAAGGCATACGTGTATCCGGACCTGGTTGGACACAGTTTCACGTGGTCTAAGGCAACAAGTTGGTTTGGTCTGTTGGAAGTGATGGGATGCAAGGGTGCTCTTGCTTCTTTTCTCCCAGCTTTGGATATGTTGCATGCAGGGCATTCATTGCACCAATTTTCTATGTCGGTTCTCATGCCGATCCAATAGAATCTTTGGCGGATTGTTGCTTCGGTCTTATGGACACCGAAATGGCCGGACTGGTCATGATATGCATCGAGCACTATCTTGGCATCACGTCTTGGTATGAGTATTTGGTGGCATCTCTCGCCTGAAACTGGATCCAATGAATTTCTCAGGATGAGGCCTTTATTGAGGAATAATCTTTTCCTTTGCCTCCAGAGACGTCTCAATTCAATGTCAGGATAGGGTCTCTTGATTCTGACTGGAACTCTACCAGTGGATAGGTAGTCGTAGATTTCTCCAAGAACTCTTGACTCGTCTTGGATGGTCTGCCATCTGGATGTGTCTTGATATGGGTCGGACTTTTGTTGAGGCTCTCCATCTGCCTTGGTCGCAGTGATGGCATTTTGTGTGGCAAATCTTTGGTAGAAGGGAGGCATCTCAACATCTTCCCAATCGTCAGCTTCTGGTGGCTCTTCACCTTTTGGCAGACGGGACAGCAAGTCAGCGTTAACATTTGTCTTCCCACTTCGGTATTTGATCTCGAAGGTGAAACTGGCCAATCGGGACGCCCAGCGTTGCTCAAGGGCACCAAGCCGTGCGGTGTTGAGGTGTGCTAGCGGGTTGTTGTCAGTGAAGACAGTAAACGGGGTGGCCGCGAGATAATCCTTAAACTTTTCAGTGATGGCCCACACTAGGGCTAGTAGCTCTAACTTAAAAGAACTATAATTGCTGTCGTTCTTTTCCGCTCCTCTTAGGCTTCGGCTTGTGTAGGCTATAACCCTTTCTTTGTTATCCTGAACTTGCAACAAGACTGCTCCTAGGCCTTGGAAACTTGCGTCGGTGTAGAGACGAAATGGATGGTTATAGTCAGGGTAGGCCAAGATTGGAGGCGAAGTCAGCAAGGCTTTTAGGGTTTTGAACGCTGTTTCTTGGCGATCAGACCATTCAATAGGAAGCCTTCTGTTGTAGCTCTCTCGAGGGCAACCACAAAGTAGTTCGGTGAGTGGTTCCGCTACTTGCGCAAAGTGTGGTATGAAGCGGCGGTAATAGCCTGCAAAACCGAGGAAACTTCTAACTTCCTTTACTGTTCTGGGCGTGTCCCAATTCTCCACAGCAGATACTTTCTCAGGGTCGGGCTGTATTCCTTCAGCACTCACAACGTGTCCCAAGTAGTTTACTTGCGGCTTGAGGAGGTGGCACTTTGAAGGCTTGATTTTTAGGCCATGATCGATTAGTACCTGGAACACTTCTGCCAGATGATTAATGTGGTCTTCGTAGGTACGCGAGTAGACAATCACGTCGTCAAGATAGAGTAAGACGCTTTGGAAATTCACGTGACCGAGGCATCTTTCCATTAATCGCTGAAAGGTAGCAGGGGCGTTGCACAACCCGAATGGCATACTTGTAAACTCGTAGAGTCCCATCGGGGTGGTAAAGGCTGTCTTCTCTCTATCCTCAGGTGCCATTGGTACTTGCCAGTAACCACTGGTGAGGTCTAGTGTCGAGAAGTAGGCAGCTGTGCCCAAAGCAGCGATGGATTCTTCGATGCGAGGTAATGGGTAGGCGTCTTTGTGCGTGATGTTGTTGAGTTTCCTGTAATCGACACAGAAACGAATATTCCCATCCTTCTTGCGGACTAGGACAATAGGAGCAGCCCATGGACTCTGGCTCTCCTGGATAACTCCTGTATCCTTCATCTCTTTGATGAGTTTCTTGACCTGCTGATAGCTGGTAGGAGGAATAGGCCGATGCTTCTCCTTGATGGGCGGATGGTCGCCAGTATTTATCTTGTGCTGTATGAGGTTGGTTCTGCCAAAATCAAGGGAATGCTTACTGAAGGCTTCGTGATATCTTTTGGCCACTTTGCGAACTCCATTAATATATTCAGCAGGAGTGTTAGAGTCTCCAATGTTAAGTTCATCCCACCAATGAGTATGGGTGCTGTTAGAGTCTTTTGAGGAAGCTCTGATAGATTTTTGGTAGGCGATGGTCTCTTCACTGACGATGTCATCTGGGTCAAGATGGTAGAGCATAGCCACTGTGGTGAACTTGTAGAGGTCAATGGAGGAGTCACTAAGATTAACAAGACGTACGGGAACCTGGCCATTTGTGACTGTCACGATGCACCTTGCCGCTTTGACGAGAGGTTGGCCATCAACTTCAGTGGAGTCAAGTAGAGCTTCGTAGTCAGCGTTATCCAGACCTGGACGTACTCTGCACCAGATAACTGTTTCACTGTTAGGTTTGAGTGTGATTGGGCGAGCATCTTTCGTGCGGACTCTGCAAATTTCTCCACGTTCATTCACAAACTTCTGCCGAGCAGTGAGCGCTTTGATTGTTTTCTGTATGGCCTGCTTATAGTGGGAGGAAGCATTGGGTAAAGAAGCATGTAAGGCATGTAACAATTCAACAAATACATGACGTATGACATTCATGCCTAAGACTCTAACAGCGCTATCTCCCTGAGCCTCAGTAACTATCACACCTTGTCTAGTAAGTTTGCGGTCACCAATGCGTATGGTAGGCTCCCAGTAGCCTAGTTGTGGAATGGGCTGACCATTGCTCGCAATCAATTGTAACTTGGACTTCCCAACCGGACATAATACACTAGGGTCCCAATGTTCCTCAAAGATGTGCCTGGGAATAGTGGTAACTTGAGAACCTGTATCCACAAGGGCTTCTAGTGGGACATTGTCAATCCAGATGGTTACATGCGGGCATTGCGATAGGAAGCTTGAAAACCCTTGTGGTTCCTCTGGGCCTGTGGTTCTACCTCCCGAGTGACGGCCCTTGGACTCAGGGGTAGCCCGTTTAACTGAAAGCATTGGGATCTATAGTGTCCAGTGCGACGGCAATAGGAGCAGTAAGGCCGTTCACGTGATGCAAACCTTGGTGGCGGGGGCCTATCAGGGCTTGGATGATCAGAACGTGGCTCAGGAGACAAAGTTCTGCTAAGTGATGACTCACGTAGGGAAGTAGAAGAGTGTCCCTTTAATTTTTTCAGAGCTTGGCAGAGTGAGTCGACTACTTGTGCAAGGGTATCAGTGGTGACAGCAGTGTTAACAGGTATAGTGGTCTGCGCTGCTTGTATAGCTTGCAATGGTGAAGCAGCAGGTAATGGTGCAATAACAGAAACCCCACCAGCCAGGTCTGGAGAATATGGAGTTGGAGTATAACTAGTACAAGGAGAGTCAGTTCCTATCACTCGCAATGCTAGAGCTTTGAAATCAAGGAAAGACATCCTGGGGTTCTGTGCGGCTAGCATGCGTAACTGGCTTTGGATAAGTCTAGAGTCCACTCCTTCTATGAAGCGATCAGTAATAATACTTTCAGCAGCTGAAGGGTCAATGTTGTCAACCTGCTGTAGTGTTCTGAACGCGCTTTGAAGCGCCAACGCGTACTCACGTAGGGTCTCTCCAGGCCTCTGTCATCGGTCGTAGAATTTTAGGCGGACTTCTGTAGGTGACTGTACCTCAAATTCCTTCCCCAGGCGGTCAAGGATCTGTTGCACGCTGGTTTTCTCGGTAGCTGGCCATGAACGAACTTCTTCAGCAGCGGACCCTTCAAGTTGGCCTATGAGTAACTGTACCTGCTGATTGGGAGACAATGAGACAAGTTCAAGCGTGCGGGTAATTTTCTCCCTAAAGGCAGCCAGAGTATGTGGTTCTCCCCTGTAGTTTGGGAGGCCAGAGGTTCCAATAAAAAATGGCACTCCTGTAGCAACTGTGGGTGCAGGTACGTTGCTATTGGCAACAGCCGGCGGTGCAGCACCACTAGCAGATGAGGTAGAAGGACTATTAGCAGCAACAGGGTCACTATTATCAGTAGTAGACATTGTGAAAAATTTTTGTTTCTCTTTAAGAAAATTTTACTGTCTCTTTAAGAAAAGAATTGGTGCCTGTCGCTTTAAGAAATTTGTGGCTTGCAGAATACAGTTCTTGGTAAGGTGCTCCCCCTCTCTGTGATAAGCCCAGCAATAATATAACAGAATAGGCTACTTAGCTGGAGATGAACGCAGGCTGATCAGTCTGGAACACTGCAGAGCGGATGATGGGAGTAGCGGTGCTGGTTGCTATGGTACCGGTGCGGCCACACTGAGATACTAACGTGGGGAGTTGCAGGATTGCTGACAAGGGACGGGAGCAGTAGAGGAGCTGTGGATACAGTAACAGCAGAGCGGAGCGGGTGATGAGACTGACAGTGCAGCGCTAGGGTCAGCGCCAGCCAGCAGGAGTACAGGGCAGCCGGCACTTCCGGGTTCCTTTTGAAGCTTGTGCGGCTGTGTAATCCTTCCCCCCAACAACACAGACAGACTTGCAGAATTCCGGTCGGTTGCGGTGAGCGGAGGAGGAGGACCCAGGCAGCAAACTCCACCCCCCGGGCTGCCTAGAGACTGTAAGCGCAGAGAGGAGCATTAGCCAATCAGGAGTGCCTGCAGTAAAGTCTATGGAGGGCTTAGTTTCCCGCGCATCGGCAGCGGTAAAATTAACTCCTTCAGGCCCAGGATGTTGCGCAGCATGAAATTCTAGTGCGGTTGCCCCTAGCAACGAGCAGAAAATGTCCTCCAAACTAGTTGAAAACATAGGGAAATCATCAGGCACACTTGTAAATCCCCTAGTTGGCTTGATAGTGCAGTATCTTGACAAAGTCCAACAATATAATAGAAAATCAGAACGGCACAGAGGTACATCCTGTTCGTGATGCCAAAAATGGAGTAACCCCCTGGGGATAGCCTATGGAGTACACTTGTCACGGTGTATGGCTCGAGGGTTTGGTGGCTGGTAGTCTTGACCCCAGGGCTAGTTAACCATTGCAGTTCCCGCTGTATCCTAGTCAAGGCACCCACTGAAGAAAGCAATGCCAGGGTTCGGATAAACAACGTTGCTTTTATTGCTGGAACAAGTTTCCAAGTAAATGTCCTTTCCTCTGGATGCAACCAGGGTAACTTTAGTAACTTTAAACAGGACTTTAGTGATTACTGATGCAGAGTGAGAGAGTCTATGCTGAAGCCTTAGGGCTGTAGAGGTGCTGGGAATAGTAATACTAGCTTGGGATAACGTTAGAAGACTTTAGAAGAGTTTACAGACCTGATCCTGGAGTCTGAGGCTTTAGCTGGAAGGACACGTCTGAGAGACAGCTGGAATTGGAGAAGACGCTGCCATGTGCTCTGAGGATCAGGCAATGACGCAGTGGAGCTGACTTGGAAGCCAGTGTAGCTATGGTGGACCGGGGTGACCCTCTAACTTCTAGTTCCACCAGACAATGGGCGCAGACTGTAAGAAGATAGTCCCACTGGAGTAGGTAGCTGACGTGGGGGGATTCCTCCAGCTCGCAGGGGGTCTGGATGAGGAGACAGGGCCTCAGGCCTAGCAGGATGGCCGAGGTGAAGAAACAGAGGAGCAGAGATGCTCACACTTCTGGTGCCAACAACAGACTCCCAGGTACAGGACTTCCTGCCTGACCATGCAAGGATGGTAGGAGGAGCTGTCTTCCTCTGCCCTGCCATTGGTCGGTATGGTCAGGTGACAGAGGAGTCATAGACTTCACTCTGCATCAGCTTAAATGACAGGTAGAAGAGCAAATAAACACTTTACAATATGTGGCATAGGCCTAACATGTAATGACAATTATGTGACCACTAGGGGCAAACTTGAGACAATACTTCCGATTGCATGGCACATGTACCTCAATCACTGTGGTGAAACTATGACAAACACTCAGCTGTGAAGCAGCCGTTGAAGCATTCAGTGCGGGCCACTACAGGGGGGCTCACCAATGACAGCCGCAGCAGACAGCTGAAGGCAGCACTTTCCTTCCCCGCACTCTGCTTTTCTGTGTGTGTGTTTACATCAGCGAGTTTATACAAAGCCCATCATAGGCAAAGCTCACATGTGAATACAGTGCCCCACTGTCTGCCCCTGCACTCAGGGCTAAGGCATGGCTCACCTGGACTAGGAAGTATAACTGTCTGTACACACGTGCTGCATTAGTCATCGCTGGGAGCCCGAAACCCAGGCAGTGTTCGGCAATGAAAACGTGCCTTCCAACTGGTCGCTCATTGCGGGACTCCGCCCTAATCGGGCGGGACACGGGACAGCCTGGCAAATCCGGGACAGTCCCGCCCAAATCGGGGCGGTTGTGAGGTATGCTCTCGGTGTTGTCTGGGTTTTGATTCTGCCGTTTACAGTGGACCTCACACAGTGAAAAATTACTGAAGGCCCACCCAGCCTTGGTTAAAAGTGTAATGAAGTTCAAATATAACTTGCCAGGTCTGTTTCCCACAGAACTAGAGTGTTTTATGTGACTGTCAGTGGGCAATGGTATTCACCAGGTGACACAAACTTAACTGCCTGGTGAACTGTATTGATGATCAGGGGAACATGTCATGCAAAAACTGTGCCAACTTCAGTACCTAGCCGACAAGCCGATCCTGTAATAGGAAGGAGACAGGCGGCTGCGGCTAACAGGGGGACAGAGGCCAGGAAGGACGGGCGGCGGAGCAGCTGACGGGGGGGGGGGGGGGTTGGCACGGAGCACGGGCGGCCATAGTTAAACAAAAGACAAAACTTCTGCCCACACACACAGGGGCAGCCGGAATGTAAAAACGGCGTGCTGCACCATTGGATTACAAACGGAATTATAAACTCACCTGTCCTACAACCAGCACGAGACGAGAGGGAAGGTGCTGAAAATATGAGTGAGTGGAGGGAGGGAGGGAGGGGAGTGAGGGGAGGGGAGGCGGAGTCATGTGTCTGCAGCCAATCATGGCTGAGCACAGCTCTGCCAATCACAGACAAATAGAGCTGGGAGACGTGCACGCTCCCGAGGACACGCCCGCAGATGACATCAAGACGACACAGCAAAACTGCGCGAGAGAAGAGAGGAGAAGCTCCACGGACAAAATATGCAAATGACGGACAAGCGTGATTGACGGCGGACAAGACCTGGAGGGTGGGACTTCCGGCGAGGTAAATATTAAAATTACAGGCGCTGCGAGGAACAGACGGCTCCAACAGTCATCAAAAGGTAAGTGTTTTTTTATATTAAAGCTAATAAAACGATGTTGTTTTGGAGGGTGTTGGTCCACTTTAAGGGTTTTACTAAATTCTGTTTAAAAAAAGGCATTCATTTTGGCATTGAAACTGCCCTGCGGGTATTTTTTGGTAATTTGTTTGTCCGTTTTTTTGTTGTTGTTTTTTTGGCACTCTTGCTTGTTTCAATGAATGCAGCTTAAGCCGCATTTATTAACCCTTTTAGTGCAAGCTACGTGAGTCTCACGTAGCTGACTTTAAACCCCCACAGAAAAAAAAGTATAAAAGTAAACTCACCTGACCCCACGTTGGATCGGGCCGGGTATTCTCTTCACGCGGGGGGCGTCCAATCCCCCCCCTGGGGGCTCTTCTCGCTTCAGGAGGGAGCCCGAAATAGCGTCCCCCGCTTCGGACACTGCAAGTTAACTGTAAAGAAAAAAAAATGACATTTACTCACCTGCGGCCGCGATCCCTCCCGAGGGGTCTCCTCTTCACCAGGGGGGCCTCCGATCACCCCCCTGTGCTCTTCCGTAGTAAGAAAGAAATTGCCCTCTCCCTCACTACGTGGTTCGCGGCTGCTAGCCCAGCCCCTTTGTGGGCAGGGTGAGTGGCGCCATTATGACTTCACCTGTCAGTCGACACCCGAAAAGCTCAGTAGATGTGTGTGATCAGTGGAGGAAGGTTGGAGGTGGGGAGAGGGCTCTGATCTTCTGCCCCCCCAGTCCTCTTCCACTGATCACCCGCATCTGTCATCGGAGTGTGGTAGGAAATGATCGCTGGGGGACAGAAAGGATCTGAGGTGAGTAAAGAAAAAAACTAATAAATGTCATTTTTCTGTGTGTGTGTTTTTTTATACAGTTAACCCCTTGTGAACAGGTAAGGGATCCATGTGATCCCTATACCAGTTCACAAGGCTGGGGCTGGCAAGTCACCTGTAACTAGCGGGCACCCCCAGCACTTCCCATTCACCTGCCTCCCCAAAGCCCAGAGGGGGCAGAAGAGCCCAGGCCCACAGAGGGTATGTGGGCTTGTAGGCTGCAGGGTGGGGGGCCACCAAAGCTGGCCCCTGCACCCTGATCTACAAGCCCCCATAGCTGGTCCTGGGCTGGTTACACTAGGCAGGGGGGAACCCATGTCATTTTTGGGGGGATTTTTCAAATGGGGCTCCCCCCCCCTTGGAGGGGGGACCCTATGTCATTTTTTTTTTAATTAACCCCTTATGCTCTGTCACCCAGCAGCTATAAAAGGCTTCCAGCAGCAGCAAGAGAGCAGAAGCCAGAGTGATCAGCGTGGGACACAGTGCCCAGGGATGGATGGGAGGTAAGTATAAAAATAAATAAATAAAATATTTTTTCTCTTTGTGTCTGTGTGTTTTTTTTACACTTAACCCCTTGTGAACTGGTAAGGGATCCATGAGACCCCTATACCAGTTCACAAGGCTGGGGGCTAGCAAGTCACCTGCGGCTAGCGGGTGACTTGCCATTAGCCTCCAGCACCCCCAATTACCTGCCTCCCCAAAGCCCAGGGGGGGCAGAAGAGCCAGGCCCACAGAGCTTGTGGCCGGCAGGGCGGGGGGCCACAAGAGCTGGCCCCTGCACCCTGTTCCTACAAGCCCCAATAGCTGGTCCCGGGCTAATTATGATGGATAAGGGGGACCCCATATCATTTTGGGGGGGATTTTTAAGGGTTTTAACCCTTAAAATTCCACCAAAAATGTGCCCCCCCTCCCCCAGGAGAGGGGGCCCTATGTCATTTTTTTTAATTAACCCTTTATGTTTATAGTGTGGATAGTAGTTGTATTTTATTTGTAAATGTTGTAAAGTGCTCTTTTCAGTTTGGGGGGTCTCCTGGGCACAAATGGGGGGGCTATCGATACATATGTGGTACCGTTGTAATCGGGAGAAATGGGGCTTTCACATGCAATATGGTTTTCATTAATAAAACAAATGTTTTATTTAAAATAAAGGAGACAATTGTCTAAGAAAACATTTTTTGTGTTTTTTTGCACAAAAATATTTTAAAAAACTGTAGAAAAATTACAAACAAGACATTTCATGTTAAAGCCTAAACTCTGCTGCAAAACATATATATATATATATATATATATATATATATATATATATATATATATATATAAAACTTTCCTGGAAATTCCGGCAAAAATCATGGTTAAACATGGCGCAAAATGGGGAAAAATTACATGTCAACAGAGGGTGACAAAACTTTAAGTAGGCCGGCAATTAAAAGGGTTAATAGTACTTATGCATGTGGGGTATTGTTCTGCTCGGTGGACCTTGCACTTTCAGATTTAGCTTGTTTTTTCTTGTTTGCATATTGATATTTTAGGAAAACATGTTTTTTATTCAGCTTTTTTATACATTTTTTAGGGAAACCCTGTGCAACCTAAGAATTCTTCGAGGGATTACTTCCAGAAAGATGAGCTCACTACAACAAGCTGGGTACGCTTAGAAAGCTTAATATGTGTACTTTCAGGGAATATGGTTTATGGGGAATATTCCAAATGTAAAGGGTAGTTTTGGTTGAAAAATTGCAAGGTGTGCACTTTGCAGAGCTCAAATTTTCAAGTAAAATTATCGTTATGCGCATGCTTTACTTTGTGGTGTCTGACAGTAGCTATGCATGCTAGGTATTGTTCTGTTCAGGACATGTTGCTTTTTCAAATTTTAGTTGCTTTTTCTTGTTTGCAAACAGTTTTTTTAGGAAAATGTGGCTTGATTCTTCCTTTTTAGGGAAACTGTGCAACCAAAGAATTGATTAAGGGATTCATTTCAGAAAACTACGCCCACATAAACAAGCCTGGTACAACTAGAAAGCTTGAGGCGTGTACTTCCAGAGAATACATAGTTTGTGGGGGGTATTTCAAATGTAAAGGGTTGTTTTTCTGGAAAAACTGCAAGGTGCGCATAGCGCAGATCACAGTTGTATTTTATCTGAAAATCTCCTAAAGCACTGTTTCAGTTTGGGGGAGTCTCCTGGGCAGGAAAGGGTGTCTACCTATACATATGTGGTACAGCTGTAACCGGGAAAAATTGGTGTTTCACACGCAATAAAAATAAAAAAATAGATTTTTAAATTTTTTTTTTGCGCATATTTGAGAATACACTAAAAAAGGCCATAGAAGACATTTCATGTTGAAGCCCAGACTGCTGAAAAAGACAATATATATTTTTTCTGGGAAATCCCTGGAAATCCCTTCAAAAATCATGGTTGAACATGTGTAGCGCAAAATAGTGCAAAGTGGTCTGACACTTAAAGGGTTAAAGGAGAAAGTGACAGCGGGGTGCTGTTTATTTTCTTTCTTACAAAAATAAAAAAAGGCCTCCCGAAGCCCTAGCTCAGGCACCAAGCAAAAGGGCTTGTCACCCAGGGCTCAGAGGCCGCAATATTGGCGGCCCATGTCCCTGCAAATTGCGTTGGGCACCCCTGGAAGTTTCCTGTGCCCACACCAATGGCTCTTCCACACCCCCCACACCTCAAATGGTCAAATGGGCGTGTGGGTAATGTGGAATTTTACCGACATGGCACCCGCCAAGACTGGCAGGTGCCATGCCATCTCCTGACCATGGTGAACTGGTTTAGGGACCCTTGGACACCTTACTAGTTCACCCCAAGTGACAAAGAAATGACACCACACCAACAAATTGTTAGTGTTCTTAATTTAACTTATACTCACCTATCCCCGGTTTTCATCTTTCCATCTAGCCGCATTCCTGCTCACCACTAGCTGTGTGCCCATCTTCCTGAATAGGCGGCACGAGCATGCTACTGCTGCAAGGTCTGTGCCATGGGAGTCTGCACCATGGGAGAGGAAGGAAGGTGAGTGAAACGGTTTGACCTGGGGGGTACACAGAGTGGGGCATCCCAATTTGGGATGCCTTGTGCAGAGAGGAACAACGCACAGGAAAGTGAAATGCTTTGACTGCCAGCCTACCTAGAGTCACCCTCTTTTGCCAGACCATTTTTCCTTATTTTGCGCTATACATGTTCAACTGTGATTTTTGAAGGGAATTCCAGGGATTTAACAGAATATATATATATATATATATATATATATATATATATATATATATACCGTATTTTTCGCCCTATAAGACACACTTATTATAAAATGTCAGTGCGTCTTATGGGGAGAATACTGGAAAAAAATAAATTAAAGGGAAAAGTTTACTCACCTCTCCATCGCTCGCGCTGTCCCGGAAGCGGTGGAGGCAGCGGCGCCAGCACACACAGACACCGGCCCTTTATAGTGGTGGGCGTGGCCGATGCTTGAGCATCGGCCACGCCCATTACTATACCAAGGCCAGGTGTTCACTGTGTGTGCTGGTGCCGCAGAGCGAGGAAGCGGCGGAGGCAGCTGTATATGCCGCCTCCTCTGCGGCGCCTGTATGTGCTGGCGCTGCGGAGGAGGCGGCAGGTACAGCTGCCTCCATCGCTTCCTCTCTGACACACGGCCTTATGCAGCGGTGGGCGTGGCCGACGCTCGAGCGTCGGCCACGCCCACCGCTGTATAGTCCGGGTGTCTCTATCTGCTGGAGCCGTGGAGAAGTGACAGGGACAGTGCGAGCGGCGATACCTCTGCCGCTCGCACTGTCCCTGTCACTTCTCAACGGCCCCAGCAGACAGAGACACCCGGACTATACAGAGGTGGGCGTGGCCGATGCTCGAGCGTTGGCTAGGCCTACCGCTGTGTTTGTCTGTGTGTGAAGACGGCGGGGACAGCGGGAAGGATTTAAAAGTGAGTTTTACTTTTTTTTTGCTATTGCCTATATGGAGAATGAAAGGGGGGTGGATGCCACACTACCTATACAGGGATGGAAGGGGGGATACCACACTACCTATACAGGGATGGAAGGGGGGATGCCACACTACCTATACAGGGATGGAAGGGGGGGATGCCACACTTCCTATACGGGGATGGAAGGGGGGGATGCCACACTACCTATACGGGGATGGAAGAGGGGTGGATGCCACACTACCTATACGGGGATGGAAGAGGGGGGTGATGCCACACTACCTATACAGGGATGGAAGAGGGGGGGATGCCACACTACCTATAAGGGGATGGAAGAGGGGGGATGCCACACTACCTATACGGGGATGAAAAGGGGGGATGCCACACTACCTATAGGCGGATGGAAGAGGGGAGATGCCACACTACCTATACAGGGAATGGAAGAGGGGGGGATATCACACTACCTATACAGGGAATGGGAGGGGGGATGCCACACTGCCTAACTGGGGAATGGGAGGGGGGGTGTCACACTGCCTATATGGGGAATGGAGGGGGGTGCCACACTGCCTATATGGGGAATGGAGGGGGGTGCCACACTGCCTATATGGGGAATGGAGGGGGGAGAATGCCACACTACCTATAGGGGAATGCCACACTGCCTATATGGCAATGGGAGGGGGGATGCCACACTGCCTATATGGGAATGGGAGGGGGAATGCCACACTGCCTATATGGGAGGGGGGATGCCACACTCACTATATGGGGAATGGGATGGGGGGGATGCCACACTGCCTATGGGGAGTAGGATGGGGGGAATGCCACACTGCCTACGGGAATGGGATGGGGGAACGCCACACTGTCTGTAATTGGGTGTTTTAGCACAACATTTGGCTTAGAATATTTTTTTTCTAGTTTTCCTTACCCAAATCCTAGGTGCGTCTTATGGGCAGGTGCGTCTTATAGGGCGAAAAATACGGTGTATATATATATATATATATATATATATATATATATATATATATATTTATATATATATTTTTTTATTTTTTTTTTTTTTTTTTTAATATGTGCAAAAGTGTATTTTTTTTGGTAATAAAAATGTAAGATTTTCAATAAAATCATACTGCGTGTAAAAGCCCGATTTCTCCAGGTTACAGCGGTACCACATATGTATTGGCAGATACCCCTTCCTGCCCAGGAGACACTATAAACTGAAACAGTGCTTTAGGAGATTTTCAGATAAAATGCAATTGTGCACCTTGAACCAACCTTTTACATTTAAAATACCCCCTCCACAAACTATATATTCTCTTTAAGAATCAACCTCAAGCTTTCTAAGCATACCAGGCTTGTTGATGTGGCCACAGTTTTCAGGAACTAATCCCTCAATTCATTCTTTGGTAGTACAGGATTTCGCTACAAAAAAAGAATAAAAAGTAGAATCAAAGCCACATTCTCCTAAAAGAAAACAATATGCAAACAAGAAAAAACAAGTTAAATCTGAAAAAGCAAGCTACCCCCAGAACAATACCTAACATGCATAGCTACTGTCAAGGGAAGAGTTGCCAGAACACCCCAAAGTAAACCATGCGCATAAGAGAAATTATACTTGAAATTGCAGCTCTGCAAAGTATGCGCCTTGCGCTTTTTCAACCTAAAAAAACCCTTTACATTTGAAATACCCCCCCCCCCAAACTATATATTCTCTGAAAGTACACACATTACGCGTTCTAGCTGTGTACCCAGCTTTCTGTAGTGAGCACATCTTTATGGAAGTAATCCCTCAAAGAATTCTTTGGTTGCACAGGGCTTCCCTAAAAAATGTATAAAAAAGCAGAATAAAAAACTAATATTACTAAACTATCAATATGCAAACAAGAAAAACAAGCTAAATCTGAAAGTGCAAGGTCAATCGAACAGGACAATACCCAACATGCATAGCTATTTTTAACCCTTTTAACTGCCAGCCTACTTGAGATTTTGTCATCCTCTGGTGAGAGGTAATTCTTCACCATTTTGCACTATGTTTAACTGTGATTTTTGCCAAAACTTCCAGGAATTTTTTTTCAGCAGGGTTTAGACTTTAACATGAAATGTCTTATTGGTACTTTTTCTAGTGTTTTTGTAATATTTTTGAGTTAAAAAGGGGATTTTAATTGTCTCTTTTATTTTAAATGAAACATTTGTTTTATATAAGTAAACAATATTGCATGTAAAAAGCCCATTCCTTCCGATTACAGTGGTACCTTATATGGACCAGCTATGGGGGCTTGCAGAACAGAACACAGAGGCCAGCCTTGGTGGCCCCCTGCCCTGCAGGCCCCCCGGGTCCTCCCTCCCCTGAGGGGCTGGGGGTAAATGGGAAGTCACCCACTAGCTCCAGCTGACTTGCCAGACCCCAAGCCTTGTGAACTGGTATTGGGGTCTCATGGTTACCCTGCCAGTTCACAAAGGGTTAAATGTAAAAAAAATGCACACAGCAAGAAAGAAATATTCTATCATCATTATTTTTTTAATACTTACTTCCCGAGCACTGTGCTCCACGACGATCACTCTGGCTTCTGCTCTCCTGCTGCTGCTGGAAACCTTTTATACATAATGAGTGATGGGCCAAAAAATTACTTAAAACAGATGACATACATGGTCCCCCTCGCAGGAGGGGGGTAGAGATCTTTTGGGCTTTGGGGAGCCGTAGGTGACTTGCCGGACCCCAAGCCTTGTGAACTGCTATAGGGGTCTCATGGATCCTTCACCAGTTCACAAAGGGGATGGGACTGGCTATGGCCCATTGAGAGGGCATGTGCACCAGGCTTGTCCCCTTCCAACTGGGCATGAACCTTCAGAGCCTTCAGGAGCATGCCGCTCGCTTGGGAGCCAAGCGTTGCTTACGGATCGCTAGCACAGCGGCTCTCCAGATTGCTACCCACTTCACCCACAGAGCACGCCATTACTTTTGGAATTAACAAGTTTTAAAGAAAATAAAACAGGTGAGCATTATTTTACAGGCGGCAATCTGGATAGTGCAGGTGCGCTATCCAGATATACAAAAGTTTTTTTAGGGTGTTGTTCTGGTTTAAGGGAATCCTTTTGACATAAAATAATACCCCTCCAAAATGCCACTGAAAGTTTACTTTCAATGTTTTTCACAGCTATTAACAAACTCTGGAAGCACAGGACAAAATGTCCTGCACCAAAATCTGGGTACAACATAAGCCCATTCACTGAAACAAAATGATCCTTACAACGCATATACTCAGTATTTTTTAAGCTAAATATTGCATTTATTAAAGTAATTTTCATTGTCCTCACAATGCTTTTAAGTACAAGTGTAACAATGCCTTTGGATTTTTCTTTAAAAAATGAACAATATGTTAATGATTTTTATTTTGCACTGAATATAAAGGTGAAAATTTACTGGTTGCTTGGCTGCATTAGGAACGGACTCTTTGAAGAATGTTCTCACCAGTATTAGATTGCAGGAACACAGCCAAGTTTTATCACAGTAGAGAATATAAGTACATTAGGAAACGATAGAGTTTTTGCAGCCACAGTTTATTTTTCTAACTCTTAAAGTTACAGAATGTTCCATTAAGGAAGCTTCTATGCATATTTCAAATGTTTGATGATACCTGCACTCAGCCATAAAGAGAGTGCTGTATTTCAACTTTCTATTTATCCATTAGAAATTTCAGTGACCTGGCCCTCAGGAAAATGAAAAAGAGGTGCGTGATTTAATATAATATGAACTGTACTATACACTTAGGATTGACATTTATTTATAGGGTTTGTCCAGCTAAAATATTAAAAATAACGTATTCTCAGCTTCCCTCTTGCAGATGTCATCCCCCGGAGTTCTGCGGGCTGGACATGCCGCATTCTTAGATTGGCAGCTCTGATTACTTCAGACAGGCTCTAGCTCACTTTTTAGGTGTCCACCACAGCAGAGCATGATCATGTGGTGCCCCCCCCCCCCCCCCCCCCCACACAGCCAAAAAACAAGGGAACCTGCTGCCAGGGGTGCAGTGGCGCAGAAGCCATCCAGAGAATGCACAGTGCTGGAGCTGATATTGCAAGAACTGGGGACATTCAGTCTCCAAGATTCTAATAAATCGAACCCATGGGGGTTAAGGAAAGTATATTTTATTACTCTATTTCATTTTAAGAAGAACAAAACCATGTTTAAAAAGTCCTGACACCCTTTTTATTACCTTTTGTTGAAAGGAATTAAACCAAATATTGGACCAAATGGTGTCTATCCAAAATGTACTATTTACAGATTTACAGAAAAGACTATAAAGGGAGAGGTGAAAATCGCTCAGACCAATTGATAACTATCCTGGGTTGTGCACATGAGCAGGGTTATTAGAATACACAAATCTTAGGGGAACCACTGCACTCAACCCAGTTAGCTAGCAACCAATCCTATAATTTGGCGCTAAAATCTAGAGGTCTGCCGATGTATGTTGAACCTGCACCACCAAACACCATGGTGCATCTGTGTAGGTGCAATCCTAGATGTCCTCCACCATGTGCTTGCACAAATCCAGAATATATAAGAGAAAAGTGGCGGCCACTCAAACCAGTTTTTAACTAAACTTGGGGATCAACGTGAGCAGGGCAATTACAATAGACAAATCGTAAAGCAACACAAAACCCTGGCTTTCCCCAGGACATCCCAAATTGTGATGCCCCGCCATGTGAAACACCCCCCCAGATCACTACGGTGTACACGGTGTATGTGCTCTTGTCCAATCAGAGCCATTTGCCATGCATATGTAATTTGGCAAGCAGCTCTGCCCTTCTGCAATTGGGAGCACAAGTGGACGAATCCCCTGCAGCACGCGTGCTCCCGCCCAGCCTGTTTGAATGGGATGCAGCTGCTTGCAATTGGGAGCCAATTGCAGAAGGGCAGAGCTGGTTGACGTATGCACGGCACATGGCTCTGATTGAACATGAGCACGTGCATGTGCCATAGGAACAGGAAGAGATGAGTTTTACAGGGTAATATGGAGGTTTTCACACAGCGCATCTGAAATCGGGATGCCCTGGGGGCAATATACAAAACCCAGAATGGTCAAAATTGCGGGTTTTGTTCCACTTTAATGGAGTCACAGCACTCTTCCTTTTAGCTAGCGACCAATCCTATCATCTGTGTCCAAAATCTAGTTAAAAACAGAGTCTCAGTTGGCATACATCTGAAGATGAATTTTGAAGCTGTGCCACCAAACACCACAGTGCCAAGGTGCCACAGTTATGGGGAGGTCTGTTAGAATTTCCTGCCCATTGACTTTGGGATCTCCATTACACTCCAGTGTTGACCTAGACTGGTGAGCATGACTGGTCTGGGTGTACTCCCCTTCCCAGAGCCAGTATATGACAACTACTAAAGATACTGTGATACAATTGTAATGAGGCTGTAATGCTGATTGCTGAGAAGTTAACTCTTTATTTACTAAAATGAAAGGAAGAATAGTAAAAAAGTGTGTGCATTAAGCCATTTAACACTGACTAAAGAAAGTGAAGAGAGAAAGGTGGAAGTTGAGGTTAAACGTGACAAGGCAAATTCAAGGGTTGCACACCTGTTGTAAGCAGTAGAGAGTGAGCCACTAGAGAGGGTGAAGCGGATAAGGACAGATAGGCCCATTCTGGGGGATGGGTAAGAGCGTTGACCTGGACAGTATGTGTGGATGTGGTGTGCACAGGCTGCAATATCCCCCAGTGTGTTTGCCAGTGGTCATTTTGGTGGGGAGTTGGCAACTGCTTGTAGGTGGAGCAGCTGGGGGGTCTCCATGACAATAGATGGTATTGGCTGATTAGTGTAAAAAGGAAACAATACAATAACTGAGGTTTGGAGCAGACTATTGGAAAACCAGGTAAGCACAGGGCACACCAAAGGTGGCACCATGCTTCCTCAATTAATTTGCATGTTGTACTGTACTTACTTCCTCACAGATGTTAAAGAGGAACACCATCCAAGAAAATTATTTTCTTGAGTGGCGTTGATCTCTGGTATGTATGTCTCTTTGTGCATGCCCACGAATCACCTGAAACTCAAATCTTTCTGGTTCCCATGTGGGTCACTCAGCCAATCAGCAGCGCTAGTTCCGTTCAGATGCAGTGTCAGTGCAACAAAGGAAATCTGAATGAAGCAAGCACCGACAGTCACATCCCCCCCACCTGTAGCTATGTGTGACCAGTGGCACACACTCAGAATAATCCTCACAGCTAGAAATATTTTGGAAATGTGACCTTGGCACAGGCACTTTGTGAGCAGTGAGTAGATCAGGTGTTCTGGGGGTGTTTCACACAGTGGGGCATCCCAGTTTAGCATGCCTCCTCTTTAAAGTGTAAATAAGTGGGGTCGACCCCCCTTTTGCATCACCAATCATATCTTGCTTGGATAAAGTCTTCCATAGACCTCTGTTCTTCACTTTTAGGAGGTAATGAGGAGAGAGAAGTTTTTCTAATTGCACTTTATACAACTGAAGATGGAGCAGCGGGGAGATTGTCCAGCGGGCCATACAGCTTTGGAACTGGCAGGACTGGATGTAGTCCACAGCATGCAGCCCACCACACCCAGAGCCTTTGCTGGAATTAAACCATTACTCTTCTAACAATCCTGCCACAATATCTGCTCCTACAAAACTCGAGGTCATCCACCCTGCATTAACTGTATATACAATGCTATTGCTCAGCTTACCTGGAAGTACCTAGGGGCTTTATCAACTTATGCTGGTGGGAGGCATCTTGGAGCTAGTAAAATCCTTATTATTGTCAGCTACAAATGTATTTTTATGTCTGTAAGCTAACTGCTGAAAGGGAATGTAAAAAACAGGCACTTACCTTCCCCCACAGCAGCCCCTGACCACTTCGCCATTTGGAAACCTTCTGGTTTCCAAGAAAAAGGGCCACAGTGAGCGTACCAATGCTTGTTCTTGGCCGTGTCCCTAACGATCCCACCAGTCACTCTGCCTGTTTACAGCCCCCTCGATTCTTTGCAATGAAGGGACTTGTAGGGCACTGCCTTGGCACACCTTCCCCCCACTGCAATGAATGCATGTCGTGAGAGGACACTATGCAGCGAATTCTGAGTGGCAGACCAGACCAGCCTAGGACCTGCTGTGGGGAAGAGTACGTGAGTGTCTGTTTGTTTTTTTTCCTGGGTTTGGTGAGCCTTTAATAGGTTTTATAGGACAGTAACCCCCCACCATGCCCTCTTCTGTCAAGGGAACAGTCACTGAATGTAAAGCACAGCCATCTGATTGAATTGATCAAATCTCATGTTGATGGCCCAATTAAAGAAAATCCTGGACTATTGTTAATGCATCAAGCAAGATTCATGTAACAATCTCAATTGTACCTTGTTAAAAATAATTGTTTAAAAAAAATGTAAGTGAAGTGTCCTGTTTTCTTGTACATTGAGAGTATGAAAGAAACAGCTGTTCTACAGTTGCCATTGATAACAGCCTTTGTCTCGGATCACATGCTCTGCGCAACATCTTCACATCAAAGAGTGGCTCCTAGAGGGGGGGACAGATCCCAATTTCTCCTTAGTATGAAAGGTAATATACTATAGTGCCATATAATACAGCTTTCTCTCAAAAGAACCACTATACCCGGAATGCTGTTTCCCAGGTTCATATGTAACATAATGAAAAGAATGGCGAGGCCCTTGCTAAATGCTTATTAACGTAGCTCTGCCATGTATTAATTCAGTGGTGGCTAATCAAACAATAACAGCTTCCAGCTGCGAGAATTCTATTCTGGAATAACCCAAAGCTGGAGGAGCCTTGGATGGACTTGAAAACCCCCAAGATGAGGTCATTTGCTTGGTGTTGACTCACAGTCGGCCATGATGCCAGCTGCTAACACACCAGTTCAAGCTTAATTAACTAGTTCCAATTCATTCTCTGTGCTTTTTTTCAGTGCTCCTAAAGGAAGTAAGCCGTTTAAGGCATGGAAAATGATTCGCTGTGCCTTGTAAAATCATACTGATTTTGGCTTGGATTTTTCCGAGACATTTCATTTTACAACTAAAACTCATATTGCAACTGTAACTAAGATACAATTATATGATTTAGCAATGGTGAAAAATTAGCTCCAGACAAAATGTTCAATTATTTTTGGTTTTCTTATGTCTTCGGTTCACTTTACAGCGGAACAAATCCCACTCGGTCCAGTCCTGGAATCTAAAAGGTTTCAGGGCTGCCTGCTGGCCTTCCACTGGGGCAGCAAAGCTTTTTATTTCTCTGCCAGGGACCAATCAAGTTTATCTGTTTTGGATGAAGCCTTTTAGCTGCTAGTGGTCACGCAGGGTGCAGAAGTAGGGTCAGAGAGTGAAGCTCACATTGCTGCAGGCAGCGAAGCCAGCGCTCAGCTCCTAATGGCAAAGGGTGCCCGGTGTCAAACAGTTGAGTTTTTATTGAATTCTTTGCCCTAAATGTAGGGCAACAAAGAAGACAAAAAAGCAAATATCAGAAGCATGTAATGGCTCCCGAATAGTGTCTGCAAGTCTTGTTGTAGCTTATGTCTATTGCCAGATTTATATCTCCAGGAAATTGCAAATGCAGGATCATCCAAATGGAACCATGTTTGGAAAAATGGAAAATCTCTTCATAAAAAACATTTATTACTGAATTATATTATTTCTTAAATTAAAATTTTCCAAGGTAACATAATTATATTACAAGCCATTCTATATAACACTGTCTGGAAGGTGAAACTTGGAAACTGGATTTGATGAATGTACATAAAATACTGTTATTGCACCAACATTAGTTATTCGTTATGGAAAACCAATTAGATTAGCTAATGCATTGAAAAAAACTTCAGTTAAAGAATAACCATCATGGCTGGATACTAAGAATCCACAAACAGGCAGTAGAAAAGGACATATGAGCGTTCCATGATTAGATGTACATTTCTAAAAACTATCAATATGAAATCTAGAGATAAGTAGACCCATAGCGGTGAATAGAGTGATGAAGGGGAATTAAACATACCAGTAAATGTGTGGGGAATTTCAAATTTGCATGGGGCACAAGCTCACTAGCTAGAGTGTACTTCTGTACAATAGACAAGTGCTGTCTCATGCAATACATGAGCTTTACATTTCCCTTAAAATGGGCCAAAAGTCTATAGCTTCTTTACCCGCACATTAATATGGGCAGTGAAAGAAGCTTATTAGAGCAGAGAGTGCGCCGCAGTGCATAGGAACGTAGAGGAGGTACGTATATCTTCCGGCAGGTGGGGTTTCACACAGCTGGGCATCCCATATCAGGCTGCCCTAAGTGTATAGACCAAATAACAGGTATTCAATATTGTTGTCACAATGACTTGCATGTAATGATTGACATTTATCCACTAAATGCAGATCCTAAGTGTGGATGTCCAGTCTAAGGTCTAGGCAGCATCTCTGGCTCTGTGTGTGGCCCCACTCACATATTTACTAGAATTGGTGGGCAGCTGGGCAAGTGTACAGTGCAGGGGAATGCAGCTTTTTTTTTAAAAAACTCAACTCCAAGTCTTCTCTAGCACCCCCGGTATTGTCTTGATCAGAAGAACGGTAGTTTTCCAGTGTCCTCTACCTGTCTATGGGCTAGGGACTGAATGTACTGCCACAGGGAGATGCATTTATATCTTTTGAAGTATTAATTCCCTCGGGGTTTTCCCTAAAATCAAAGTTTACAAGAATGCTAAACAGCCAAAAGGGTTAGGTCCTATATACATATATTGATAAACAACAACTTGTCCCTGTAGTGGCCATATGGCCCATTTTCTTAGCTTGAAAATACATAACCATATTTACAAGAATGTGATAACAGGGAAATATGTGAATATCCTTCCCTGCTACAATACTTTCAGTCTCTGGCTTGCACAGCATGATGGGGGAAGGGGAGGTGTTGACTTGAAAATATATATGGATGCACACTATTTTGGCAGATGCCTTGGGTGCAGGAGTCAGGGTGTTTCCAGGGCCCTGTAGTCCAGCAGAGAGGAAGAAGAAAAGGTAGGGAATCCGCACTCCTAAAAATTAGCTTTTATTGCCATCCATTTAAAAATATATATGAAGAAATTCCAAAGCGGAGATAAAAGCATGAAAGCAATCCTGGCGCCTTCTAACGCGTTTCGGGCATGGAACGCCCTTAATCATAGATAAATATCACCCCACATTAGACCTAATATATAGTAAATGAAATATAGAAGCTTACCCGATCATCCACGCGTTGTGCGCGACGCCCATGCCCCTGCTGATGACATAGGCGCTCACTCGTGATAGGATATGGCGATCAGCCTATCAGAGAGGACGGAATAACAACCTATCAGGGAGAATGTAACATTCACCGGGGTCGTCTGAGCACTACGTAACACACAGCGTCTCCATAGAGACGGCGGGAGGTGTTCTTTACTGTACTCTTTACATTTATATTGAACTGGTAAGGGAGTCGCAGGGAGTATTTATATCATTTTAGAGGGCAGGGCGTGGTTAGACTTTGAATCCACTTAGGCACCAGAGCATGATGCCCATCAACATTAAATCGATACTCTATTCGAAGGATGCCTATATTTGGGGCCATTAATACAAAGACATGGGACTGGTATCCTAGTCCGGTCTTGCAAATTCTGAGCAATGGGGATAACAGGCCCTTATATACAGTATCCTGAGCCAGATTGGTAGCCCTAGAGAGGTGTAATTCTGGGAACAAAATGCAATCTAGAATTTGAAATACCCCTTCAGGGATCCTTTCACAATGGATGTAGGATCTGACTCACATGGGCAACAGTTGGCCAGTACTGTGCATGGCTGCTGGCTGCCTGAAGTCACGCAAGACATGAAACCCAGATAAGGTGAGTATCGGGCATCCCTCGGGGTTACTGGGCACTACTTCTGGAAATTAAAGAGGTAGTCCAGTCATTATTGACTAGGCTTACTCTTTGTGATAGCCAATTAAGGGACTTAGAATCTATTAACCTGCTTTACAAAAAATACTCAGCTTTTCCTAGATGAGCTCCATCCGATGGCAGCAGCTATCCCTCCTCCAAAAGGAGACATGATTCACTGCAGTGCGCAGTTTCCTGTTTCCAGTCATAGTTTAAACTGTGAGAAGCATCCCAAATCAGGAGGTCCTGGGTGATTGTTAGAAGGCAGGTATTTAAAACATTGAAGGCTGAAGGTAAGAAAGTTAGATTGCTAAAGGTTCAATGATGTGGCCCCCTAAGCAACTGCATTGTTGGTAGTTATTCCAATGCCGACAGGATCCAGTATGCATTTAGGGCCTCAGCTTTTACTTTCAAAATAAAAATGCTGCAGGAAATACATTTCTACATATAGTAATACGTTCCATAGATTTCTGCTTTACAATATTATAAAATGCATAGTTAAACATTGTGACCACACTAAAAAAGGAACTTTATTATTGAGAATATGGCAACATAGCTTGCAATGAAAATATAGTTTTTTCCTGTTAGCAACAAGGTCGATAACTGCTCTGAGCCATCTGTTTTTGCTGGCTTTATGTAATGTCCCCAAGGTGGCTTCTTCCAGATATGAATCACTTGCATTCGTACACTCTCATGACTATATGCCCTAACACAAGACTTTTATTTCCCACTTCTAATTTACTAACTGCTTTCTCTGTGTCACCGCCATAGCTTAGAAGATGTCAACACATTGGTCCTGATCAGTACCCCGGAAAGCTGGCAATGAGGGATAATTGGCTTTTTGAACACAATGTGTGTTAGGCTTCTTACAGGAAAAGAGAGGATGGGTTAAATAAGAGATATGCGGTCATTTTGCCATTTCAGGAGGGAGACGACAATCTATGCTGGCGAGTAAATGGAGGAAGCAAAGGAACAGTCAAGCTGCTTCTGGCACTTCTAAAGCAGAGAACAATCCTCCCGGGAGGTGAGTCAGATAAAAGACACCTTGCAATAATTAAGTGAAAGGCATAGCTAACAGTCTGAATAGGATACAGTAACCTATTGCTATTCCAGTTTTTCCAAATTCACGAAGCCTTGGATAACTATGGAGTGTTTTACGCATAAAACTGTTATAACAATTTTTGTGGTAACATTTTAAAAGACAGAAAATATGAGCCTTGGAATGGCAAACTACCAAAATAACCGAAATGGCTGCAGGTGTAAAAAGAACACAGAGCTAGTATAGTATACAATGCAAATCATGTTAGTACATTCCTACATATAATGAGTGTCTTCCACTGCTGTTGTCAGTGATAAACTTGTCCAATTACAGGTACACTAAAAGAAATCATACAGGGCCTCAACCAAGATGATCAAGCATATCAGTTATCAACCCCATTGCTCAGGAGCTTGCATGTATGCCCCTCAGCATTTGGGGGGCAGGGTTCTGCAAGAGATCCCTTCAAAATGATGGCATGCCTTACCTGGTGTTGAAAAGCACCATGTCTTCTGCTCCCAGAATTATTGGGCTGAAGCTTTTGCTGACCCCCTTGTCTTCTGAACTGGGGGACCATTAGACCCTCCAATCCATTTCTATATGTTGGAATTAAAGTAAACGTACTGTATATATATTTCATTACTTATCCCCCCTCCCCCACACACTCCATTAACATGCCCTCTTCTTTTTTTTATTTGGCACTGTTATCTTTCCATACGGTTGCATTGAATGTTGCTACAGGTCAAAATGACTGTTCTTAAACTGGACCAACAGTCCTGAACAATTGGAAAAAACTCCCCAAAACTCAATTACCCCACCTGCATCCATGATATTGAATCTGAAACACCACCTCACCGATTTTCTCATGGTTACAGCCATCTTGCAGGACCTGGGAGGTTTCCTGTCCCAGCATCCCAGAAAAAACAGAAAACCAAGCAGCACTTCCTCTTTGCAGGCTACCTGTGGCTCCATAGGATGACATTAAGGAGGTGAATATCAACCATGGTAGGAGTTGTAAGGGTGTTAGTCTGGCTTAACTAATCAGCTTGCATTGGTGCACTAGATTTTTCCCTATTGATTAGCCTTTGTCAATGTGTGCGTGCCAGCCGTTATGCTGTATTTAGCAGTGCCAATGAGCTCTACTCTGTTCCACTTTCTTGCCATATTTACTCATTTTTAACAAGTGGCGGAGGTTGGGGGTGGACCCTATAGATGCAGGCGGCTGTAAAATAATTGAAGTTATTTGGAAAAAACTGTTGCAATAAAAATGTAGCAAACATAGTAGTGCGTTTATTTCCATTTTTAGTTATTGAGGTTAGATGAAGTCATTGATGTGATAATCAGGAGGAAAGTGATTTTAGACTATTTGTAAAAGAATTGCAGTTGGCATCTAATTTATGCGTTTGCATTTTTGACATGTTACACAGACTATTTAAGATTTTTGCTTTTTTTTTTTACAACATTTTTTCATTTTAAAACACTTCAATATGGGGGTGCACATGCATCAAGAGCGCGGATAGACATCTGACTCTGCGCTCTGAGGAAACCCGTTGCCCCGGCAGCCCCAACGCGCTGAGCGCAGCGGTTTTTAGCTAGAGAGGCTCAGGACGAGCCTAGGACCCCCCTTACCTCTTTTTGGGGCAATCCATGATGGGTCCCGAAATGCCACAGCCTGCACAGCACGGGAAGTAGGTGAGCGACGGGCACCATCTTGATTCAGCCAGCAAAGGGCGCAGCATCACAGGAGTCTTCTCCCTGCGGATCCTCTGTAACGATTGTCCCCCTTAGCACAGTCACAGGGCATTACTGCCCATGCAGCACTTCGCAGCCCATCCACCCTAATTAAAAACAGGCTGCTGGAAGTCCATCCTCCCCTCTGCCACTGTCTAAGAGAGGTGAATCAGCCCTGCCCACCTCTTCTTCCCCCAGCGAGCTCAGTAACCCTTGATCCCCCGAGCTTCACCTGTGATGGAAACCTCTACGACATCCCAAGGTGAACCTCTAGTCACCGTGGACCTCCTGCCAGAAGACGAGTCCTAACTCTTTACACTGCTCACCACCACTTGATAAATATGAAGCTATGTTGGAAAAAGCCCTCGAGCTGTGGGCCCTAAACATTACATCCCAGATCACCGCTAATCTCTCTGCTGAAATAAAAGACCTGGGCCAACGAGTTGACGACCTCGAACAACAATACACAGCACAAGGTTCGGAATTATCTTCATACGGGACGGATCTAGAGGCCTTAACGCAGGAAAACCTTATTTTGCACCACAAGCTTGAAGAGATGGTGAACCGCTCGCGTAGGGCCAACATCAGGGTCAGAGGTATACCTGAAGCTGTTATTGATCTACAATATACCGTTACTGCTCTCTTTCAAGAGCTTGCCCCGTCTATCCCTATCGAAAGATTGGAATTTGATAGAATACACCGCGCCTTGCAGAAAAAGAGAGAAGACGGGTTCCCGCGGGACGTAGTAGGAAAGCTCCACTTCTAGCGCACGAAGGAACAACTCATGCTGGCCGCACGGGATCAAGGAACTCTCAAATTCCAGAACTTCGAGTACCAACTCTTCGCTGACCTGTCTCCCCAAACTATCACCAGAAGGCGTGCCCTGAAACCCTCACTTGAAATCCTGCAAGCAAAAGGGGTCAGGTACAAATGGGGGTTTCCCTTCAAAATTTCCTTCAACTTCCAGGATCAGCGGTATGAGACGTCTACCACACAGGGTCTGGAAGCCGCTCTCACCTTGGCCGGCTTGAGGGCCCCCGGTGTCGCACCAGTAGCTCCCCCGCAAAAGAAGAGAGCTCTGTCATTCTCACCTGTACCTAAGGACAGACGTGGCCCGCAAAGGAGCATCCAGTCAACGAGCAAAGTCGCCGGAGCGCTGGTCCACAGGTTTGGTAAGCCTGCTCTGGGGGAGGGATGATGTGTTAGATGCCCTGTGCATTATACGAGGGATCTTGCCCCTCATTCTCTCACTGCAGCGAACCCATAAGGTGCACCTTTGAAGTTCCTGTTTTGTAATGTTGGGACTATCTTGCTCTTTGTTTGGTCCCTGGTTCTATTTCACAGTCACTCCCTATGTACAAACTCCCTTAGTACACAACCCTAGTGGCTCTCTTGCTGTTTGTAACCCATTTGGTTCATTGTCTGTGGTTTGGCATATATCCTCAGTAACATGTTACAGATTTTCTGCTTGCCGCAGCTCATTTGCTTTGTTTTCAGGTTAAGTGGGCCGGGCACTCGGGTTTCAAGGCCCTGCAGGAATTTTTTTTTTTTCTGACCCCCCGCCCGTTGAGGGTCAGTTTCTACTCTGGTTGGCCTGGTGATTTTCCCTTAGAAATCCCTCCAACCAGACAGCCTTTCCCAGTGTGGTAGAGGCCTTCTCTACCACCCTGGGACATTTCTCTAAGGAAGGTTTTCTACCTAATTGTGTTGTTGATTTAGAATGTTCTCTGTTGTTTTACCCCTCTTCTTTTTCTCCCCCCCTCCTTCCTCACTTCTTTCTCGGGTGTCCAGCCTCCCTAAACTAGCAGATATCCTGTGGTTTAGTGATGGCGGTTAAACTTGTCTCATTGAACATTCAGGGCTTGAATGCCCCCCAGAGGAGAGTGAAGGCGTTCCGCCAGATGAGGTCCCTGCATGCCGATATTGTCTGCTCCCAAGAGACTCACTGTCACAAATCGGCACTTACCTGGGCCCCGGTCCAGCGTTGTCAGCGGTCGGACGGTCCCAGCAGCTCCTGCTCGGCGGCCGCGCCGTGCGGCGTCTCCTCAGGCGGCGCCGAGCACGGCCGCTCTCCCTCCTCGCGCGCGCGTCATCAGCTCACGTGCGCGCGCGCGAGCCCGAGACATATTTTCCCTCCGGCGGCGCTGTGCTCAGCGCGCCCGCCGGAGGCTGTAGATTAAGCCAGGGGGCACTGGCACGCCCCCTGGTTCAGATTAAAGGGCCAATGAGCCCTAGGTTCCATGAGGCTTACGCCTCCCCCCCTTGTCTGGGCCAATGAGCCCTATAAGATGTGAATTACACTCCTGCTCTCCCAATCAGACCTGTGATCATAGTGCACCAATCACCCTCACCTTCCTCTCTGTCTTTCCCTATAAAAGCAATTCCCCCTCAGTTGGGAATTGCCTGTGATAGCACCTTGTACCCTGTTAGTAGCTTGTCTCTAAAGTATATTTTTTGATCTCCCGTTGCCGACCACCGCCCGTCTTGACTACCCCCGATCTGATCTCCTGTTGCCGACCTTCGCCTGTTTTGACCACCCCCGATCTGATCTCCTGTTGCCGACCTTCGCCTGTTTTGACCACCCCCGATCTGATCTCCTGTTGCCGACCTCTGCTTGATCCTCGACCACGTCTTGTCCAATCCTTTGTACCGCTGCCATCTCGGAACTTCTGTTGCTGACCCCTAGCCTGTTGGACTTCCGTCATACGCTCAGCGATCGGGCTGCTCGGCACCACTTCCAGCCGTGGGTTCTCCAGGCCTCTGAACAGTAAGACTCCAATCTTTGAGCCATTGAAGTCCTGGGGGCAACCGATCCCGGGCAGGCGTGCTCTGCGTCCCGGCAAGCGGGGGCTCCTAAAGGTGAAGCTGGCTGCGGAGATTGGGGATTGAGGTCTTACTGAGAGGACTGGAGTTATCTAAGTGGATAGCTGTAGTACCCGGAGCGTGACATTATCACAGGCCCAAGATGGATGACCTGGTACAGCAGGTACAAGCTATGGCTACGGCGATAAACCAGCTCGCTCAAAGAGTGGCCACTCAAGAATCTCGACAGTTACCGGCATCCTCTGTACCACCTCATATTTCAGAACCAAAGATTCCATTGCCGGAAAAGTTTTTTGGAGAACGAGCTAAATTCTCCAACTTTAAGAATGCCTGCGAACTGTATTTCAAGCTGAGACCCATCTCCTCAGGCACTGAGTCCCAACGAGTAGGCCTAGTCATTTCTTTGCTTCAAGGAGACCCGCAGTCCTGGGCCTTCAGTTTGCCATCTCATGATTCTGCCCTACAATCCGTTACAGCATTCTTTACTGCTATGGGCGTCTTATATGCTGACCCTGATCAACAATCTACGGCAGAAAATAGGCTTCGGGCCTTAAGACAAGGACGGAATTCGGCTGAAGATTATAGTGCTGAATTCCGCCGCTGGGCCGTCGAATCAAGGTGGAATGATCCCGCTTTGTGTAGTCAGTTCAGGGTGGGGCTGTCGGAAAGCATCAAGGATGCTTTGGTAAATTTTCCTCCACCCGCAGACCTAGACCAATTAATGCAGGTCTCCATTAAAATAGACAGGCGTCTTAGAGAGAGGGCTAGGGAGAGAGCCAGGGCTCCCACGTCCTTCAGGTCTTCCCAGAGTCTTAGTTCCCCGGCTACCCGTGGGGAAAATACCTCATCTCCTTCCCAGGAAGAACCCATGCAATTAGGGAGAACCCGGTTAACCCAAGAGGAAAAGCAGCGTAGGCGGTCCAATGGGTTATGCCTATATTGTGGGAACTCGGGACATTTCGCAGGGTCCTGTCCCAACAAGGGGAGACCGGCGGAAAACTTCCGCACCCAGACCAGGTAGAGAGTACTGATCTGGGTGAGTCAGTTTGCAACTCTCGCCAAAATAAAATGTTAGTACCCATTGACCTATCTTGGGGTTCTTCCAAGCAAACAGTTTCCGCCTTTATCGACAGCGGTGCGGCGGGAAACTTTCTGGATAGGAGCATGATCTCTCTTTTAGGTATTCCGTTAGTTCCTCTTGAAAGATCCCTACAAGTTTTGGCCATCAATGGGAAGGCCATTCAGGGGGGACCTATAAACACCAAGACCCCACCTCTTCGGTTAATTGTTGGCTCTTCCCACTCTGAGTTCTTAGAATTTTTCATCTTCGACTGTCCAGAGACTCCGGTGGTTTTGGGATACCCCTGGTTACAACTCCACAACCCGGTGTTAGATTGGCGGGTTGGGGAATTGATCAAGTGGAGTGACCATTGTAAAAATCACTGCTTCACTACAGGCCTTAGAAGTGTGCAAGTTTTACCTCAGGGATTACCTCAACCATACGCAGACTGGGTTGATGTCTTCTCTGAACGTTCTGCGGATACCCTTCCTCCACATCGGTCTTATGACTGCCCTATTGACTTGCTTCCTGGCACGATTCCCCCGAGGGGAAAAATTTATAATCTTACTCTGCCCGAAGAGCAAGCAATGAGGGAGTATATCACCGAAAATTTAAGGAAGGGATTTATTCGCCCCTCTACCTCTCCTGCCGGGGCTGGATTCTTTTTTGTAGAGAAAAAAGATGGCGGCCTGAGACCATGCATAGATTATCGAGCCTTGAATAAAATCACTGTTAAGAACCGATACCCCTTGCCCTTGATCGGGGATCTGTTCAATCAAGTCACAGGGTCTCAAATTTTTTCCAAGTTGGATTTAAGAGGGGCTTACAATCTGATTCGCATCCGACAGGGGGATGAGTGGAAAACCGCATTTAATGTGAAAGACGGCCATTACGAGTACCTGGTCATGCCTTTTGGTCTTTGTAACGCACCAGCCGTTTTTCAAGATTTTGTTAATGATATTTTCAGAGAGTATCTCGGTAGATTTGTGGTCATATACTTAGACGATATTCTCATTTTTTCTAATTCCTTGTTGGAGCACAGACGTCATGTTAAATTGGTACTACAAAAATTAAGAGAGAACAACTTATTTGCTAAACTTTCTAAATGCGTGTTTGAAGTCACCACAGTTCCTTTTTTAGGGTATATTATTACCAACCAGGGTTTGGAGATGGACGCGGGGAAAGTTTCGGCGGTTCAGGATTGGGTTCAACCCAAGACCTTAAAAGAATTGCAGCGTTTTCTAGGTTTTGCTAATTTTTATCGGCGGTTCATCAAAGGCTTCTCTCATGTTGTTGCACCTCTTACCAATCTTACCCGCAAGGGGGCCTTTACTGCTAACTGGTCTCCCTCTGTCTGTGAGGCCTTCCTGGCCTTGAAACGGGCCTTCACTTCGGCACCAGTGTTAATTCACCCAGACATTCGTAAGGCCTTCATTGTTGAGGTGGACGCTTCAGAGCTGGGGGTGGGTGCAGTCTTGTCGCAATATTCCGGTAATCCTGAGCGTCTTCATCCATGCGCTTATTTTTCACGTAAATTCAGTACCGCGGAGCAAAATTATGATGTCGGTAATAGGGAGCTATTAGCTATTAAACTGGCTTTTGATGAATGGCGACACTGGCTGGAGGGTTCATTACATCCTATAACTGTGTATACGGATCACAAAAATCTCGAATACATTGGGTCTGCCAAGAGATTGAACTCTCGTCAAGCACGTTGGGCATTATTCTTCTCGCGTTTTAATTTTATTATTACGTTCAAGCCGGGTGTAAAAAATACTAAAGCGGATGCCCTATCTCGCATGTTCGGTGAATGTAAGGATCGGGGTGATACTGGTGACCCGATTCTACCTATGGGTTGTGTGGTCGGGACATTACTTCCTGATCTCTCTAACACCTTGGCGCCGTTTCAAGACCAGTCTCCTAGTGATGTTCCCTTGGGATGCCAGTTTGTACCGCCACATTTGCGTTCAGATGTAATTCGCGAGTTTCACGATGCTAAAACTGCTGGTCATGTGGGTAACCGAAAAACCTTTATGCTTGCCCGTCGCCATGTATGGTGGCCAACCATGAGACGCGATATTACCGCCTTTATCGACGCTTGTGCTGTTTGCGCTCGAAGTAAAGGGCTTCATAAGGCTCCCAGTGGCGGTTTGGTTCCTCTTGAAATCCCTGCTGAACCTTGGACTCATATTTCTATGGATTTTATTGTAGATTTGCCTTTATCACACGGGAATACTGTTATTTGGGTGGTCGTAGATCGCTTCAGTAAAATGGCACACTTCATTCCTTTGGCTAAGCTTCCTTCTGCACCAGAGCTTTCTCGACTATTTACTTCACACATTTTTCGTATTCATGGTATTCCGTCCAATATAGTCTCCGATCGAGGCGTCCAATTTACTTCCCGTTTTTGGAAACATTTCTGTTCGCGGCTGGGTATACAGATCTCTCTTTCGTCTGCCTACCACCCCCAGTCCAATGGGCAGACGGAAAGAACTAATCAAACTCTGGAACAGTACTTAAGGTGCTATGTCTCTGATGCCCAAGAACAATGGGCAGAATTTATTGATTTCGCCGAATTTGCTTACAATAATGCGCCTAGTGAGAGTACCAAGATATCGCCTTTTTATTGTAACTTAGGGAAAAATCCTAGGGCTTCTTCCCTTTCAGGGTCACCCTCCAACTTGCCGGCGTTGGAGGAGTGGCTTCAAGAACGGAAGAATATCTGGACACATGTTCAGGAAATTCTTAAAACCACCAGTTTAAGATATAAGAAATTTGCTGATCGTCGTAGATCACAGGAACCTACTCTTCAAGTAGGCGATCTAGTGTGGGTCTCCACTAAAAACATTGCGCTCCGTCAACCTTCTAGCAAATTGGGTCCTAAATTCATTGGTCCGTTTCCGATAATCAAGAAATTGAATAATGTGTCGTTTAAAGTTCAACTACCGCCAACTATGAAAATACCTAACTCTTTCCATGTTTCGTTGTTAAAACCAGCTAAGAACATTCCTCTTGCTGGTCCTTCGCCGATTCTCGTTAATAATGAGCCAGAATATGAAGTGAATAAAATTCTTGATTCACGTAAGGTTCGTAATTCTTTACAGTATTTGGTGGACTGGGTTGGCTATGGTCCAGAAGAAAGATGCTGGGTAGCTGCGAGGGATGTTCATGCCAAAGCTCTTGTACGGAAATTCCACCGTGATAATCCGGAGAAACCGGGTGAGGGTCCGGAGGCCCCTCGTGAAGGGGGGGGTAGTGTCACAAATCGGCACTTACCTGGGCCCCGGTCCAGCGTTGTCAGCGGTCGGCCGGTCCCAGCAGCTCCTGCTCGGCGGCCGCGCCGTGCGGCGTCTCCTCAGGCGGCGCCGAGCACGGCCGCTCTCCCTCCTCGCGCGCGCGTCATCAGCTCACGTGCGCGCGCGCGAGCCCGAGACATATTTTCCCTCCGGCGGCGCTGTGCTGTAGATTAAGCCAGGGGGCACTGGCACGCCCCCTGGTTCAGATTAAAGGGCCAATGAGCCCTAGGTTCCATGAGGCTTACGCCTCCCCCCCTTGTCTGGGCCAATGAGCCCTATAAGATGTGAATTACACTCCTGCTCTCCCAATCAGACCTGTGATCATAGTGCACCAATCACCCTCACCTTCCTCTCTGTCTTTCCCTATAAAAGCAATTCCCCCTCAGTTGGGAATTGCCTGTGATAGCGCCTTGTACCCTGTTAGTAGCTTGTCTCTAAAGTATATTTTTTGATCTCCCGTTGCCGACCACCGCCCGTCTTGACTACCCCCGATCTGATCTCCTGTTGCCGACCTTCGCCTGTTTTGACCACCCCCGATCTGATCTCCTGTTGCCGACCTTCGCCTGTTTTGACCACCCCCGATCTGATCTCCTGTTGCCGACCTCTGCTTGATCCTCGACCACGTCTTGACCAATCCTTTGTACCGCTGCCATCTCGGAACTTCTGTTGCTGACCCCTAGCCTGTTGGACTTCCGTCATACGCTCAGCGATCGGGCTGCTCGGCCCCACTTCCAGCCGCGGGTTCTCCAGGCCTCTGAACAGTAAGACTCCAATCTTTGAGCCATTGAAGTCCTGGGGGCAACCGATCCCGGGCAGGCGTGCTCTGCGTCCCGGCAAGCGGGGGCTCCTAAAGGTGAAGCTGGCTGCGGAGATTGGGGATTGAGGTCTTACTGAGAGGACTGGAGTTATCTAAGTGGATAGCTGTAGTACCCGGAGCGTGACACTCACTTTACCAAGAAGAACACTCCTAAATATCTCAGTTCAGACTACCCTCTCTTCTTCACGGCATCGGCAGTTACCAAGCAGGGAGGAGTTCTCATCGCTTTTAAGCGCTCTCTCCCGTTCTCTATGGAACAGACAATACGGGATCCTCAGGGTCGCTTCTTAATTGTTACTGGTACGGTACAAGACCAACTAGTCACTATTGCCACTTATTACGCACCCAATCAGAATCAGAACGCTTTTTTGAGGAGTTTCTTAGGACTCTGGACCCCCAGGTAAAGGGGCTTCTCATAGTGGCGGGTGACTCAAATCAAATCTTGCACCCCTCGCTGGACAGGCACATGGTGGGTCAATCCATGGACTGCCCCAGGGTGGGCTCCTCAGGAAAAGCATTCCGTTCCCTTCTAAACCAATACCACCTTGCTGATGCATGGAGAGAGATCCACCCCACCAAGAGGGACTTCACCCACTACTCTTGCCCGCATAAGGTCATCACGAGAATAGATCACATTTTCTTGCAGCTGCCCTCCCTGTCCCACCTCTCCCACTCCTCTATGGTTCCGATTGTTTGGTCGGATCACAACCTTGTGGACGTCGAATTGGTCTCTCTTACCCAAAGATCCTCCCAGAGGTCCTGGAAGCTCTACGACCCCATGTTGTCTGATGAGGCACTCCTCGAACGATTTGGCAAAGAGATTGAGAGCTTCTTTCTGCAAAACACGGGGTCGGTGAGCTCTGAGGCCCTGCTCTGGGAGGCTTATAAAGCGGTAATGCGTGGGCAGTTCATCCAAGAATCCGCTCGACGCAAAGCCTTACATAAGGAAAAGCTTCAAAAATTGCTTGATGCATACCACTTGGCCTCTTCCGCCTATAAAGAATGCCTGACCAGACGTAGCAGAATCAAATTCAACCAAGCAGGTGATCAACTTAATCTGTGCCTCACAGGTGAGGCTGAGCGTCAAATCAATCGGACTAGGTTCAAGTGGTATCGCATCAGTGACAAACCGAACACCCCTCTTGCCAGAAGACTTAGAGGTGTCACCCAGTGCGCATTAGGACCCTAGAGGGCACATTAACTAGCAACCCAACGAGGGTGGTATCAACATTCGGTAAACATCTTGAGGACCTATATAAATCCAAGACTGCACTAGACGAACGTCTTGCAGAAAAGTTGCTACGACAACTTCCGCTACCTTCCCTACCACTTGAGGCCAAAACCTTCCTTGACAAGCCGATTGAACTCCCTGAGGTCCAGGAAGCCATTAACTCTTTAAGGACTGGGAAGCAACCTGGCCCAGATGGGTTCTCCGCTCTTTACTCTAACTATAGTACTCTCTCCACGTCTTGTCCAGATGTTTAACTCTCTCAATAATGGCGATACATGGAGTACAGAGGCACTCACTGCCTCAGTCTGCATGATACCTAAACCCAATGTTGATACCACCCTCTGGTCCAACTACAGGCCCATTTCCCTACTAAATATCGATGTCAAATTGTTAGCAAAGGTCCTTGCGGCACAGCTCAATAGGTATATTGCATCTTTAATTTCTAAGAAGCAGGCGGGATTTATCCCTCAGCGCCAAGGGGGGGATAATATCCGCAAGGTCATTAACCTGGTCCACCATGTGCGGAAGGAGGGCCGCCAAGCTATGCTACTAACCCTTGATATCCGTAAAGCATTTGATACAGTAGCCTGGGACTATCTCCAATTTATATTGAAAAAATGGGGGCTTGGTCCTTCCTTCATCACATGGATTTCCTCGCTATACTCTAAGCCTGGTGCATTCGTTAGGTATTCAGGCTACTCCTCCAAGCGGTTTATCCTGGGCAGAGGCACTAGGCAAGGCTGTCCCCTCCCCCCCCTACTGTTTGACCTTGCCATTGAGCCCCTCTCCAAGTTAATCCAGGCTAACATTAATATAGCGGGAGTCACTGTCGGGGGATATGACCACAAGATTTCTTTATTTGCTGACAATAGCTTGTATCTAACCCTGTCACATCCCTCCCAAATCTCTTTCAAACCCTAGATGACTTTTCTAGGATCTCTGGTCTGCAGATTAATACCTTAAAATCCCAAGCCCTCAACGTCTCCCTTCCTGATAGTACGCTGTCTGCACTTAAAGCCTCCTTTAACTTCTCATGGCAAGAGCGGCACATCAAATATCTAGGCGTCCACTTGACGGCAAATTATGATTCCCTTTATGCCGCTAACTATCCCGCTATACTTAGGGACCTCCGCTCTCTGTTGTCTTCATGGGCCAAGCTGCATCTTTCGTGGCTTGGCAGAATAGCTGCCGTAAAAATGACGTGGCTTCCCAAAATCCTCTACGCCTTTCGGGTCTTGCCGGTTCCGATTTGGCCCGCATGCCTAAAAGGTCTCCAATCCACTTTAAACTTCTTCATCTGGGGTCAGCAAAAACCTAGAGTTAACCGTACGACAATGTACAGATCTAAACAACAGGGAGGTATTGGAGTTCCTAATATTGCTCGCTATTATTCTGCATGCCAGATTGCGCAAATGGCTGCTATTCATGCTGGAGATGATAGACCATTATGGGTAGACATCGAGCAGGCCAGTTGCACCCCGACAGCCATTTCGAATTTATTGTGGCTACCCCCAACAGCTTACAAGGGTATTGACAACTCGGTCCTGAAGCACTCTCTCAGAATTTGGAAAATTAACAGATCCAAAAGCCACCTCATCTCTCCCCTGCCTCCTCTGCTATTGGTCTTGGGTAACCCTGAATTTCTCCTGGCCTTTCAGGAACCTGCCGCGTTTCGTTGGTGGAATTCAAAAAACTTAACAAGGATTAAAGATCTCGTCTCTCTTAGCGGAATTTTAACGTTCTCCGAGCTTCAATCCCTTAGAGACATCCCGTCCAGGAAATACCTCCGATACCAACAAATATCCCACTATATAGCTACTAAGTCTAGAGCGGGGGCTATCCCAAGACCATCTTCATAGCTTGTGGATCACAGCCTCTTGGGAAGGGGATGATTGCCACGGTGTATAGGAAGTTGAACAATTTCGAGGACACGCCCCTCCCAGCCTATACAAATAGGTGGGAAGCTGATCTTGGTGTAAGCATATCACCTAGGGAATGGAAAATAGCTTGGCGGAACTCATTCTCATGGTTCCTGAACACGGGCGCCCAGGAGGTCAATATTAAAGTCCTACTCCGATGGTATCTAGTCCCGGATAAGATCCCCAGATTTTTCCCCTCCTACCCACCGAAGTGATTTAGAGAATGCCACCTACAGGGATCATATATTCATATATGGTGGGAATGTAGGGTGGTCCATCATTTCTGGGCTAAGGTCTATTTCCTTTTAAGGAAAGCAACAGGGTTACACCTGTCCCCCTCACCTCAACTCGCCCTACTTAATTTGAAACCCCCTGTATGTACAAGGTCACAATTCGAGCTTATTAGACACATCCTTATGGCCGCGAAACTTATCATAGCACACTCATGGAAGAAGAAGATGATCCCTAGTGGAAGCCTCGCATCAATGAAGTTATGTTCTTCGAGAAGATGGCAGCCTCGATGCAAGGCGACCTTGCCACCTTCCTGAACATCTGGGAAGGTTGGATTACACACTTCCAACCTAAAAACTTCGACCGCTCCCTCCTCACATCTCAGTGACGTGTTGTACACATCCCGTGCCTGCTGGTGGCTGGACACCCACTCCCAATTCTTCCCCTTTTCCATCCTTTGCCCTTCTATCTTCTTTATTCTAGCCCCCCACTCATAACCTTCCGTTCTCCCCCCTCAGGTGCGTGGTCTTTTGCCACACACACCTCATATCTTGCTTTTGGAGATACTCTTTTAATTGGTGTTTCAATTGGTGTATGTGTTGACACCCCCTTGGGTGTAATTATATGCTCCATAAAATGTAAAGTATGTTGCAATGTAATGTACTTCTGCGATATTCTCAATAAAAATATTGATAAAAAAAAAATACACTTCAATACATTTCTGCCTATTTTACTCTATGACATTTTGAGCTTCAGCGCCACTAAAAACTGGGCACAGCTTATACAACAGCCAGTTAAAAATTTGTCTCTATCTGACGTACACATTGGCGCTAACCGTTGCGTACTTCTTAAATGAAGCATCATGTGGCGCTGTGCTAAAACTCTTGTCGCTAAATGGATTTTAATTATTTCAACACTTTATATATAAGGCTCCTGATTAAAAAGGATACGTCTTATTTACAGCATCATCACTTTCTTCTATAATTGTTGTCTTTTGCTTACTGAATATTTGCTTTTATTTCGGTGGCTGGATGGAGGTTATAGATACATAGGTCTTCCTTTAATACCTTGACATACAATAAGGACTGAAGATACATGAAGAGCAGGGAGAAGCTTCAAAGCCTTAAAATACATTATATTTTAGGAACATTTTTCCTATGAATTCCCATTGATCATATAAAGTATTGCAGACACTACCAAAGCAGAAATTTGATGTCACTGTGTTGCCCTAGAATCCCTTCCTTGACAAATAATTATGATTAGTGTTCGGGCTAATATCACTATTGCCAGGAGACTGTGAAGCCGTGCCATGGGGATTACTACCTGTATGCTTGCTCATGCTAGGTGAGTGACCCACATCTACTTTTTTAGAAAGAAAAATGACATGTTCAAGAGCCCTTCAGACTTATTTTTTTTGCATATATTTGACCTAAAAATAAATAAAATTATTACACAAGACCAAAAAGTATATAATGAGAACCAAATCAAACAAATGTGATACATGCAGACTCCAAAAGTGTTTTTAGCCTATGATTAATATTTGGGGTATCCTCATAATTCTTTATGAAGTACTGGCACCGATGTGTCTGGATTTATGCTTTGAAGCCTGCCTGCCAGCAAGGGTTTCATGCTGTCTAAGGCTTGTGGCCAATCAGGCTAGTAGAGGTGTGACTGGTACTAGCAAGCTCTTTTGAAGTGGAGGACCCTTGTGGGTCATTGTTTTTACCAAACTGCTTGTGAGTTGGCCGTCTGCGAGCTCGGAGATAATTTCCTTAGAGCTGGGTTATCAGATGGTATTTTAGATTAGGTCTTTCTTTAAAGATGAGCAGGTCAGGAAGGTGCTAAAATATTTTCCGTCATATTTCTCACACAGCCGCTTAGCTTAATTCTCTTCCTCAGACCATCTGAAGCATCATCAACCAATATTAAAAGCCTACATGACCATAAGGTATGGATAATTGCTGACTATGGATGCCAACTGTATTGTTGTTGTGCAATGATTTTCTCAAGCCACATATCATTGGAGTTTGACAGCTGATTTTGACTTAAATTCTGGGTTATTTAAGCTGCCCAAAAACAAAGAAAAAAAAAAGAAAGCGGCAGAAGCATTCTTGTGTACATTGATTTTTCCATGATAAATAATGCATTTATCTAAGTTGGGATGTCATGGAAAATGATGCTTGTAAAAAGCTTAAAATACAAATATATAACCTATAGTCAATAGTGTATTTTCTAACACTGCTTTCTAAATGTGACTGTCCATTATAATCAAGTCTGAATGGAAGATTACAGCACTCTTCTGATTGCATTCCATAGATCGACCAGCATACTTTTGAATGATTTATGCAGCCACTTAGGAAACAAGGAAGATACTGTAATACGACTTAACACATCCGTTTTAATAGCCAAATAATGAGACTACGATGTAAGCAGCTGGGTACAGTATTAAATATTGTGTGTATGACATCATGTAAAGTGGTAAATATCCTCCTAATGTTTGGATGTTAAATGTGCGATAAAAATGCAAATAAATATTAGCGATTAGCTTTGAATCAAATTCAGTCTGAATTTCCCTAATCTATAGGCTGAAATCTAATCTAAAACATTAGGAAGTTGTTAAGAACATTTTCTATTTATGTATTTTTTATTTTTAGGGCCATTAAAGCACCTTTGATTTGAAACATTCATTCAAGCTAAGACCTACCCTAAAGCTGAATCATCTGAATTGGAGATGGATCTCGGAAAATGGACCATATATGCAAAGAATGTGTTGTGATCCAGCAAATCTCAACGCACCACTTACTTGAAACGAATTCATAATTTTTTTTTGCGGGCACTAGATGAGGTCTCTTGTGAGATGCTCTCTGCGCCCGCAATGTATAGCCACCTGAAGACAGGCAGCGCTCTGCGTTCACTGGCTCCCAGCCAGCACAGGGCTGCTAAAAGCTAGTGCGCTAGCGCTGCCTGGGGAAGCTAGCAAACAAGTAAATGCCTCAATAAAAAACACAGCGCCCATACGGGTGCTGTGAAAAGGGATTCAAGTGCAAAATAATGCATATAAAAACAATTCCAAACAGCCAATCACCAGGCCCCCGCCCCCCCAAAAAAAAATAGCACAAACAATTATAACCAACCCAGCTCATTGAAATCTATGGGATAAGGCAACACAGTGCAAGGTGAGTCCCTGGTATTATCTGGCACTTTAGGGAACTCAGTGCCAGCACTCATCCCATCGCCGGCGCTGATGATAGATGGGACACTACCTGCCACTATCAGAGGCGCTCTGGATTTTTGACTTGATAACTACCCCTTTTGCACTGAGACCTGACATTCACCTGACATCCATCTGGCACTACGCGGCACTAGCACTTCTTAAATAACCCCCCCGGTAACTTTCTCACTTTTGATCTAGTACTCCAATGAGCTTGCCTCATGCTTGGTGGATTTACATCATTATGCATTCACCCTACCCATGGCTTAGCAAATCCAGGAATGCAAAAGAAGTGTCCCTACTCTTATTAATAGTCTTGGGGTGCTCAAACATCCCCACTGGTTCCAAAACATCCTAGACTGACAGCGCTGATATTAGAGTGTCCAAGAGCAGGGAGGAGGCTGCAGCCAGCTTAAGTAGCATGTGAGGAATACAACTAATAACAAAAGTCAGAGACTTTATCTGTTCTCAGCTCATGGCTTGAGAAGTGGGTTTAGGGTAGTATATGCAGATTTTATTTTTAGCTACAGTTCAGTTTCAGATTGGAGAACTAGTAGAACAAAATGGGCTGCACAGATTTGATCAAGAGACAACTAGAAATAGCATCCAAGAAAGAAAACAAAACCAAAAGAAATTAAGAACTAAAGATTTAGCAGCCAAGTCCGCAAACCAAGAAGTAACTAAATATCTTAAGGAAAGACAGAAGTGAAAGAAAAATAATGATTGATTGACATTAATCCAAAGTGTCCAGAAGAAACAAGTAATATGTTGGCCATGTTATGGTGATGTAACAGAGGGATTATTTAAATGGTGAAAAAATATAGAACTAGAAAGGCAGCAGAAAATCTTGTGAATAGGGACAGACAATCACTATTACTGGCAGGGTAACTACTCTAAACAGGCATCAGATTCTTCAGATTTAATCTTTTTATTTAGACTGTTTTAGCTCAAGTTCAAACATTGAACAGAGCTCTCCTGGTTTTATAGAGCTATTTTACTCTACAACATATGGCCCACTGGCTCTTCTATAATACATTCAAATGGGCTGTTGTTTTCCTATGTGTATTCTCCCTCTGTTACTAATTTCCTTCGGAATATACAAAAATAAGAACCCAAAGAATCTATATAGTGTAAAACATTAAAATCTACTTGCAAAAGGTAAAAAAATCTTCAAGATTCAATATCACCTGCAAGCGGGTGGCATCCCATACTTCATTTATACACAAGGGCGTGATTATACACAGGGGATAATTATAAGGGGTGCTGGGGTTGCAACCAAACTGGGCCCAATAGGGTCATGGCCCCATCATTGTTGTTCCTCCGCCTTGTCTTTTGGATCTGTGCTCTTGTGGCATCATGGACAGGGATGGGAGGTACCATTTGTATCAGCAGTCTGTAGCGGTCTAGCTGTGTTCAATTTGGTTGAAATGACAGGAAAAAGGTTTCTGTGTAAACCATGATGGGACCCCAATAGCACCAGGGCCCCATCACATTTAGTTACGCCATTGTGTATACAATAATGTTTTTGATGTTTTTTTTTTTTTTTTAATTCTTTATTTAACTTTTTTTGCATAAAAACATACACAATATAAAAAACAAAAACAAAAAACACACGAGAAGAAAGAAAAAGAAATAATGACAAAAAGTTACAGGGTGCATTCCAATACAATACACAGTAGGTCAGTGGGACAGGTGCTCCAGGGGCATGGATTTGGGTTCAGGGAAGGGTAAAGTAGCGGCTGGATGATCCACATGACACTTAAGCCTTCACACAACTAACTCAGCTGTATATGGAGGCCGTCCGTCGAGAGGCCTCCAAATGCTGATGTCTCACCCTGCAGGGCACCCCATAGGCTGCTTAGAAATAGGGTGTATCTCGTCACTAAGGTATCCCGGGGGGGGGGGGGTGGGGGGGTAGGGGCGGTCCCCTATAACATCATAGCGGTTTAGCGGTACAGTACATGGTCATCTGTTATCTGACTCTGTGAACAACTGTTTAAACTCTTCTGACTCCTGATAGATTAACCAGGGCATCCATGTGCGCCTGTATTGCTCATCCCTGTCATGTAGTGCGAGAGTGAGATCCTCCATCTCAGAGATACTTGACACCTCCTCAACCCAGTCTCTCACAGTGGGGGCCCTTTTTGTTTCCAATATCTTGGAATCGCTAGTTTCGCTGCATTCAACAAATGAGCCTGCAGCGATCTCTTATACTCGCTCACAGAACGATTCGTCAAGTGCAGCAGGATCTGAGCTGGGCCCGCGAGGGACTGGCCCCCGGTGACCTGGGAGATTATGGTCAGCACTCCCTCCCAGTATGCGCGGATCTTGGAACAGGACCAGAGGATGTGCAAGAGAGTGCCCCTCTCAGTCCCGCACCTCCAGCAATTCGGGTCCACCGAGGTAGACATTCTGTTGAGCCTGTCGGGCGTGTAGTACCAGCGGGTCAGGACCTTATAGTTAGCTTCCTGTACTCTGGTGGCAATCGAGGATCTGTGAGCAAGGGACGCGATTTTCTCTCTCTGACCCTCATCAAACTCCATCCCTAAGTCGGCCTCCCAGTCCCTCCAGAACGTCGGGGGGCTATCCCACTCCCCAACCAGCATCGAGTATATTTTGGAGGTCAGGTGGTCGTTTGGCGCTTCGCCCAAACAGATCCTCTCTAGCTTGGTGTGAGTCCGACACCTTTCCCTCTTCAACCCCTGCCCAGCTACAAAGGCTTGCAATCTAAGCAGGGTCCATGGGTCAAGGTCTGTGTTCCCCCATCTGGATCTCAAGTCCGACAGTTGTGTCCATCCTCTCTCTGAAATCAGGTCCCCAGCCCTCAACTGATCCAGCTCACTCCATTCCCTGAGGTCTGCTCTGGATGACCCGGGGGCCAACAACGGGTTAGTGATTATGGGCACCATGGGGGAAGGCCGCGGAGAAATCTCCGAGTAGGATCTGTACTTTCCAAAGACCCTCATTGAGGCCTCAATAGTCGGGTGCCTTCTCATGTCTAAGGGTAGATCCCCCCTGCCCCACATCCAGACATCTGGCGGTGTGGAGGTCATAGCACGCTCTAGCTGCACCCACCTTTTTGTGTTCTGGCACGTCGCCCACTCGCAGGTTCTCTGCAGGTGCGAGGCCACCCAGTAGAGCCCCCCTGGTTCTTGGGCCTGTAAAGCGTGCGTTTCCCGATCCTCGCTCGCCTCTTGTTCCAAACAAAGCTCAGGAGGGACCTGCTGAGATCAGTAAAGAAACTCAAAGGGATCCAGACCGGCAGGGCCTGGAACAGGTACAACAGTCTGGGCAGTATCGTCATCTTTATTATGTTAACCCTCCCCATCCAGGAGAACGTGGGAAGGTCCCACCTCCCCAGATCAGCTCTAATCCTCCTGGCCAGAGGAAGGAAATTCAGGGTTACTATATTGTACAAGGAGCGTGGCAGCTGGGTTCCCAAATATGCTAGAGAGGCGTTGGCCCACCTAAAGGGGAAGGACGTTTTTGATGTTTTTATGTTATATAATAATTGTGTATAGAGTCATTATTATGAAATATACAGTCGAATTTTTCAAAGATGTCATATTGGTATTTGAAGCTTACCTGAAATAATTTGTAAAGGAGACGGCATGCCCTCCTGGCTATAGCCAGAAATTACAGTTTAATACCAGGCTGGAGAGTCCACCATAAATAACCTGCTATAATAAAATACACATCTATAAGTGTGTAAGTTTAAAATTGTATCCTTTGTATATTCGTTTGGTGACTTTAGCCTTTGAATGATTCATAGAAACATAGATAGAATCATAGAAGGTTGACGGCAGAAGCAGACTATAAGGTCCATCTAGTCTGCCATTATGTGTATACTGTATGTTCTCTTTATCTTAGGATAGATGTGTGCTTATCCCAGGCATGTTTAAATTCAGTGACTGTCGATTTTTCAACTACCTCTGCTGGAAGTTTGTTCCAAGCAACTACAACCCTTTCTGTAAAATAAGATTTTCTAACATTGCTTCTGATGTTCCCTCAGACTAGCTTTAGGTTGTGTTTCCTTGTTCTGTTACTTCTTAAAAACACTTCCCTCCTGAACCTTATTGAATCATTTTACATATTTAAAGGTCTCAATCATGTCCCCCTTCTCCCTTCTTTCCTTTAGACTGTACAAATGTAATTCTTTATGTTTTTTCCGATAAGTTTTAAGTCCTTCTACCATTTTTGTTGCCCGGCTTTGGACCCATTCTATTTGAATAATGTCTTTTTGCAGGTAAGGTCTCCAGAACTGCACACAGTATTCTAGCTGTGGCCTCACCAGGGCTCTATACAGCGGCATCACAACCTCCCTCTTCCTACTGGTGATGCCTCGAGCTATGCAGCCGAGCATCCTGCTTGCTTTTCCCACTGCCTGGCTACACTGTCCACTCATCTTGCAGCTATCAGTAATCAGTATCCCTAAATCTCTTTCCTGCAAGGTCCTGGCTAAGCTAAATCATTTTCCATGCTGCAGACACATCCAGGAATATCCACCCTATTACTAACCTTTGTATCATCAGCAAACAGGCAAACGTTTCCTACCAAGCCTTCTCCTATGTCACTTACAAAAATATTCAAAAGAATGGGGCCCATTCATTAATTTACTAATTTGTGGTACAGCCTCATTTTAAGCAGCGTCACCAGGTGGGGCTCCTCCTGTTATTTATTATTTGATACACATAACCATAGATGGCATGGTCAGGAGATCCGAGTGCTTGGGAGTGCAAAACGATGCATAGAGAGATGATATGCATGTGTCTACCGACTCGCTAAGAAATATAGGTAAATCCTGTTATTCTTGGTCTGTATGTGTCATGTAAATACTTTCTGTTTTAAGAAAGCCTTTTTGGTATTTTTCAGTTCACTATTTACGGAACAGCTTGAGGGAAAATTGTAAACGATACATACTCACCAATAGTCCCATGCAAAGGATCGGCCCTATTCTGGTAGTTCGAACCTTCAGAATCTTCAGAACACGCCATCCTCACTCATGACCACATCCTGTGGTTACCTCACTGACACCACATCCTGTGGTCGCATCACTCACACCAAATTGTCACACCAACTCTATTCACTTGCACACCCCCTGCATTCTAGTCAGTGGAGCGGATTCAGCCAATCAATGCGACTGATGCAAGAGGGAGGCCACTCAGATCTGAGCCATAAGGATGGTGGGAATGAGATTGTGGTTGCTATTATGTTTAAAACTACTGTTATTGAGCAAATCAGATGTGTGGAACTATAGGTGAGTTTGTTGTTTTTGCACGGACAGGAACATTAAAGGGTTTGTTCAACCTAGGGTTAAATTGTCCACACAGCTCCAAACTTGCCTGGGATGCTGAGTGCAGTGTTTGTTTACACTGATTCAGCACTGATTCATCTTCTCTCGGCATCACTTTGCAGCCCTTCCTCTCCCTTCCCTTGTCCATCATCTTCCAATTGTGTTCTTTGTCCTGGATGATGAACTACCCATTCATGCTTATTTGTCTTCTTCCCCTCCTATCATAGCCCCTCCCTCTCTTACTCCCAGCATGACCTTAGGCTCAATGAGCGGTGCTTATATCTTAAGAGTCGACAGCTACATGAGGGTAGCCTACTGCTCTTCCTGTTACCAAAGGGATGCTTCTATGCTGTCACTATCCAGAGCAAGTGGGTACACCTACAAGCAGATATTCTCAACTTTGGGGCAATATTATTTGAAAATTGAAAGCTAGTAACCTTAGGAACCTTGGGGCTGAAATTATTGTTTATTTGTCTGTCTGGACAATGACTTTAAATAACCAGTCCAGTCTAAATATATCTTGTGGTTCATGGGGGCAGCCATAAAGGAATTACCTGCAGCAGCGCCCCATTGTCTTCTATTGAGATGTATAAGACATAGCACCCCTCTTCCTTCTCCTCTCAAAAACAGCCATGTGGAGCGGAAGCTTATATTCCCATTAATTACCTTACACCTAATAAAGCATGCAAGGCTAAAAGTAAACATCAAAAAATTTATGAAAATCAAGGATAAAAGTTCTTAATCTTAAAAGATTATAGACCAAAAGGTGTGTCTCCATCTTTTTATCACGGTGTGAACAACCCTTCACCAAATAAGATACCAATATCCTGCATGCCAGATATCCAATTTTAAATACGCAGGGATTCAACCAATTATATGTTCTTTAACTCCTTTTTGGTTCCACCTTAATGTAAATACTCACTGCTCAGTCTCATCTTTCATCCATTCCAAAGTGTTCCAAATGCCCATATATAAAATATATAAATACACAACATAGTGTGATATTCCTTAGAAACTTTAATACTCTAAAAGAAGTCAAATCACGCTCACAATAAATCCTCTAGCTCGTATAAATCCAATCTGATTTCACTCTCTCTCACCCTCCTTGCGGCCCTCAAGGTGGGGCTGATAGTCTACAAGTATTTCAAATAACAGAACCAAGAAAAACACCCCAATTTCCACCATGCCCTACATTGCTTACATTGATAGAAACCTATCAAACTGTGTAAGTCAAATTTTTGTGAATCTAGAGGGTTTATATAACAACTACCCAATTTAAATTCGGAGCTTTTCTAAACACAAAAATTGGCTGTTCTGGTAATGCTGGACGCAGAATGATGTCATTTTTTAATAACCCCCAATGGCGTATTTAGATACTTGTTTAGATTGCATACTATATCCTGTAATAAATGCAAATTCATGTTTAGTGTTTTTCCTCGAGGAGGCATAGATCTAATGAAATGTTTTTGATGCAGGTTCCCAACTCTTTCCAACTTGTTGGCCACCATACCCCTTGCCGACCAATCTCTTTTCCAGATCTAATGCATGCCTATAGTAATCTGGTGTCTCTGTGCAATTTCACCTGAAGCTTATAAATTGGCTTTTAGGAATGGACCTAAGCCGATTCTGATGATGACAGCTATTAATTCAATCATGGCTGCTCCCATGAACCACAAGATATATTGCCCTATGACTGGCCTTTTAAGCCTTACATTGGTATCTCCCTCCTAGTATCATTGATACTATGGCCTCAATTCACAAAGAGTTGAAAAAAACTGTCATGGTAGTAAAAAATTCAATTAATGCGAAAAAAGCCTGAGAATTTCACTGTTAGTGAATCACCAGTTAGGAAGACAATGAAAGTCAATGGCACTTTTTACTCCAGGTTCAATACTTTTTTTCAGGAGTAAAAAAGTGCCATTGTCTTTCATTGTCTTCCCATCTGGTGATTCACTAACAGTGAAATTCTCAGGCTTTTTACTCATGAATTGAATTTTTACTACCATGAGAATTTTTTTCAACTCTTAGTGAATCAAGGCCTATGTATTTTTTAAAGCAGTTGCTTGAGAAAATACATCCAGGTACTGTTTGTGTATATACCGCACAAGCTGAGGTTAAATTTGAGGATATTTATTAATGCATCAAGCAATTTTATTTCCATTTCCATTCTGAAGCAAATATTTAGGGTTTGGGCTTCAGGGGTCTTTTCCAGAGTGTAATAAAACAATTTCACAGAAGAACTGACCACTAGAAAAATATTGTCATATTCTCACAGAGTCTGCTAGAAGGAAACAGTAAGATCATTGGTAAATATTCAAAATATGGAATTTTACCCGAAGCGTTTAGAGAAAGTGTCCCTCCACAATCCCACTGTAATTACACAGTGGTTACAGCATGGGTAGGACACAGCATGCTATGTGCTCCAATGTAATTGTGGATTAGTATGGGTATTAAATTATCATTCCTCACATCTCCACTTTCAGACCGAAGAAGAAGGACTATGCAGCTCATTGTCTTGCGGTTGTATACAGAATACAGGAATTGTGGAGGAATCATTAGCAAATAAGTGGCATTCCTGAAAAAACAGCTGACATTTAGTATCATTACATATGGCTTCATGCAGGGTAGGTACAAACCACATGTTGTATGTAAAGGATCCGGACTTCAGTGTTAATCTAAAGACTATGTCTTATCTCATTTTACGCCCATCCAAAATACTGTTCATTCCGTTGATGACAGCTGATGTTACTCATTATTACTTCTGACTGAGAATGAGGATGCATTAATCATTTATGGAAACCATCTCTATGCATTTCTATGTTACCAGTGCTCTTCAATCAATAGGGCGATTTGGATTGAATAGTACAACACACAAAGCAATTAGAAAAGAAAAAAAAAAAATACCTCAAATGTTAGTTTTAATGTAGACCTATACTACTATTCATGTGTATAGTAATTACCCACAAACAGACCAGGGATCACTAAAGTGCTTACAAATTATACCATACAGTCAACTGAATTGCAATTCCAAACACATATTTCAACAGTCATAGGCCTTGATTTACTAAGAGTTGAAAAAAAATGTCATGGTAGTAAAAAAAGTAAGCGGACCAGAATCCACTGAACTTGTGAAATATATTTGGCCAAAGCCCCTGCCAATACTCCCTTCTTAGGGTGTAGAATTAGAAATGCATATTGTCGCTCTTCGAATCGTCCAGGAATAATTTTTATTGCTGTCCCTTTCTGTAAATTAGCAGGCGATCAGTCATTGCATAAGTGTGGCAATGACATCATTGCCACACACAACAATGGCAATGAATGGAGGAGGCGGAACTTTAAAGCTAAAACAGGCGCCATTATCTGGGATTAGAGTAAAGCAGGAGCAGTGAAAATTGGCAAAGAGTCCTCCTCATGGGGAGAGCAAACAGGAGATACTAGTTAAAAATGTTGGTTTTGGTCCGCTTTAAACTGAGAAAAACATGAGAATATCACTTGTAATGAATCACCAGATAGGAAGACAACGAAAGTCAATGGCACTTTTTACTACAGTGTTAAAAAGCGGTAAAAAGTTCATTACTTTTATCAGGAGAAAAAAAAGTGCCATTGACTTTCATTGTTTTCCTATCTGGTGATTCACTACAAGTGAAATTCTCAGGCTTTATTCTCATGAATTTAAATTTTTACTACCATGACATTTTTTTTAACTCTTAGTGAATCAAGGCCATAGTCTTTCTATACAGGGACATAACTTGAGGGGGTGCAGGGGGTGTGACCCCACCAGGGCCCAGAGGATCAGGGGGGCCCCATCAAGGGCCCCATTTAATGTTCGCATCGGGACCCATCACATTTTGTCACCCAACTGTTTATATGGTCTCTATTTTAAGCAGAATCTACTATTGAGTGAGCACTATCGCAAAAAAGGTCCAATAATAAAAATCCACATAAATATATCAGATAGCAAGAGGGTCAGTTACTTAAACGCCCTGCAAATAAAAAAATACATCCAATCCATCAGGGGTGACAGGTTTTGATTTTACAGAGAAGATCCACTCGACTCTAAAAACCTGTCCCCTGAGCTAGCCCGTGTCATAACGCAAGCTTATTGCTATTGTTAATCTTCCGGTGTGTAGATGCATCTACCCATCATGCAATGCTTTGGGTGGTTATTTAAACTAATTAATTCACAGGGCCAAATTAAGGGTGTGCATGTTTTTAAGCAGTTCTTTTATAGGAGGCACCCAACATCACCTTTCACCACACATTCCCCAAGCCCCCCACTTCCCAGTCTCACCCCACAAACCAAAGAGTTCAGCACTGGCTGCTGGAAAGCTCTGTGCAAAAATGAGATGGTCATATTCCTATACTAGCTCAGCACTATCCCTTTATTATGTCCATATCTAGGGACCAGCCATCAACCTTACATAGTACACTTAAAACTAACACACACCAAAACAGGTTAATGTGGCTGATGCCAACAGAGCAACTTTATTATGCAAAATGCCAGGATTATAAATTTACAATACCCAAAAATCCCTCTAGAAATAGGTAACATTGTCCACTAAAACATATGGACTCCATCATGGATAGTATGATATTCCACTGGTACAGGGTGTACATTCTAAAGAGGAGGTGTAGGTAGCTTGCGCTTGAACCCCATGGGGCTGGGGGCTACCTGCTCTTACTGCCTCTATGGTATGTACACCACTGGAACCCATTCCTCTGCCACATACAAATCCACACCTATGCCGGTGATAATTCATGGGGACTGCATAGAGCAAAGCCTAAAGCAGGGTGATAATCACTAGAACCTCTGGTGGTTTTGCAGTACAGCCGTCTCCCAACAGTAAAGCAAGGTATGAAATCATCCACTGACAAAGTGAACCACATACTTTAAGGTGAAAATGAGAGGAAGTAAGGGAGGGGTTCAAGCTTAGGAGTGCTCAAAAACCTACCATCCACCATCCACCAGCCCCCACATCTCTTACACCAGTGTTTGCATCCGAACCTGTCCCATCCACTTACTGTCAGTCTAACTTGGGCAACATTGCACGTTAAATTCTAGGATGATGCTTTGGATGTGGGCCGATGATCCCTCATCTAGCTGGTACAGTGGGTGAGGCCTCTGTCCTTTGGCAGGTTTTGCTCCAACCATGGGCCTTCATCAGGGTGATGTGAGGATGCTGGCTCCTCCCACTTCTGGGGCTACCCTCTGAAATTTGTAACCCAAACCGGGACACTTTACAGGAGGGGCAAGCTACCAGGGGCAATATTACAACTTGCGCTATATTGAGCCTTTAGGTTATAAGCAGAGTAAAGTATATAGCGCACATAGAGGAGGATGTTCAAGTAAAGCAGTTATTGGAAAGCCTGCCAAAAAAATCCATATTTCAAATGTATGTCCATTAGCATTACCACACAGAAGCCAAACACACATAGGATAGCAGATGGTGCATCAGGGAGAGCAGCGGACCTGAAGTGATAACAAAGCACTCCAAAGTCAGTCCTCACATGTCCTTTTCCTGGCACTGATTTATTCTTCATCAAAAGACATCGTTTGAACAACCATCTGTGAAGGTAAGTGGAAAATAAATTGCTCTTCTACCTAATAAAAACTGGTAAATTTTCACAATGTTGTACTAAAAAAATGTATAGTCTGTTAAACCGGACCAAAAAAAAACTGCCCAAAACTCACTTGCCTCATATGTAAGCATGATACTGAATCATTGTCAGCTCTTTGCTCCTGCTTTCACTTAAAGCTGAAATGCTGCCTTATTGATTTTGGTAGCTGGTAGCGGCCATTTTGAAGCACTCCTGAGGTTTCCGTTCCCAGCTTCCTAGAAGTGCTGCTGTCTGGATTTAACTGACTTAACCCACAATACATAGCGGCAGGAAACCCAGCAACGCTTACTCTTTGTGGACGGCCTGCAGCTCCACAGGATGCCATTTTGAGGGTAAAAATTGCACACAGCAGGAGTTACAAAAAGCTAAAATCATTTTTATGTGCAGCAATCTGAAAAGTCCTGGGGAGGGATGCATATGAATACTGTTTCTTGCAAGGGTGCAAGTCTTGGTAAATAAAAAAAAAAACTTTGCCCAAAAGTTTTAAAGTGGTAGAAAACACACCCAGCTGCTGGCCTTCCCCCAGGCATCCTGAATCAGGATGCCCTGGTTTGAGAAACCCCCCGGGAACCCGTAAACTCTCACCCTTCCCTGCGTGGACTTTCGTCCAGTCAGAGGTGTTTGCCGTGACTATGTCATTCAGCAGGTGGTTCACATTGCTGTAAATGGGGAGCATGCGCTGCTGCATCCCCGGTTATGTGCACACACTCCCGTTCCAAACATTCAGACTGAGACGGGAGAGTGTGCACCACCTGGGATGCTTGCTCCCCCTTTCATGAATGCATAGTCACAGCCGGCAGCTCTCACTAGACTAAAGCCCGCAATGCGCCGTTGGAATCAGGAAGAGGTGAGTAAAAGGCAACATTTTGGGGTGTTTCACAGAGTGGAGATGCCCCAGGGGAACAGAAAAAATCCATCACATTTCCAGGTTTTGTTCCACTTTAACTCAACTAGGATACAGCTAGACAACAAAGTGGGCCAAAACCCTCGATTTTAACTATCCCAGGTTTTGGTCTGTCCCCCTGGGTGGCACCCCAGTGTTAGACCCTATGGATGGCCCGCTATTCTTAAAATTCCTCGAGCATACGGGGCAAACACAGCTCTCTACCAATCAGCTTTTCTGGCCATACATATTAATGTGTGGCTGGAGAATAAATGAATGAAATCCCAGCCGCACAGGCAGTACATGCCATTATTTGCATCCTTCAGCTGTACGCGGCCATGCACAACCATGATGATGATGATGTGAATGATGTGAATGATGCACCCACATGCCGTGCATGCATAATAGGTCCTTGGCAAGGTAAGCATACCTGGGGGGGTTAAAGACAGCGGGGCATCCCAAATCAGTTTCCCCCCTCCCTTAGAGGTAATCAGTTGTCCTTGGACATTTGGTCCATTTAAAGATTGAAACAGCAAGACTAATAGTGCATCCTTTCTTCCAAGGAAGCAAATTATGATAAATAAGCTGAAGAAGGAGCAATGAAGTGGCCCCCCTTGACCTCCTGGGCCCCGATTGCACCCCCTATAGATACCCCCCAGATGGGCCCAAGTTTGGCAATTCTTTCCCACTGTAAAATTCGCTGTCTGCACTCCCCACCCCCCGGCCCCAGCAAATGCAAGGAATTAAAAAAAGGCCTTTCTTTTCTCCACATGCCGGCCCCATACTCTCATCTGAAGAGAGAGGCAGACGGTGGGTGGGGCTGGTGGGGCACATGGGAGCTGACAAAGAGAGCTCCGTGCAGCTGCCGGATGCTGTTGCCTGTTGATGGGGGTAGGGTACAGCACAGGGGTTGCGCCCCGGCAGGGGGTTGTGCTAGCGATTTTTTTCTTTGCTCCCAGCAACCCTTTGGCTGCGTATACTGTGGCAGCAGCAAGCAGGGCCAAGAACTTTGTTGCCATTGGGGTGGGGTGAGTCTAGGCCCCATCCCAGAGCCCGGGCCTGGCACACCACCCCCGCCTCTCCCCCCCCTGATGGTAGCCTCAATTACCAGTAACCAAAAAGTAAGTACTCCCCGAAAAGCTTGCAATCTGCTTCACCTTTTGTTAAAAAAGTTCTCTTACATGCAGCAGGGATTTTTCATCAGCAGAGATGATCAGTTTTGTCAAATACATCTGTTCACAGGAGGAGGCAATTATTTCACAATCAAACACACTCTTTTCTTTTCCAACTATATTTTATAAATAATACAATGGTAAATCAGCTCCCTTTAATAAAATGTAATATCTTTGTGACATAGGCCCCTATTTCACAAGCCATTAGAAAGCGCTAAGCTGATAATTCCAGGATCTGCTTTTGGGGAGGTTTAATTAAAGAGCAGCTATTATATTCTTCAGGTTTTGTTCAATGAACGTACTATGAGCAGTGCAGGGAGGGCAGCTGAGACAGGAGGAGAAACAAGGGGGGGTGTTCATTGTTTTTTAACTTTCATCACTGTTCAAATGTCAAATGGAAAAAAAAATCCACTCGAATAATGTGTCTGAAAAGATCTTTTTATGTGGCCATCCTTTCTAGTTTGAGAAGTAATCAGAAATCTTTAACCAGGTCAAAGTCTAAACGATTTGCTGAAGATATTTCTTCCTTCAAAGCATTATGTGAACTCTTAAATAAAAATGATGAACGTGACAAGCAAGGTGCCAACTAACTTTCAAAACTGAGTCACATTCTTTTGTTACCTAGTAAGCTTCAGTGCAGCAGAAATTTTGAATAAAGTCTTACGCTAGCCAATTTTTAAATTGTATTTTCTTATAAAGTGAGGCTGAGTAGCTCAATTCCTGATCAATGAAGACTGGGGGGTTTATTCCTGAAAATGTGTATAGCCTCTCCATCTCAGTTACCCCCCTCAACTTTCAAAAAACTGTCAAAGTAACTTTTCAAATCCCTAGATTGGGTTTTGAGATATAGAAGTTCTCCATGTGTGGGTCTGATGTTTTCCATTGAGGTATAGCTATTTTCTAACAAATATTAAATAACATCCCCCTATGGTGCATTTAAGAAAGTCCGAAGAAATTCTCCTGGTAATTACATGCAGGATATTTATTTATACACAGATAATCTTCAATGTATTAACAGCTTTATTTGGGATATCAACTCACAGCAGAAAATATGCTGGAGATGGAGTGCACACAGACCCGATGGCAGACATCAGGAACATCTGCCGACAATTGAGCCCTAGGGATCGGCTAGCCAAGGGAGGGTGTTGAGGAGACCCTTGGGACTAATGTGAACCCCCTGCTGTGCTGCATTAGTGCGGCGGGTGACAGTAGGAGTCCACGGAAGCTGTGACTGTTTCTGGGCCTGTATATTTTATTGCTTTCTACTGGCTTTGGACTGAAGTTAATTTTGGCCTGGCATTCTGTTAACATATTTGGGGTTTTACTTTAAGTTTATAGACATTGGTCTCTTGCAGTATGGTTACATTGTTAAATTATTTTTCTTTAAGTAAAATGAGTTGGCTTACCTCAATGTTTGCACATGTTCACTTCTGCTTCTCTCTCCGAATAGTTATTGGGGCATTGAACATTATAGTGCAAAAGGTGACTATTTGGAGGGCAGTAGTCCTCCTTTCTTTTGTTTTTCCTTTGAATTATTAACCTTCATAGTATTTTTCTTCTTTTTCTTTTTTTCCTTTGTTTTCTTTGCTTTCCTTTCTTCTCTGTTGTTTCTCTCTGCCACCAACTATTTCTTCTTACTTTGTCTTTGTTTCACCTTGCTTGGCCCTCCTACTTCCTTATAGCAATCTACCATTTCCTTTGTTTCCTTTGCTTTCCTTTCATCTTTGTTGTTTCTCTCTGCCACCGACTATTTTTTCTTACTTTGTCTTTGTTTCACCTTGCTTGGCCCTCCTACTTCCTTATAGCAATATGCCATGCCACCATTTACCAAAATATGTTGGTTACAATTGTATCGCTTAATGTGCAGGGCCTCAATGCTCCCCAAAAGAGGGTTAAGGCCTTTAGACAGTGTTTCCCGCATGCAGATATTGTCTGTATGCATGAAATGCACTTTACAGGGAAATCGCCCCCCAAATAAATATTATCCCATCTTTTATATGGCTAATGGCAAAACTAAAAAAAGAATTGTTGATAGCTCTAAAACGCTCAATGCAATTCACGTTGAAACATAAGATTTGTGACCCTGAGGGCAGATACCTGAATCGTTTAGGTCTTTCACAGGATTATCTAGTTACCCTGACCAATTACTAGTCACCCACTCATTCCAACCTGAATTCATTTTATGTTCTCTGCTTAATCAAGTCTCACAGTACACCAAGGGGTTACTCATCTTTTGTGGGGACTCGAATCAGGTAATAATACCCACAGATTGATAAACATGCAGGTTCTCTCTCAAAGCATCTACAAGTTTCCTCCTCCTCTAAACATTTTTGTGCACGTTCCTCAAAGAGTCGTACTCTGTAGTACACTTGGAGAGAACATAACCCCTTAACTATACCCTTTTCTCTTTAACGCATCATTTATTCTCTCGTATTGACCATATCTTCCTACAGCATTTCAATTTGCTTCTAGTTACTAGTTGGATCATGAATTAGTCAGGATTTCGCTGTAAAGATACAGCATGGAAGATGAATGACTCCCTACTGAGAGACCCCTCAATCAAAGCAAAATTGCGAGAGCATCTGCAGGAATTCTATGATCTAAAGAAGGGTTCAGTATCTTCTTCTGTTACTCTTTGGGAGGCACATAAAGTGGTAATTTGAGGCCAATTTTTTCAGCTTGCCACCTAGAAAAAGAAACTGAGACTTAAAATGGAGAGGGAGCTAGCCCAAAAGTGACACATTCCGAAATGATCCCACCCCTTGCTAATAAAGCTCTTTTTAGACAAGTTAAACATATGTTGGATCTTTGGCTGACTGATAAGGACGAGAAGTCATTGAGATTGGCAAAATTTAAGTGGTATCGACATAGCAATAATTTGGGCATCATCCTGGCAAGCAGGTTGCAGGGGGTACCTGGGAGGCTTCAAACCCATTATCTTAAATTGCTGGATGGCTCACTTCCAGTAAACTCCTCAAGATTTTAGAAACATTTAGAAAACATTTGGCTGACTTTTATAACTCATCTGGTACAATGGATAAAGCTAAGGCGGATTCCTTAGAAAGGAATCTTACCCTTCCATCTTTGCAGGAGCAGATCAAAGAGTCCTTACATGCAGAAGTTTCCATAGACGAAGCCCAGCTAGCTATTAAACATTTTAAAACAAATAAGCAACCTGGTCCTGATGGACTTTCGGCCACTTATTATAAGGAATTTTATTGCTTCCGACTCTCACAGCACCTTTCGATGCAATGCTCGAAGGGGAAAAATGGGGAGCTGTTACATTGACTGTACATTGACTTGGATATTACCAAGGCAGGTTCGGATTGGTCTTTATTGTCTAATTATAGGCATGGTACTCTTTTAAACTCAGATGAAAAAACTTTGCCAAAATTCTACCCTCCCGTCTAAATTCTCATATTGGGCAATTAATAGTAAAGAGTAAAGAGCAAGTTGGATTTATTTCATGTAGGCAGCCAATGGAGAATGTCTCACCTAATGCATTCAGCCAAGAAAAGGAATGTCAGGGCCATGCTACATCGGTAAATGTGTAGATTCTCTGTACATTGGCCCCAGCGCCTTTGTGAAGAATTGTGAAGAATTGGGGTCAGATGGATATTCGATTTTGAGAGGCACAAAGCAGGGGTGCCCAATATCCCCTTTCTATTTGCCTTGGTCATCAAGCTGCTATAACAATGGATACAGCAGCACCCAGATGTTAGGGGAATGGAGGTGGCAGGGTGCTCCCAAAATATCAGCCGTTTTGTGGAAGGCATTTTGCAAGTGGTCACTAACCCTACAATATAACTTCCAAGTTTTTGGATTCTGGAGTCATATGCACTGAATCTTAGTATCCCACTTCCTGAGGTACAGAGGATATAGAAAGACTTTCAATTTAAGTGGAAGCCTAAGTCTGTTCCACATTTAGGAATACAGATTACTGGGGACTACTTCTCTTACCAAGTGGTCCAAATGGTCCAAATTGAGCATTTTATTGATGGGGTCGTTGGCCACAATAAAGATATCATGGTTACCAAAAATATTGTGCCTATTCAGGGTACTACTGGTGCAGATTCCCAAAAACATGGACATTGCTGGCAGAGCATGCAAAATTTTACTTGGTAAATACGTAAACCTGTTTTGTAAATTACTACCTGTATGCAGGGCCTGATTAAGTGTGGTGGAGCCCCCTGGGCACAAAATCTGGTGAAGGCCCTGGTACAGTATTTATTTTTCCTTTAAAAAAAATAGTCCAGCCAAGTAACTGATTGGTGGTTGTCTGGATCGTCAGATGAAGTCTCTTGTGCCACCCTTCTGTGGGTGCATGCTGCTCAGGAACTCCTGCTTTGCCTGAGATGCCAGCGGCTGTGCTTGGTGGCTTATCTGCAGTAAGAAGCTGCCAATTGACAGATCTGCACCCACCCATCCCTGTAGCTTTGCTAATGGTGGCTTTGCTGCTCTAGACTCTCCGTTCTGCCCTGTGGTCGATTTGGCTGCAGGTTTGCAAAAACAAAAAAAGGCTCGCCCAGGGGCGGGGGGGGGGGCCCCACTGTCACCTATAGCTTTGTTTCTGCACCTATGGCCATCAGATCAAAGGCTGAAAAGCATCCTGGACCAGACCATAACCCAAAGGTTGGTGGAGGCCCCCTTTGCAGGGCAAGTGGTGGGGGACCCGGGGCACGCGCCCCTTGCGCCCCCCTCATACGTCCCTGTCTGTATGTCAAATGTGTTTATAGTATAATCTTAGTTTTGATTCAGCACCAGGTGTAAAAGAGCACTTCTATTTCATATTTCACCTAAAGTGAACAGGGTGATGAATCGACAGATTTATTATTGCTTGCTATCACTCGGCTTTATTATGTGCTCAAGTAAAATACACGCACATATACATTAAAATACTAAGAATAATAATAGATATCCTCAATGCCTATTATATTTCTGTGGAAAAGACACTGGAAGAGAAATATCAACAACTTCTAATACATGAAGTCATCAGTTAAATTATTTAGCTTTAATCTAAGGATAAATTAGAACAATTTCAAAGATTAACACAAAGAAATGAGCCTTCCCAGCGGTTTCTGCATCCGTACAATTATCCTATTATTTTTCTGACTGCTCCATCAACATGCTGGGTTCTGTGGGTTGATATAATGCCGTTGCTGATAGATTCGATAATTCCTATTATCATAGCTATGATTAGAATGTGGATGTATACACTCTTGTACCTCTTGTACATACTGTATCCTCACTTAAACCAAACCAACACCTTTACCAACACCTTCATCTCCCCTCTCTTTCCCTGTGTAATATGCAAAGGTTTATTATATATAAGTACTGTGCTCAGGTGATAGCCACAAATGTTGGCATTTACAATATGAGGCCAGCCACAAGAAAACAGAGGGCAAAAGACAACAGCACGTAGCACTTACATAGTTACAAAGTTAATACAGTTGAAAAAGACATATGTCAATTAAGTTCAACCAAGAGATGGGGTTAGGGGAAAGTTATATTATTCACTGATAACAGCTAGTTTGTTATTTTATTCAAAAAAATGCATCTAATCGTTTTTGAAGCTGTCAGCTGTTAACAGATAAATGTTATCAATTGTTTGTATTATTATTAAGACCAGTGCAGTTACACTGCTGCTTGGAATTGGGTGATGGACTTGTAACTCAAGGTCCCATCTTCAGCTTCTGTGCAGATTGCCCGCCCCCAGGGAGTTGTTTTTTCATGTTTTTGCCCAAATTGTGATTAGCACAGGTGAAGAGAGGGGTGGGTGAATTACAAATATTACAAAATATTTCTTCCTCTTTAAAGGACCTGTCTAAGCAGAAATGTAAAGATAGATACTCATCTTTCCTCCCTAGCAGCAGATTCCTAAAAACAATACACTGTTGCACTAGCATTATAAAATAATTATTCTAGTAATAATGAGCTGTACAAGATGTTTTGACCAGCAACTGTCAATTTAATATCCACCATTAGGTATAAATCACTATTTTCAACAACACGGTTGTTGGTACAAACAGGAGGGGGCAGCCCGATTGCTGATGCCCCTCTGTGCATACACTGCTACAAGCTCAAGTTTCTCTTACCTTCCCCCATTTCACCCAGAGGAATCCACCCCCATGAAGGAAACCACATAGCCCCTGCACTTGTACCAACAACTATTTTGTTAAAAATGGGTATTAGTACACTGTACACTTTAACCTAAAACCCATAGCAACTGTGTGGTTATCTTAATACTTAACGGAAATTTATCACGGAATTGTATATTAAAAATCCATATAAGCATGCCAGCTAATGAAAGGAGGGGTCACTTATAAATCTGACCTGAAAAAACTCCCACCAAGCTTGTGGTTTTCTTCTCCTGGCAGGAATAAAATCCAAGGGGTTAGACTGTATCAGGCAGAGCAGAACCCTACATTAAAAAAAGACAAGACTGGCTGGATGTTTTTTGATGCTGGATGTATAAGTGACTCCTCCCACCATCCAGCATATTTATATAAATTTATATCATTGGGCCATTTTTTTTCAGAGGACACTTGTATGATCAGCATATATTTACATTCTGGTAGATCAGGAGGAAACATTGATAGAAAGGTTTGAATTGTGCTCTTCATGAATATATTTATGTATGTGGTGTTACGGGCATATCAAGTTTAATAATTAAAAATTGCCTATATTCCCTGATATCAGTCCGAAGTTCCCTTTCACTCTCCCCTGAACATTTAGCTTTCCAGCCATAAACGCGTATCGGACCTAATCTCCCTAGGAAGGCAAATTAGCATCTGTGAGTTGAGCCAAGCTCAGATCACAGACTCCTTCTGATTGATCCTGCTGATTCTCTCACACCTCGGGGCTGGGAAGGCACACCTGAGTCTGAAACAGAGGCGACCCCTGGAGAGAGCTCTCTCTCATCAAACACCAGTGGCATCCGGCATCTACACAAATCGGTTCGTAGATCGGCTGCTGTGTGTCTCAGCACCAAGCCAGATACCAAACCAGGATGTACCCACAAAACTGCACACAGGCATACATTTCTCAGTGTCGTGTGGCTACTGGAACCCCAGAAAAAAAGGGGATCTCAGGTTCTGACCCATCAAGGGGTATGACCCCCTCTCATTCAAAGTTATAACTAACCTAACAGTTTTTGGGTATATGAGAAGGGAAAAGTCATAAAGGGGGATAACCCTGGGCCAGCCCTTGTCACTCTCTGGGGTAGGTTGCATGCATGCTGGAGGTGCCCAGAAGGGGGCTATAGGGTCTCAAGGTATAAAGGGGGACGACCCCGGGCCAGCCCTTGTCACTCTCTGCGGGCGGCTGTCCACACACTTTCCTGTGGTAGCCCATCATCACTACTCTCTATCTGCATTTTAGGATCTGACTGTTGTATCTCTGCTGGTAACTCACTGTGCCTGTAATCTGTATCCCACTACTCAGAATTGCATTTGTATTCATTCCATCATAGCCAAATGTTTGTAATAACTGCCTAATGGGCATATTGCATTACAACCTATATTTACCTTGAGTAATCTTTTCGCCTTAGCCAAGAATCTGTGTGCCTGTGGCTTTGCTGGGCCTTGTAGTCCACAAGGTGGGCGAAAGAACAGTGATTTGGGAATGTGGGCTGCGTAATCATAGGGTCTGGATTGGTAGTTGAATCACTTGACCCCCGTTTCTCTAACAAGTGGGTAAAGGACACAGAAAAATCGACTGCCAGTTGTCTTTAATCAACTATTGAGAACTTCTGAGAATGAGGCAACCTCCAGGTAAGCTACACTAAGGTTTTTCTATTGCACAGGGGCTATCATACTATACATTCGATGAGGGACCACATTCATAAAACATTTACAGATGTGTTCATCTGATACCTTTGTTTTTAACCATGTTTTATAGACAGATTATAGACTTGTATAGAATAAAATTTAAGTGGTGTGGCTTTTGTTTGTGTTGTCACTATTTGCCCCACCCATGAGCATCACTTGGATTGGAGTTTCACTTTAAATAAAGCATTACATTTAATACTAATATGAAAACAGCAAGTTGACAATGCTCAGAATTTTTCTTGTGAATTGCAAAGGAAAGGAAACAATATTTTTATTTTCAGCCACTGAATCTTAATTAATCTCTTCTAAATTGCAGTGTTCCAGGCCAAGTAATTAGCATGGGTGATTTAAGCAGCTTGATACCTGCAGGCTAACTGGAGGGGCTGATTCTACACAGTGAAGAAACGGTAAGCCAAATACACAGATGTATTTTTTTTTTTGTTTGTAATTTGTTCCAGTCAATAAATGGAAATTTTCTCTAGCCAAAATTAGTAAACTGACAAAGTGCTAACACCATTTTCTCAGTTGCTTTCTTATTTGAAGAATTTATTAATAATTCCATGATTGTACCTCTGCCAGGGTTGCCACGGAATGCTTCTGTTTTTATAATGAAGGTAAATGTCTAAAAATGTCAAACAGGCAAATCAAATGCATTTAGTTTAGAGTAGGTAGACTAGACTAGGAAAGTATTTGGGCTTCATTTCCATTTAGCCCTGAAATAAAGGCAATTTTGTAAAGCAATAACTTTTGCTGTCCCAAAAAATTCTTGCAACACATTAGGCCTGATTTTAAGCCTCTCCGTGATTGCTCGTTTTTTTGCGGAAGCAAACTTGCAGACTAAACAGTTGTGAATGCTCATATTATTCTCTGCGCATCTGAGATTTTCTCGGCAAGGCGCTTTTGTTTTAGTTGAGCCATTACATATTTGACCGGTGAACTAGCATCTTAAACCGGACCTTCAGAATGGTTTAATGAACAGGCCAAATCCTTAAAAAACTAGTCCCAAGCATCTAAAATTAATATATTTTAAGCCTTAGTCATTTACTTATTATTCTTTCCTCCACTGGGCTGCAACTCTGTTCAGGACTGTAGGATACGGGCGCCGCCATCTTGCCCCAGAAGCATCCCATACTGAGGAGAGGAGAGCCGGATAAAGTACGGGGGGGTTATAGCTGTGCTTTGCACAGACAGAGCAGAGCTGGGGTCAGGGAAAGGACAGCAATCCCAGAATGCAGAACAACACAGTTAGAAGACACTTCCTGTTTGCAGGCTGCCTGATGCTCCATGAGCCGCCATCTTGGATGTTTAAAGGCTCATAACATGCAGTAGATGCAGGTAGGATTATTTTTTAACGTGGGCAATCTGTATGTACAGGGTGTGGGAAACATATAAGATATGCTCTTATTCAGGGTGAAGGTCCGCTTTAAGGCAAGTTTGTACCTGTTTCCAGTCGTATGTTGCCAGGGAGTCCTTTGTTCTCGGTGCACTATGGCCATCTCGCTTGCATGCTGTCATAAGCATATGGGTGTAGTTTTTTTTTCCATTGCTGAACTCCATTTTTGGGGCATCCCATGTTTGTGAGCATCCCCACAGTGTGACTCACCTTCTTTCTCCTTGTTCTTCTGGTTTCTTTGGGGGCATCCAATGTAGTGTGTTTCCCCAGTGTGACTCACCTTCTTCCTCATTGTTCTTCAGGATTCTTTGGGGGCAACCCGTGTAGTGTGTTTCCCCAGTGTGACTCACATTCCTTCTCCTTGTTCTTCAGGATTCTTTGGGAGCAACCCGTGTAGTGTGTTTCCCCAGTATGACTCACATTCCTTCTCCTTGTTCTTCTGGTTTCTTTGTGTGCATCCAATGTATTGTGTTTCCCCAGTGTGACTCACCTTCTTCCTCCTTGCTCTTCTGGATTCTTTGGGGGTAACCCATGTAGTGTGTTTCCCCAGTGTGACTCATCTTCCTTCCCCTTGTTCTTCTGGTTTCTTTGGGGGGATCCAATGTAGTGTGTTTCCCCAGTGTGACTCGCCTTCTTTCTCCTTGATCTTACCTGCTTCTCCCTAGTGGTTGCCACTACCTTCCCCCACCACAACTTTACCTTCTGCACCCTGCATTAAGCATGTTGGATTTCCTGAACCCACCACATTGTTAAAACTTTCTTCTTTTATTTTGTAGCTTTTTGGCTACTTTTTGGCCCTTTTCCAATCCACAATCTAAAATGTTTTTCAAAGAACTGTGTACTTGAAGTTATACTAAAGGCAAGTCTGATTGTTGTCCCATTATCTCAGGCTACACGTTGGACTGTCCCAAATCAAGTGATGTAAGCACACTGTGTGTTTTACAAATATCACAGTAAAAAAATAATTGCATTGTTGTGCCTCTGGTTATTACTGCCAGCACAAAGTATGACAAGAGGAGGGCAGAGAGGAAGAAGATTCATAGCTACAGAGAGAGGCAGCTAATCAGGACGTCTGGGAAAGGGGGTGGGGGGTGTTTCTGTTCTCTGTCCACTGAAGGTTGATTGAAGGACTAGGTCAGCAGGGTGGAGACTGAATGCTGAATGAGGAAGTGATTTCCTCACTAAGTAAACCGACATAGTTGGAAGGAAAACACTGGAGGGAATCAATGTAAGGTAAGCTACTGGAAAATGTTCAAAATATGTTGGGGTTCAGCCTAAAATCAGACACACTGGATCGTCCATGGCACCTGTAAAGACAAAGCAAAGGCCGGTCAACATCTGTTTAAACACATGTCTCCCAGGTATCCCTGACAAATGCCCAAAATTGCTCATTACTTACTGCAGCCCTGTAGTTTTAGGGAGCCATCCTTTGCAATGCCTTAGTTCTGTAAGGCAGGGGCAGGCTGGCCGTAGGGTATACCGGGCAAAATCCCGGTAGGCCGGCACCAGGAAAGGCCGCTGTTCCCCCCTCTGGGGCGGCTCTCACACACACAGGAGCACACAAACACACACACATTAAACTTACTTACCGGCACTTCCTGGTTGTTGCGCGGTGGGCGTCTCTCACATACACTCACTGACACATACACTTATGCTTACCAGCGTCGGTGGGCGGGACCCATATGGCCGGCGTCCAATGAAAACAATGGACGCCGGCCATATGGGTCCCGCCCACCGACGCCGGTAAGCATGAGTGTATGTGTCAGTGAGTGTATGTGGGAGGCCGCAGAGGGAACAGCAGTGAGGGCAGACTGGCCGCCCGCCTGCCCACCGGGAACCAGTGTAAGTGTGTGGGCGGCTGGGGGGGGGTCAGCAGCAGCGGGCAGGCAGGCATGAACTGGGTACCCTGCCTGCCTGCTGCCTTATTATTGTGCAGAGTTGGCGGGAAGGAGTGAAATGAAGGATGCCCACACCCACTGAGGGATGCCCCCACACACTGGTTGCACTGAGGGATGCCCCCACCCACTGGCTTACTGAGGGATGCCCCCACCCACTGGCTTACTGAGGGATGCCCCCACCCACTGGCTTACAGAGGGATGCCCCCACCCGCTGGCTTACTGAGGGATGCCTCACCCACTGGCTTACTGAGGGATACCCCCACCCACTGGCTTACTGAGGGATGCCCCCACCCACTGGCTGCACTGAGGGATGCCCCACTCACTGGCTTACTGAGGGATGCCCCACCCACTGGCTGCACTGAGGGATGCCCCGCCCCCTGGCTGCACTGAGGGATGCCCCCACTCACTGGCTGCACTGAGGGATGCCCCCACCCACTGGCTTACTGAGGGATGCCCCCACACACTGGCTGCACTGCACTGAGGGATGCCCCCACTCACTGGCTGCACTGAGGGATGCCCCCACCCACTGGCTGCACTGAGGGATGCTCCCCACCCACTTGCTGCACTGAGGGATGCCCCCACCCACTGGCTGCACAGAGGGATGCCCCTACCCACTGGTGCACTGAGGGATTCCCCCCACCCACTGGCTGCACTGAGGGATGCCCCCACCCACTGGCTGTACTGAGGGATGCCCCCACCCACTGGCTACACTGAGGGATGCCCCACCAACTAGCTTACTGAGGGATGCCCCCACCCACTGGCTGCACTGCACTGAGGGATGCCCTCACCCACTGGCTGCACTGAGGGATGCTCCCACCCACTGGCTGCATTGAGGGATGCCCCCACCCACTGGCTGCACTGAGGGATGCTCCCCACCCAACTTGCTGCACTGAGGGATGCCCCCACCCACTGGCTGCACAGAGGGATGCCCCTACCCACTGGTGCACTGAGGGATTCCCCCCACCCACTGGCTGCACTGAGGGATGCCCCCACCCACTGGCTGTACTGAGGGATGCCCTCATCCACTGGCTGCACTGAGGGATGCCCCCACCCACTGGCTTACTGAGGGATGCCCCCACCCACTGGCTTACTGAGGGATGCCCACCCACTAGCTTACTGAGGGATGCCCCCACCCACTGGCTTACTGAGGGATGCCTCCACCCACTGGCTTACTGGGGGATGCCCCCACCCACTAGCTTACTGAGGGATGCCCCCACCCACCAGCTTACTGAGGGATGCCCCCACCCACTGGCTGCACTGAGGGATGCCCCCACCCACTGGCTGCACTGAGGAATGTCCCCACCCACTGGCGGCACTGAGGGATGCCCCCACCCACTGGCTTACTGGGGATGCCCCCACCCACTGGCTGCACTGCACTGAGGGATGCCCCCACCCACTGGCTGCACTGAGGGATGCCCCTACCCACTGACTGCACTGCACTGAGGGATGCCCCCTCCCACTGGCTGCACTGAGGGATGCCCCCACCCAATGGCTGCACTGAAGGATGCTCCCCACCCACTGGCTGCAATGAGGGGTGCCCCCAAAAACTGGCTGCATTGAGGGATGCCCACACCCACTGAGGGATGCCCCCACACACTGGTTGCACTGAGGGATGCCCCACCCACTGACTTACTGAGGGATGCCCCCACCCACTGGCTGCACTGAGGGATGCCCCCACCCACTGGCTGCACTGAGGGATGCCCCCACCTACTGGCTGCACTGAGGGATGCCCCCACCTACTGGCTGCACTGAGGGATGCCCCCACCCACTGGCTGCACTGAGGGATGCCCCCACCCACTGGCTGCACTGAGGGATGCCCCCACCCACTGGCTGCACTGAGGGATGCCCCCCACACACTGGCTGCACTGAGGGATGCCCCCACCCACTGGCTTACAGAGGGATGCCCCCACCCACTGGCTTACAGATGGATGCCCCACCCACTGGCTTACTGAGGGATGCCCCACCCACTGGCTGCACTGAGGTATTCCCCCGCCCACTGGCTGCACTGAGGGATACACCCACCCACTGGCTACACTGAGGGATGCCCCACCAACTAGCTTACTGAGGGATGCCCCCACCCACTGGCTGCACTGCACTGAGGCATGCCCTCACCCACTGGCTGCACTGAGGGATGCTCCCACCCACTGGCTGCACTGAGGGATGCCCCCCACCCACTGGCTGCACTGAGGGATGCCCCCACCCACTGGCTGCACTGAGGGATGCCCCCCACCCACTGGCTGCACTGAGGGATGCCCCCACCCACTGGCTGCACTGAGGGATGCCCCCGCCCACTGGCTGCACTGAGGGATGCCCCCACCCACTGGCTGCACTGAGGGATGCCCCCACCCACTGGCTTACTGAGGGATGCCCCCACCCACTGGCTTACTGAGGGATGCCCCACCCACTGGCTTACTTTGGAATGCCCCACCCACTGGCTGCACTGAGGGATGCCCCCTCCCACTGGCTGCACTGAGGGATGCCCCCGCCCACTGGCTTACTGAGGGATGCCCCCACCCACTGGCTGCACTGCACTGAGGGATGCCCCACCCACTGGCTGCACTGAGGGATGCCCCCACCCACTGGCTGCACTGCCCTGAGGGATGCCCCCACCCACTGGCTGCACTGAGGGATGCCCCTGCCCACTGGCTGCACTGAGGGATGCCCCCACCCACTGCCTGCACTGAGGGAGGCCCCCGCCCACTGGCTGCACTGAGGGATGCCCCCACCCACTGGCTGCACTGAGGGATGCCCCCACCCACTGGCTTACTGAGGGATGCCCCACCCACTGGCCTACTGAGGGATGCCCCACCCACTGGCTTACTTTGGAATGCCCCACCCACTGGCTGCACTGAGGGATGCCCCCGCCCACTGGCTGCACTGAGGGATGCTCGCCACCCACTGGCTGCACTGAGGGATGCCCCCACCCACTGGCTTACTGAGGGATGCCCCCACCCACTGGCTGCACTGCACTGAGGGATGCCCCACCCACTGGCTGCACTGAGGGATGCCCCCACCCACTGGCTGCACTGCCCTGAGGGATGCCCCCACCCACTGGCTGCACTGAGGGATGCCCGCCACCCACTGGCTGCACTGAGGGATGCCCCCACCCACTGGCTGCACTGAGGGATGCCCCCATCCACTGGCTGCACTGGGGGATGCCCCCACCCACTGGCTGCACTGAGGGATGCCCCCATGCACTGGCTTACTGAGGGATGCCCCCACCCACTGGCTTACTGAGGGATGCCCCACCCACTGGCTTACTTTGGAATGCCCCACCCACTGGCTGCACTGAGGGATGCCCCCTCCCACTGGCTGCACTGAGGGATGCCCCCGCCCACTGGCTTACTGAGGGATGCCCCCACCCACTGGCTGCACTGCACTGAGGGATGCCCCACCCACTGGCTGCACTGAGGGATGCCCCCACCCACTGGCTGCACTGCCCTGAGGGATGCCCCCACCCACTGGCTGCACTGAGGGATGCCCCTGCCCACCGGCTGCACTGAGGGATGCCCCCACCCACTGCCTGCACTGAGGGAGGCCCCCGCCCACTGGCTGCACTGAGGGATGCCCCCACCCACTGGCTGCACTGAGGGATGCCCCCACCCACTGGCTTACTGAGGGATGCCCCACCCACTGGCCTACTGAGGGATGCCCCCACCCACTGGCTTACTTTGGAATGCCCCACCCACTGGCTGCACTGAGGGATGCCCCCGCCCACTGGCTGCACTGAGGGATGCTCGCCACCCACTGGCTGCACTGAGGGATGCCCCCACCCACTGGCTTACTGAGGGATGCCCCCACCCACTGGCTGCACTGCACTGAGGGATGCCCCACCCACTGGCTGCACTGAGGGATGCCCCCACCCACTGGCTGCACTGCCCTGAGGGATGCCCCCACCCACTGGCTGCACTGAGGGATGCCCGCCACCCACTGGCTGCACTGAGGGATGCCCCCACCCACTGGCTGCACTGAGGGATGCCCCCATCCACTGGCTGCACTGGGGGATGCCCCCACCCACTGGCTGCACTGAGGGATGCCCCCATGCACTGGCTTACTGAGGGATGCCCCCACCCACTGGCTTACTGAGGGATGCCCCACCCACTGGCTTACTGAGGGATGCCCCCACCCACTGGCTTACTGGGGGATGCCCCCACCCACTGGCTTACTGAGGGATGCCCCCACCCACTGGCTTACTGAGGGATGCCCCCACCCACTGGCTGCACTGAGGGATGCCCCCGCCCACTGGCTGCACTGAGGGATGCCCCCACCCACTGGCTGCACTGAGGGATGCCCCCACCCACTGGCTGCACTTAGGGATGCCCCCCACCCACTGGCTTACTGAGGGATGCCGCCACCCACTAGCTGCACTGAGGGATGCCCCCGCCCACTGGCTGCACTGACGGATGCCCCCACCCACTGGCTGCACTGAGGGATGCCCCCACCCACTGGCTTATTGGGGGATGCCCCCACCCACTGGCTGCCCTGCACTGAGGGATGCCCCCACCCACTGGCTGCACTGAGGGATGCCCCTACCCACTGACTGCACTGAGGGATGCCCCCACCCACTGGCTGCACTGACGGATGCCCCCACCCAATGGCTGCACTGAGGGATGCCCCCCACACACTGGCTGCACTGAGGGATGCCCCCACCCACTGGCTGCACTGAGGGATGCCCCCACCCACTGGCTGCACTGCACTGAGGGATGCCCCCACCCACTGGCTGCACTGAGGGATGCCCCCACCCACTGGCTGCACTGAGGGATGCCCCCATCCACTGGCTGCATTGAGGGAAGCCCCCACCCACTGACTGCACTGAGGGATGCCCCCACCCACTGGCTTACTGAGGGATGCCCCCACCCACTGGCTGCACTGCACTGAGAGATGCCCCCACCCACTGGCTGCATTGCACTGAGGGATGCCCCCACCCACTGGCTGCACTGAGGGATGCCCCCACCCACTGGCTGCACTGAGGGATGCCCCCACCCTCTGGCTGCACTGAGGGATGCCCCCACCCACTGGCTGCACTGAGGGATGCCCCCATCCACTGGCTGCACTGAGGGATGCCCCCACCCACTGGCTGCACTGAGGGATGCCCCCCACCCTCTGGCTGCACTGAGGGATGCCCCCACCCACTGGCTGCACTGAGGGATGCCCCCATCCACTGGCTGCACTGAGGGATGCCCCCACCCACTGGCTTACTGAGGGATGCCCCACCCACTGGCTTACTGAGGGATGCCTCCACCCACTGGCTTACTGGGGGATGCCCCCACCCACTGGCTTACTGAGGGATGCCCCCACCCACTGGCTTACTGAGGGATGCCCCCACCCACTGGCTGCACATAGGGATGCCCCCGCCCACTGGCTTACTGAGGGATGCCCCCACCCACTGGCTTACTGAGGGATGCCCCCACCCACTGGCTGCACTGAGGGATGCCCCCACCCACTGGTTGTACTGAGGGATGCCCCCACCCACTGGCTGCACTGAGGGATGCCCCCACCCACTAGCTGCACTGCACTGAGGGATGCCCCCACCCCCTGGCTGCACTGAGGGATGCCCCCACCCAGTGGCTGTACTGAGGGATGCCCCCACCCAGTGGCTGTACTGATGGATGCCCCCAGTGGCTGTACTGAGGGATGCCCCCACCCAGTGACTGTACTGATGGATGCCCCCAGTGGCTGTACTGAGGGATGCCCCCAGTGGCTGTACTGAGGGATGCCCCCAGTGGCTGTAATGGGAGCTGCCGCACCATACCTCTGTGGGCTTCCCCTCACTTGCTGTAATGAGAGAGATGCTGCTCACGGCCTGTAATGCACGCTGGCTGTAAAGGGGGGATTTTATCACACCATTTGGCTCAGAATATTTTTTTTATTATTTTTCTCCTCTAAACCCTGGGTGCGTGCTGTGGAATGAAAAATAAGGTGTATATGTAATGTGAGGCTTTTTTAGCCCCAGTCCGCCCCTGCTGTAATGACATAAAAACATATTTCATAACTAGACACTTGTGTGATGTTAGGCATGGTCCTCATGGCGCCAGTTTGTGTTTTGGTTAACCCACCTCATCGTGGGAGGGTCTTGTCTCAGGTGGCCCCATTGCTGCCTCTGCTTTCTCCCGGGGCTGATGAGTCTGTTGGGACAGAGAAGCACAAAACACCAGCACTTAGCAGACATGTGATTGGGAGTTCCTTGCTTTGAGGCGTTTGTTGGTTGTCTTTTGTCCTACCTGAGTTCTCAGGCTCTGACTGGGACTCCTCCTCTGGGCCTCCTTCTCTTCAGATTGTTCCGGGGCTGCTGCGGGGGATTTATAAAAGGAGAATGAGGATGTTGTCAGTCTTCTGTGGTGATGCCTTACACGCACACCCAGTCTTTGGCAAGGCACTGATCAGACCCTTCTGCTCCGGGAGGCTTTATCCTCTGCCAGAACTCTGACTCTAAGAGAGAAGCACAATTATGTAACACAGCTTTGCATTAGTGAGCAACTTATCTATGTACCAGCACTTATCTGGGAAGTTCTGGCAGAAAAACTGCCTCACCCAGGGTCGCTTTCATCATTTCAGGTTCGACCAATGTTTCATTATCTGGGTGTGTGTGTGAGCCGTCGGGCCCAGTGCATTCAGATGGTCAGCCACCTTCAGTGCTAACATGCTCTTGCGTGTGTGTTGGGCTTGTACTTGGGCTCGTACCTCTCAGTCATAAAAGTCTGCAATGAACAAACACAATAAAACGGTCACTTTACTGTAGGTGAAAGTGTTTCCAACTAGTCTCTCACAGCATCTGCTGTTTCTTCTCCAATCATGTATTACCCTAGATTAGCTACACATGCACACTAACCGTCCCATGATTATGGCATGATACTTCTCGCAGCAATGTTTCCCCTTTAAATACCTGTGTCTCACATCTCCTCTATGCATTACCCGATTTGGCTGACGAGTGACCTCGCCAGTATGTGCATATGCACCACTGAGTACGCACATGTTGCTACTCCAAAACAGCCTGTGAGTAGGCATCTCCTAATTGCTCCCTGCTGTTGCAGTGATTCACTGACACACCTAGGCAAACTGTCGGACACTGCTCTCCCGGCTACTATTACTGGTGTATTGCAATATAGCCTCCCTCCTGTCTTAGCCTGCAATTGTGTACCATACCCCTTGGTGTCCACACATCTGAGCCCCCCCAACATCCACACGAAACAGGCAAGGGTGGTACATGTAACAGTGGCCTCAGCGTATGAATGGGGGCATATTCACTAAGGTACATATGGTTTGGCGCATTATGGGTGGTGGCCTGTTTCAAGTCTAGGGCTTCATCAGGCAGACAGGTTTGCAGTTGCACGTTTTTGGTCTATAAAGCAGTAACCCAACCCTGTCTGCATTAGAAAACAAGGCCTCTACCATTACTGTGCGCCACGCCATGTGCCTTGGTTCCTACACCTTCTCTCTGGCAGTAACCTGTTCCCCTGCCAGCCTGTGAACCACCTTTCTGGGCCTGGAAGTGGCCGCAGTGTCTCATCCTCCCCAGCACAACCCAGCAGGGAGCAGCTGCTGCCACACAGAGCAGCCACCAGCTTACTTGGGGGAAGCTGAGTGGCTATTTTAATGTGACGCAGTTGGAGGCACTTCTTGATGGTGTCTCTGACAACTCTGATCAGCTGGCTGGGCTATGGTCCTGCGCTACACCCAAAGCTGGGAAGGATGAGATCTGGCACCAGATTTCACAGTGGGTCACTAGTATGGGGCCAGAGCCCAAGGGTGCTCGCCAGGTGTCGAAGAAATTTGTCGACATGAAGATGGTGGTCTGGAAGGAAATGAAACAGAGATGGAATGAGGAGTAAGTGTGGAGAGCCAAGAGGAGTGTGTATTGTTTACACTTTTGACCAATCATGTGCTCAGCCATTTGTGTTTTGTTTTAGCTTACAAACTGGGGGAGGTTTTCCAAAGAAGCTGGATTTTTCCCCCAGGAGAGCAGCCAGTATATGGCCTGCTGCACCCTGACACCTTCCAGGTGGTATCGGGCACCATCGATACGGACAGGCATCATATGCCCACCATTGGTAAGAGTTGCATCCACAATGCTTATTTTGGGAGGGGGTGCCACAAACCCCAAACATTCGACACAAACATGAGTGGCCAGAAGCACGCACCAACAGTGCTGGGACACACATTTGCTAAGCAAGCACACAGATGTGTTGACCTACAAATGCAATCAAGAACAGGCCCTGTAATTGTTTGCAATTGTGAGGTGAGCACACATAGCTGTGGTGCCCATTGTGTACCCCATGTTGACTAGCTTAAGGAGTGCAGCTAAGGAGTGTGTTTGACTTAGATCATTTCCACCATGCCTTGCAGCCCCCGCCCAGCCGCCACCCATGCCTCCACCTCTGGCACCAACTGGACCACCAGCAACAACTGCTCCACTCCCAAAACCTGAACCAAGGCCAATGAGTGAATGGACCCAACTATTAAATGAGGTAAATGTTGGGCCTCAATGTGATGATGCAAAGGGACATGGGGGATGTGTAGGCTCAGGCTAATTAAATATTTGCTGTGTTTGAATTTGTGCCACAAACGAATGTTTCCCTTTGTCCACACAGACACCGCCAATCCTGGAGGATATCCAGGAGACCCAGGTGCAGCAACTACAAAAGCCCAACACCCTGCAACCCCCCAGGAACAAACACCACCTCATGTCTCCAATCCCCTGGAGCATGGCCAGGAATCCACCTCATCCGATTCCACTGAGCGCCCAGGAGCCAGCCACACCATGACGCCCCCTTTCCATGGTACACAAGGTCCAAATTATGGAGGCAGAGTAGCCGGCAAACAGCACCACATTCCGGCAAAACACCAACTGGTATTACTAAATTGTCCACAGAACAACCTTACTGATCTATGAGGACCTGGCTGCAGGGATGACTGAGCAGCAATGCATGGACACTAAATTAGAGGCCATGATTGTCCAGTGGGAGCACCATAATAATCACACAGAGAGGGTGCTAGCCCTACTCAAGGCAAGTTTTTGGGCCAGGGGGGCCAACCATTTTGTTTTTGAAATACTGTGTGCAAGATGAACAGTGTGACCACTATTTTTGGGGCACAGTGTTGTAGTTCCCAAAATATTTTTTTTTATATCGCAGGCCATCCGCTACTGGGTTTTGTTCCACTTTCAGTAAACTTGCGACTAAGGCAGCAGAAAAATTAAAAAAGCATGTACGAAACTGTCTGGTGCAAAAATTAAATAGGGCCACATCACGGCTCATGGGGTAACATTTGACCTGTCATTTTAACTTAATTGGATACTTTTTTTTATTTATTTTACTTCTAGACTGCAAAAGACTGCGTCTTTTCTATACACAAAACCATGTGTACTTAAATCTGATAAATAAGATAAAGAAGCACAATGTATTGGATAGGAGGGCAAATTAGAGGTAAAAATGATGTGGACAACAGAAGTTAATCTACAGTGGGCAGCAAGAGTTCCTGGGAGAAAAATTTAGTAGATAGTAGGACTGTAATCTAGTTGTTGTTCCCAGGAGGGGAATTTTTTGAGAATATATAAGATGGGTGTTAGGACAGAGGAACTCCTCCCATAGCCCACCTTCTAAGCTTCAAAGTCAGGTTTCATTGGTCCTGACGTGGGCCACACTGAGCATTGTGCTTTAGATTTTCTGAGCTTTGACAAGGGTCAAAGCCTGATTTACGCTATCTGTCTTTATAGCAGATGTTTTTTTGCTTTTCTATATTTTACCAACCTGCCTCTTCCTGTTAGTCCCAACCAGTTCCAAAAGCAACTTCTCATAGTGATTCCCACCACCTCTACTCCAAACCAAACTACTCTTTGTACATTCACCATGTCTCCTGATGCTAATAGTATTGGTACAGTGTCATGATGATTCAGTCACATGCTATTCCAGATTACCCTCAACAAATCTGTTAACTCTCTTCCCTGCAGGGCCCATCTCACTGCAGAGTTGCTATCTTCACATGTCTCTAGCTAGAGGCCTGCCACATTGGTTTGGTCCTTTGGATTGCACCACATTCTGCTGCTGCCTCTGCTTCATGCATCCATATTGCCAATTCGCTGCACAAGCTGGAATGCAGTTGCTCAATTCTGCCATCTACCAGTAGCTAAAATGCAGTGCCTGTTTTGCTATCCATTTGGAGATTGCCGGTAAACTGCCCCATGCTTCCTGCTACATCACTGCCCAGGAAGTCACAGTTTGTCTACATCCACTGCTCCCACCTGACCTTGAGTCACATAGGGCAGTGGTTCTCTTTATGCCAAGTAACCACTAGCAACAAGCTGTTACAACCAAGTACCCCCAAGAAGGAGAACAATTACTAATCATAATAAGCAGGTCTTGGACCTTGTAACACTTTCTGAAGCAAGAAAGAATAATGTTTTACTATTAAAATAATATACAATACCTGTCAGACCTCAATTGTTGGTGCACCATGACCATTGCTGAGTATCCCCTGGGGTACGCGTACCACAGGTAGAGAAACAGTAACATAGGGTAACCAAATGGACAATAAGTCCAGGTGTTTCATATCTGCTAACATCTTCCCCTTCTCAGTATTCCACCATTGGCTGCCACCTGTCCCATCGGTTAAGTCCAGCCATCCAGGATCTTACAGTCACAGCTTCAGCCAACTAAGAAGACACCACCACTGATGGCTGCCTCATATCCCAAATTAAACTGCAGCACTCAGCCTGGCTTGATGCACATGCCACTCCACCTCTTCCAGCTACTGCTACAAATCATCATAGAGGATTATGCTGACAGTCACTTCAGGAGCCACCTGATTCTCCCCCGACATGCCTGTAGTACCCAACCTTCCCAAATCTACCACAGCTCAGCCCAGGGGACAACACCTGCAACAGCTAGGATCAGGGGGAGTCATCATCAGCACTCAAGTAATGGCGCTCACCTATCCAGCCTCTTCCAGACTTTATCACACTTTAGTTTAGGAGACATTTTTATAAGGAGAAGTTTTGGTAGGAAAAAGTAGAGGGAAAGATGTAGGGAAAGGCTTTTTGTATAGGAGCCTCCTGCCAAGATCATCACCTTTCATTCACCTTTCCCCCTTATGTTTAACCTTATACTAATAAATTACCCAATCTGAGAAGTCCTGGTCCCAGAGATCAAATAATTGTGAACAATCATACACCCAAACAAAAATTAAAGTGGCAAGCTGTAATGTTCACTGTAAATAACTCTGAATGGCGTTTTAGCTGCTTAGCTTTTGTATGGCCACAGGGTTTCACACATGAGCAACCATTAAGCACAAGCAACAGGCAAGAGGTCTCTCATAAATCTGAATATTTAATATGTTGGAATATTCCTATGCTTTTTCCCTTTTTTAATTTTAAGAGCTGTATAAATCATCACAGAGTGTGCATATTTTAGTGATGACACTTCATTAATCTTATTTTAGTGAAACTGATGCATCTAGCACATTGCACATGCACTATGATTAGCCTTACCAGTTTTAACTATCTTATTACTGAGGGTGATATTTTATATAGTCTAAAATATGATCTATATACTGCTACCAGAAATTATACGCATTTGTTTTTCCAAAGAAAAATAACCACTAAAAGTTGAGTCTTTACTACCCCTAGTTCTATGTTGCTTTCACAAAAGATCGAGTTTCATGCCTGTACATTGCACTCAGGGGAGGTTTATGGAAATTTCCAGCACTAAATTACAAGTTTGAAATTGAGGCTCTGCCAAACTAGTAAGATCCTTGCCACAGAAAGAATTTCCTATCACTACCATCTAGATTATAACTTTGAAAATGAGGTGCAAGTCATAGACTTTTATAGAATGCTTTGCAGAAATTTAAATATAAAGTGAACTAGTAATTCACTAAAATGTGGTGAGCTGTCTATACCAAAGAGCTCATCTCCATATGTGGATAGACTGACACCTCATGTGGAGATCTCTCCACACATAAGTGAATACCGTATGTCATGTCCTAATTAGTGGCAAATGTTTCTAAATCATTGATAGATATATCGCTTCTCGGCCTATTGGCTAAGATCAAGTGTAGTATCTGTTCTTACAGGGAAGCCCGTGAACGACACTGGCTGGAAAGGCGGCTGAGGGTTGTTCCCACCCTCTGGCACTCCTAGTACGGCTAGTGGTTTAGTAATGGGCCGAACTGTGTAGGACGGATCTACCAGGCTTGCAGTATCTGCACCCATCATGCAGATCCGTGAAAAGCTGTGTGGAAACACGGCCGGAGGTTTTTGGCAAGGGGACCTCCTGGCGCGCTTAGTACACACAGCTTAGTAATGGATCTGAGGGGCACTGGCGACCCCCAGTCATGTATGGGAGTAGATCTGCAGACATCTTGGCCATGGGTCGAGGTTGCGAAACTGAGCCGTCGTGTTCGTGTACCCCTGGGGTGGCGCCCAGGGTACCTTACTAGTCACCAAAGCTGGTCACTTTGGTTGCACTTCGTATGGTTTTGGCACGATACACTTAGCTTTGTTTTGCACGCCCTTTATGGCTGTGGCCTTCCGGCTTCGCCTGAAGAATTTTTTATGGCCGGAGGGCCCACCCTGTAATTGCACAGGCACTCACTCCCCCCCCCCCCCCTTTTTTTTGTGTAGAGCCTGATTCACTTTTTTTGGCACTGATTTTGCCACCTTAGTTCCCTTTTTTGTTGTGTTTGTTTTTTTGCACGTGTTTAGGTGTCAGCGGCTCCCTATGGGTCCCTGTCCCTAAAGACCTGGGGTCGGAAGTTATAGGCCTTTTGGACTCGCTTCCGGCCCCTGCCCAGTGCTCCCCCTGAGGCTCCTAGTGAGTAGAGGGCGGCGAACCCTGGGAAAACGGCTTCCAAAGCCTGGCCGAGTACTCGCATTTGAATCCGAGGAAAGGCAGGCTGCGGAGGTCGCTAGTACTGGGGCTAGCTACTATCGAAAGCAAGGGGCTGAAGCCGAAGATCCAAGTACCTGGACGGGCAACCGCCGGGGAAAGGTAGGCTGAGGGAGTTTACGCCTTAGTCCACGGGGAAAACTTCTGGACTGAGGGGTAGTACGACCCAATCCTGTCAGGGGGTTCGTCCTCCGGGGAAAGGGATGGGGCTCTTTCCTGCGGGAAGGAGTCAGTATGGGCGCCTTAGTGTGTTTTTTAGTGCACCCGTACTTTTTCACATGAAAGGCTTCACGTTTGACGGTGCTTTCGCACAAAGGACGGCTCGATAAAAGAAAAAAAAAAAAATTGATAGATATAACTCACCTGGAGAAATTCTCCAACTTAAAACCTAATGAAACTGCTCTTTGAAACATACACTACACTATGGGGTCGATTCAAAGAAACATGTAACAGCTTTGATTTTGGTGCCGATCATCCTATTTTTCCCGTACGCTCGTGCGTTCGTATGAACTTGCGAGTGATTCTATAAGCTAATACGTTTCTATCCTAAAATGTACGTCCGTTCGTATGGCAGTTCGGGAATCAGACCTATGTCAGCTTCCATCCTGAATTTTCCGTTTCATTTCTCAGGTTGCAACATTGGTTTTGCCCTTTTTCCTTTTTTGTCTGGACGTAAATCCTTCTGATCTTGCGGCTGCGCACTACAAACTTACCTCATTAAAGTGCATTCTAAATATTTGGTCTTTTATTTTTCTTTATTTCATTCATTTTGTAGTAACCAACCATTAATGAATGCATTTGCATAAGTAAATCTTACTTTGTTTAATTTTTAGTTAACTTGCATTTTTTACTTGTGGATTTAATTTTAATATTTTGGCTTCAAATGGTACAACTTTAAATTTTTGGTGTGGTTACCCACACCCTCTACATACAGATTTGCTCTCAAAAATTAAAAAACACCCAGCAACTTCTGCATGTTATGCGTCTAGAAACAGCCAAGATGGCGGGTCAGGTATTCTCGGGCAGCCTGCAAACAGAAAGGGCCTTGTGACTGTGTTGCTCTGCATTCTTTGATTTCTGACCTTTCCGTGCCCCCAGCTCTGCTGTGTCTGTGCAAAATACAGCAGTAACCCACATCCTGCACTTTATCCCGCTCTCCTCTCCTCAGTAAGTGTGATGCATCTGACCAAAGATGTGCTTAAATAATTAAACAAAGCAAGGGTAAACAACTACACCAATAAATTCAATCTAAAAATATTATTCTAGTACATCAATTTAAAAATAAATAACAAAGGACATAAGTTTCTTTAATTAACGCAAAGATATGGATGTTTTGCAAAATAAAGGTTTACATGCAAAGGACTAATTAAGGTCCACATTAAAATGCTTTTATAAGGCATACATGAAATGTATTGAATCAGGTATGCATTGCCATACAATTTATGGCCTCGGCCATGCTGATACATGCAGTTCATTGGAGCTCAAGACGCGCAGACTCCTCCACATAGCCAAAAAACATGTTCAAGAACAGCAATCCGACTGCTAAAAGGTGTCGGCAGTGGCTTTCTTTTAAAACGTATTTAGAGGTTGGAAAACTGCTCTCTGAATTACACGTAAACACATCCGATTATCCTAAGTTTTACGTTTTGATCCTAAGTTTTAGGTTTTGATCCGAAAATTTAGGAACGAACTTCCGATGATCGCAAGAGCATATACGAAATCGTACGTAGGCTTGTGCGAGTCGGAAATGGCCAAAAAAAAAAACAGGAAAAAATGACCCACCCAAACTTACGATTCTCGATCCGAAATCAATTAACTTTTGCTCTTTGAATCGAGGGGTATATACTAGGAGTAGATGGATATAATGAAGGGATAGATAGACATAATGGAGGTATAGATAGTTAAAGTAGCAACATGGCCCAATAATAAAAATCCATATAAATATGCTGGACAAGACAGGACAGGTTTGTTTTTTTATTTTGATGGACGGAAGAGGACATCTGGGGTGACAGGTTGTGTTACCCTTCATAGACTATACCTGTCACCCCTAGATTTTATTCCAACCAGGTAAAGAAAACCACACGCTTGGTGGGACTTTAATTCAGTTCGGGTGTTTAAGTGACCCCTCCTCTCATTAGCCAAGGTGTTTATATAGATTTTTAATATTACACAGATTTGTGATAGTGCTCCTTTAAGAGGGGTAGATAGAATGCAGGGATGGATATATAGATAAATAGAGTGGTAGATGGATAGAGTGGAAGAATAGATAGATAGAATGTGCAAGCTCTTGTCCAATCAGAGCCCTTTGCCTTTTGCAGAACGGCTGATTATTTTGGGGAGCACGCACACCAGCAGGGGTGCGGGGATGTGGCAGTTCATGCTCCTCATTGAATTCAATTAAAGCTCTTTGCCAAGTGATGTAATTAAGGTGTAGGAGCAACAATGATGGGCCCCCCTGACCTCCTGGGCCCTAGTGAGGTTGCACCCCTTGCAACCCCTATAGTTATGCTCCTGTTGAAACCAGAAACCAAATGTTGAAAACTTGAGTCTCTTTTTCTAGTGATTTGATCACTGCTTAAAAAGATTGCAATATATCATGGATAGTAAAGATCCGATTTTTTAATAATGTACTCTCAATTCTGATAATTCTTGGCTTCCTACAGTCAGCAGGCTTGTATGGTTAAAGTGGACCAAAACTCACCTGCAGAGCATCTCAATTTATGAAAACCTCGCTGGTCACCTAGTATACATCTCTGGCCATCCCACAGCACAAAAGTGGCCAGTGGTGACATCTCCTGCATATGACCAATCTGTCTAATCTAGTCCAGTCTTGGCCACACCTGCCGTAACCTAATGACAGCTATATAGAGAACTAGGATATGCAACGCCGATTGCGAGTAGGGACCACGCTCCCATTCAGCATTACTAAGAGGCCGATTCATTAATAGCGCCAGGTAGCGACAGATGAGCGCCAGTAGCGTGATTTTCACAGCGCCAGCTAGTATTCGCTGTGCTTGGCCGGGGTTTGCTTGTTGACAGCGACTCAGTCGGTGTGCGGTAATGTTGAATACGGGCTTAGGGGTCGTTGTTTCACAGGTTCAGCGTTGTATGGGTGCGCCTGACAGCGAATGGCCAGAGCGAACGGCTTGCTGCAGATTCATTAACAAATCACGCTACGAATTTTTTAGCGCTGTGAATTCCTTGTTTAAACCCCAGACCGCTGGCGGCGATGGATTTAAAATAGTTTTTAACCCCCAAACAACCATATTTTTTGATTGTAAAATTATACAAGTTTTTATAAACATTTTGTAATATGAATACATTAATATCAGACCTGTAATATCAATTCTGCACAAAATCATTTTTTTTTTTTTTTTTTACCTTAAAAAAAAATCCTAACATTGCAGAAGTGGTCACAGAATTTTTGACATTAAAAAAAAAAAAAAAAAAAAAAAAAAAAAAACCATTAATAGCAATTAATTATGATTATTTAAAGATTGCTCCATTGAAATGCATTGGACATCGCCAGGAAGCGACAGGTCATACCTGGCGCTGTGATGGGATTAGCAGCGGCGCTGTTCGTTGCAGTCGGCTACATGATGAATCCCGCGGTAGCTGTCGCTCTCGCCGGCGCTAGCCTCATTTAGCTTGATAAATGCGTCATTGTGGCCGACGCCGGGCGTACTTGAGTCGGTAGCCGCCGTTAGCTGGCGGGACCTGGCGCTCGTCAGACACTACCTGGCGCTATCGCTTGATGAATAAGGGCATAAGCCCGTCTGATTTATGCATGGCTTAGAAAGCTGATTGGAGGTGAGTTGTGCCTGCACCATCCGATAGTCGGTGAGGTAAGTTTAAAGGCCTTTGGTGGGGTTCCCCACACTGTGGCCTCCCAAATTGGGATGTCCCAGGGGTAAGAACCAAAGCCCAGTATAGTAAAAATGATGGATTTTGGTCCAGACATGTCCAAGACATTTTACAATAAGCAGCAATTGTGAGCAGTAGAGATGAGCGAACTTTTGAAAAATTCGTTTCGACTGATTCGCCGAATTTTCCGACAAAAATCGTTTCGACCCGAATAAATTCGCGACGAATCGCTATTAAAAACGGCTATTTCTGAGCCTCCTAGAGCCTCAATAGGGTTGTAAACCATTCTGCCTTGCTGTAACACGCACAGGATGCGTGCTGGGTTAGTTAAATAATACTTTGAAGAAATATCACATGCAGATCAGAGGCATCGCTAATAGAATCGCAGAGCGGCACAATTGAATTCAAGAGAGTTGAAGTGGCATCACTATGAGGGGCAGGAGCCCAAACATTGCTTTAAAGAGACACTGGAGTTGGCAGCAGCAGGAGCCCAAAAATTGGATGAATCACACCCTGGAGTTGGCAGCAGCAGCAGGAGCCCAAACATTACTTTAAAGAGACCCTGGGGTTGGCTTCAGGAGCCCAAAAATTGGATGAATCACACCCTGGAGTTGGCAGCAGCAGCAGGAGCCCAAATATTACTTTAAAGAGACCCTGGGGTTGGCTTCAGGAGCCCAAAAATTGGATGAATCACACCCTGGAGTTGGCAGCAGCAGGAGCCCAAATATTACTTTAAAGAGACCCTGGGGTTGGCCTCAGGAGCCCAAAAATTGGATGAATCACACCCTGGAGTTGCAAGCAGCAGCAGGAGCCCAAACATTACTTTAAACAGACCCTGGGGTTGGCTTCAGGAGCCCAAAAATTGGATGAATCACACCCTGGAGTTGGCAGAAGTTGGCAGCAGCAGCAGGAGCCCAAACATTACTTAAAAGAGACACTGGGGTTGGCTTCAGGAGCCCAAAAATTGGATGAATCACACCCTGGAGTTGGCAGCAGCAGCAGCAGGAGCCCAAATATTACTTTAAAGAGACCCTGGGGTTGGCCTCAGGAGCCCAAAAATTGGATGAATCACACCCTGGAGTTGGCAGAAGTTGGCAGCAGCAGCAGGAGCCCAAACATTACTTAAAAGAGACACTGGGGTTGGCTTCAGGAGCCCAAAAATTGGATGAATCACACCCTGGAGTTGGCAGCAGCAGCAGCAGGAGCCCAAATATTACTTTAAAGAGACCCTGGGGTTGGCCTCAGGAGCCCAAAAATTGGATGAATCACACCCTGGAGTTGGCAGCAGCAGCAGCAGCAGCAGGAGCCCAAATATTACTTTAAAGAGACCCTGGGGTTGGCCTCAGGAGCCCAAAAATTGGATGAATCACACTCTGGAGTTGGCAGCAGCAGCAGTAGGAGCCCAAATATTACTTTAAAGAGACACTGGGGTTGGCTTCAGGAGCCCAAAAATTGGATGAATCACACCCTGGAGTTGGCAGCAGCAGCAGCAGGAGCCCAAATATACACTGGAGTTGGCTTCAGGAGCCCAAAAATTGGATGAATCACACCCTGGAGTTGGCAGAAGTTGGCAGCAGCAGCAGCAGGAGCCCAAATATTACTTTAAAGAGACCCTGGGGTTGGCCTCAGGAGCCCAAAAATTGGATGAATCACACCCTGGAGTTGGCAGCAGCAGCAGGAGCCCAAATATACACTGGAGTTGGCTTCAGGAGCCCAAAAATTGGATGAATCACACCCTGGAGTTGGCAGCAGCAGCAGCAGGAGCCCAAATATTACTTTAAAGAGACACTGGGGTTGGCTTCAGGAGCCCAAAAATTGGATGAATCACACCCTGTAGTTGGCAGAAGTTGGCAGCAGCAGCAGCAGCAGCAGGAGCCCAAATATTACTTTAAAGAGACCCTGGGGTTGGCCTCAGGAGCCCAAAAATTGGATGAATCACACCCTGGAGTTGGCAGCAGCAGCAGCAGGAGCCCAAATATACACTGGAGTTGGCTTCAGGAGCCCAAAAATTGGATGAATCACACCCTGGAGTTGGCAGCAGCAGCAGTAGGAGCCCAAATATTACTTTAAAGAGACCCTGTGGTTGGCCTCAGGAGCCCAAAAATTGGATGAATCACAACCTGGAGTTGGCAGCAGCAGCAGCAGGAGCCCAAATATACACTGGAGTTGGCTTCAGGAGCCCAAAAATTGGATGAATCACACCCTGGAGTTGGCAGCAGCAGCAGTAGGAGCCCAAATATTACTTTAAAGAGACACTGGGGTTGGCTTCAGGAGCCCAACAATTGGATGAATCACACCCTGGAGTTGGCAGCAGCAGCAGCAGGAGCCCAAATATACACTGGAGTTGGCTTCAGGAGCCCAAAAATTGGATGAATCACACCCTGGAGTTGGCAGAAGTTGGCAGCAGCAGCAGCAGGAGCCCAAATATTACTTTAAAGAGACCCTGGGGTTGGCCTCAGGAGCCCAAAAATTGGATGAATCACACCTTGGAGTTGGCAGCAGCAGCAGCAGGAGCCCAAATATACACTGGAGTTGGCTTCAGGAGCCCAAAAATTGGATGAATCACACCCTGGAGTTGGCAGAAGTTGGCAGCAGCAGCAGCAGGAGCCCAAATATTACTTTAAAGAGACCCTGGGGTTGGCTTCAGGAGCCCAACAATTGGATGAATCACACCCTGGAGTTGGCAGCAGCAGCAGCAGGAGCCCAAATATACACTGGAGTTGGCTTCAGGAGCCCAAAAATTGGATGAATCACACCCTGGAGTTGGCAGCAGCAGCAGCAGGAGCCCAAATATACACTGGAGTTGGCTTCAGGAGCCCAAAAATTGGATGAATCACACCCTGGAGTTGGCAGGAGTTGACAGCAGCAGCAGCAGGAGCCCAAAAAATGGCCTAAAGACATAAATATGTTTTGCACCATTTGGAAAGTGTAAAACGTGGCACCATGCTGAATCTAGTCGCATGCATCAGGCATTGGTGGGTGGAAATCCTGGCTGATCCATCCCTGATTCATTTTGACAAAGGTGAGTCTCTCCACATTTTTAGTTGACAGACAAGTTCTCCTCGCCGTAACTATGGCCCCCGCCGCACTAAACACCCGCTCAGATGGCACGCTACTTGCCGGGCAGGACAGCTTTTCCAGGGCAAACTCTGCTAGTTGCGGCCACAAATCAAGTTTGGCTGCCCAGAAGTCCAGCGGATCCTCAAGGTGTGTTGGCATGGTCATGTCAAAGTATGACATGACCTGCTGGTTGAGGTCCTGCTCCAGGTCTTCCTGCTGCTCATGAGTAGCCTCACTATGCGGGTGTAGAAAGCTACTCATTAGCGACTGAAGACTGAGGCTGCTGCTGCTGATGGAGCTGCTGCTGCTGCTCCTGCCAACCCCCCCAGCGGCCATGGCAGTGGAAGGTGAGCGCAGAGGTCCCCTCGAGTCAGACCTGCGAGAGTATGGACCATGGCGCAGATAGGCATCAGCCAACTGCCTACGTAGAATGTCTTTGTAGTAGTTGAGTTTGTCCTCCCTCTCGGTGGGTTTAAAAAATGCCCCCATTTTGTGCCGGAAGCGAGGGTCCAATAAGGTGGACAGCCAGAAGTCATCCCGCCGACAGATGGAAACAATTCTGGGGTCACTACGCAAGCACGTGAGCATGCTTCGTGCCATTTGCGCAAGTGACTCGGATGGACTACCTGTCTCCATCTCCACTGCATACTGCCACGGTGTGCCCGGGTCCTCTGTCTCGCCTTCCTCAAAAACCTCCAGCTCCTCTGGCTGCTCCTGCTCCTCCTCTCCTGTCCGCTGACTAGATAAACCAGCCATTTCGCCAAGCCTAAACTGTGTTTCGCTGGGCAACTCCTCCTCCTCCTCCTCTTCCTCCTCCTCCTCCAGTTCAGCTCCAACGGGGTTCATGTGGCCGTAAGATGTAAACGCCATGTCTCCAGTGCCCTGACCAGCCATGGTTTCCAACATGTGCTGTAGTACATGAAGCAGTGGAATCACGTCATTCATCCCGTAATCCTGCCGACTGACAAATAAAGTGGCATCCTCAAAGGGCCTGAGCAAATGGCAGGTGTCACGTATGAGCTGCCACTGGTTGACATTGAAGTTACACAGGGGAGTCCCCCTATCTGCTTGGATCATCAGGAAATCCGTGATGGCTTTTCTCTGTTCATATAATCGGTCCAACATGTGAAGGGTGGAATTCCAACGGGTGGAAACATCGCAAATCAGACTATGTTGGGGGATACCATTCTGACGCTGTAGCTCAAGAAGGGTGTGTTTGGCGGTGTAGGAGTGGCTGAAGTGCATGCAAAGTTTCCTTGAAGTTGTTAGGATGTCTTGCAGATGGGGGGAACACTTCAGAAACCGCTTGACAACCAGATTGAAGACGTGAGCCATGCAGGGGGCATGGGTCAGGCTTCCTTGGCGCAGCGCAGACAAAATGTTCTTCCCATTGTCGGTAACCATGATTCCCATTTTAAGTTTTCTCGGAATAAGCCATGTTTGGATTTCCTGATGAATACATTTAAGCAGTTCCTCCCCTGTGTGACTCCGTTCGCCAAGACAAACCATGTGAAGCACTGCGTGACACCTCCGTGCCCTGCACACATGGTAGACTGGAGGGGCACTGAGACTTGAGCCTACAGTGGAGGGTGAGGAGATGGCGGAGGATGAGGAGGCCGAGTCGCACGGTGTCACAGGTCCAATGGGCAGAGAGCGCGGAGGCCGAAGCGGCGTGACCTGTCCAAGTTGCTGCTGCAAAGGGACCACATTCACCCAGTGGGCCGTAAACGACATGTACTGCCCCTGACCGTAGTTACAGCTCCAGATGTCGGCGCTGCCATGTATTTTGCTACACACCGACAGGCTCAAGGACTGGCCCACCTTCTGTTCAACAAAAGTGTGCAGCGCTGGTACTGCCTTCTTGGCAAAGAAATGACGGCTTGGGACTCTCCACCTCGGCTCGGCACAAGCCATCAGTTCTCTGAAAGGTGCAGATTCCACCACCTGAAAAGGGAGCGACTGCAGCACCAGCAACTTGGACAGGAGCACATTCAGCTTCTGCGCCGTAGGATGAGTGGGCGCATACTGCTGTCTCTTGGACATGGCTTCGCTGATGGATTGCTGGCGGGATGCATGACTTGGAGGAGGAGGAGCAGGAGCGACAGAGGATGGGTATGACGCACAGCTGCCTTCGGCTGAGGTGCTGGAGCCTTGGCTGGCAGAAATTGGGAGCTCACTTGGTGAGGAAGCAGACTGGACCACCCCTTGGGAGCCTCGGTTCTCCCAGGTCGTTTTATGGTGACGCATCATATGTTGACGCAGGGCCGTGGTGCCAACATTTGGACCCTGGCCACGCTTCACCTTTTGCCTACATATCTTGCATGTGGCCATGTTACCCTCCTGCGGATGCCTCAGGAAAAACTGCCACACTGCCGAGTAGCTACTTTTCCCACCCCCTGGCCTCACTGATTCACTGCTGCTGTTGCCAACTCCAGGAACCCCTGCTCCACTACCTCCCGATAAGGTAGACTGCCGCACAGCAGGTGCTCTACCCCGGCCCCGGCCCCGGCCGGCTCCAGCCTTTGGAATTGTGCCCCCATGCTGACTGCTACCACCTTGCTGCCTCAGCTGCTGACTCCGGGGCAACCTGCGCCCCTCTTCTCCTGATGATGACGATGAAGCCCCTTCATCACCCGGCTCCCAAGTGCGATCGGCTTCATCGTCATCATCATCATCACCGAATTGTGGCTGTACGCCACTGATGTTCGTGGATTCGTCAACAGTGTCTGGCGCAGGAGCTGGAACGCTCGCAGCACCCACGACACTGTCCACATCACTATTTGTCTGCCTAGCTAGAGAAGCCACCTCCATTTCTTGGCTGGGCAGTAGCTGCTGACTGTCCTCTATCTGATGGTCCTCCTCACTAAAGAGTGGAGCTGAACCCAAAGCATAGGATACGTCGCTGGGGGAGGGAACGGCATAGGACAGAGGCAATGGGAGGACAGGGACTGCTCTCGGGGCATGCCAACTCAGGGTTGTGTCAGAGGAACCTACCGACCCTAGACTGGGGGTCTCAGACGTAAGTTGTGATGATGTTGTTGATGAGCGCGTCAACCAATCTACCACGGCAGATGCGTTACTGGTGGAGACCCGACCGCTAGCAGATACTGGCAGATTAGGTCTCTCAGCGTGACTCCTGCTGCTACTGGCCCCCAGTCTGATGCGAGCTCTGCCTGCGGAATCTTGGCCTCTGCCACTCCTCTTTTCACTTCCAGGCACTTGTCTGCCCGACATAGTCTAACTGGCGTGGTAGTAGGTGATATTTTAAGATCCCCCAGGCAGCGGTGGGTCTATATGAAACAGAATATAATGCACACCAAAAGTGAGCAGTAACACTCAGCCTCCAACAGGCCTGCTTAGTGTAAATAAGAGAGCTGCTTAGTGTAAATAAAGAAGGGTATGCTATGTTACAGAATGGGATGCCTCAACAGAAGTGCACCTGGCAGGCAGCAGTAAGCCTATGCCCAGCAAAAGTGTCTTTATCATTGCTAATTTCAATTATAATAAGTGCAAATGGTTATATGGTCTTAAACAGAGGCTGCTGTAGTCACAGAATGGGATGCCCCAAAAAAAGATCCAGTAGTGCTATGCCCAGCAAAAGTGTCTTTATCAGGGCTAATTTCAATTATAATAAGTGCAAATGGCTATATGGTCTTAAACAGAGGCTGCTGTAGTCACAGAATGGGATGCCCTAAAAACCAGCAGTAAGTACACCTGGCAGGGACAAGTAGTGCTATGCCCAGCAAAAGTGTCTTTATCAGGCCTAATTTCAAATATAATAAGAGCAAATGGTTATATGGTCTTAAACAGAGGCTGCTGTAGTCACAGAATGGGATGCCCTAAAAACCAGCAGTAAGTACACCTGGCAGGGACAAGTAGTGCTATGCCCAGCAAAAGTGTCTTTATCAGGCCTAATTTCAAATATAATAAGAGCAAATGGTTATATGGTCTTAAACAGAGGCTGCTGTAGTCACAGAATGGGATGCCCTAAAAACCAGCAGTAAGTACACCTGGCAGGGACAAGTAGTGCTATGCCCAGCAAAAGTGTCTTTATCAGGCCTAATTTCAAATATAATAAGAGCAAATGGTTATATGGTCTTAAACAGAGGCTGCTGTAGTCACAGAATGGGATGCCCTGGCAGGGTCCAGAAGTACTATGCCCAGCAAAAGTGTCTTTATCAGGCTAATTTCAAATATAATAAGAGCAAATGGTTATATGGTCTTAAACAGAGGCTGCTGTAGTCACAGAATGGGATGCCCTGGCAGGGTCCAGAAGTACTATGCCCAGCAAAAGTGTCTTTATCAGGGCTAATTTCAATTATAATAAGTGCAAATGGTTATATGGTCTTAAACAGAAGCTGCTGTAGTCACAGAATGGGATGCCCCAAAAAAAGATCCAGTAGTGCTATGCCCAGCAAAAGTGTCTTTATCAGGGCTAATTTCAATTATAATAAGTGCAAATGGTTATATGGTCTTAAACAGAGGCTGCTGTAGTCACAGAATGGGATGCCCTAAAAACCAGCAGTAAGTACACCTGGCAGGGACAAGTAGTGCTATGCCCAGCAAAAGTGTCTTTATCAGGCCTAATTTCAAATATAATAAGAGCAAATGGTTATATGGTCTTAAACAGAGGCTGCTGTAGTCACAGAATGGGATGCCCTAAAAACCAGCAGTAAGTACACCTGGCAGGGACAAGTAGTGCTATGCCCAGCAAAAGTGTCTTTATCAGGCCTAATTTCAAATATAATAAGAGCAAATGGTTATATGGTCTTAAACAGAGGCTGCTGTAGTCACAGAATGGGATGCCCTAAAAACCAGCAGTAAGTACACCTGGCAGGGACAAGTAGTGCTATGCCCAGCAAAAGTGTCTTTATCAGGCCTAATTTCAAATATAATAAGAGCAAATGGTTATATGGTCTTAAACAGAGGCTGCTGTAGTCACAGAATGGGATGCCCTGGCAGGGTCCAGAAGTACTATGCCCAGCAAAAGTGTCTTTATCAGGCTAATTTCAAATATAATAAGAGCAAATGGTTATATGGTCTTAAACAGAGGCTGCTGTAGTCACAGAATGGGATGCCCTGGCAGGGTCCAGAAGTACTATGCCGAGCAAAAGTGTCTTTATCAGGCTAATTTCAAATATAATAAGAGCAAATGGTTATATGGTCTTAAACAGAGGCTGCTGTAGTCACAGAATGGGATGCCCTGGCAGGGTCCAGAAGTACTATGCCCAGCAAAAGTGTCTTTATCAGGCTAATTTCAAATATAATAAGAGCAAATGGTTATATGGTCTTAAACAGAGGCTGCTGTAGTCACAGAATGGGATGCCCTGGCAGGGTCCAGAAGTACTATGCCGAGCAAAAGTGTCTTTAACAGGCTAATTTCAAATATAATAAGAGCAAATGGTTATATGGTCTTAAACAGAGGCTGCTGTTGTCACAGAATGGGATGCCCTAAAAACCAGCAGTAAGTACACCTGGCAGGGACAAGTAGTGCTATGCCCAGCAAAAGTGTCTTTATCAGGCCTAATTTCAAATATAATAAGAGCAAATGGTTATATGGTCTTAAACAGAGACTGCTGTAGTCACAGAATGGGATGCCCTAAAAACCAGCAGTAAGTACACCTGGCAGGGACAAATAGTGCTATGCCCAGCAAAAGTGTCTTTATCAGGCCTAATTTCAAATATAATAAGATCAAATGGTTATATGGTCTTAAACAGAGGCTGCTGTAGTCACAGAATGGGATGCCCTGGCAGGGTCCAGAAGTACTATGCCCAGCAAAAGTGTCTTTATCAGGCTAATTTCAAATATAATAAGAGCAAATGGTTATATGGTCTTAAACAGAGGCTGCTGTAGTCACAGAATGGGATGCCCTGGCAGGGTCCAGAAGTACCATGCCGAGCAAAAGTGTCTTTATCAGGCTAATTTCAAATATAATAAGAGCAAATGGTTATATGGTCTTAAACAGAGGCTGCTGTAGTCACAGAATGGGATGCCCTGGCAGGGTCCAGAAGTACTATGCCCAGCAAAAGTGTCTTTATCAGGCTAATTTCAAATATAATAAGAGCAAATGGTTATATGGTCTTAAACAGAGGCTGCTGTAGTCACAGAATGGGATGCCCTGGCAGGGTCCAGAAGTACTATGCCGAGCAAAAGTGTCTTTATCAGGCTAATTTCAAATATAATAAGAGCAAATGGTTATATGGTCTTAAACAGAGGCTGCTGTAGTCACAGAATGGGATGCCCTGGCAGGGTCCAGAAGTACTATGCCCAGCAAAAGTGTCTTTATCAGGCTAATTTCAAATATAATAAGAGCAAATGGTTATATGGTCTTAAACAGAGGCTGCTGTAGTCACAGAATGGGATGCCCTGGCAGGGTCCAGAAGTACTATGCCGAGCAAAAGTGTCTTTATCAGGCTAATTTCAAATATAATAAGAGCAAATGGTTATATGGTCTTAAACAGAGGCTGCTGTAGTCACAGAATGGGATGCCCTGGCAGGGTCCAGAAGTACTATGCCCAGCAAAAGTGTCTTTATCAGGCTAATTTCAAATATAATAAGAGCAAATGGTTATATGGTCTTAAACAGAGGCTGCTGTAGTCACAGAATGGGATGCCCTGGCAGGGTCCAGAAGTACTATGCCGAGCAAAAGTGTCTTTATCAGGCTAATTTCAAATATAATAAGAGCAAATGGTTATATGGTCTTAAACAGAGGCTGCTGTAGTCACAGAATGGGATGCCCTGGCAGGGTCCAGAAGTACTATGCCGAGCAAAAGTGTCTTTATCAGGCTAATTTCAAATATAATAAGAGCAAATGGTTATATGGTCTTAAACAGAGGCTGCTGTAGTCACAGAATGGGATGCCCTGGCAGGGTCCAGAAGTACTATGCCCAGCAAAAGTGTCTTTATCAGGCTAATTTCAAATATAATAAGAGCAAATGGTTATATGGTCTTAAACAGAGGCTGCTGTAGTCACAGAATGGGATGCCCTGGCAGGGTCCAGAAGTACTATGCCGAGCAAAAGTGTCTTTATCAGGCTAATTTCAAATATAATAAGAGCAAATGGTTATATGGTCTTAAACAGAGGCTGCTGTAGTCACAGAATGGGATGCCCTGGCAGGGTCCAGAAGTACTATGCCCAGCAAAAGTGTCTTTATCAGGCTAATTTCAAATATAATAAGAGCAAATGGTTATATGGTCTTAAACAGAGGCTGCTGTAGTCACAGAATGGGATGCCCTGGCAGGGTCCAGAAGTACTATGCCGAGCAAAAGTGTCTTTATCAGGCTAATTTCAAATATAATAAGAGCAAATGGTTATATGGTCTTAAACAGAGGCTGCTGTAGTCACAGAATGGGATGCCCTGGCAGGGTCCAGAAGTACTATGCCGAGCAAAAGTGTCTTTATCAGGCTAATTTCAAATATAATAAGAGCAAATGGTTATATGGTCTTAAACAGAGGCTGCTGTAGTCACAGAATGGGATGCCCTGGCAGGGTCCAGAAGTACTATGCCCAGCAAAAGTGTCTTTATCAGGCTAATTTCAAATATAATAAGAGCAAATGGTTATATGGTCTTAAACAGAGGCTGCTGTAGTCACAGAATGGGATGCCCTGGCAGGGTCCAGAAGTACTATGCCGAGCAAAAGTGTCTTTATCAGGCTAATTTCAAATATAATAAGAGCAAATGGTTATATGGTCTTAAACAGAGGCTGCTGTAGTCACAGAATGGGATGCCCTGGCAGGGTCCAGAAGTACTATGCCGAGCAAAAGTGTCTTTATCAGGCTAATTTCAAATATAATAAGAGCAAATGGTTATATGGTCTTAAACAGAGGCTGCTGTAGTCACAGAATGGGATGCCCTGGCAGGGTCCAGAAGTACTATGCCCAGCAAAAGTGTCTTTATCAGGCTAATTTCAAATATAATAAGAGCAAATGGTTATATGGTCTTAAACAGAGGCTGCTGTAGTCACAGAATGGGATGCCCTGGCAGGGTCCAGAAGTACTATGCCGAGCAAAAGTGTCTTTATCAGGCTAATTTCAAATATAATAAGAGCAAATGGTTATATGGTCTTAAACAGAGGCTGCTGTAGTCACAGAATGGGATGCCCTGGCAGGGTCCAGAAGTACTATGCCGAGCAAAAGTGTCTTTATCAGGCTAATTTCAAATATAATAAGAGCAAATGGTTATATGGTCTTAAACAGAGGCTGCTGTAGTCACAGAATGGGATGCCCTGGCAGGGTCCAGAAGTACTATGCCCAGCAAAAGTGTCTTTATCAGGCTAATTTCAAATATAATAAGAGCAAATGGTTATATGGTCTTAAACAGAGGCTGCTGTAGTCACAGAATGGGATGCCCTGGCAGGGTCCAGAAGTACTATGCCCAGCAAAAGTGTCTTTATCAGGCTAATTTCAAATATAATAAGAGCAAATGGTTATATGGTCTTAAACAGAGGCTGCTGTAGTCACAGAATGGGATGCCCTGGCAGGGTCCAGAAGTACTATGCCGAGCAAAAGTGTCTTTATCAGGCTAATTTCAAATATAATAAGAGCAAATGGTTATATGGTCTTAAACAGAGGCTGCTGTAGTCACAGAATGGGATGCCCTGGCAGGGTCCAGAAGTACTATGCCCAGCAAAAGTGTCTTTATCAGGCTAATTTCAAATATAATAAGAGCAAATGGTTATATGGTCTTAAACAGAGGCTGCTGTAGTCACAGAATGGGATGCCCTGGCAGGGTCCAGAAGTACTATGCCCAGCAAAAGTGTCTTTATCAGGCTAATTTCAAATATAATAAGAGCAAATGGTTATATGGTCTTAAACAGAGGCTGCTGTAGTCACAGAATGGGATGCCCTGGCAGGGTCCAGAAGTACTATGCCCAGCAAAAGTGTCTTTATCAGGCTAATTTCAAATATAATAAGAGCAAATGGTTATATGGTCTTAAACAGAGGCTGCTGTAGTCACAGAATGGGATGCCCTGGCAGGGTCCAGAAGTACTATGCCCAGCAAAAGTGTCTTTATCAGGCTAATTTCAAATATAATAAGAGCAAATGGTTATATGGTCTTAAACAGAGGCTGCTGTAGTCACAGAATGGGATGCCCTGGCAGGGTCCAGAAGTACTATGCCCAGCAAAAGTGTCTTTATCAGGCTAATTTCAAATATAATAAGAGCAAATGGTTATATGGTCTTAAACAGAGGCTGCTGTAGTCACAGAATGGGATGCCCTGGCAGGGTCCAGAAGTACTATGCCGAGCAAAAGTGTCTTTATCAGGCTAATTTCAAATATAATAAGAGCAAATGGTTATATGGTCTTAAACAGAGGCTGCTGTAGTCACAGAATGGGATGCCCTGGCAGGGTCCAGAAGTACTATGCCCAGCAAAAGTGTCTTTATCAGGCTAATTTCAAATATAATAAGAGCAAATGGTTATATGGTCTTAAACAGAGGCTGCTGTAGTCACAGAATGGGATGCCCTGGCAGGGTCCAGAAGTACCATGCCGAGCAAAAGTGTCTTTATCAGGCTAATTTCAAATATAATAAGAGCAAATGGTTATATGGTCTTAAACAGAGGCTGCTGTAGTCACAGAATGGGATGCCCTGGCAGGGTCCAGAAGTACTATGCCCAGCAAAAGTGTCCTTATCAGGCTAATTTCAAATATAATAAGAGCAAATGGTTATATGGTCTTAAACAGAGGCTGCTGTAGTCACAGAATGGGATGCCCTGGCAGGGTCCAGAAGTACTATGCCGAGCAAAAGTGTCTTTATCAGGCTAATTTCAAATATAATAAGAGCAAATGGTTATATGGTCTTAAACAGAGGCTGCTGTAGTCACAGAATGGGATGCCCTGGCAGGGTCCAGAAGTACTATGCCCAGCAAAAGTGTCTTTATCAGGCTAATTTCAAATATAATAAGAGCAAATGGTTATATGGTCTTAAACAGAGGCTGCTGTAGTCACAGAATGGGATGCCCTGGCAGGGTCCAGAAGTACTATGCCCAGCAAAAGTGTCTTTATCAGGCTAATTTCAAATATAATAAGAGCAAATGGTTATATGGTCTTAAACAGAGGCTGCTGTAGTCACAGAATGGGATGCCCTGGCAGGGTCCAGAAGTACTATGCCCAGCAAAAGTGTCTTTATCAGGCTAATTTCAAATATAATAAGAGCAAATGGTTATATGGTCTTAAACAGAGGCTGCTGTAGTCACAGAATGGGATGCCCTGGCAGGGTCCAGAAGTACTATGCCCAGCAAAAGTGTCTTTATCAGGCTAATTTCAAATATAATAAGAGCAAATGGTTATATGGTCTTAAACAGAGGCTGCTGTAGTCACAGAATGGGATGCCCTGGCAGGGTCCAGAAGTACTATGCCCAGCAAAAGTGTCTTTATCAGGCTAATTTCAAATATAATAAGAGCAAATGGTTATATGGTCTTAAACAGAGGCTGCTGTAGTCACAGAATGGGATGCCCTGGCAGGGTCCAGAAGTACTATGCCCAGCAAAAGTGTCTTTATCAGGCTAATTTCAAATATAATAAGAGCAAATGGTTATATGGTCTTAAACAGAGGCTGCTGTAGTCACAGAATGGGATGCCTCACAGCAGACTTAAGATCAGTTCAGTATATATGCACAGTTAGTTAGTATAAGCAGCCTGAAAACGCTAACAAAGCCTGTCAGGCTGGATGAAAAAAAAAAAAAAAAACTCCCTGTGACAGGCTGACAGCCTCCGATTTTTCTACCTTTCCCTGTTTTTTCGCTGACTTTCTGTCTGTCTCCTGTCTGTCTCCTGCCTGTCTCCTGCCTGTCTCCTGTCTGTCCCTGTCTGTCCCTGCCTGTCTAACTGTCTCTCCCTCAGCTACACAACGTTCTGTCTCTCACGAATGCAATAGAGAAATGAGGCAGGAAAGCAAGATGGCCGGCCTTAAATAGCGCTGTGACGTCACCGGGCTTGCTGGCTGCTGATAGGCTGCATGTGACTGTCCCAGCTTGCACTGGCGCGGGGTTGATGTCTGGACATGTCCCGTCCGCCATCTTAGAATGCCTGTAATGTAAATGAATGGATGTTAAAGGAAAACTTCGAGCGATCGAATCGCGGGGAAATTCGGATTCGATCCGAATCGAATTTTTCCTGAAATTCGGATCGAATCCGGGTTCGTCCGGATCGATTCGCTCATCCCTAGTGAGCAGCATGAGACCTAAAACAAGAGCAACCACTGGTCTCCCATATTTTGGGGACATCACGATTTAGGATGCACCAGTGTGTGAAACTGCCAGTGATTGATGCAAAACTCATCTATACTGCCATCCCACAGCTCATGTGCCCCCCTGCTCACCTGCTCACCCATCTCTGTGCTCACCCATGTCAGACTTTTCTGAATGGCCTGCGCGGGTACACTGAGGAGCAGGGTGGGGGGGGGGGGAGGATATTCCCAGGTTTTGATCCTCTGTAAGTTTGTCTTTTTGACTCTACAACCCTTGCTTTGAGTCAATAACCCCAGCATCCATTTTGCCATTTTTTGATGGCTGATCCTTTCACCTGAAGAATTTTAGGATTGCAGGCACTGAGAATAAAGAAAGTCACCACATCTTGTTTTGCACAAGCCAAAGTTAATTTTCTTTATCTACCTAAAATCCTGATTTTCTTTTTTTTGTTATTGAGAGTTCTTCTCATGGTTACTCCTCCCTCTAAGGATCTAAAAATTTGATGTTTTGCAGTAATGTGTTGTGCCGTGTTAGCCAATAGTAACAGAGTGGAGAAACAAAAGATACCTTTTGTAGGCTAACTTAAAGCCATATTTAAGAAATGATAGCGCCACCAGCAAGTTATATTTATGGAAAAAAATATCTAGCACCTCTCCTAGCACCATGTAGCTCTCCATGTATCAAGAGCACCAGGTTCTTTGTTTGGGCTGGCGCCGTGCACCGGGAAGACAGCTCCACATCACATTAGGTGCTCAGAGGCTCCCATAGACTTCAATTAGCCATTCTAGTTTTGTTATTATAAGTGACTTCTGGTTGGCGTTTTTCATTTTAGTGACACGGTCCTGTTCAGAATTTTTTCTCTTCACTTATTGTACTTAGGTTACCTGCTGCTAACTTGTGTCTTCATACCTGCCAATCATGTGTTATGTCATTTGTGTGATCCCGATGTCATTCCATGTGTTTTCACTTGATCACTGTGCTGCCATCCCCAGTTAAAGACATCTTCTGTATTGCATATGGCACTGTATGCCTGAGTATCATGGTTTCACAGCGCCCGTGCTGGCACTGCTCTTTTACATGCGCTACCGACGCTACCTATCGCTAGCTCCATTGGAAAAAAGCTTACAGGGGCACAGAGCCTTCAGTGCCGAACACTAGCAGTACCGTCTGCCTGTGGACGGTGTTGAGGCAGAGGCGCTAATAGCGCTTCTCAGCAGTGGCACTATGAGGCACTAGTGATAAATTGGGCTCCCAATATATTTTTAGGTGATCCTTCAAGGATACTTATTCCTCTTCATTAGACATGATGTTACATATAAAGAGCAGAAAAAGCACAGACTTTATACATACAGAACTTGTAGACATCAATAGATGTTAAAACCACACCTTACAAAATGCGGCCATTTAAGGAGATAAACGGTTCAAGGGCTACCTTATGCTGACCCTTATACCTGGACACAGATAGATAGATAGATAGATAGATAGATAGATAGATAGATAGAGGCCGATTCATTAATAGCGCCAGGTAGCGACAGATGAGCGACAGTAGCGTTATTTTCACAGCGCCCGCTAGTATTCGCTGTGCTTGGCCGTTGTTCGGCTGTTGACAGCGACTCAGTCGGTGTGCGGTAATGTTGAATACAGGGTTAGGAGTCGCTGTTTGACAGGTTCTGCGCTGTATGGGAGCGCATGACAGCGAATGGCCATAGCGAACAGCTCCCAGCATATTCATTAACAAATCACGCTCAAAAAATTCTCGCGCTGTGAAATGCTTGTTTAAACCCCTGTGCGCTGGCGGCGATGGGTTAAAAGTAGTTTTTTAACCCCCAAACAACCATATTTTTGGAAAAAAAAAACATGTTTTTACAAACATTTTGTAATATGAATACATTAATATCAGACCTGTAATATCAATTCTGCACAAATTTTTTTTTTTTACCTTAAAAAAATATCTAACATTGCAGAAGTGGTCACAGAATTTTTGACATTTAAAAAAAAAAAAAAAAAAATTAATAGCAATTAATTATGAATATTTAAAGATTGTTCCATTGAAATGCATTGGAGAGCGCCAGGTAGCGAGAGGTCATACCTGTCGCTGTTCAAGGTCGCTCGCTGGCGCTGTGGGGTGAGGCTGGAATAATGATGAATGATTCGCTATCTGGCGCTCTGTCAGTCGCTAAGCAGGATCGGCTTGATAAATGTGTGATTGCGGAGGGGAGCCGGCGTTCTCGTGGCGGTGAGCGTCATTACCGTTCGCTCACCATTCGCTACCTGGCGCTATCCCTTGTTAAATAAGGGCCTTAGATAGATAGATAGATAGATAGATAGATAGATAGATAGATAGATAGATAAGCTAATGTTGTACCATCAATAGTCAAGATTAGGGATGAGCGAATCGATCCGGACGAACCCGGATTCGATCCGAATTTCAGGAAAAATTCGATTCGGATCGAATCCGAATTTCCCCGCGATTCGATCGCTCGAAGTTTTCCTTTAACATCCATTCATTTACATTACAGGCATTCTAAGATGGCGGACGGGACATGTCCAGACATGTAAGCTGGGGCAGTGTATGCTGGGACAGTCACATGCAGCCTATCAGCAGCCAGCAAGCCCGGTGACGTCACAGCGGTATTTAAGGCCGGCCATCTTGCTTTCCTGCCTCATTTCTCTATTGCATTCGTGAGAGACAGAACGCTGTGTAGCTGAGGGAGAGACAGTTAGACAGTTAGACAGGCAGGGACAGACAGGGACAGGCTGGAGACAGGCAGGAGACAGACAGGAGACAGACAGAAAGTCAGCGGAAAACAGGGAAAGGAATGGAAAATCGGAGGCTGTCAGTTTTTTTTTTTTTTTTCATCCAGCCTGACAGGCTTTGTTAGCGTTTTCAGGCTGCTTATACTAACTAACTGTGCATATATACTGAACTGATCTTAAGTCTGCTGTGAGGCATCCCATTCTGTGACTAAAGCAGCCTCTGTTTAAGACCATATAAGCATTTGTTCTTATTATATTTGAAATTAGCCTGATAAAGACACTTTTGCTGGGCATAGTACTACTTGTCCCTGCCAGGGCATCCCATTCTGTGACTAAAGCAGCCTCTGTTTAAGACCATATAAGCATTTGTTCTTATTATATTTGAAATTAGCCTGATAAAGACACTTTTGCTGGGCATAGCACTACTTGTCCCTGCCAGGGCATCCCATTCTGTGACTAAAGCAGCCTCTGTTTAAGACCATATAAGCATTTGCTCTTATCATATTTGAAATTAGCCTGATAAAGACACTTTTGCTGGGCATAGTACTACTGGATCTTTTTTGGGGGCATCCCATTCTGTGACTAAAGCAGCCTCTGTTTAAGACCATATAAGCATTTGTTCTTATTATATTTGAAATTAGCCTGATAAAGACACTTTTGCTGGGCATAGCACTACTTGTCCCTGCCAGGGCATCCCATTCTGTGACTAAAGCAGCCTCTGTTTAAGACCATATAAGCATTTGCTCTTATCATATTTGAAATTAGCCTGATAAAGACACTTTTGCTGGGCATAGTACTACTGGATCTTTTTTGGGGGCATCCCATTCTGTGACTAAAGCAGCCTCTGTTTAAGACCATATAAGCATTTGCTCTTATTATATTTGAAATTAGCCTGATAAAGACACTTTTGCTGGGCATAGCACTACTTGTCCCTGCCAGGGCATCCCATTCTGTGACTAAAGCAGCCTCTGTTTAAGACCATATAAGCATTTGCTCTTATCATATTTGAAATTAGCCTGATAAAGACACTTTTGCTGGGCATAGTACTACTGGATCTTTTTTGGGGGCATCCCATTCTGTGACTAAAGCAGCCTCTGTTTAAGACCATATAAGCATTTGCTCTTATTATATTTGAAATTAGCCTGATAAAGACACTTTTGCTGGGCATAGCACTACTTGTCCCTGCCAGGGCATCCCATTCTGTGACTAAAGCAGCCTCTGTTTAAGACCATATAACCATTTGCTCTTATCATATTTGAAATTAGCCTGATAAAGACACTTTTGCTCGGCATAGTACTACTGGATCTTTTTTGGGGGCATCCCATTCTGTGACTAAAGCAGCCTCTGTTTAAGACCATATAAGCATTTGCTCTTATCATATTTGAAATTAGCCTGATAAAGACACTTTTGCTGGGCATAGTACTACTTGTCCCTGCCAGGGCATCCCATTCTGTGACTAAAGCAGCCTCTGTTTAAGACCATATAAGCATTGCTCTTATTATATTTGAAATTAGCCTGATAAAGACACTTTTGCTGGGCATAGTACTACTTGTCCCTGCCAGGGCATCCCATTCTGTGACTAAAGCAGCCTCTGTTTAAGACCATATAAGCATTTGCTCTTATTATATTTGAAATTAGCCTGATAAAGACACTTTTGCTGGGCATAGTACTACTTGTCCCTGCCAGGGCATCCCATTCTGTGACTAAAGCAGCCTCTGTTTAAGACCATATAACCATTTGCTCTTATTATATTTATATTATAAGACACTTTTGCTGGGCATAGGCTTACTGCTGCCTGCCAGGTGCACTTCTGTTGAGGCATCCCATTCTGTAACATAGCATACCCCTCTTTATTTACACTAAGCAGCTCTCTTATTTACACTAAGCAGGCCTGTTGGAGGCTGAGTGTTACTGCTCACTTTTGGTGTGCATTATATTCTGTTTCATATAGACCCACCGCTGCCCGGGGGATCTTAAAATATCACCTACTCCCACGCCAGTTAGACTATGTCGGGCAGACAAGTGCCTGGAAGTGAAAAGAGGAGTGGCAGAGGCCAAGATTCCGCAGGCAGAGCTCGCATCAGACTGGGGGCCAGTAGCAGCAGGAGTCACGCTGAGAGACCTAATCTGCCAGTATCTGCTAGCGGTCGGGTCTCCACCAGTAACGCATCTGCCGTGGTAGATTGGTTGACGCGCTCATCAACAACATCGTCTGAGACCCCCAGTCTAGGGTCGGTAGGTTCCTCTGACACAACCCTGAGTTGGCATGCCCCGAGAGCAGTCCCTGTCCTCCCATTGCCTCTGTCCTACGCCGTTCCCTCCCCCAGCGACGTATCCTATGCTTTGGGTTCAGCTCCACTCTTTAGTGAGGAGGACCATCAGATAGAGGACAGTCAGCAGCTACTGCCCAGCCAAGAAATGGAGGTGGCTTCTCTAGCTAGGCAGACAGATAGTGATGTGGACAGTGTCGTGGGTGCTGCGAGCATTCCAGCTCCTGCGCCAGACACTGTTGACGAATCCACGAACATCAGTGACGTACAGCCACAACTCGGTGATGATGATGATGACGATGAAGCCGATCGCACTTGGGAGCCGGGTGATGAAGGGGCTTCATCGTCATCATCAGGAGAAGAGGGGCGCAGGTTGCCCCGGAGTCAGCAGCTGAGGCAGCAAGGTGGTAGCAGTCAGCATGGGGGCACAATTCCAAAGGCTGGAGCCGGCCGGGGCCGGGGCCGGGGTAGAGCACCTGCTGTGCGGCAGTCTACCTTATCGGGAGGTAGTGGAGCAGGGGTTCCTGGAGTTGGCAACAGCAGCAGTGAATCAGTGAGGCCAGGGGGTGGGAAAAGTAGCTACTCGGCAGTGTGGCAGTTTTTCCTGAGGCATCCGCAGGAGGGTAACATGGCCACATGCAAGATATGTAGGCAAAAGGTGAAGCGTGGCCAGGGTCCAAATGTTGGCACCACGGCCCTGCGTCAACATATGATGCGTCACCATAAAACGACCTGGGAGAACCGAGGCTCCCAAGGGGTGGTCCAGTCTGCTTCCTCACCAAGTGAGCTCCCAATTTCTGCCAGCCAAGGCTCCAGCACCTCAGCCGAAGGCAGCTGTGCGTCATACCCATCCTCTGTCGCTCCTGCTCCTCCTCCTCCAAGTCATGCATCCCGCCAGCAATCCATCAGCGAAGCCATGTCCAAGAGACAGCAGTATGCGCCCACTCATCCTACGGCGCAGAAGCTGAATGTGCTCCTGTCCAAGTTGCTGGTGCTGCAGTCGCTCCCTTTTCAGGTGGTGGAATCTGCACCTTTCAGAGAACTGATGGCTTGTGCCGAGCCGAGGTGGAGAGTCCCAAGCCGTCATTTCTTTGCCAAGAAGGCAGTACCAGCGCTGCACACTTTTGTTGAACAGAAGGTGGGCCAGTCCTTGAGCCTGTCGGTGTGTAGCAAAATACATGGCAGCGCCGACATCTGGAGCTGTAACTACGGTCAGGGGCAGTACATGTCGTTTACGGCCCACTGGGTGAATGTGGTCCCTTTGCAGCAGCAACTTGGACAGGTCACGCCGCTTCGGCCTCCGCGCTCTCTGCCCATTGGGCCTGTGACACCGTGCGACTCGGCCTCCTCATCCTCCGCCATCTCCTCACCCTCCACTGTAGGCTCAAGTCTCAGTGCCCCTCCAGTCTACCATGTGTGCAGGGCACGGAGGTGTCACGCAGTGCTTCACATGGTTTGTCTTGGCGAACGGAGTCACACAGGGGAGGAACTGCTTAAATGTATTCATCAGGAAATCCAAACATGGCTTACTCCGAGAAAACTTAAAATGGGAATCATGGTTACCGACAATGGGAAGAACATTTTGTCTGCGCTGCGCCAAGGAAGCCTGACCCATGCCCCCTGCATGGCTCACGTCTTCAATCTGGTTGTCAAGCGGTTTCTGAAGTGTTCCCCCCATCTGCAGGACATCCTAACAACTTCAAGGAAACTTTGCATGCACTTCAGCCACTCCTACACCGCCAAACACACCCTTCTTGAGCTACAGCGTCAGAATGGTATCCCCCAACATAGTCTGATTTGCGATGTTTCCACCCGTTGGAATTCCACCCTTCACATGTTGGACCGATTATATGAACAGAGAAAAGCCATCACGGATTTCCTGATGATCCAAGCAGATAGGGGGACTCCCCTGTGTAACTTCAATGTCAACCAGTGGCAGCTCATACGTGACACCTGCCGTTTGCTCAGGCCCTTTGAGGAAGCCACTTTATTTGTCAGTCGGCAGGATTACGAGATGAACGACGTGATTCCACTGCTTCATGTACTACAGCACATGTTGGAAACCATGGCTGGTCAGGGCACTGGAGACATGGCGTTTACATCTTACGGCCACATGAACCCCGTTGGAGCTGAACTGGAGGAGGAGGAGGAAGAGGAGGAGGAGGAGGAGTTGCCCAGCGAAACACAGTTTAGGCTTGGCGAAATGGCTGGTTTATCTAGTCAGCGGACAGGAGAGGAGGAGCAGGAGCAGCCAGAGGAGCTGGAGGTTTTTGAGGAAGGCGAGACAGAGGACCCGGGCACACCGTGGCAGTATGCAGTGGAGATGGAGACAGGTAGTCCATCCGAGTCACTTGCGCAAATGGCACGAAGCATGCTCACGTGCTTGCGTAGTGACCCCAGAATTGTTTCCATCTGTCGGCGGGATGACTTCTGGCTGTCCACCTTATTGGACCCTCGCTTCCGGCACAAAATGGGGGCATTTTTTAAACCCACCGAGAGGGAGGACAAACTCAACTACTACAAAGACATTCTACGTAGGCAGTTGGCCGATGCCTATCTGCGCCATGGTCCATACTCTCGCAGGTCTGACTCGAGGGGACCTCTGCGCTCACCTTCCACTGCCATGGCCGCTGGGGGGGTTGGCAGGAGCAGCAGCAGCAGCTCCATCAGCAGCAGCAGCCTCAGTCTTCAGTCGCTAATGAGTAGCTTTCTACACCCGCATAGTGAGGCTACTCATGAGCAGCAGGAAGACCTGGAGCAGGACCTCAACCAGCAGGTCATGTCATACTTTGACATGACCATGCCAACACACCTTGAGGATCCGCTGGACTTCTGGGCAGCCAAACTTGATTTGTGGCCGCAACTAGCAGAGTTTGCCCTGGAAAAGCTGTCCTGCCCGGCAAGTAGCGTGCCATCTGAGCGGGTGTTTAGTGCGGCGGGGGCCATAGTTACGGCGAGGAGAACTCGTCTGTCAACTAAAAATGTGGAGAGACTCACCTTTGTCAAAATGAATCAGGGATGGATCAGCCAGGATTTCCACCCACCAATGCCTGATGCATGCGACTAGATTCAGCATGGTGCCACGTTTTACACTTTCCAAATGGTGCAAAACATATTTATGTCTTTAGGCCATTTTTTGGGCTCCTGCTGCTGCTGCTGCCAACTTCTGCCAACTCCAGGGTGTGATTCATCCAATTTTTGGGCTCCTGAAGCCAACCCCAGGGTCTCTTTAATGTAATATTTGGGCTCCTGCTGCTGCTACTGTCAACTCCTGCCAACTCCAGGGTGTGATTCATCCAATTTTTGGGCTCCTGAAGCCAACTCCAGTGTATATTTGGGCTCCTGCTGCTGCTGCTGCCAACTTCTGCCAACTCCAGGGTGTGATTCATCCAATTTTTGGGCTCCTGAAGCCAACTCCAGTGTATATTTGGGCTCCTGCTGCTGCTGCTGCTGTCAACTCCTGCCAACTCCAGGGTGTGATTCATCCAATTTTTGGGCTCCTGAAGCCAACTCCAGTGTATATTTGGGCTCCTGCTGCTGCTGCTGCCAACTCCAGGGTGTGATTCATCCAATTTTTGGGCTCCTGAAGCCAACTCCAGTGTATATTTGGGCTCCTGCTGCTGCTGCTGCCAACTCCAGGGTGTGATTCATCCAATTTTTGGGCTCCTGAAGCCAACTCCAGTGTATATTTGGGCTCCTGCTGCTGCTGCTGCTGTCAACTCCTGCCAACTCCAGGGTGTGATTCATCCAATTTTTGGGCTCCTGAAGCCAACTCCAGTGTATATTTGGGCTCCTGCTGCTGCTGCTGCCAACTCCAGGGTGTGATTCATCCAATTTTTGGGCTCCTGAAGCCAACTCCAGTGTATATTTGGGCTCCTGCTGCTGCTGCTGCCAACTCCAGGGTGTGATTCATCCAATTTTTGGGCTCCTGAAGCCAACTCCAGTGTATATTTGGGCTCCTGCTGCTGCTGCTGCCAACTCCAGGGTGTGATTCATCCAATTTTTGGGCTCCTGAAGCCAACTCCAGTGTATATTTGGGCTCCTGCTGCTGCTGCTGCCAACTTCTGCCAACTCCAGGGTGTGATTCATCCAATTTTTGGGCTCCTGAAGCCAACTCCAGTGTATATTTGGGCTCCTGCTGCTGCTGCTGCTGTCAACTCCTGCCAACTCCAGGGTGTGAGTCATCCAATTTTTGGGCTCCTGAAGCCAACTCCAGTGTATATTTGGGCTCCTGCTGCTGCTGCTGCCAACTCCAGGGTGTGATTCATCCAATTTTTGGGCTCCTGAAGCCAACTCCAGTGTATATTTGGGCTCCTGCTGCTGCTGCTGCCAACTTCTGCCAACTCCAGGGTGTGATTCATCCAATTTTTGGGCTCCTGAAGCCAACTCCAGTGTATATTTGGGCTCCTGCTGCTGCTGCTGCTGTCAACTCCTGCCAACTCCAGGGTGTGATTCATCCAATTTTTGGGCTCCTGAAGCCAACTCCAGTGTATATTTGGGCTCCTGCTGCTGCTGCTGCCAACTCCAGGGTGTGATTCATCCAATTTTTGGGCTCCTGAAGCCAACTCCAGTGTATATTTGGGCTCCTGCTGCTGCTGCTGCCAACTCCAGGGTGTGATTCATCCAATTTTTGGGCTCCTGAAGCCAACTCCAGTGTATATTTGGGCTCCTGCTGCTGCTGCTGCCAACTTCTGCCAACTCCAGGGTGTGATTCATCCAATTTTTGGGCTCCTGAAGCCAACTCCAGTGTATATTTGGGCTCCTGCTGCTGCTGCTGCCAACTCCAGGGTGTGATTCATCCAATTTTTGGGCTCCTGAAGCCAACTCCAGTGTATATTTGGGCTCCTGCTGCTGCTGCTGCCAACTCCAGGGTGTGATTCTTCCAATTTTTTGGCTCCTGAAGCCAACTCCAGTGTATATTTGGGCTCCTGCTGCTGCTGCTGCCAACTCCAGGGTGTGATTCATCCAATTTTTGGGCTCCTGAAGCCAACTCCAGTGTATATTTGGGCTCCTGCTGCTGCTGCTGCCAACTCCAGGGTGTGATTCATCCAATTTTTGGGCTCCTGAAGCCAACTCCAGTGTATATTTGGGCTCCTGCTGCTGCTGCTGCTGCCAACTCCTGCCAACTCCAGGGTGTGATTCATCCAATTTTTGGGCTCCTGAAGCCAACTCCAGTGTATATTTGGGCTCCTGCTGCTGCTGCTGCCAACTCCAGGGTGTGATTCATCCAATTTTTGGGCTCCTGAAGCCAACTCCAGTGTATATTTGGGCTCCTGCTGCTGCTGCTGCCAACTCCAGGGTGTGATTCATCCAATTTTTGGGCTCCTGAAGCCAACTCCAGTGTATATTTGGGCTCCTGCTGCTGCTGCTGCCAACTCCAGGGTGTGATTCATCCAATTTTTGGGCTCCTGAAGCCAACTCCAGTGTATATTTGGGCTCCTGCTGCTGCTGCTGCTGTCAACTCCTGCCAACTCCAGGGTGTGATTCATCCAATTTTTGGGCTCCTGAAGCCAACTCCAGTGTATATTTGGGCTCCTGCTGCTGCTGCTGCCAACTTCTGCCAACTCCAGGGTGTGATTCATCCAATTTTTGGGCTCCTGAAGCCAACTCCAGTGTATATTTGGGCTCCTGCTGCTGCTGCTGCCAACTTCTGCCAACTCCAGGGTGTGATTCATCCAATTTTTGGGCTCCTGAAGCCAACTCCAGTGTATATTTGGGCTCCTGCTGCTGCTGCTGCTGTCAACTCCTGCCAACTCCAGGGTGTGATTCATCCAATTTTTGGGCTCCTGAAGCCAACTCCAGTGTATATTTGGGCTCCTGCTGCTGCTGCTGCCAACTCCAGGGTGTGATTCATCCAATTTTTGGGCTCCTGAAGCCAACTCCAGTGAATATTTGGGCTCCTGCTGCTGCTGCTGCCAACTCCAGGGTGTGATTCATCCAATTTTTGGGCTCCTGAAGCCAACTCCAGTGTATATTTGGGCTCCTGCTGCTGCTGCTGCCAACTTCTGCCAACTCCAGGGTGTGATTCATCCAATTTTTGGGCTCCTGAAGCCAACTCCAGTGTATATTTGGGCTCCTGCTGCTGCTGCTGCTGTCAACTCCTGCCAACTCCAGGGTGTGATTCATCCAATTTTTGGGCTCCTGAAGCCAACTCCAGTGTATATTTGGGCTCCTGCTGCTGCTGCTGCCAACTCCAGGGTGTGATTCATCCAATTTTTGGGCTCCTGAAGCCAACTCCAGTGTATATTTGGGCTCCTGCTGCTGCTGCTGCTGTCAACTCCTGCCAACTCCAGGGTGTGATTCAGACAATTTTTGGGCTCCTGAAGCCAACTCCAGTGTATATTTGGGCTCCTGCTGCTGCTGCTGCCAACTTCTGCCAACTCCAGGGTGTGATTCATCCAATTTTTGGGCTCCTGAAGCCAACTCCAGTGTATATTTGGGCTCCTGCTGCTGCTGCTGCCAACTCCAGGGTGTGATTCATCCAATTTTTGGGCTCCTGAAGCCAACTCCAGTGTATATTTGGGCTCCTGCTGCTGCTGCTGCCAACTTCTGCCAACTCCAGGGTGTGATTCATCCAATTTTTGGGCTCCTGAAGCCAACTCCAGTGTATATATGGGCTCCTGCTGCTGCTGCTGCCAACTTCTGCCAACTCCAGGGTGTGAGTCATCCAATTTTTGGGCTCCTGAAGCCAACTCCAGTGTATATTTGGGCTCCTGCTGCTGCTGCTGCCAACTCCAGGGTGTGATTCATCCAATTTTTGGGCTCCTGAAGCCAACTCCAGTGTATATTTGGGCTCCTGCTGCTGCTGCTGCCAACTCCAGGGTGTGATTCATCCAATTTTTGGGCTCCTGAAGCCAACTCCAGTGTATATTTGGGCTCCTGCTGCTGCTGCTGCCAACTCCAGGGTGTGATTCATCCAATTTTTGGGCTCCTGAAGCCAACTCCAGTGTATATTTGGGCTCCTGCTGCTGCTGCTGCCAACTTCTGCCAACTCCAGGGTGTGATTCATCCAATTTTTGGGCTCCTGAAGCCAACTCCAGTGTATATTTGGGCTCCTGCTGCTGCTGCTGCTGTCAACTCCTGCCAACTCCAGGGTGTGAGTCATCCAATTTTTGGGCTCCTGAAGCCAACTCCAGTGTATATTTGGGCTCCTGCTGCTGCTGCTGCCAACTCCAGGGTGTGATTCATCCAATTTTTGGGCTCCTGAAGCCAACTCCAGTGTATATTTGGGCTCCTGCTGCTGCTGCTGCCAACTTCTGCCAACTCCAGGGTGTGATTCATCCAATTTTTGGGCTCCTGAAGCCAACTCCAGTGTATATTTGGGCTCCTGCTGCTGCTGCTGCTGTCAACTCCTGCCAACTCCAGGGTGTGATTCATCCAATTTTTGGGCTCCTGAAGCCAACTCCAGTGTATATTTGGGCTCCTGCTGCTGCTGCTGCCAACTCCAGGGTGTGATTCATCCAATTTTTGGGCTCCTGAAGCCAACTCCAGTGTATATTTGGGCTCCTGCTGCTGCTGCTGCCAACTCCAGGGTGTGATTCATCCAATTTTTGGGCTCCTGAAGCCAACTCCAGTGTATATTTGGGCTCCTGCTGCTGCTGCTGCCAACTTCTGCCAACTCCAGGGTGTGATTCATCCAATTTTTGGGCTCCTGAAGCCAACTCCAGTGTATATTTGGGCTCCTGCTGCTGCTGCTGCCAACTCCAGGGTGTGATTCATCCAATTTTTGGGCTCCTGAAGCCAACTCCAGTGTATATTTGGGCTCCTGCTGCTGCTGCTGCTGTCAACTCCTGCCAACTCCAGGGTGTGATTCATCCAATTTTTGGGCTCCTGAAGCCAACTCCAGTGTATATTTGGGCTCCTGCTGCTGCTGCTGCCAACTCCAGGGTGTGATTCATCCAATTTTTGGGCTCCTGAAGCCAACTCCAGTGTATATTTGGGCTCCTGCTGCTGCTGCTGCCAACTCCAGGGTGTGATTCATCCAATTTTTGGGCTCCTGAAGCCAACTCCAGTGTATATTTGGGCTCCTGCTGCTGCTGCTGCCAACTCCAGGGTGTGATTCATCCAATTTTTGGGCTCCTGAAGCCAACTCCAGTGTATATTTGGGCTCCTGCTGCTGCTGCTGCTGTCAACTCCTGCCAACTCCAGGGTGTGATTCATCCAATTTTTGGGCTCCTGAAGCCAACTCCAGTGTATATTTGGGCTCCTGCTGCTGCTGCTGCCAACTTCTGCCAACTCCAGGGTGTGATTCATCCAATTTTTGGGCTCCTGAAGCCAACTCCAGTGTATATTTGGGCTCCTGCTGCTGCTGCTGCCAACTTCTGCCAACTCCAGGGTGTGATTCATCCTATTTTTGGGCTCCTGAAGCCAACTCCAGTGTATATTTGGGCTCCTGCTGCTGCTGCTGCTGTCAACTCCTGCCAACTCCAGGGTGTGATTCATCCAATTTTTGGGCTCCTGAAGCCAACTCCAGTGTATATTTGGGCTCCTGCTGCTGCCAACTCCAGGGTGTGATTCATCCAATTTTTGGGCTCCTGAAGCCAACTCCAGTGAATATTTGGGCTCCTGCTGCTGCTGCTGCCAACTCCAGGGTGTGATTCATCCAATTTTTGGGCTCCTGAAGCCAACTCCAGTGTATATTTGGGCTCCTGCTGCTGCTGCTGCCAACTTCTGCCAACTCCAGGGTGTGATTCATCCAATTTTTGGGCTCCTGAAGCCAACTCCAGTGTATATTTGGGCTCCTGCTGCTGCTGCTGCTGTCAACTCCTGCCAACTCCAGGGTGTGATTCATCCAATTTTTGGGCTCCTGAAGCCAACTCCAGTGTATATTTGGGCTCCTGCTGCTGCTGCTGCCAACTCCAGGGTGTGATTCATCCAATTTTTGGGCTCCTGAAGCCAACTCCAGTGTATATTTGGGCTCCTGCTGCTGCTGCTGCTGTCAACTCCTGCCAACTCCAGGGTGTGATTCATCCAATTTTTGGGCTCCTGAAGCCAACTCCAGTGTATATTTGGGCTCCTGCTGCTGCTGCTGCCAACTTCTGCCAACTCCAGGGTGTGATTCATCCAATTTTTGGGCTCCTGAAGCCAACTCCAGTGTATATTTGGGCTCCTGCTGCTGCTGCTGCCAACTCCAGGGTGTGATTCATCCAATTTTTGGGCTCCTGAAGCCAACTCCAGTGTATATTTGGGCTCCTGCTGCTGCTGCTGCCAACTTCTGCCAACTCCAGGGTGTGATTCATCCAATTTTTGGGCTCCTGAAGCCAACTCCAGTGTATATTTGGGCTCCTGCTGCTGCTGCTGCCAACTTCTGCCAACTCCAGGGTGTGAGTCATCCAATTTTTGGGCTCCTGAAGCCAACTCCAGTGTATATTTGGGCTCCTGCTGCTGCTGCTGCCAACTCCAGGGTGTGATTCATCCAATTTTTGGGCTCCTGAAGCCAACTCCAGTGTATATTTGGGCTCCTGCTGCTGCTGCTGCTGTCAACTCCTGCCAACTCCAGGGTGTGATTCATCCAATTTTTGGGCTCCTGAAGCCAACTCCAGTGTATATTTGGGCTCCTGCTGCTGCTGCTGCCAACTCCAGGGTGTGATTCATCCAATTTTTGGGCTCCTGAAGCCAACTCCAGTGTATATTTGGGCTCCTGCTGCTGCTGCTGCCAACTCCAGGGTGTGATTCATCCAATTTTTGGGCTCCTGAAGCCAACTCCAGTGTATATTTGGGCTCCTGCTGCTGCTGCTGCCAACTCCAGGGTGTGATTCATCCAATTTTTGGGCTCCTGAAGCCAACTCCAGTGTATATTTGGGCTCCTGCTGCTGCTGCTGCTGTCAACTCCTGCCAACTCCAGGGTGTGATTCAGACAATTTTTGGGCTCCTGAAGCCAACTCCAGTGTATATTTGGGCTCCTGCTGCTGCTGCTGCCAACTCCAGGGTGTGATTCATCCAATTTTTGGGCTCCTGAAGCCAACTCCAGTGTATATTTGGGCTCCTGCTGCTGCTGCTGCTGCCAACTCCAGGGTGTGATTCATCCAATTTTTGGGCTCCTGAAGCCAACTCCAGTGTATATTTGGGCTCCTGCTGCTGCTGCTGCCAACTTCTGCCAACTCCAGGGTGTGATTCATCCAATTTTTGGGCTCCTGAAGCCAACTCCAGTGTATATTTGGGCTCCTGCTGCTGCTGCTGCCAACTTCTGCCAACTCCAGGGTGTGATTCATCCAATTTTTGGGCTCCTGAAGCCAACTCCAGTGTATATTTGGGCTCCTGCTGCTGCTGCTGCCAACTCCAGGGTGTGATTCATCCAATTTTTGGGCTCCTGAAGCCAACTCCAGTGTATATTTGGGCTCCTGCTGCTGCTGCTGCCAACTCCAGGGTGTGATTCATCCAATTTTTGGGCTCCTGAAGCCAACTCCAGTGTATATTTGGGCTCCTGCTGCTGCTGCTGCCAACTTCTGCCAACTCCAGGGTGTGATTCATCCAATTTTTGGGCTCCTGAAGCCAACTCCAGTGTATATTTGGGCTCCTGCTGCTGCTGCTGCTGCCAACTTCTGCCAACTCCAGGGTGTGATTCATCCAATTTTTGGGCTCCTGAAGCCAACTCCAGTGTATATTTGGGCTCCTGCTGCTGCTGCTGCTGCCAACTCCTGCCAACTCCAGGGTGTGATTCATCCAATTTTTGGGCTCCTGAAGCCAACTCCAGTGTATATTTGGGCTCCTGCTGCTGCTGCTGCCAACTCCAGGGTGTGATTCATCCAATTTTTGGGCTCCTGAAGCCAACCCCAGGGTCTCTTTAAAGTAATATTTGGGCTCCTGCTGCTGCTGCCAACTCCAGGGTGTGATTCATCCAATTTTTGGGCTCCTGAGGCCAACCCCAGGGTCTCTTTAAAGTAATATTTGGGCTCCTGCTGCTGCTGCTGCTGTCAACTCCTGCCAACTCCAGGGTGTGATTCATCCAATTTTTGGGCTCCTGCTGCTGCCAACTCCAGTGTCTCTTTAAAGCAATGTTTGGGCTCCTTCTGCCCCTCATAGTGATGCCACTTCAACTCTCTGCAATTGTGCCGCTCTGCGATTCTATTAGCGATGCCTCTGATCTGCATGTGATATTTCTTCAAAGTATTATTTAACTAACCCAGCACGCATCCTGTGCGTGTTACAGCAAGGCTGAATGGTTTACAACCCTATTGAGGCTCTAGGAGGCTCAGAAATAGCCGTTTTTAATAGCGATTCGTCGCGAATTTATTCGGGTCGAAACGATTTTTGTCGGAAAATTCGGCGAATCAGTCGAATCGAATTTTTCAAAAGTTCGCTCATCTCTAGTCAAGATGAGGTCAAAAGCAATTTAAGGCTTTGCTAAACTGATGAATGCCTCCTAATTATTATTATTATTATTATTATTATTAATAATAATAATAATAATAATAAAAATACTTTTAAAAAATGCTTTAAAAAATAAGCAAATTTTAGATTCGGTATTAACTAAATAATCTAAAGCACCGCATGTATTTTTTACATATTACTTTTCATGCCCCAGAGTTCAATATAATCCATAAGCACATATCAGTGTTCTTCATGTCAGCAAGACTCCCTGGCTGTAAATATTTAATATTACAAGATGTCAATTAGTGATAATGATGAGAACATTGAGATACCGTAACTTAAGTAGGAGCAGTTCTGGACACAGCCCAAGATTTTCTTTATCCCTGGTGATTTGTCTGTAGCAGTGTTGAGAAATAGCTCCCTGACATCATATGGCAAGTGGGGAAGAGTTGTTATCATGGGAAATTGCAAGGCCTGAGAGCAGGTTTTTTGTATACTGTATATAAACAAATATATTATTCAATCTAATACCATTAGCACATATTCTACAGGTTTTACTGAACCATTCACATAGGTTGCCACTTCTAAAAATAAATGACTTTGGCTGCTGGTGAAAAAATACAAGTCATTCAAAATGAACAATTCTAATGGCATTATTTTTTATCATTTAAAAATGATTAGCCAAGAACACTGTTAGTAAAGTAAAACCCTACAATGTTTATAGATCTGGATCTATACCTTTCACTCTAAACTAATAAACATTAATCACAAAGACCAAAGACTATATATAAACTATAGATAGATATACCACCCTTATTGTATATTATATACGCATTGATTCTATAAATGGCATCTATAAATATATAAAACACTGTTAAGTAATACATATCAGAAAACGTAATATTAAAGCAGGGTATATGTTATCCTAAACAGTGTAGGCTGTTTATAATGGTCCATTTATAAAGGGGGGGGGGGTTGCTTGTGTTTAGCAATATGATGATTGTTTACAGTTTTAGTGGGTTTTAAGGAAGTATGCCTTTCAGTTTTATCCTGCACATCTCCATTCCATTTTGGGGCTGTGTGGACTGATTTGCTTTTTCTCTTCTCTTGTTTTTCTCCACGCCAGCCTAAAACTTAAAGTGGCCTTCAATGGGGGTCTGGTCTGGGTAGCCAAGTCAATGGGCATAGATCATTTGGGATAATGGCATTGCTGGCAAAAGAGCTTTACCCTTGGGTCATGTGGAGTACATACAGTACATCACAACACATCCATCATAAAAGGTTTAGGTAGCTTAAACAAGGTTAGTTTTAATATGTACATCAAATAGGCAAACTTTTTTAATGCGGGTCTGGTCATATTTTTTTGACACCCCCCAATATATGAAATATGAATGGATCACAGTATGATATGAGGGAAACAGGTTAGTTTCTATAGTTATTTTGGGGGAATTGGGGCACTCTATGCTATATACTGTATGCTAAAAAACTATGCTCATAGTGCTAAAACGTAGCATTTCACTTCTAAAGTTCCCTGCTCATCTCCAGCCTGCATCCCTTTTATGACCCATTTCCACAGAGCAATTATTGAAAAATTTGTGGAAACAATCGCTGTGATCAAGAGATGAACAAAAGCCAAAAAATTCTCATTCGTCATTTGATCATAGCACGTGGAAAAAGAAATTGTTCACAAGTAAGACTTATAGCACACAGCACGAAGAAACACACTAGCATTCATTCTAACAAATGATTAAGGCCCTTATTTATCAAGGGCTAGCGCCAGGTAGTGTCTGACTAGCGCCAGGTAGCGCCAGCTATCGGCGGCTACCGACTCCAGAACGCCAGGCGGCGGACACAATCACGCATTTATCACGCTAAATGAGGCTAGCGCCGGCGAGAGCGTCAGCTAGCGCGGGATTCATCATGTAGCCGACTGCAACGAACAGCGCCGCTACTAATCCCATCACAGCGCCAGGTATGACCTGTCCCTCCCTGGCGCTCTCCAATGCATTTCAATGGAGCAATCTTTAAATATTCATAATTAATTGATTTTATTTATTTATTTATTTTTTTAACTGTCATAAATTCTGTGACCACTACGGCAATGTTAGATATTTTTTTTAAGGTAAAAAAAAAAAAATTGTGCAGAATTGATATTACAGGTCTGATATTAATGTATTCATAATACAAAATGTTTAGAAAAACTTGTTTAATTTTTTAAACAAAAAATATGGTTGTTTGGGGGTTAAAAACTACTTTTAAGCCATCGCCGCCAGCGCTCTGGGGTTTAAACAAGCATTTCACAGCGCGAGAATTTTTTGAGCGTGATTTGTTAATGAATATGCTGGGAGCCGTTCGCTCTGACCATTCACTGTCAGGCGCACCCATACAGCGCGGAACCTGTCAAACAGCGACTCCTAACCCCGTATTCAACATTACCGCACAACGACTGAGTCGCTGTCAACAAGCGAACAACGGCCAAGCACAGCGAATACTAGCAGGCGCTGTGAAAATCACGCTACTGGCGCTCATCTGTCGCTACCTGGCGCTATTAATGAATCGGCCTCTAAGCAACAAAACGTATGCATCTGAATGCAAGTCATTCGATCGCATATGATTTGTATGGTCACTTTCTCGCTAAAGAAACTGTCAATTTATCTGTTTGTGTAAGTGTGCCATTAGACTTGACTTGTTACTTGGATACCAACTGTATTCATCTGACCTAATTGCTTCCCTGACAGTCTACCACCTGACGTGGCCTTGACTTGTACAGTTATCTTAAGAAACCCAGCGCATCATTCTTTTGCCTCAATGACCTCATGATAAAGAGTTATGGAATCTCCGGGATCTCCAACCCAGTCATTTGGTTATTTAAGGGGTTTATTCATCAAGCCATAACGACAGGTAATGACTGGCAGCGGCAGGTAGCACCAGGTAGAGAACGGTGACCGCCGGGTGCTGTACGCAATACCACATTTATCAAAGCGATTCCGGTGAGCAACTCTAACAGCAACACGTAGACACTGATTAATCGTCACAGACGGCTCAGCATATACCACCGGAGCTGGCTTCCAGAGCGCCTGGTATAACCTGTCGCTACCTGTCACTCTTCTATACATTTCAGTGGACGTTCCTTTTCTTCTCTTTAAACAGGGGTTTATTGTAATATTTTTTTTTTAATGTCAAATATTTGTGTCACCTCTCCTGGCCTATAAAAAGTCATTTTAGAAAACGTTTTTGATTTTTAATATTTTTATGCAGAATTGTCATTTCAGGTCTGGTATTAAAGTGTTCATGTCACAATGTAATAACAATGTAATTCCATATGTTTTCACTTTGTTACTAATGGATATATGTTCAAAAACAGACTTTAATCACACAGCCTCTGGCAGAGCGCCAGAGGCTGTGTGATTAAAGTCTGTTTTTGAACATATATCCATTAGTAACAAAGTGAAAACCCAGAGCGGGCTACAATGACCCGATTTTGAGCGCCAGCACTATGTGAGGCTGTTTTTTTGATGAAGATGGTGTAAGTCGGTCGCAATGAGCTGCCGCTACCGTTCCCTCCCATACAGCGCTGTACTGGTGTTAGAGTGACTCACATACAACATATTCATCAATGCCGGCCAGCGACTGAAGCTGTAACAGCGACTCATAACCCATCACAGTGGCTACTAGTGGTCGCTCTAAGCACCTCGCTACAGACACTCATCTGCCAGTACCTGCCACTAGTAATAAATCAGCCTATGTCTAGCTTGCAGGGTTATTAAGGTAAACACTTGCCAGCTGCAGCCATTTTTTAGGGGACTGATAGCAGATGGACATTGTGATGATGATGTAATCACCCTAATGTCACTGTAGTATTTTTAACTGCAGGCCTACTTAAAGCAATAAAGCAATTGCTTCAAAAAAGAAGTCCAGGTTCATATAGGTTTGGTGATTAGCCCCATTTATAAGGCAGTGTTCTCCTGCATCCCCTCCATCCTGTGCCTGGGCCCCATAGCAGCTGCATAGACTACTTTGATGGTAGGTAAAATCTGTCCTATTACTTTGCTCTATATTTTAATCCTGAGATACTTTAGTGAATCTAATAAAAAGCCTTTCATTTCCTAATTTCTGTACCTTTTGACAGGTGTGCAGTACAATTATTAGATATGTTATTACTGTTTCATACCATAGAAAGTTGTGGCAACATTCATAAATGTTTTTGTTTTGTATATGCTGGTATATTGATTTAATTATTCTGACATCTGCTGTAAAAGCCAGGCCCAGATCATCATAAATCATTTCCTGAATGCAAAACTCAAAGATTTACTTCTACATAATGTCTGTCCAGCTGGCAGAATGAATGTCCACTGAGATGGGAAGAGCTGGAAAGCTGAAATCTAGTCTGTGTAACAGAGATAGGATGTGCTGCTAATATTGGGATGCTTTACCTTTAGCAAGGTCATTGTGTGCCAACACTATTACATATAACTATGTTATAAATCTGCAGTTGAATGATATATCAAAAAACTTTATACCTACATACATACTTTGCCTATATTTAAATGTGAGTAAAATTCATTAAAGGGACTCCAAACCCAATGGCAATAATAAGGCAGCGAGCAGCTTACCTGATGCCTGTCCATTGTTCATCTCTTCCATTTCCTGTAGTACTGGTTAAAAGCTGTAGCAGGGCTTCAACGTTTGCCCTCCTTTAATTTGCATTTTTCCAGGACCACACGCCAAAAGTGGTCTAACAACCATGCTGTTCCTTGGTGGACGAGCAAGCATAGCAAGCCACAGTGGTCCCATGGTCTTTTCTGACCAGAGTAGAGCATGTTTATGATACATAAAGCTGCACCATGACATGCCTGGAAACTGAAGAGAAGAAAGCATCTTCACATAAGTATTTACATAAAATCAGGGGTTTTGGGATGCTTTGAATGGTTGATTTTACATTGTTTCCAATGAGGACAAAGTTGGAGAACGTTAGTGTGTGCCTGCACAGGCATTTAAGCCTGCCATTTAAGCCTGCCTTACACTGAAACAAGCAATTGTGCCTGTGTTGGTTTTCTACAAAGCGATGCAAGTTTATTTGGCATACTCGCTTAATGAGTAAGATGACACCATCTCACTTAGCCAGTATAAAAGGCCCTTCCTGGAAGTCAGAGCAGAAGCTGGAGTGATTAGCAGAAGCCGGGTGCAGGGGACTACGATCCCCTTCCCCCACGCCCGGCTTCCGGCGATCACTTCCTACGATCAGAAGTAGCAGCAGACGACACAGAATCTGTGATGGATCGGAGGTAAGTAGAATTTTTTTTTGTGTGCGTTTGTTTTTCTTTTTTACCTTTATCTCTTTGTCAACTGTTAAGGGGTTCTGGTAAGGGATTCATAGCGCAGGAGGGGCTCACAGGGCAAGAGGGGCTGGCAATGACCCCTAACCCATTACCTGCATGAAGTGGTAATACAGAAGAGCTGGGTTATGGAGGCTGGTAGACTTCAGGGTTCGGGGGCCGGCCACTCGGCCTCCATGCCCTGGTCCACTAGCCACCATAGCTGGTTCCGAGGTTAATCAGGAGAAATGGGGCTTTTACATGCAATATGGTTTCTTATTCAAGTTTACTAAGTTATTTGAGTTTACTTTTCTATGACCCATGCAGCATCATCCTTATTGATGTAGAGAAAACAGAGTTGCAAACAAATAAATAATTTCGACACACAAAAATGGACACTTTTTAAAATGCCATTGAAAGTGGACTTACCCTTAAAGTCAATTGAAGGTCCCGTATTTCACAAGCAAAGATCTTTTGGTTAAGGCAAACAAATGCGCATTTTTTTTAAAGGTTTTGTTTGTATCATGATAGATAATGAACAAGAAATATATTGTCACTTTCAGCTCTGGTTTGAGAAAGCAACAATCAGAATTATATTACTGAGGGTACTATGGGTATTTTTCTAATGACAGCAGAGCAGCAAAAGGAAAAGGCCAGGGGCAGCTTTGAATCATCGGAGCGCCTCCCAGAATGGTGTCTTGAAACACAACAAAAATAGTCAGACTGGCTTCTGTCTGAAATATAAAGGAAGCCTTTAAAGTGGACCAACACCCAGGATTTTGACTATCCTGGGTGTTGGGCCACTTCGGCGGGGCACCCCGATCGGGGATGCCCCGCTGTGTGAAACCTCCCAGAAAGCCCCGACAACTCACCTCACCCTGCTCCCACGTGACCGCTGCAGCCAATCCCCGCCGACGGACAAGCGAGAGGCAGCGCCGGACAAGCAGAGCGCGCATGTGCCGCTGGAATGTGGAAAAGGTAGGATTGTGGGCTTCCTGGGAGGTTTCACCCCGCGGGACATCCCGATTTTGGATGCCCCGTGGGGAGGGATCTGATCGGCCCGGGTGTTGGTCCGCTTTAAAGGCCGTCATGAAAGTTTTCTAATTCTTGGCCATATGCTTCTCATCCTCAGCTTGTAGACTTCTGGCTTTTGAGTTTTTTTACCTGCCTTTTTTTCTATCAAATCACATGACGCTGTTAGTAACTTGGTTCATCTTTAATGATTGATGACTGCACTTTATCTAATGGGGATCTAATTTTCTTCCTGAACAACAGTTTACTGCTGTCAGGTACTTGAATAACAGGGAGTCGTAGCAAGGCAGTTTTACTGTAGTTAATCATTTCTATAACCTAGAGAAATCTAGGCACTGAACCAAAATATTATCTTCTCAATGTATCAGCCACCAAAAGTATCAGTGTCTGCTGATAAACCTAAATTACTGCTCCATTAGTTGTCTGTATATCGACTTGCTTTTAATCATGCAGGATGTGGCCAACTTTCCACCTGTTCTCCAGTACCAGGAACATGCCATCTTTGCAGGATAAATACTCAGTATCCTGCCTCCAGCAACCAGCCTGGTCCCACCAGCGCACAAGATCAGACCTAGCTGTAGTCCATCCAGTATATTACTTCTATGGTCACTGGTAAACATTCCTCGAAGATGTGAAATTGTAGCCCAATCCCAAGGTTGTAGTAAATTACATACATGCAAATACGCAGGCCAGCACAATGTTACCCCGATAAAAATTAGAATTGAAAATAATAAAGTGACCTCATCTTAAACCTACTGTTTATATACTATATTATTGTACTCAGTCTGCTCTCATGATGTCTTGCCTTTAAACTGGTGATTTATCAAAATTATCCTCATGGGTTGTATTTTAAGCTCATAAGACAATGTGCATCACATCACATCAAAGAGAGTTGATACAAAGAGATCTTTAAGATTTTATGAAAATCCTGGAAGTCTGTTGTTTGAATGGATCAGTGGCTTTACAAATGGCAGCATATCCATAAACCTTAGCTGAAGCATATCCTGACTTCCTCTGTATAATGTAATTTCACTGAGCTATTATTATAGAGACTGTAATTATCTGCATACTGCCATACTGCCCTACTGACAACATCTAATAAAACTCAAGAGTAGGTGTGTGTTATTTTCAACAAATATGTCATGGGAACATAAGGTGCTTGTGAGCTCCAGTAATGTTGTTTCATCTGTTTGGCTTGTCTATACCAACAATCCAGTCTTTTCTCGGTAATGGAATTTAAATAAACATTCAGTACATATTTCTGGTTTTGTTAAATGTGAATGTAGGTTAATATATACAGTAGAGGGCGGATTAGAACCTGAGTAACAAAGTTTGCTCAAAATAAATTTAGTACATTTTTATCTCAATTGTTTCACTATTAAGCAAGATGCTTAAGTTCTCCACCCTACATATATTAGTCAAACACCAAACACTAGATGTATAAGACCACAAATGAGAGAAGCAGAATTTTATTCAAGCTCAGAATGATAGATCAGAGTTCCCCTCTAGGATGAGTCATTGGGTACAAGGCATATTTGGGGAACAACAGCAAACTCCTGTGATTTGTTGGGAGATTTTTGGAGAGATAACCTCAGATAACAATATAATGGGCAGAAGTTTCATAGGGGAAGCCAGAGGGACAATCAGATCATCCATAGCCCTCTCCCTATGTAAGTTGGCTGGGGTGGGAATCCACAGATTGAAGGGAACAGCAGGCACATCGCAGGAGGATATACTGCTTCGAGATGCAAGGGTTTTAGGATGCCTGGAGAGTATCCTGTCGGGAGAGAGAGGACCCATGAGGATATTTTTGATGTGGAGCCCCCCCTTTGATGTGGAACTAACAGTAAGGAACCACCTGCATTGTGAGTGGGTGAGGTCGTAAGTCAAGCCTAGAATCTGGCAAGTTGCGGCTCCCCTATCGGAAACCCTTAAGCTTCGTGGAAATCTTGAACTTGCATGGGATTGTTGTTCCTGGACACTGACTGATTCTAAGCTTACACCCAGTGGGTGCACTGGAATTCTGAACCTACATAGTGGAGAAGATTCCCCTAGTACATCCTACCCTGCATAATACGCTGCCTGGTTTACTAAGATCTAGTGTTCACATCAAAGTGGGATGGTGAAACACCTAATCTGCTGAAGAGTGTCTGTGTTCTACGCTTGATGGACACAAGCCTGATTAACCCTTACACTGAAACGTTCTGACAAGTAAGAGTACCTGTGTCTGATGGACACAAGCCTGATTAACCCTATTCTGAAACATTCTGATAAGCGTACAAGTATATTTGTGTCCTTTTGCCTGAAGGACACAAACCTATTTAACCCTTAAACTGAAACAAGCAATTGTGCCTGTGTTGGTTTTCTACAAAGCGATGCAAGTTTATTTGGCATGCGAACTGTGTATTTGACCGTGGCATGGATTAAAGCATTAAACCTTTCTTTTCATGACCCTGCAACAATAAAACAAGCTGATGTGTTTGTCTGCTGTGATGCCATCTTGTCAGCTCCCCATGCTGCGGTCCTCTAAACCCTTACTTTTGGCTTCTATACCTAGAGGTGACATTGCTTGGGATAAGTTAATACCATGACATACTTAGGATCGCAATTAAAGCTGACCGTGACTGCTGCTGGTTAACCCAGATATTACCGCTACACTGGTACTGTATTCAGGCCCGTATTTGTCATTAGGCACAGTGAGGCACATGCCTAGGGCGGGCAGAGAGTGAGGGGCGGGTGACAGCCTCATACTGGCAGCGGCAGTGTCACAGCAGCACTCCCAGGCACTGCTGTGCTGTACTTGACATGTATTCATTCGTTCTTATTCAATGAACAGCCTCAGCCCAGCCAGCCACACAGGAGCTTGGCTGTCAAATGTATAGAGTTGCACTGAGCAGGGAGGAGGAGGGCAGCGGGGGAGAGGCTAAGTAAAAGCGGCTTCCTCCTCACACACTGACGGGGGGACGACATGAGACCTCGTGGTGGGCAGTGCATGGAGTCAGGCTGGATGGCAGCTTCCTTGTACCCCCCTCCCCCTGCCCGGCTCATCATGCAGCATGTCGGCTGTGTCAGGCACCACAACCTCTGGCTCAAAACCAACACCAGCAAGTCCAGCAACAGCAGGTACAGCAACTGTCCAGCCATGTTGCACTATGCCTCAGCTAAAAGTATGTATGTAATGCTGGAGGACATAGGTCATCTCTATCCTAAGTTCCTCCTCTGTTATTTACCTATCAGCCCCCACTTATCACATTTTTCCCTTATTTCCTACTTTCCTACTTATTTTCCACATTCCCTTTTTCGGTCTTCCCTTTCCGTTATCTCTTTTCTGTGTCTGCTCCTTCTTTTTTCCGCATTCCCTTTCTTGTCCCTCTCTTTTCCACTTTCCATTCTTTGTCTCTTTTCGCATTCTATTTTTTTCTCTCTTTTCCACATTCTATCCTTTTGCTTTTTCACATTCCCTCCTTTCTCTCTGTTCCACAATACCTTCTTTCTTTCTTTCAATGCTTTCTCTCTTTTCCACATTCCCTCCTTTCTCTCATTTTCCACATCCCCTCCTCTCTCTCTTTTTCCACATTCCTTCCTATCTCTCTTTTTCCACATTCCTTCCTATCTCTCTTTTTCCACATTCCCTCCTTTCTCTCTTTTACACATTCCCGCCTTTCTCTCTTTTCCACATTACCTCCTTTCTCTCTTTTCCACATTCCCTCCCTTTCTCTCTTTTCCATATTCCCTCATTTCTCTCTTCTCCACATTCCCTCCTTTCTCTCTTCTCCACATTCCCTCCTTTCTCTCTTCTCCACATTCCCTCCTTTCTCTCTTCTCCACACTCCCTCCTCTCTCTCTTTTCCACATTCCCTCCTTTGTCTCTTTTCCACATTCCCTCCTTTCTCTCTTTTCCACATTCGCTCCTTTGTCTCTTTTCCACATTCCCTCCATCTTTCTCTCTATTTCCACATTTGCTCCTTTGTCTCTTTTCCACATTCCCTCCGTTCTCTCTTTTCCACATTCCCTCCTTTCTCTCTTTTTTCACATTCCCTCCATCTTTCTCTCTTTTCCACATTCCATCCTTTCTCTCTTTTTCACATTCCCTTTTTTCTCTCTTTTCCACATTCCCTCTTTTCTCTCTTTTCCACATTCCCTCCATCTTTCTCTCTTTTCCACATTCCCTCTTTTTTCTCTTTTCTACATTCCCTCCTTTCTCTCTTTTCCACATTCCCTCCTTTCTCTCTTTCCCACATTCCCTCCTTTCCATATTCCCTTATTCTTTCTCTATCTCTCATTCTCTCCTCCTCTCTCTATTTTCCTTCCTCTGTACATGCATAGGGTGTGCAGCCAATCAAAGCAGTTTCCTGTGCATATGTAATTCGGCAAACAGCTCTGATAGACTGCAACGGGGTGCAAGCGGCTTCATCCCCAGCGACACACACGCTCCTGTCCCGGCCTATGTGAGTGACTGGGGGGGGGGGTACGCACAAGGATGCCGGGGATTGTAAACAGTCAGAGGTGTTTGCTGAATTACAAATACACGAAACATGGCTTCTCATGCATCAAAGAAATGAGAAATGAGGAAAGGTGAGTCTATGAGTTTTACACAGTGGGCACCACAACTCGGGGGGCACTAGGGGAAGGCCAGAGGATGGCCCTGGAATCTTTTCAATTCCAGGGCTGGCTGTGCAGGGCTTTATTCAACTTTAAAGCAGACTCACAGGTACTATTACAACTACAGCAATCAGGGCTTCATAGTAAATGAGGCACAAGCAGCAGCAATTAGGAGGTGAGGGATTGGGTTGGTTCAGGGACCTGAAACCACAACATCCAAGGCTTTTTACTGGAAGTGGTGCTGGCTGCCTCAGTTTGTGCTGTAGCTTCCAGTGCCATGCCTCCTGCAGACCCATCCTCGATCATTTGAGTTCAGTCCACTGCGGGGCAGAATTCTGCTTTAAGGGGGCGCTAACTTCAATAGTTCCTAGGGCAGCAAGAACCTTAAATATGGCTCTGACTGTATTTGCCCTTTAACTGCAAGCCTACCTCTGCTTTGGTACGCTTTGTGGAAAAAGTAAAAAAATGAATTTTTTTTTGTTTAAAATTAGGAATGAGCGAACCGGTTCGGATGAACCGGAATTCGCTCCGAATTTCAGGGAAAATTCGATCCGGCAGCGTGCAGCGTAGCCGGCCTGCCCGCTCCCACCATGCCGGCATTTTTTTTCAGATGAGCGATTCGTGAAAGTTCGATTCTGGCGAACCCGAATTTCTTAGGGAAATTCGGCGAATCGCCCGAATCGAACTTTCAAGAAGTTCGCTCATCTCTATTTAAAATGAAAATGAAAAAAAAGTAACTTTTTATATAACATTTTTTGCATGTAAAAGCCCCATTCTGCCTGGTTACATTGGTACGACATATGTGTCAGTATACACCCTTTCCTGCCCTAGAGACAACCCAAACTGAAACAGCTTTTAGGAGATTTTCATAGAAAATACAACTACTCTGTGCATCTTGAAGGTTTTCCAGAAAAACAACCATCTACATTTGAACTACCCCCCCACCCTACAAACCATAAACTTCCTCCCTTGCTTCCTCCTCAAGCAGTCAGCGCAGCCCCTGTGCCACCATTTGAGCACTGTCCTGGGGAAACAGCAGCAGGTGGTGCTAAAACTCATCTTTCTGGGCAGGAGCTGTGGACCGGTATCCAGGAGCAGACAGATGAGTGGCTGCCATTGCACCTGAAGCCCGGCAAGGTGGTGTGCGACAATGGGTGACACCTTGAAGCAGCCTTGGGCTGAGCTGGGTTGATGCACAGCTTAACTTGGTGGTGCAGAGCTTCCTTGCTCATTATTCAGGGATGCTGCTCCATAATGTGCATAGAGTGTGTTCCCACCTTGCTGATGCTTGTCTGTTTGCATTGCAGAGGAATTTTGGTCTTCTCACCCACCACCTCATATGTGACTTGCTGACCAGGTGGAATTTAACTTTTTATATGTTGGAAAGGATGTGTGAGCAGCAACAGGCGATTGTGGAGTTCCAGCTCCAAAAATCCAAGGTTGAGTAGAAGACCAACATCGCTTCACCACCATTGAGAAGACTGCGGTGCGGCAGTGCTTCCAGTACGCCACCAATATGATCAGGGCTGATGATTGGCATCGTCAGCACAACCACCCACCTTTGCTTGCTGGAACAAAACCTTTAGGCCATGAAGGAGGATGTGATGGTGCCACAGGAGAAAGCAGAGGAGGAGAAGGAAGGCCCATTTTCCGAGGCATCATGGCAGTGCACACATGGCTTACAGGGAGTGTTGCCATCCAGTCAGTTTTGGAGTATTCATTGGAGGAGAAGGAGCCGGAGAAGGAGGACTTTCTCTCACAGTAGGGTGGAACCCAGCATAGCTCACTCGAGTGTGGCTGGAGGGAGGAGCAGGAAAAAGAGACACCTAATACCGAGGACAGCTTCTCCTTGACCCAGGGCAGCCTGGCTTGCATGAGCCACTACATGCTCCCGTGCCTGTGCAAGCAGCGTTACCTGCTTAGTCACAATATGTATATATATTTTTTGTATATATGCATTTATTGATGTTAATATTTATTGATGTATGTATATATTCAATTATTTATGTTAATAATAATGTATTTATTTATGTATATATGTATGTTTATTTATGTATATTTTTATTTTTCTTCATTTTCGTTTGTCAGACCATCCTAATAAGTCCCCTAAGGAAGATATTTTGAAACATGTTGGGGCAATAACATTCTCCTTTCTTTTTCAAACATTATATATGAAGGGAAACAAATCTTATGGTATAGATGGAATTGTTTGTGTACAGTGTAACAAATGTGTGATTTAATCTATCTCAAATAGCTCAATATTGAACTTTTTAATCTGTTTTTTGAAAAATTAAAAAAAGGATATTTTTATAACTATGATTATGGTTTTAATATTATTTATGTATGTATTTATGTATATATTTATTTATTAATGTTAATATTTATTTATGTATTTATTGATTGATGGTTTTACTTATTCATGTAACCCCCCCCCCCCCCCAAACTGACCTCTGACACCATTAAAAAAAATGAATATTTATATTTTTTTTTATTATGTTATTTTATTTTGTTTGTTTTCTGCTATTGTTTTGAGTACTTAGTCCCTAGCTCATTTTGTGCAGGGCAATCACCCCTCGATTCGCAGCCCTCTAGCCCTCTCTACCACCATTTTACAGCCATTTTTAGCCCACCAAGTTCGGGTCACTATTGACTTCGATAGGATTCAGTTTCGGGTCAAGTTCTGAGACTCGAACCCAAACTTCCACGTGCTTGCTCATAACTAGCTACAGCATAAAATGTCTTACAATGGTACCACATATGTATCAGTGGATGCCCACTCCTGCCCAGGAGACACTGCAAATTGAAATTAGTGCTTTATGAGATTTTCAAATACAATACAAATACTATGCACCCTATCAAGGGTCAACCCTTTAAAAAAAAATTAAATTGGTGTGGGGTCCCCTCTTCCCAGTAAATCCAGCCCAGGCACCAGCTATGGGGGCTGGTAGACCAGCTGGTCTCAAGGACCTTATTACTAGTTCACAAAGGGTTACATGTAAAGAAAACACACACACACAATGAGTAAGTACTTTATTTACTTTTTTTCAACTTACCTTCTTCCACAAGATATGACACTTGTACAATGTAAAGTATTCAATGTACAGCTTCTATAACAGTGTACATTTGGTGTACCCTCAGAATAAGAGGCTGATTCATCATTAGCGGCAGGTAGCGGCAGATGAGCGTCTGTAGCAGGCATTTTCAGAGCTCCCGCTAGTAGTCACTGTGCTCGGCCGTGAGTCGCTAGTTTATAGTGACTCAGTCACTGTTCAGTAATGTTGAATACATTGTGAGGAGTCGCTATTTGACCAGTACAGCGCTGTATGGGAGCGCATGTTAGCGACTGCTCATAGCGACCGACTCACACCATATTCAGCAAAAAAACAGCCTCACAAATCTCTGGCGCTGAAAAATATTTGTTTGAAGCCCAGAGCGCAGGAGGCGGTGTGTTTAAAGTCTGTTTTCAAGCATCTATCAGCTAGTAACAAAGCGAAAACATGTGGAATTACATTGTAACAACATTGTAACATGAACACTTTAATGCCAGACCTGTAATGTCATTTCTGAGGAAATATATAAAAAATTTAAAAATTATGAAAAAACTGCTATTTCAATGCCAGAAGAGGTCACATAATTATTTGAAAAAAAAAAATAAAAAACCCGTTTAAAGAGAAGAAAAGGATCGTCCATTGAAATGTATGGGAGAGCGCCAGGTAGCAAGAGGTCATACCTGGCGCTGTGCAAGGCTGAACACTGGCGCTGTTCGCTGAGGCTGTGAAAATGATGAATCAGATGCTACATGGCGCTATCCCAGTCGCTAAATAGATTCTGCTTGATAAATGTGTAATTGCGTGCCGTGTCCGGCGTTCACCAGTCGCTACCTGTCATTAACCAGCCACTACCTGACGCTATCCCTTCTTAAATAAGGGCCTAAGTCAACACATAGCCATTAATGTCTATACATTTATCTTGGTCCTATCTGACCACAGGATATGGTTCCTGTTTTCTTCAGCAAGCTGTTTGCGGACTTACTTGTGCATCATCTTTAGTGGAGGCTTCCTTCTTGGACAACAGCCATGCCTAATTTGATTCAGTGTGCGGCGTAAGATCTGAACATTGACAGACTGACTCCTCACCTCTTTAACATCTGCAGCAATATTGGCAGCACTTCCTCTGGATATGATGCTAATTCAACTCTTTTGGTTGATGCACTCAATATTTTTGGTTGACTATTGCAAAGCAGGTTCTAAGTGGAACCCATATTGTTAAACCGTTGTATAGTCTTGGTCACTGTGCCGCAGCTCATTTTCAGGGTGTTGCAATCTTCTTATAGCCTAGGGCATCTTTATGTAAAGCAATACTTTTTTTACAGATCATCAAGGAGATCTTTGTCATGAGGTGCCATGTTAAACTTCCAGAAAACATTATGAGAGAGTGTGAGTGTGATAAGACCAAATTTAACACACCTGCTCCACAATCGCACCTGAAACCTTTTAATAATAATACTTAATACTACTTAATACTAATACTACTTGATACTAATACTAGTCACATTATACCAGGGAGGGAAAATGGCACTTAGGGGTGTACCCAGTTTTGCTGCCAAGGGTTTAGGCATTATTGGCTGTGTGGTGAGTTATTTTGAGGCTTACCAAATTTACAAGCTATATACTGACTACTTTTTATTTTATCAAAGTGTCATATCGTCAGCGTTGTGCCCTGAAAAGTTATAATAAAAGATTTATAAACATGTGAGAGGTGTACTCACTTTTGTAAGATACTGTAAAAAGATTTGAAATAGAAAACATTATTATGAAGTGCTTAAGAAGCCGGCAAAGTCTATTCTTCTTAAGACAGGTAGAGAGAGTTGGTTTGCCAAAGAAGATGCTAATAACTATAACAGCTTAATTATTGGGTCTGCCCTGAGTTCCTACTTAACAACTTCCTATAGGGTTTGCAGAGGATGATCAGGATGACTGAAAAATATTTTGCCTGTATGTATAAGTTAAGGATGATATTCTAGGCACTGAATATTCAAGAATAATAGTTCGACATACCTGGGCAATACCTTCTTATGTCTACTTCCATCTGGTCACTAGTTCACGATACAACTGTGCTTGACCAGAAGATTCCAGGCCATCAGAATGTAGAACAAGTGGCTTTGAAAGTCACTATGTCCTTATCCCTTAGTGTTTTCTCCTCGATTCCATAAGCTCCAGTCTCCAGTCGTAGTGTTTTCCTTAAAATTTTTGTAATGATCTCAACCTACCAAAAATGTTTAGTAATTAGTAAATGTTTCTAATTAGATGGCCAAAATGGTGACTTTACAGTGCAGTATAACCTACAGTTATGTACAAGATGGACTAACAGAAAGTCCTTCAAACAATGATTCAGCCAGATGGGGCAGGTCTGCTAGCAGGTATTTTCCACATTTGTAAAGACTAAAGTACACCGATGACCACCAACTGTCCTGTCTCAATAACATTTAAAACAGTCTGACTGGCTCTGTCCAGGAACATCAAATCAAATTTTCAAAGAAGGGTAACCTACAGCCAACTCAATCTATAAATCCCTTTTATACTGCCCTTGTAGAATGTGAATGCCTATGAGGCACATCCTAAAACAATGCAATGAAGACAATGCACTAATGTGCTACATAAACATGTGTGATACAACAAAAAATTTCCTGACGATGTGACTTTCTGCTGTGCCTGCAGTTTTCAAGGGTTTAGCAATGGTTTAGTCTAAAACCATGTCCCTGTTTTTTTTACAGTTAGTTCAATCCACAAGAAAGCCATGGTTGCCTGAATATAATTTTCCCAGACTGGTTTAAAGAAGCAGTCCAGCTGGTGCTTCTGCCACATCCTCTAAGCAGCTGAAGATAGAGGCCACAACTGTTAGTATTGAGCAGGTGGTAGCCATCTAGTATTCGACTCATGCCCTGCTTGTGAAGAATGTGATACCTTCAGCCATTTCTAATGTATAATACATGGATAAGGTCAGCACCTTCTAAATTAATACTAAGTAATTCCAAGTTACCCCATGATGTTGTTGACAATACCAAATCTCTAAAACCACCAAACACATTTGATACAAAAGCAGGGACCAATAGAATAACAATAATTATCTGGCCTATGGGGCTCAGTACAGACATTGGCATTGTGGGCTGGGCATGGATAGGCCATGGGCTGGAAAAATGCCAGGCTGATTTTGGGCCCCAGTTTCACACTGATGATGTATATATTATTTTGACTATTCTAGTCCACACAATTACGGGAGTTAGGGAAGCAAGAATTGTTGAAAACCAGTCTTCATTCCCCTGTACCAGTGGTGGTTTCTGTTTATAATTTGTACTTCCGGGGCCTTATCTTGGGACATTCCAAATTGGAATCCCCCATTGTGTTGATCAGCAGTGGTCATGGTCAGCCTCAGTAGTAATCCAACATGTGTTACAGTGCCACCAATCTCAGGCAATGTCACAGCACACAATTATAGAAGACTGGTAAGCACACTTGCAGTGATTAAAGTTACTTTGTAATGGGTGCAATTTCATAGATCATGAGACGAAAAACGTCTCCCCAATGGCTAAGAACAAATATGAATGCACACCTGACAACTGTGGTTAAGATGCAAAAAAGTAAAGTCACAATTTATTTATGTACAATAATGAGAGTCCACCACCCACAAATCTGGCAGGGCACACACTAGTAATTAAATTATATACATGATATTTACAAACATAGCGAGAGACCCTGGGGTACTATGTTTTCAGAGACTATGCAATTAGCAAAGGTTGCACTAGTACCAGGGCTCTGGTACTAGTGCAACCTTTGCTAATTGCATAGTGTGTGCCCTGCCAGATTTGTGGGTGGTGGACTCTCATTATTGTACATAAATAAATTGTGACTTTACTTTTTTGCATCTTAACCACAGTTGTCAGGTGTGCATTCATATTTGTTCTTAGCCAATGTCACAGCACACAGGCATGGAAGCAGAGGGTAAGGGTTAATAGGATTGCAGCATGGGGGAAATGGCAAGATGGTATTTAAACAGACAGACACTCATCAGCAAACAGGATGGGTGAAAGCATCAGCTTGTTTTATTGTTGCAGAGTCATGAAAACAATGCTTTAATATTTTAATCCATGTCACGGTCAAATTCACAGTTCATAGGCAAAATAATCTTACTGCTTTGTAGAAAACCAACACAGGCACAAGTGTAAGTATGTTTCAGTGAAGGGTTAAATAATCTTGGGTACTTCAGGCAAAAGGACACAGGTACACTCGCTTATCAGAACATTTCAGCATAGGGTTAACCAGGCTTGTGCCAGACACAGGTACTCTTGCTTGTAAGAATGTTTCAGCATTAGGCAGTATTGTATTTCCCAATTAAATGTAGGTCTTTTTTCAGAGGGGGATTCAAGCAGCCACCACCCCACTTTGAACTGAGCACCCCCTTTGTGCTGGAGACTGTCTATAGGTTATCCGAAACTGGGGCGCGGAATTGACCAACATCATCAGAAGAGTAATCTGAGGAGTAGAGGGTAACCTCTACTCCATTGCACCTGAGCCCAGACTGTTCCCTAACACAAGTGATTCTTCCTCACACAACAGCCACTGCACTTACCAGATTCTCAGGATCCTCTCTACTGCCAAGGGGAGCCTCCTCAGTCTTCTCACTCTTTCTCTGCAACTCACTACGCGTTTCACTGCATAACGCAGCTTTATCAAGACTCTCTTGATAAAGCTGCATTACGCAGTGAAACGCGTTGACGGCGACTAGGCGGATCCCTGCACTAATACAACAAAGGAGCCTTGCAATTTTTGAAAGCGAACTCCCTCTCCCCCTCGTGGACACCAGCGGCCGAGGTGAACCGAAAGTAGGGTGAGAGCTTCGCCTATGTTATTATATGCTGTACATCAAGGATTTTAAATGTGAGTGCACATTTTAAACCTTTTAGAGGTTTTTATTATTTAAAGCGATATTACGCTATATATTTCCTTCATTGATTTCTTTCATGCAAAAACCCACATTGAGCTACCTTCAAGCCCCAAATCTATGGGTATACATCCTAAACAACAAGAGGATCAGATTTGGATTGAATAGAGCTACGGAGCAAGGAGTGGCTTATTCTTAAGGCGTACCAATATACGCCACCTGATAAGGGTACCAAAAATAGGTGGTGGGCACGCGGTGGATGATACCTATGTGTTTGAGCACTATTGAATACTTGCTGCATGAGATTTGGGATATCCGGCATAAATTGCAGTTTGAAAATGTAACACCACGAGTCAATTTCTGGGACTTCATTAGACTCATGTATATAATTAAGGGACTTTGACATCAGATTTTTTATGGCTGATTTGGGCCAATTTATAATAATTGTATTTTTTGTTAACTAATCACTTGTAATCTAATTATTTTATTGCTTGCTGAGCCTATTGGGGATATTGGGTTCTTACACGTTTGAGCAGAATTCATACTTTCAACTAATTATGTAAAATATCTAAATCTTCTAAGCGCGGATTTTCATTTTCTACATTTTATATTATACTAGACAATTCACCCATAAATGCCTTTTTAATTGGGCATGTTTTTTCCATTCTTACTACACAGCCATTTTGTAGCACTCCACCCATTTGTACCCCCCTGTGCTAAGCCCAATTTGATCAATAACATAAAAAAGAACTGACTTGAGGGTCAGGCACAGACCTTGAGTGACAGGTCAGGTACCCAATCTGTCCAGCAGTGTGACTGCACTGGCCTGTCACTCAAGTCCAACTGTTACTCAAGCTCATAGCTGCCATGCAGACCCCACCCCTGCCAGCAACAGGGGAGGATCAGGTGAGTTGTTTTTATTATTTTTATGTAGGGCTTAGCACAGGGGAGAGGGGTGACTGGGGGTTACAAAAAGCTTGAAAATCCTTTTAAATATAATAAAATTTGCTTACAAAACTTTTCCCAAAATAGGGCTTTAATGAGAGCGTTCTTTTTAATACACTGGAGGACACAACTAAAACAGTTAATTCAATAGGTCATTAAAAATGAAAATACATTTTATTATTAAGCTATAAAGGAGAGTTTGGGGAGGATTTTTTCTCCATTTTACCCACTCCATATTAATAAAAAAATATAAAAGTTGTGGGACCACTATCTTTTATCACATTTGACATAAATCTTTCTGCAATCTTTTAGCAAGTTACAGAAGGTGTGGGGGGGGGGGGTATAAATGTGAGTTATGGGTGAATTATGTATGTTTTTCTTGGCACGCTTCGACAATTCCGAGTGGCTGGTGAATGGAAAAAATAAATACAAATAATAATATAAATATGATGATCTCCAGATCTGGGTCTGTGTTTTTTCAGACACAGATCTTGCCCATTTAATCCGTCTTTTTGGTTTTTTTTTTTTACTTAAAGAGGTTTATTCCCCTCCCCTTACCAGCCAAGCACACCAGGCATAGGGCTGATAACCCTGAGCTTAGAGGATGAACAGCTGATCTCCGGCACTGCAAGCTAGCCCCTATGCCCTTCAGCACATGGCCGATGCCTTTTCAGTGGGCAACTGTAACAGCAACAGGTCCTCTTCTGGGGGACACATTTCCTCCCTACTTGTGTGGCCTCTGGTGATTTCTCTAGCAACACTGATTCTAGGGGAAATGCCACAAGAACAGGTCCCCAGTTATAAAAGCCTCTTTCAGAGGCTGGTACGCTATTCGTCTGGCTGAAAGGTATAAGTGAAAAAGGAAGGACCCTAAAGAACAACACAACAATAGGGATGCGGCAGATCACACATCTTTAAACCCGCCACTGAGTACACCTAAAGATCCCCAGAGGGTATTGACTCGCTTACAGCATACTAGATATTTTAAAGCAAGCCATGGAGACCAGGAGAAACATGGCAATGGTAAGCGATTCACTTTTTTTTTTTGTTTTTTTTGTAAGGAGGGAAAGTTTAAATGGGTGGAGTGGGGTATCTAACCACCTGCCAACATACACTGTGTGACTTGCTGATACCCTTCATGGTGCCTGTCTGGCTAGCATTCTTAAGAGAATTAGTATCACACCTTTCTAACTTTGCAAGGTGAATTGATTTGGCTGGATTTCTCCCACATACTTTAATATCTAGCATTTGCAGAGCACTGGTTGCCACATTTTGTGGGACATTCGGCCAGGTAGCTTGCGAACCAGATAGCGGGGGCCGTTCCAGCTCATCACTCTCATACGGCTCATCCATATTGTATGGGTTACTGTATCAAGGACTGGATCAAGTGTGTTGGAGGCCCCTGTGCAGAGATTCTAACTAAGGTCCCCTATAAGTAACTTTAGATTAATTCCTAGTTGACTAGCCACCTTTAATGTGGCCCTGAAAAAGTGGAGCGCTCTTTTAACAATCAAGACCTTTAAACATTCAGCAGTACAAAGAAAACTCCTTTACCCATAAATTTTTGTTTTCGAATGTCAGTGTAAACTACAGTAGGAACAATGTGTAAACTAACCCTGTCATTCCGTAAGTACCCGTTATCCATCTCATTGACTATATTGTTAATTAATCAGCTAATATTTATGTTACTCAGCCACTCATGGCACATCTAGCAAACACAGTATAGATCCTGTTTTATTTTGACACTTTTGCAGCACAGGCTGTATAAACAATTGTCAAACTCAAAGCTATAATTAGTATTGCTTTCCAGTTAAACAGCCTTTTCTGTGTACAACAAATTTCAGGGATTTGCAATAAATGTTAATAAAGGGTGACGGTACTAAAAACAGTTTGTCTATTTTATTGCCAAAACTTCAGATAGATGCACTTATGTTGGACCCTTTACCACATTTTGTTTTCCATTTGGTGGGTGAGTAGGGCACTGAATTTACAGATTTTATATGCCTTTCTGCATTTATATAGCATTGACATATTCTGCAGCTCCTTATAGAGAAAATGCACTGGTCACTATTAAGGACTCTAATAATGACCCGAATAGGTTCCGCGTAATCTGCACCTGGATGAGGTAAATTGCAATAATGGCAAAACTCAGAAAATACCGGAATTTCTACTGTGAATGTGTCCTGGATACAGGTGGAAAAGTATGTGGTATGGAGGCTTTAAATGACCTAGTGGGAAACTGCATGGTACGAAGGTCCTTTCCATGGCATGGAATGTTATGAACAAGTCACTAGGCAGGAAATGGGGATCCTTGGACAGTCTGTGTGGTGCAACTGGGCCACAGAATGATAAACAAGATGAATGGACTGGGTAGTACACAGGGCTGTTGTAAAGAGTAAAGGTGAGTGAACTCTTTAAAAGTTCGATTCGGGAGATTAGCCAAATTTCCCCAAGCACTTCTGATTGTCCAAACCAAACTTTTAATGAACCCAATTAAAAAATGAAAAAATAAGGGGGGGGGGGGAGTGTGGCTAGCTGCCGAGGAAGATGGTGGCTCTCTAAAGCAGCTCTGCACTCCGGGAGCACAGAGGCAGACCTCAGCCCAGCCACACGCAATCTCGCGCCCGTCCAGCAGCACCGCCAACACTCCGGAAGCCCCCTGCCCCTTCATGGTCAGGAGCGGAGCCAGAGGCCAGAAAACGGGGCAAGGCGGTGGGACTCCAGCACGTGCCCGCCACCCAGGAAGCATCATGACGGATTCGGGGAGGGAGGCGAGATCTGCTCCTCCTGCCAGCGCCAGTCTGACATCGCCGCTGGGAGAGGAGGTAGGATAGACGGCGGGGCCCCAGACCACACAGGGAGAGTGGGCACGGATGTCCGCACACCCACCCGGACGGAATCCCCAGCAATGGCGGCGGTGCCTGCTCAGCGGACTCCACTCGCTGCAGGCGCAGCTGCGCAGCAACATGGAGGTCAGAGGGGGTCTCCCCGGTCATCACCCCCATCCACACCATCCCTCCCATCTTCCTCCCCTGGGAGGGGGGCCCCAGAAGCCCACATACCACTACCACAGCGCCAGCAGGAGTGTTCTGGGGGGTGGGCACACCCTAGCAGTGGGGACCCTAGAAATGAGTCCGGAGGGGGTGAAGGTCAGGCCTGCATGGCGAGTCTTCCAGAGCGCTTCACACACATGCAAGGCAACTCGCCCCTGTCACTTTCTAATGAGGACATGCTGTCTCCTGGGGATTCACTTTCTCCTGGAGACAGTGATCAAGCTATTGATAGAAGACATGGCCGAGGGGGAGTCACAGCCACTACAGGGGAGCCCCAATGCTGGAATCTTGGATCCAATAGTGCGGGATGCGAATCTGCTAGCAAAATGTAAAGTCTTATTGCAGCAAGAGCTGGCCGCCGCTGTGGCCCAACTCTCAGTTAACTATTTAAACGACCTAAAAGACTTAGGCAATAGAACCAGTTCACTGGAGGATAAGATGGATGATATAGTGGTGGCCCTGGATGCCAAGGGGACCGAGTCTGCGGCCTTCAGGGGAGAAATGACCTTACTGCAACAAAAACTGGAGGACCTGGAGAACAGATCCAGAAGGGTTAACGTCCGCATACGGGGCCTTCCGGAAACTATTGAGCATGTGCCACTATCACTGCCCTGGAACAGGAGCTGATCCCATCCATGCCTGTAGAACGTCTAGAGTTGGACCAAGCCCACAGAGCGCTAGGCCCCAAAAGATCGGACTGTCTCCCCAGGGATATTGTCATCAAACCTACCTATTACCGTACGAAGGAGGTGATCCTATTGGCAGCCAGAGAGAAAGGAGAACTGTCTTTCTGGAACCATCGCTACCAGATTTTTCCGGATGTCGCACCCCAGACACTCCAACGGAGAAGGGCTATGAGACCTGGCCTAAAAAATCTTGAGGAGCCATAAAATAAAATACCGTTGGGGCTTTCCCTTTAAGCTTACGTTTGCTCACGTGGGCCGTCAGTTGGCGGATAGTTCTCCTGAGGAGCTGATGGGCCTCCTGGAGGACTTGGGCCTGATTTATGCTGGCTCCGTTGCTCGCCTACCCGCTGGGGCCTCCCAACAGTCATCCAAACGACTGGCCTTGCAGCTCCTGTGGGAGAGGGTTCGGCCCCAGAGGAAGAGGGATCAAGTGGCCGGACGCTCTCCTGGTCCTGACACAGACCCGGGATGAGGACTCATTCCTCAGAATTGGTAACAAGTAGAACGTCAAGGGTTTCCCTTGTTAAATGTAAACTTAAGATGGTTAATATTAACATAGTTATTTTTTATTGCTATTGGCTCTTGGTTGGGGGCCCACTATGGTCACCTGAGAGTTTAATATGGTCACTCTATTGCTATTTAATGTTGAACAACACCCCTAATAGAGCTTGCTGCGGTCGCCTGAGTGTTCGCACCCTCTGGGGTCGCCCCTCCTGCCTCCCTCCCCCTGGCGGGGGTCCTGCGGCCTCCGCTAAACCCGAGACTTACTTTGGGGTCCGCCTGCCGGGGTGGGTGGCGGGGGGGTCTTGCCCCCATGGGAGTCTTGGATGGCTGAGCTGCTTGTCCCTGAGATCCGACTCGGCCCACAGGGAGTTATTCATTGTCGTCGGGCCGGACGGGTGGTGGGCTCTGCATGAGGACGTGAGACTCTCGGTGTGGCGGCCTAAATTGGGCTCCTGCACCGATGGCCAACTGATGGGGTAACCAGTTTTGATAAGTTATGCTTAGTGGGCCGCAGGCCTTAGATTGCGTTGTTTTATGCTATATTATATTCTATCTTCAATTGCTGGGCTGATTAGCTATGGTTGCAATTTATTTAGAAAAATTGTCCTGCGTTCCCGGGGACTACCCCGGATAAACAAGGATGGTCCACGCTGGGGCACGTTTGTCCACAGTGAGTGGGCACTTCCCTGCTGCTGCAGTGTCTCTTCGAACCACTTGCAGGGCAATGCTGAGTTTTGGTTTACTGTATGTTGGGCCTAACATGTCTTCAGGGTTAGGTCTCCTTTCTAACTTTCTCTACAACTCTTTTCTACCCTTATCCCTTCCTACTACCTTTCCGGACCCCTCGCGTTCCACCTGGTCAACAATCACATTACCCACATCACCAACAAACCTATGGTCGGGCTAAATGTTAAGGTAGTATCTCACAACGTCCAGGGGTTTAATTCCCCAGTGAAGCATAACAAGGCCATTGTCACGAGCCCTGTACACTCACCTGTCCTTCGGTCCCACGTCGGCGGCTCCCGCTCGGCCAGCGTGCGGGCTGGGTGGCGTCTCTGCCAGGCGGCGGCTCGGCGTCTCCTCTCCCCGGCCGCCGCTAGGCTATTTCCGCCCCGAGCAGCCGCTCGGCTCTTTCCGTCGCGAGCGGCTGCTCGGGCGGTCTCCTCTCCGGCGGCGTCGGGAGCAGCCGCGCCACGGCCATCTCGGTGCGCTCCCGGCGCGCAACTCCTTACACGCGCGCGCGCGTCAGATGCTGCTGTTTATGCACACAGGGCGCCCGCCGGAGGTAATTAGATCCGGGCCAATGAGCCCAAGCTTGGCAATTTGAATGGGGCAATCAGCCTCAGGTTCCTAATGTTGCACCAATCAATTCCCCCTTCCTGTTCCATCACTCCTATAAATCTGCTCACTCTGCACTTGTTCCTTGCCCGTGATAGCGTGCTGCTGGGTGTGATTGTGATTGCTATTTTCCTTACGATTTCTGCCGTGTATGACCATTCCTGATTGCCGCCTGGACCGACCTTGCCTGTTTTGACCACGATTCCTGCCTGCTCCTCAGTACCGCGTATCTCTGACCTCCTGGTGTGACCTTTGGCTAGCCCTGACCATTCTTCTATCTTAATCCTTCTGTACCGTGCATCCTTGGACTGATCTCCTGTGTATGACCTCTGCCCGATTGTCTTACCCAGTCTTGTTCCTGGTTCGTCCACCTTCCCCTGCATAAGTCAGCATCCTTTGTGCTAACAAGTCCTGGGGGCAACCGTGTCCGGTGAGGCGTATTCTGCGTCCTGGCAAACGGGGGCTTGGTTATAGGCGAAGAAAGCAGCGGAGATTGGGGGTTGCTGACTTATTGGAAGGAAGACGTCCCACGGCACCTGACAGCCATTACTACAAATCCTGTAAGGCCGATATAATCTTTTTACAGGAGACGAGGTTCTCTACCCACTTCAAGCCAAATTATCTAAGCAATCACTTTCCCATATCCTACATGGCATGCGCCAGAGAAAAAAAGAGGGCAGTGTTGATTGCCTTCCGCAAAAATCTTCCATTCATTTTCTCCAAGGAAATCTTAGATCCGACGGGCAGATACCTTATCCTGCAGGGCTCCCTCTATGATATTGAAATTGCCCTAGTCACTTATTATGCGCCCAATACTTTTCAGACCCGCTTCTTTAAACATTTATCATCTACTCTAACCCACACGGCTCTTTTTGTAGGATTGATCATATGTTAGTCCTCCAGGCTATGCTTCCTGCTGTCCTGGACTCTAGAATCTATAGCGCGACCTGGTCAGACCATAGCTCAGTGATGGTAGCTATAGACCTCTTGGTCACAACTAGACACTCTTATAACTGGCGTCTCAATTACTCCCTGTTGTCTTTTCAGGGCAGCAGCTCTAAAATCCAGAATGCCCTTCAAGAATACTTCGCTCATAATGCCCATTCGGTCTCCTCTCCTATCTCTCTGTGGGAAGCCCAAAAGGCCACCATGAGAGGCAATATTATCGCTATCGCCTCGCGAGAGAAACGTGAGAGACATAAAAAGATAAAAGATCTAACTTCAAAATTTGAGCAGGCGGAGATACGGTGGAAGAGGGTGCCGAGCGCCAGGAATAAGAAGGTGGTTGATAGTCTGAGATTAGAGCTCAATATGCTCTTAGATGATCAAACCATGCCAGAGACAACAAGCAAGATACTATGCTAGCCCAAAGATTAAAGGTTGCTGACCTTGACAGACGGCAACCCATAAATTTAAAACTTGAATCAGGAACCACTACGGCAGATCCCAACAAAATTGTTTCAGCCTTTGGAGGCTTTCTATCTGCCTTGTACTCAGCCCCGGTAAACACAAGTCCTTCGAACACATCGACTTGCCCAAAATTGCCCAAGATCAGGTTGACCAGATGGAAGCTCCCATTACACCCAATGAAGTACTCCAGGCCATAAAGTCCCTTAAAGCATCCAAGACTCCAGGCCCAGATGGGTTTAGTGGTTTATATTATAAGAAATTCGCCCCCATCTTGGCACCACACCTATCGAACCTCTTTAACGCCCTGTGTGCCGAATCTTCTCTGAGCCCTAGCTCGCTCCTGGCAGACATCTGTATGATCACTAAACCGGATAAAGACAGCCTGTTAATCCCCAACTTTAGAGCAATATACCTGATTAATATCAACGTGAAATTGTTGGCCAAGGTGCTAGCCACCAGGCTGAACACATTTTTAGAAGACCTTATTCGAAGGGACCAGGTGGGATTTGTGCCAACTCGCCAAGCTGGGGATAACATTAAGAGGGTGGCCCACTTTATCCACCACGCCCACTCTAGAAACATCCCGGCCTTCCAATTGTCAATAGATATACAGAAGGCCTTCGACTCAATATCCTGGGATTACTTATTTTGGGTACTGCAGAAATGGGGCTTCTGGAATCGTTTTTTTGACTAGATTAAGGCCCTCTATACGGCCCCTGCAGCTCGCGTGCGCTACTTGGGTTTCTCTTCTGGACCCTTTGGCATCTCGAGAGGCACTCAGCAGGGGTGCCCCCTATCCCCAATTCTCTTTATCCTGGCCATGGAGCCCTTGGGCATAGCAATAAGAAACACCCCAGACATCAGGGGACTGGAGGTGGCAGGGGTTCACCACAAGGCCTTATTCTTCGCTGACGATGATTTGTTGGCTCTGACCCAGCCAATCACATCGCTCCCAAATTTATATAAAATTTTAGACCAGTTTGCCCAAATTTTGGGCCTCAAGATCAACAATGAAAAGTTGAAGGCTCTAAACATATTCCTATCAGTGGGGGTGGTTGATCAGAAACAGGCTAACTTTTCTTTCCGTTGGACTACGGAACCACTCCCATATTTAGGAATACGTATTTCCGCAAAGTATGTGGACTTATACAGGGCCAATTACCTGCCTCTATTTGGGTCCCTAACTCGGCTACTCGAAACATGGAAGCCATACCCAATCTCTTGGATAGGTCGTATTAATGCTATTAAAATGGTGTTGCCTATAAAAATCCCATTACATATGCTCGGTATAATGCAGAGAAGGATACTGGCTTTCGTGTGGTCGATGGGCTGCCCAAGATTGTCTACGCGCACTATGCTTACCCACAGGAAGCAGGGGGGGCTTGGCGTACCTGACATCCTCAAATATTATAAAGCTTCCCAAATTGCTCAAGTGGTACCTATGTATTCTGCTCTTGGGCCCCCAATGTGGACATTCCTTGAACTGCCCAATTGTGCACTGACGCCCATTAGTAGCCTGCTCTGGACAGACCCGGCACTTAGACCTAAGGAACTTAGCCCCCTAATGAAGTACTCTCTTTCTGTATGGGACTCAGTCAGGTATTCTGCCTCTTTGATGTCCCCCCATGCCCCCCATCCCATGCCCCATTTGTGGGACAACCCAAGTTTCCCCCCTGGTGCACCTGGGGGACCTTTAGGTGGTGGCAAGACCATGGTATAAATAAAATAGTACACTTACTCACGAAAGAGGGTCTTGGTTCCTTTAACGATCTCCAGGAAAGGTACAGTATCCCTCGAAAGGAGTATTATCACTACCTTCAGTTAAGACATTGGGTGTTGCCCTTAACTAAATTGAACACCCCTTTCTGGGTAATGACCCCCTTTGAAAATATATGCGGCAGAAATCCATTTCAGAGGGGAATAATCTCCCTATTATACGCTGCCCTGAATGATTCTAGGCCAGAAACCCATGGCTACGTGGGACACAGGGAGAAGGACCTGGGTCCCTGTCAGGGGGAGAGGGGATGGGCAGAGGTTTGGACAAATGCCTCGAAATGCTCTATTAACGTACTAACAATAGAGACAGCCTATAAGGTGTTGTTTTGTTGGTACTTGGTGCCAAGCCGTCTTGGCAGGACGTCCCGGGACAGGCCAACACTTGCTTCAGGGGCTGCAGTGCGGAGGGTGACTTTATGCACACTTGGTGGACTTGCCCTATGTTGGCTCACTTCTGGAGCCAGATATACAGGATGGCTAATGTTATCTTCCAGACCAATATGAGAAAGGATCCATGGGTTGCCCTTCTGCACTGTAGACCTCCAGAACTCACAAGGAAGCAAAATAAATTGTTTGTATACCTGCTCCTTGCTGCCAAACAGACCATTGCTAGGACATGGAAGAAGCAATTTACGCCCATTTCGGAGGTATCGGCCAGGATGAATCTTTATTATTTACATTTCGGGATGTGTTTCAGATCGTGGATAAGTACAGGAGTAAAGATGAAACGTTTTTTTTTTTTTTTTTTATAAACAAAAGATTATCTAGCATCCTGACTGACACCCATGAAAAATTTCTCACAATATGGGAACCCTGGAGACAATACGCCTTGCCCGGCGAACCTTTGCAAGCGCTGAGCTAGCTGTGTATGGCGGCGGGTGGAACGCGGGGCTGAAGACTCTACCAGCCCCCTTCCCTCTTATTCCCTTCCCCCTCCGCTCCCTAGTCTCACTTCTTCTCCCTTTCTTCTGACGACTCTCGTCCCTAACTCCTTTAACGGTTTCATCTTTACTCCTGTACTTATCCACGATCTGAAACACATCCCGAAATGTAAATAATAAAGATCACATAATAAGAGCACCTAGGAACAGGGCACCCTCCACGGGCCAATAGGTACACAGCCAATACGGCTATTAGATAATATTGAAAGACATTATACTAATTGCACTTGCTGTTTTTTTTTTTGCATATTTTATTATTCAATTTCTCTGGAAATGTATACACATGCAAATGAGTCTGAACTGTAATCCTGCTTACTAAATTCGTCATCTCTTCCGCCTCCCCTGTGTGGGATGGTTATATGGATCGTGAGATTTGTATATCTGTATTGTTTAAAATACATAATAAAAATACTGAAACAGAAAAAATGAAAAAATATGCTTATCTATGTCCCCCTTTCAGCGCCAGGTGATGTCCATATCCTTGGGTGTTGTCCCGCTCCTCTTTTAGCAGAAACCAACTTCCTCAGCTAGGCTCCCAGCAACTCGACCCCCTATCATGTGTGAGTTGATGTCAAACATTAAACACATAAAAGAACAACACGGGGCCCCCCTCTCCAGAAGGGGAGGGACCCCACACCTTTTTTTACATTTTTAAGGGTTAAACTTATCAACAAATATCAATCCAGAAGCAATCTCAGCTCTGCCCAGGGCCTCCTCCTGTTCTCAACTCTAATCCCCTCCTCCCACTTCCACATTCAGCACATCACACACATCGCCCCATTACTATGGAATGTCCTCCCCTATACAATTCACTACTCCCCAAGCCTTCAAGCTTTTATGGGTGCTCTCACAACCCACCTATTCAGACAAGCATATCATTTGACCTAAATAAGACAGCCCAAGCCAGTTCAGATCATTTGCAATTAAACTAAGGGGTTTATTCATCAAGGAATAGCGGCAGGTAGTGCCTCGTAGCGACAGGCAGCGTCTGGTGAATGCTGGGCACTGTACGTAATACCACATTTATGAAGGTGATCAACTCTAACAGCGACATGTAGCGTACAATTCATCATTACAGGCAGCTTCGAGAGCGCCGGGTATTACCTGTCGCTACCTGACGTTTCAATGGACTTTCCTTTTCCTCTGTTTAAAATGGTCACAGTGTTAAAACAATGTATATCCATGTGTTTTCGCTTTGTTACTGGTGGATATGTGTTCAAAAACAGACTTTAATCACACAGCATCTGGCGCTCTATGGTATTGCGACCAGATTCAGAGCGCCCACTGTGTGTCTGTTTTTTTTGTTCAATATGGTGTGAGTCGCTGAGAGTAGGTCGCAATGAGCTGGCGCTAACTTTCACTCCCTGCAACGCTGTACTGGTGTTAGAACGCACAACATACATCTCATTCATCAATGGCGGCCAGGTTACTACAGCGACAATACCTGGCGCTAGTAATGAGTCAGCCTCCCTGTATATTTTACTAGTGACCTACTTTTTGTCCCCACCCCTTATTCTGTAGATTGTAAGCCCAGAAAGGCATGGCCATCTCTTCTAGTGTATTTCAGTATGACTGAGTATTTATGCTTTTCTATCACATCTTACTCATAAAGCTCATGTATTTTAAGTGAGTTGTTTTACCTTGTTTGTAATTCCACATTATACAGTGCCATGGGAGAGGATGGCGCTTTATAAATAAACAGTAATAATCTTATTCACAGTGACAGCATGCACAATTTACACACAGCCTTTTGTGTACTTTTCCTATCTTCGGGCATTATTTGAAAAGCTGAGCTGTAAAAGATTCGTAGAAATGGAAAAGGACCTCCCTGTCTTACCATCCAAGCACAACAGCCTTCCTGTCCCATGAAGATTAATGCACAGTTTTACTCTGGGGATGGTGATAGGCGTCTAAATAACTATAAGCCATTACATTAGTGATGTCAAGTCAAGCCTAGAAAGCCCAAAGTGCTGCTGCATAAACAAAGTTGTCAGAGACTTGTTATTTCTAAGCTGGAACTTGTCAGTAAGGTATGATGGCTAGGGAGCTGCTTTCCCCGAGCTTCAGTTTGATTCATGGCTCATACAGTTCAAGTCAATGACTTATACAACCCAAATAGGGTAAAAAAAATATTCCTTGACAAATTACATCAAAGAGGGTGGTTGATAGGATAACACATTTTTAAATATGTTTTGATGATAGGATAACACATTTTTAAATATGTTTTGATGTATTACCAAAAAAGAATTATTTTTTCTGTTTCAAAACAAGAATGTGCAATTAACATATTCGAACTTTTCAACTGGTGTCAAATAATGTTCTTGTAATAAAACTGGTCCTTTCAAAAAGAGTTCCAAGATAATTAAAAATCAAAAAAATATTCCGAACTTTGCAATGGGTGTCAAATGATGTTCTTGTAATTAAACTGGTCCTTTCAAAAAGAGCGCCAAGATAATTAAAAATCAAAGGGAGCATGTGGTCAGTAATGTGGTCAGTAAGTACTTCTGTTGGGCTTCTTGAAGCACTTCAAAGAGGATTTACTGTTATCTGATGGCTGCCTTTCCTTCTACTAATTATTTATTTATTTATTAGGCTGTGCCAGTGTAGGGCCTTTGAGTATAATTCACGTATTCCTTTGAGACCTTTTTGAAAACACTAATTGCGGAAAAATGTGTTTGTTGAACTCTAACTCAAATAAAGAAGTATCTCTTGCGACTTTTTAAATAATACCTATTGAGAGTTTTTAAAGGAAATTTGATAAATTAATCTCAATGTTAGAGATGATCTTGGAACAACTAGTCCTTTTGCAGGCATGTAAAGTGGAAGTGTGTGTATGATTGCTGATACCCTCCTCTCATTTTTCTAGTGATGTCCCTATACTTACCTTAACATACACAGCACCCTGCAATCAGGCTCCTGCCTCCATTTCTTCACTTATCAGCAAATACCAACTCAGACACAATCAGTGCTCTGCCCAGGACCGAAATCTGTCCTTAACCCTTATCACTTCCTCCCACTACCATTCAGGATGTCACACGCTCCGCTCCATTATTCTGGAGTACACTACCCTATACATTTCAACACTCCCCAAGCCTTCAAGACTTTAAGAGTGCCCTCAAAACTCACCTATTCAGACAAGCCTATAATTTGGCCTAAATAACCTACAGGATGAACCACAGATCCCCTGCCATCATTCTAAGAGGCTGAGTCACTACTAGCGACACGTATTGCCAGATGAGCACCTGTATAGCGGCGCTTAAAGCGACCTCTAGTAGACGCTGTAAGCGGGTATCAGGCGCTGTAACTAGCGTTGCGGTCCTTGTAGTAACCTGGTCGGCATTGATCAATGTGATGTGCGTTGGGCCCTCTAACAACAGTATAACACTGCAGCGAGCGATAGCGACTGCTCAATGCATCCAGCACTCGGCACTCCACACCATATCTAACAAAAAAACTGCACACACACATCGCTGGCGCTCTAAAGCTGGGCGCTGTAGAATAGATCGCTAGACGCTGTGAGATTAAAGTCTGTTTTAGAACACATATACAGCAGTAACAAAAGTGAAAACACGTGGAATGACATTGTTTTAAAGTGGACCAACACCCAGGATTTTGACTATCCTGGGTTTTGGACCACTTCGGTGGGGCACCCCGATCGGGGGTGCCCCGCTGTGTGAAACCCCCCAGAAACCCCAAAAAACTCACCTCTCCCCGCTCCCACGTGAACGGAACAGGCGGAACGTACAAGCCGCGCGCACGTCCGGAGGGGCGCGCGGGAGGCGGCGGCGGCGGAAGCGGCGGCGGATCAGGTAAGGTCTTTTTGGGGTTTCTGGGGGGTTTCACCCCGCGGGACATCCCGATCTCGGATGTCCCGCAGGGTGGGAGGTGATCGGCCCGGGAATCTTATAGATTTCCGGGCCGATCACCCCTGGGTGTTGGTCCACTTTAACACTGGGACAATAACACTTTAGTGCCAGACCTGTAATAACAATTCTGCATAAAAAGTCAAAAAAGTTTCTAAAAGTGTTTGTTTGCAGCCAGGAGACGTCACCCAATGATTTGAGCAAAAAAAATAATCATTTTAATTGTCAAAACGCTATTTAAACACAAACAAATGAAAGCCCATTGAAATGTATGGGAGAGCGACACTGAGCGACAGGTACTAGTGCTTCTGAACCTAGAGCACCGGCGCTATACGCTGGGCCGCCTCTAGTAATACATGTGACGCTACATGGCGCTCTTGGAGGCGCTTACCAGATTCGCTTTCTTAAATGTGGTTTTGAGTACGGCGCCCAGAGTTCACCAGACTCTACTTGCCGCTACGAAGCACTACCTGGCACTATACGTTCTTAAATAACCCTGTAATTGTATATTACTTGAAACCTTCCATTTGTCTCCACCCTTAATCCTTTATATTGTAAGCCTACAAGGGCAGGGACCTCTTTTCCTGTGTATTTTGCTGAGTATTCATGCATTTCTGTCACATCCAATTCATAATGCTCATGTATTGTAAGGTTGTTGTCTTAACCCATCTGCGACTCCACACAGTACAGCGCTATAAAAGATGATGGCATGATGGGCTTCCTCCCATTTTATTTGATTTACTTTATTCTGATCGCTGGCTTTCTGCTTAGATTTATGCTGCTGTGCATCCCAAACAATTAGGGTTACTAGTAGTGATGGGCTTTGGATCCAGGCCGAAGCTAAATTTGACCTTGTTGGTCTGGTTCGTGATATCCCAGATACTGGCAAGATCAGGGTTAATGTATCTGACAAGCAATCCACTATTTAAGGGTTTTGGTCTACCTTTAAAAAATAATTTAGAGCTGAATTGTTGCTTACTGGGCCATGCAGACTGTAAAAGAGGATAGTGATTTACTCCACAGTATTCTGGCATTAAAATATCTAAAATACTGTTTAGAAGAAGATTTTAGTTAGAATAGCAAACAGTAAATGAGCCATAGGTGACTCAAGCAGTCACATAAATGGGCATCATATTTCAGTATTTCAGAGTTGCAGTAACTAGTTTATATTTAGGCATTGTCAGGTTATTTTAAACAAAATAGGATTGGATTGTGCATTTCAAACAGTACCCCCATCACCATGCTTAAAAAAGAAAATTGGCTCAGAGGTCCAATTCTAGCTGCACAATCATTTCCTTTTAGCATGTACTACTATCTGCATTCTCGGGTCCTGGTCCTAGTCCATTAATGCAAACATTAAATGGGGCCCTTTCAGGGCTCATACAGTGAAATTTTTCTGTTCTTTAACTCAATCGGATGCAGCTAGACAGCTAAAGACTAAAACAAAGATGAATGGTGCTTCCTTTTTTAAAATGAAGCTAAGCACAAAAATGATTAATAAGTTGGAGTTGGGGGTAACAATGATGGTGCACTCGCATCCCCTGCACCCCTAATATGTACTGGCGCACTCCCAAACATGCATTTGCGCACTCCCAAATTGCATGCATGCACTCCCATTGGTCGAGAGAAAGAAGGCGGGGTATCACTCTGAAGAGGGAAGGGGATCACTTCTCTAACACCGGCACCAGGAGGATGCCATGGAGGGGCTCCCGAAATCAGCATTTGGTGCTGACTGAGTCTGGCATCTGTTGTCCCCGCTGTCCCTGCTTTCTGATGTCTCATCAGACCATGTCACAGAGACACTGAGGAGGCACCATAAAGCATGGACATGAGATAGCAGCACCTGGAGTTTTGTTTTTGCTTTTGGAGTTTTGTTTCTCTCTGGGAACAAATCGGGATGCTGCTTTGTGTATCCCACAGGAACACCCTGGGGGCCCTGAGCTCATGTGAATGGACATTGCAGGCTGCATCCCCACTTACCTCCAGCTGCGGACTTGCCCGTCTCAGCCATTCAGTGAGCATAGCTACCAACTTTTCAGGTGGGAAAGAGGGACATTTGTTAAATTAGGCCACACCCCCTCATTGAAGGATGGATAGGAGATTCTTTAGAACAGGTAAAAAAATATAAACACCTTGAATAAGCAAATGAATCATTTATTGATGCAGGTCTGCATGTTAAACCTCAAAGAGGGGCAACGGAGAACAATGAGGGGCATTGTCCCTCCAAATCAGGGACACTTGGGAGTTATGCAGTGAGGCCAGACATGGGCACCTATAGCAACAGCAACAGCATGCTCTTCCCAACACTCGAAAAAAGATGTACACATCCCAGGAAGACAGGATGCAAAATCCATGGTAAATTCAGTACCTACCTTTGGCAGTAGCACTGAATCGGAGGGGCAATACCTCTCTGCCCCCTGACCCAGCCTCCCCCTGCCTCCAGTCACAAATTAAAACTAAGCGTATGTGCATTTAAACACCAAAAAGTAAATATTTTTTTCTATCATTTTATATAGATACTGTTTCTGAAGCTATTTTAAACCTTAGTTAGTTTTTGCTTTGACAGCCCCTTTTATCTCGTCTATGTAATTATTTTAATTAAAACAGAGATGTTCATTTTCTTGATGCAGACATTACAGATGTATGTTTTGATACATTAAATATCACCTCTCAGATTCTAAAAATAAAAGTTTAATTACACCTAAAAGACTCAGAACGATTCCTTTCTTTGATCTAATACATTTAATTAAAAAAATAAGTAAATCTTGTTAAACAAAAAAATAGAAATGCATAATTAGAAAGTTTTCTCTTTTGTGGTCTCTATAAGTTTACTTCCTGTGTTTTTTCTTTCTTGTTTCTCTGATATCATGATTTACCAACCCAGTAATCTTAACAACAAGTAGGTGTTGCTTAAAAAGCAATATATATATATATATATATAAATATACAGTAGTAACAGGGATGATTAGGCTCTGGTTAAGTGTGCACAATTAAATTAACAAGCCTAACTTCTACCTACATGTACAAGGGGAAGTCTGTCCTTTAGGACAACCTTACTATAGGACCTCCATTCATCCAACCATCTCCAGGTAGAGGAGGTGAGGGATGAAAGCCAATCACACTACAGGCCATCCATCAAACTCCTTCTATAGTAAGGTGCAAATCTGAAGGTGGGAGGCTCTTGAGCTGCATTTAGTTCTATGCAGAGCTTTTAGCTGTTTTATTATAGGAATACCAGGTGACTGGAGGACGCCCTCTCTTCTGGTCCGCTGAGTTGGGAGCTCCGGTGGGGGGACTGGTTCCCAACAGTACAGCAACATCCATGGTTGTCCACCACTCACTGAAGGCATAGGGGACCAACGGCCACCACCATACAGGAAGAACCAAAAAGTACACAGAGACAGAGGAAATCCAATACAAAGCAGTGGAACTACATGTTAGTAGAAATCGTGCCACCTACTGTCCTGTCTATACATTGTAGTCCCTCCAGCAGTATATGCAATACAACATGAAAAACACATCGGGGGTTATTTTAGAATGGATAGCTCCAGGTAGTGCTTCGTAGCGGCAGGCAGCAGCTGGTGAACGCCGGGCGCTGTACACAAAACCACATTTATGAAAGTGAATCTGGTGAGCACCTCTAACAGGGTCAGGTAGCGTCACATGTATTACTACAGGTGGCTCAGCGTATAGCAACGGAGCTCTAGGTTCAAGAGCGCCACATATTTCAATGGGCTTTCATTTGTTTGTGTATAAATAGCGTGTTTGGCAATTAACATTTTTTTTGCTCAAGTCATTGTGTGACCTCTCCTGGCTGCGAACAAACACTTTTATAAATTTTGTGTATTTTTTATATTTTTATGCAGAATTCTATTTACAGGTCTGCCACTAAAGTGTTATTGTCCCAGTGTTTTCGCTTTGTTACTGCTGTATATGTGTTCAAAAACAGCGTCTGGTGCTCTATGCTTAAGCGCCCAGCTTTAGAGCGCTGACACTGTGTGTGTAGTTTTTTGTTAAATATGGTGTGGAGCGCCAAGTGTCAGATGCACGGAGATATCGCTACCTCTCGCTCGCTGCAGCGTTATACTGTTGTTCCACGCCCAACATACATCACATTCATCAATGCCGGCCAGGTTACTAGAGCGACTGCAACACTAGGTTACAGCGCCTGATACCCCCTTACAGCGGCTACTAGCGGTCACTCTAAGCGCCGCTATACAGACGCTCATCTGGCAATATATGGCGCTAGTAGGGAATGATCCTCATAGCAAGCTGAAGTTGTTGTATGTACAATACTCTTTACACTGCAATTGAGGGGACCAGCCAGGCCTCTTGGAGTAAGTGGAGTCGATGTGCTCAAATCACTGTGACCGACAATCAGCGAGCAAGAGGGATTTTCCCAATGCCTCCATAAGTGCTTGCCAGGTGACAATATTCAGATTCCCCTTTAAATAGTAAGCTCTAAGCTAGGTAAACAGATCTCTCTTTTTCACATTTCTTGCATCTCTCTCAAAGCGGCTAATCAATAATTCTGGATTTGCTAAACAACTGAGAAAATTGCCTACCTGCAAAACAAATTTACTTAAGCAAAGTAAAAAATATGCCCAGAAAAAGTGTGGTGTGGTTAAAGGTCCCCAACATTGGGGTAGGAGAAATGTGGTCTTGGCATTACCAATCACAAATCACTAACTGACCCAGGTAAATCTTTGTTTTGGGGAACTCCTGGAGAATGGTACCTGCTTGCATGTATATTGCCAACTTTAAGGTTTGGTGGTGAGAGGGAATTGTTTTGACTTGAGCTCATTTAAACCCAAGCATTATAGACATCTGGATTAGAACTTTGATTCCAATTTAAGACCCATTTTCGTACCTAACCTGAAGTTATTCTGCCTGGTAGACTTCTTCATGATTTTCTGTTGTGGGCACTAGATGAACGTCTCATGTGAGGCACTCTCTGCGCCCGCATGGCAGAGCTGGCTGGAGACAGATGATGCTCAGCGCTCGCTTGCTCCTTGCTGGGCTCTGTGCACAGTGCAGGGCTTGTATAAGCCGATGTACTAGCAACACCTAGTGCCGGCTGGGAGCGCAGAAAAACTACACAGTTTAAGATAAAAATACACAGCGCCCCAAAAGGCGCTGTAAAAAGGGGATTGCAGGCATACAGTGACTGTTACAATCCCTGTTTTTTATTTCGGGGGCGAAGGCAGCACAATAAATTTTTACGCAAATTGCATCGGGGACACTTGAAAGACATGGCACAAGTTTTGCATGACCCCAATCACAAGTTTGCAGCTCAACACTAAAGTGAAAAAAATGCATACAAAAATAATTCCAACCAATTCCAATGTCCCAGTGTTAAAACAATGTCATTACATGTGTTTTTGCTTTGTTACTGGTGGATATGTGTTCAAAAACAGACTTTAATCACACAGTGTCTGGCGCTTTATGCTAGACACCCAGCTTTAGAGCGCCGGCGCTGTGTGTAGTTTTTTTGTTAAATATAGTGTTGAGCGCCGAGTGCTGGACGCACTAAGCTGGTGCTACCTCTCGCTCGCTGCATCATTGTGCTGTTGTTAGAGCACCCAACACACATCACATTCATCAATGCCGGTCAGATTACTACAGCGACCGCAAAGCTAGGTTACAGTGCCCGATACCCACTTACAGCATCTACTAGTGGTCGCTCTAAGCACCTCTATACAGACGCTCACCTGGCGATACCTGGCGCTTGTAGTGAACCAGCCTCCACGTTGTGTTAATGACACATGAGCAAGAGTTTTCTTCTTGATATAGCGGAAACTGCCTGCTAGTAGAGAAATTGCCTGGGACTATTTTCTGTAGCTTATACTATCTGGCATATTAATGCACCGTATGTGTTTTTTTTAATCCTTATCTTCCTTATTTCTGATCTAAGCATGATAATGATGAGTAGGCAACCATAAATGTATTCCTGCCTACAGACGCAGCCCACTTAACTTGACCTGGAAAGGCTTAAACCCTCATTAAACCTGGTGGCTCAGATGGTTGAAATAATTGGATGCTAGCCAGAGGGCATCTATTTAGTCTATAATTAGGTCATTTCAATTTCTCTCCTTTCAGTTTTGCTGCTTATAAATAAAAATTTAAAAAATGTGAAATAAGAGGGAGAAACAAATAAATACAGTGTATGCTAAATGTCCTTTCCAAATAGCTATTGCAAAATGTCTTCTACCTTCATTAATAAATCACTCATTGAAATCTATGAACAGCCCAGCTGGACCTATATTAACTTGAATACATGCCGCTTAGCTTTCTGCTGATTGTCAAGTTTTCGCTCTTGGGAAAATATGATGAGAAAAATTTGTAATTCCGCATAGCTGGAAAGTGTTGTCTCCTAAAATACATATAAGTGGCATTTTTTACTCTACTTTACCGTCATATTATATCATCTTGCCAGCTGCAGAGAGCAAAAGCACATGTCAGTCTCAGCAAAAAAAGCTTGGGGTTTGCCAAAGCCTATTTTTGGAGATTTGTAGACCAATTTTAGAGACAAGATATCAAAACTAAAAGTTTTAGGTTTTTAAGGTGGTTTTACAAAATACACAGGCATGGTCACTCTTTACATTTACGTCCTTCACACAAGCTTTAGGACTTATAGGCTGATGATTAGTCATGGGCTAACCCAAAGTACAAAATTTGGGTTCGGACCGTACTTTGCGAGTTCGTGTTCCTAAACATGGAAAAGCACTGCCAGCTGGCACTACAAGTGTCTTCACTCATGTAGCCCTGGCTAGGGCCCATTTCAAACGCTGCTGCCGCTGACCAGGAAGAGGATCGCATGAGGAAAGCTACAGCAGCACTTCCTGCTGCACACTCTGCGCCCCCACGTGTGTCCACTCAACGCATTTCAACAAGGTTTTTGGTCACCACAATATGGACCTAAAACATTACAAGCACAAAATATGTTATGTTACTAAAGGTTTCCATACATATTGTCAATATTGCAGTGCACAAACAACAAAAACTTTTACTCACATTATTTCAATTTCTGGTATTTGTTCATATACAGTTTACATTTTTATTGATTTTCCCATATCCCAATGGAGATGCAGGTTCATCAATCTATTAAAATAAAACTTCGATTAAATGGAAATCCTCTTTACTGTTCAGATGCCAATTTTCCCTCCCTTAGTTTTAGGCTCCTTATATTGCCCTTCACATACCTGTGGTAAGTGGAGAAACTCTGGTTCCCTGTTCCCCTTAGATTTTGACAAAAAAGTGGTCTCTTTCCTTGATTTCAAAGTGGTTTCGGTCCTTTCCCCTGGGCACTCCAATCGGCCCAGATCGCCTAAGGCAACTCATGTCTTCCCGGTCCTATGGCACATGTGCGGCCGCGTGTCCAATCAGTGCTCTTGGAGCCGCTGTCGTCTAAGGCTTCGCTTAAGAGCAGCGGCTTTGAGCATGCTGACGGCCGCATCTTCTGCTTCCCTCTAACAGGTTGCCCACACCGGCTATTCTCAAATTCCCGGGGGGGGGGGGGGAATCGATTGGTGTGGGTTTTGATATCCACTTTAAGATACATCAGGAAACATATCAACAGAGTTTTATAGAAAACCATCCTAAGAGCTACTATCCGCCATCCCCGGCATCTAAGGCAGTGTCAGGCAGAATTGCTACTCCTTGGAGCAACTTCAGGATGTAACCATTCCGGGATTCAGAAAAAAAAAAAGAATCCATTTTTGTAAACTGTAACTCGAAACATATAATATATGTAATAGTATTTATATGTGGAAGCTAAAAATATCGGAAAGACTGATAGGAAAATGAAAGTCAGAATATAAGAACATCTAAGTGATATATAAAATATGGGAATATGCAAAGTCTGGTAGCACGGCAATTTATTCTAAAACATCATACGAAGGGATACAGATACAGGGCATAGATAGAATACATGAAAATGATGGGACATAGAAAAAAGAAATAAAATGGATTTAAAATGTTAAAGCACACCAAGAAACAGGTCTAAATGATGGGACATAATATAAATAAAGTAAATAAAGTGAATTTAAGGCTTAAAGGATAATACATGAAAATAAATATGTTAAATTGAGTGTTGTAATAATTGAAAATTTATTTTTTGTAATCCCATAGTGCTGAATGGATAAGCAAGGAAGAAATCATTAATATCTCCTAAGTATAGAAAATGTGTAACTATGAAGATAAGGTAGGTGAAGTCACTATTGTCGGCCCAGATGACGGAGACATGGGCAATGCTGATGGCAACTTGATCCGCGCCCCCAGCAGGCCTGGCACTGCCAGCACTGCTCAATAGTTAATTCCAGCATGAGCAAAAAAGTCAGGGCTGGTTGCCTGGCAACTGAAGAAGCTCCTATGTCATCGCACGCTCTCCCAGCCTGGCGCCGGAACCCGGATATTTGTGTGCTTCAGTGTGGTGCGCACTTCCTGGGACAGGGGGGCCATACTTGAATATGTGCGGCTAATGCTGCACTCACTGGCCTTCGCCCCCCACTTCCCTACCTGCCACAAAAGAGAGGAGGATAGATATACCAGCGAGTTGGGTGGTGGCACCATTCAAGCAGCCCATAATGAGACTGGCCCCCTGCAAAACTGACAGCTGGATCGCCCTAGACCACAGCCAAGCCCCCTATACTCATACTATCGGACCATACAGGGGATCAGATTTTCTTCACTTACACCAGGTATGTGAAGGGCAATATAAGCAGACTCAATCTAAGCGAGGAAAAATGTGTATCTGAATAGTAAAGAAGATTCCACTTGAATCAAAATTTTACTTAAATAGATTGATGAACCTGCATCTCCATTCGGCATATGGGAAAATTCACTAAACATGGAACCTGTATATGAACAAATACCAAAAATCGGAGTGATGTGAGTAAAAGTTTTTATTGTTTTTGCACTGGAATATTGACAATATATATGGAAACCTGTAGTAGCATAACATATATTGTGCTTGTAATGTTCCAGATCCACCTTGTGGTGCCCAAAAACAAGTTCACAGAGTTAACCAAGTAATGGAGAGATGACACATAGTTTCCATTTTTTAATAAAGTTCGAATTAAAGAAGATATGTATTTAATGGCCTGACTGCTCCTCTTTTGCAATGATTGGACGGCGCTGTTTGACTGACGCGATGGGCGGGACAGCACACAAGGCACCAGGAGCATCAGATCGGCCCTGGCGATCTGCAATGGAGTAATGGTGAGTGCCTGTTTTTTGTGGGTTTATTAACCCTTTAACACTCTCCTTTACTGCTCTTTAGTTATCTATGTACTCTTAGTACACATATGAGCATGTGCTTTTTAATATTCATACTTGAATATGTGCGGCTAATGCTGCAAGCACTGGCCTTCGCCCCCCGTATACTGATACATAAATGTACATTTCAGTAGAATTTTACAGTAAGCATTTTTGGCATTCTGGGTAAAAAAATGCTTTCCTTAAAGTTCTGTATTTTCTATAGTTGTCTCTTAAACGGTATTGGACTTTAAATGTACAAACTGACTGCAATTTTCTTCTTTATTTTATAATCTCAGATGTATTTTTAATAATCTCCAAGGAAAGGTAAGGAAGGAACAAAATTCACACATACAGCCATTTGCACAAAACCGAGAGACCATGTAACTTAATATAATACTGCAATAACTAAATCTCAGGCTATTTATATTGAACAAGTGAGGTATAAAACACAGTTTAGCACTGTGATTTCATTTTACCCAATTTGGAAATAACTTCCCATGAGGCAAGTTCAGTAATGTGTTAGAGTCTTACACTACTGGGGAAATATAGCAATCATTCTACTTCTTTGGTGTTCAAGAAACACATGGAGGTTAGCTGGAACTGGTAAAACGTTTACAACGTTTTAGAGGTTTCCCCAGTCTATTGCAATGTTAGAGATGGGCAGACCTGAAAAACGCTATAATACTTAAAGAGCAGATAGAATTTTGGTGTAAAGTCGAGGAATTTAAAGGAGATTGATCACAAAAAAGTCTGCAAATACATGTTGGATGGAATAGAAGGGGTTACTTATGCATTATAGGCTTGATTCAGCACTGTGCAAGAGTACTGTTCTAAAAACTCTCAACTCCACTCGCAAGCAGAAAATGTTTGGGTGTTTGGCAATTCTGAGAAACACTCGAGCGTTCTTCACCTGTGCAATACAGCATACTCATGAAAGTGGATGAAAGCTTTTCACTTTACTCCAGCATCTGGGGGGTAAAAATCAATTAAAGCATGCAAATTCTGGCAAATGCCGGCATGGGTTTTCTTTCAATGGCCGACCAATTCAGGGCACTAGGCATAGGGGTGGGTAACCCAGGTCTCAGAGGTTGAACGACTGTCTTCTGGCTATTAATTAATACATAAATATCCTCTTAGGAGCATGTTGCACATTATATAATTATGTATCAGGATATTTTAAATTACTGATAATTCTGTATGGTACGTGGAGGGTGATTCATTACTAACGCCAGGTATCGGCAGATGAGCGGCTGTAAGCGACACAGACTGTGCCACTGACCCTCAGCATTCCACACCACACTTCAAAATAGGACACACACACAGCATCGGCGCTCTAAATCTGGTCGCTATAGCATAGAGAGCCAGACGCTGTGTGATTAAAGTCTGTTTTTGAACACATATACACCTGTAACAAAGTGAAAACATATGGAATGACATTGTTTTAACACTGGGACAATAAAACTTTAGTGCCAGACCTGTAATGACAATTCTGCATAAAAATATAAAAAGTCAAAAAAGTTTCTAAAAGTGTCCGTTTGCAGCCAGGAGAGGTGACACAATGATTTGAGCAAAAAAAATAAAAAATGTCAAACACGCTGTTTATACACAAGAAAATGAACGGCCATTGAAATGTATGGGAGAGCGACAGTGGGCGAAAGGTACTATATGGCGCTCTGGAAGCTAGAGTGCCGGCGCTATACGCTGAGCCGCCTGTAATTATACATTGGACGCTACATGGCACTGTTAGAGTCGCTCACCAGATTGGCTTTCATAATTGTGGTTTTGCATACAGCACCCGGAATTCACCAGACACTGCCTGCCGCTACGGGGCACTACCTGGCCCTATCCCTTCTTAAATAACCCCCTTAGTGATTTCTGATACAGCAAAATAAAAATTAGTTTTAGATTTTGGCGATCATAGCTTTTATTAGTAGTTGTGAAACAGGTCACCCATACAAGGCTCACCCTAAGTGCAGTGCCCAGCTGAGGTTGATAAATCCCGTATATAAAATGCCAAGCGTTAGGAAGCACATTATGCCATCCAGTATTGATGTCCCAAATCACCTGCAATGTGCCCAGTGTTTAGGTTTCATAAGTGGCATCAATCATAGGTGTATCCTAACTATGGATGCTTGGAGGCTGCCCTAAAGGTGTCTGCAGCATATTAAACTGCAGGGCCACTATGACCCTTGCATCACGGCAGTAAATGTTGTGACTGCATGATCTGGAAAAATACTGTGCACTGATAGGTGTGAAGGAAGTATATAGTAATTGCTCCAACATCATTATCTCCACAGATGAGATTTTGGCCCAATCAGACCCAGTCAGATTTATCTGAGTGTAATACATACAGCACCAAAATCAACACTCATTCTAACATTTGTTTGTCCATTCCACATATTCACAATCTCCTTTGATAGAAGCCAGTGGGGTCCACAGGGTGGACTTGCACAGTGCTTTGCAAGGCATTCCGCATCTGAAAGCCCCACGGCTGCTCAGTCCAAGGGTCCTCCAGTGTTATTTGATTTTTAAATAGGTAGAAAACTGGCTAGTGGAGCATACTCACAGAGTATTGGTCAATGTTACCCTGGCTGCTCTAGGGTTTTACCTGGGATACCCTTGAGCTCAGCTTTGGGAGTGTTGCTGTTTAACATGTTTATATATAGTGTGAGCGGTTGGGCGATCGGCAGTGACACGGACAACAGTCTTTCAACAGCAAAATGGCTTTATTTAGCAAATAAAGTGTTCAAACGCAAATTATCACTCAGTGCAGAGATTGCAGCATCAATGTAGTATATCAAAATGGTTACTTCACCAACGTAAGTCTAGGGCTGGGTACTCCAGCAAGCTGTAACTCCAAAGCAAGTTAAATCCACTTTGCAGGGCGTACAAGCCCTCCACTGCTCATCCCCACAAGTCCACAGTTAGGGGGCACAAAAGCCAAGTCCTTCGGCTTGCATAAAGTCCTTTTCTTCACCACTTGTGCACCTCAGTCTGGGCTTCCTCCTACAGACTGGTCAATAGACAACTGACAGGCCGTGTGTCTCCTTTTTATTCAGGCTTCCCCTGCAATCAGCCTGATCACCTGTGCATGGCCTGAGATCATGGAACAAAGCTGAAAGGGATTGGGGAAAGTGACCTGGGTCCTGAAAACCCGGCACGGATCGTGCCTGATACAGCCTAGCAGGGGAAAAATACACGCCATTCAGGACTTTTCCATACACTTTACCACAATAGTATAGGATGAAGAATGAAATGCTCAGCTTCTATTGTTTGCAGGTTGCAGTTGACATATAGCTCTGTAGTGTCATAGGGGTCGATTCAAAGAAACATGTTACAGCTTTGATTTTGTTGCCGATCATCCTATTGTTTCCGAACGCTCGTGCACTCGTATAAACTTGCGAGTGATTCTATAAGCTAATCCGTTTCCTATCGTAAAATGCCCGTCCGTTCGTATGTTATCTTCCGAACTTGGCTCAGTCATTTGTCTATCGTAAATTACAGGCTGATGTGATCACTTGTTGCGGCGGCAGCCTGTTTTTTTCCCCTCTTCCATCGTCCACCTCTTCCAATTAATTGTGTTTGCCTCTGGTTTTCAATGGATTTTGGCCTCTTATATTCGTTCGTTCGTATATATATAAGGTCTTGCGCATGCGCGATCCAAGCTACACTCCCCAAACCAATGTGGGCCCTATCTGACACTACCAATCTCACCCCAACTACTAAGCGCCAGTCTAACACTTACCTTTATGAACCCTAAAACTTACCCAAACCCCTTAGCGCTTGCGTTCTTCTTCATTTTCTTCAGCATAAAACTTACCCAAACCCCTTAGCGCTTGCATTCTTCTTCATTTTCAGGAGCATAAAACTTACCCAAACCCCTTAGCGCTTGCATTCTTCTTCATTTTCTCGAGCATAAAACTTACCCAAACCACTTAATGTACATATGTCTATATGTTTATAAGCATGCATTTTCGTGTTTGTGTAAATGTATTTTTTTGCGCATATTAGAAATGACACATTTCTAAAGCATTAAAATCTTATTTATTTAAAAAAAATTTGTTGTTATTACATTTTTGTTTTTTTTAGTTAACTTTTAAAACATTTGTGTTAAAATTTATAAAACTATGTTAAAAAATTAGCCAGGACCAAGGGCACTAATCCTCCTCCTCTTCTTCTTCAGTTGGCCCCAACGTCGCCTGTATGGCCATCAGCTCGGCCACCAACTCCTGTATATTTTTTTTCTGCCACTGTTTGTGGGCTCATCCCTGTAACCAATAGAGAAATAAACATAAATAGTAGTACCAGACCGGTTTGTATGCTGGGAATAGATTTTTGGTTAATCAAATACATGTAAATGCATGACATATGTCATTCTTCAAAGGAATAAAGTAAATGCATTTCCCACAGGTAAGTATTGAAACTCCTTAAACCGGACCTTCAACATGATGTAATGAAAAGCAAAAACTCTTTACAAATGATTCTGCACCATATAAAAGTACATTTTGGTGCATTTTTTATTACTGCGCCGCCATCTGGACTCAGAAGCATAACACTTAATGAGGAGAGGAGAGTGGGATAAAGTACAGGGGAGCAGGTTACAGTTGTGCTTTGGTAATACAGAGCATAGCTGGGTTCAGGGAAAGGTCAGCAGTCCCACAATGCATGGCAGCACATTACTTCGGCAAATCTGGATGCCATGCTGCCTGTAAATATGGCGCATTCCCTATGCCGCCATCTTGTATGTTTAAAGGCTCCTAACATGCAGTAGATGCAGGTAGCCTGTTTTAGAATGTTCGCAATCTGTATGTACAGTGTGTGGGATACTTATTAGCTAGGCTCTTAATACGAGTTATGGTCCGCTTTAAGCTAATGAAGTGCCCACATGAAAGTGTTAACTATACATTGGCTACGCCTTTAGTTATGTGTGTGTTATTAGCAAAAAACACATAATTCTGACTAATGGCATGGCTACTTACTTGGTTGGTGGCCGACAGATGGCTGGTTGGGGCCAACAGGATGCCCTTGGTCCTGGCTATGCTGTGAAGAAGTCTCTGGAGAAACATGTGAAATTTGGTTATTTGTTGGGCAGAGTCACTATTCCCCAAATATCTGGCTCCCAGTCTGGCTGACATCACTCACCTTCGCCAGGATCAACTTCAAGCATCTCTGCTGCCTCCTCCTCCACTACCTAACCAGCTCCCGAAGCATCTAGAAATACAGAATAAAGGAGCACTTAGTTTTTTTACTTGCATGTATATCTTTGTGCATATACATGAAGAGTGACATACCAGAGCCTTCCCCATGCCTGGCAGGGTATGACTCCGCGCCCACGCGGTTGCGCCCCTCCTCTGTAGTAAGGTCCAGGGGTTGTTCGGAAGAACCCACAGAGGAGGGGTAGGTCCGTTGCCCGGGAGATCCACCACCTTCACTCACAGATGCAGAATCATGCAGCACTGGTAGGCCTGTGCGCCTCCGGGTGCGGCGAATGCGGAAATCCATTTCAAACACTAACCAAGAAAAGTCATTATAAATAAAGGCATAACTTATAAATTTGGAACATATACCATGCAATCGCTTTGTACTTACTTGGGAAATGGATCCCGAAAAACCTCCGCACCCGGTACATGTGCAGCCGTTTCAGGTCCGACCAATGCTGCATTATCTGTGTGTGAGTGAAGGTGGTATTGGTCACATTTCCGCGATGATCTCCCGGGCGATGTCCCTTTTTTCACAACAATTGGGCGCGAAGTCATACCGGCGCTGAAGCATGATCTGATAATGTACACAAAGCTTTTACTTTTAGACACAGAGGCATATGTGTTGCATCAGAAGGTTCGAATTTAATGTCATTAACACACACATTTAGAGTGAAAGCCATTTTTGGGTTGTGCCTTAAAGCGGACGTTCACTCTGAATCAGAGTCTCTGTTATATGTTTCACACACCCTGTACATACAGATTGGCAACATTACAAATCATCCCACCTGCATATATGGCATGTTATGATGGTTTTAACATCCAAGATGGCGGCTTATGTAAGCTGCCATCTTTGCAGGCAGCCTGCAAACAGGAAGTGCATGCAAACTGGAAGTGTGTGTGCTGCTCTGCATTCTTGGACTGCTGACCTTTCCATGACCACAGCTCTGCTGTGTCTGAGCAAAGCACAGCTATAACCCACCCCCCTGTACCTTATCCCACTCACCTCTCCTCAGTAAGTGTGATGCTTCTGAGTCAAGATGGCTGCGCGCATATCCTAACTTCTTGAACAGAGTTGCATGCCAGTGGAGGCAAGAATAATACGTTAGTGGCTTAAAATGTCCAATATTTTAATTTGATATGCTGTGTCCTCGTTTTTTATGTTTTAGTGGTTTGCATTAAATCACGCTGAAGGTCCGGTTTCTGAGTTTTTGTGCACGTGTGTGGCTTGCCGTTGTGTTTTTATGTCTTAGCCAAACAGTGGTCCTCAAACATCCGCCTCAAGGGCCGAGACAGGCCAGGTTTTTCAGCTCTCCACGCTACTCCACAGGTTAATTAACTGGTGCTAAGCCAGAGCAATAGCCCTAATTATTACATCAGCATAGAGAGCTGAAAAACGTGTCCTGTCTCGGCCCTTGGGGATGAAGTGTGAGGACCCCTGTTATAAAACATTAAGATCCTCCAAACTTGTTCCAAGCGCGTCATTTACATGTAGTACATCAGTCAGTATGAGCTTAAAAGGCAGAGCAAGGCACTTACCAGCATGAGGATCTCTTCTTGTTGACGGGTGAAGATAGTGGGCGCCATCTTTATGCTTCTTCAAGGCAGCAGATAAGTGAAACCCCTGCGGTTTCCTGGTTCCGCACGAACGTACGTCCGTACGATCGCGTATGCGTGCGCATAGGCGTCAGACGCTGGGCACCTTATTTAAAGGTCCCTGCACCCAAAGCTCATTCTCTTTGACATTTTTGCGAAAATGGCACCAAAAAAAGCCAGCACCAAAATGCGGCAAGCTAAGCAAGACCTCTGAGGGCCCAACAACCAGGTCCCAGCAAGCCCAAAAGAAGCTACGACCAAAAAAGGCAAGTAGCAGCTTGGCCCCACCAAGGGACAGTAGACCATCCATTTCTCCCAAAAGGCCAACAAAGGCACGTGCCCCTGCGGCAAAAAAGCAGGCTAAACGGGTCGGAAGCCCCACAGCAGGCACCAGCACATCTGCCCCCCTAAGAGGCTGCACAAGGGGCCCCACACCACCCATGCTCTCAAGCCGGGCACTTATCCAACCCAGGCCCCGCAGCAGGGCCAGAAGCCCGTCCAGGCCCCGAAGCAGGGCACACAGCCCATACAGGCCCCGCAGCAGGGCCAGAAGCCCGTCCAGGCCCCGAAGCAGGGCACACAGCCCATACAGGCACCGCAGCAGGGCCAGAAGCCCGTCCAGGCCCTGAAGCAGGGCACACAGCCCATACAGGCACCGCAGCAGGGCCAGAAGCCCGTCCAGGCCCCGAAGCAGGGCACACAGCCCATACAGGCCCCGCAGCAGGGCCAGAAGCCCGTCCAGGCCCCGAAGCAGGGCACACAGCCCATACAGGTCCCGAAGCAGGGCCAGAAGCCCGTCCAGGCCCCGAAGAAGGGCACACAGCCCATACAGGTCCCGAAGCAGGGCCAGAAGCCCATCCAGGCCCTGAAGCAGGGCACACAGCCCATACAGGCACTGCAGCAGGGCACCTAGGCCAAGACCAGGCACCAGCAGGGCACCTAGGCCAAGACCAGGCACCAGCAGGGCACCTAGCCCAAGACCAGGCACCAGCAGGCCACCTAGCCCAAGACCAGGCACCAGCAGGCCACCTAGCCCCCCAAGAGGGCCAAGAAAGGACATCATCCTTCAAGATATAATTACCACATCTACACCTGGAAGTTCTGTGGCCAGCCACGCAAGAACACCCGGTCCCTTGGCCAGTCCAGTCCAGTCATTGGGAAGCCAGCAATCCTTGCATTCCCCTACCCAGCCCCAGGCCATAATGTCACCACATGTGTCTGCACACATGGAGGAGCCCCAAACCCAACCATCTGGCCGCACATTGCGACGCGGCCATTTGTGTGGGCGATTCTCACATGAGCAAAATATGGCATTGGCTAGTGGCCTTACATTATTCTATGACGAGCTCTATGGGAGCAAATCCAAACACACCACTAAGCAGCGCAAAATGGAATTGTTTGAACAACTCAAACGACAAGTAAATGCAGCAGGGGAAGAGAGGAAAGATGTTGGACAAATCCAAAAGAAAATTGCGGCTATGAAATATGCTGTACGGCAAAAAGAAATTAAAAGGCATAATTACAGGTAAATAAATGATGTCTCCAAATGTAATTATTAGGATGTACTGTATGCACCTTTTCTGTGTACCAAACTATACTTTCATTTCAGCATGAAAACTGGAGGGGGCTATCTCACCAAACTGGAGTTTACACCTGCTGAGGAGATTGTGCTGGGCCTTCTCCATCCTGTCGCGGTCGGTGGCCATGCGGGTCTAAGGGACACAGACTCACCGACCCGTACACAAGGTGAGTAATCTTAATCTGCATGTTTGCCTTGTTGCAAAGTAAATTAAAGTTCACTAGGACAAAGTTGACGCTATGCCCCTATGGTGTGGCTTGGTTGGGCTAGCACTAGTGTGCCTGTTTCTGTCCTGTTTGGGTCCATGTGAAACACACATTTCGGACCACATACATTATGTAAATGACCAATTAACACTAATTATGTGTCAAGTAACGAAGTTTAATAAGGAAAGTGATATATTTGTACTCAATCACAAAACACACATCATTAGGGATGTGTTGTCTATTTGTTGTGTGAGTTGTGTTTGAGGTAACAATTTAAATCAAGAGGCACAAACATATATGACCTAGAGAATGGTAGTCAAACTCAAAATCGGTTCTATGCAAGTTGTATGCTGACTGGGTACACTTCCTGACTTCGAACTGAGGTCAGTTAGCAGTTTACTCGATCCATTTCACATATCTTAAAGTGAGTGGATTGGATAAATCGGCCCCGTTGCTGTAGAGTTGCTTCAGATTTCAAATAGTGGCTTGTTTAATTACCTACCTAAACAATGCTTATGTGTGTGTTTACCTTGTTTCGTTTTCTCTTCTTCAGCCCAGCATGACCCCTCAGCAAGTGTAAACTCACCCCCCAGTTTGAATATGCCTTCCAGTTCCGTACAGCATAGGAGCCCAGATCCGAGTTTTCAGGTAAGTTTATTTAGTACCAAAAATGCTACCAAGTGATTAAGCATGTGTTAAACTGATGGAATCTGAATTAGGAACGCAAATTAACATTTTTTTTCTATGTCCCTACAGACCCACACACTCATGGAAGAGATCCAGGAAATGGAGGAACATGGATCCATGCTGGGCCCGTCCGAAGACCTCCCCCTGGGTCCCAATCTGCAACTGCTCCATAATGTTTCTCTGCCAAATCCTCAGCAGCAGAGTGAATCTGCATCCATTGTGCATGCACATGGGGAGACTGAGACAACAGTCCCCAGTGTTCACTCTGCTGCTGAGGATTTGCCAAGCATGCCTGTTGCTGTTGAGGGCCCGAGACAACGCGGCAGGGCACACCCAAGAGCCAGGGTAATTGTGCGGCGGACTCCATTACGCCGCACAATTTCCCAGGGGAGGCAGAATGCCCTGCTTGATTTATGGAACCAGGAGAGGGACTCTTTTGAGGCACAGCAGCAAAATGAGCGGGATGAAAGGCATGCCGATATGGCGAACCTCAATTCCACTTTACAGGCCATCCTCGCTGAGTTTCGGACCCACAACAGCAACATGGCCAATGCAAGTAATGCAATCCAGTCATCCATGGCTGAATTGATCAATATGCAGAGAAACATTATGGAGCAGTTGCAGATTAACAATGCAACCATGGCCCAGGTTAGGTCCCATCCACACGGACCTCCCCCTGGGTTTTATGGGCAGCCACCCTATTAATTACTCCATGATTGTGTGGGACATCTTTTCTCTTCCCCCCCACTGTATTTACTTGTCGTTTGAGGTTTTTCTCCATCCATTTTGTGTGTGACATGCAGGTTGTGTTTTGGATTTGCTCCCATAGAGCTCCTTAGAGTAATGAGTAAGGCCACTAGGCAATGCCATAGGTCTATGTGGAGTGTAGGTGGCAATTAACATGGGCCACTTATGGCTTTTTACATTTATGTTTGGTTTGTGCTCCTGTTTGCAGACATGTTTGTGTGACATTATGGCCATGCCCAAATATCCCTTGGCACAGGCAATATTAATGACTGGACTAGGCTGGGCTTTGGACTGGGTGTCCTTGTTTGGTTGTGCCACTCACTTCCAGGTGTAGATGTGCTGTATTTCTGTTTAAGAACTTGATGCATTTTCAGCCACAGTTGTATGTGGAATGTTTTATGTTATGCACAACCATTCCAAAAGTAAAAAAATTACACAGTTACAATACTTGTGGCGTTTTAGTTGAAACACATTTGACATCACCTTGGGCTAAAGCAGATACATTTTTGTTTAAGAGGTGTAAAAATGTAAATATCAATCTAAGGAAACACCAGGAAACACATTAGCCAACAATTAAGGCAAAAAAAAATAATTTCAAGGTCTAAAAAAGGCCTAAAAAAAAAATTAAAAAAAAGGCAAATACACACACAGAATCGAAAAGAACAACAACAAGGCTTTAACTAAAATGCTGCAAGATCAAATTGGCTCGCACTGATTGACCCGACTCACTGGGTGGGCCAACATAATTCTCACCATCATCTTCTATGGCTGTAGAGGGCAGAACATCCACATAACGGGGACACGTTCTTTAATTGCAAAATTATGCAGAACAGCACATGCCATTATGATGTCTATAACCTTTTTAGGATCATATTGCAGGGCGCCCCCGGTATGGTCCAAACACCTAAAACGGGTCTTCAACAGTCCAAATGCCCTCTCAACAACAGCCCTGGTCTTGCGGTGCGCACGGTTGTAGGCTTCCTGAGAAGCATCCTGGGGCCGCAGCACAGGCGTCATGAGCCAGGGGAGAAGTGGGTAACCTGAGTCACCTTAACAAGACAATTAAAAGCAAAAAATTACAAAATTGCAAGGCAACAAACACAAACAATTTGACATATATCAAAATGATGTAAGCTAAAGCCCAAAAAAAAACACCCAGGGCACATTATAAAAATCACTATTGGCACAAATGTAGTACATAACTAAAAATGCAGCTTAAATGAACAAAAGAATGATAACACATCTGCTCGGACAAGGGTATTTCCAAATATGGTTGTGTTTATGGTTTAGGAAATGTTACAGTTAGGATGCTGCTGAGGGGCCCCCAACATTTCTATAAAGAATGCACTGTATGCAGTTTAAGTCCACTTTGTCATTTACAGAACAATAATACAAAAGGACCATAAACTATCAGATACTTCTGTACAATCTGCTACACAATAGATTTTTAGACATGGAAGTTACAGACATCCTAACCAAAGTTACAAAATTATGAAGGACAAAGTGAGCCAAACGCTTGTTTGTTTTTTCACAAAAAAACAAAAAAACAAAACACTTGCAAAATGTTGGTTCATGTTTATGAAAAAAATTCAAAAGCTAAACTAGCAAAAATTACAGATTCCTATGAAATATCTATACACAAAAGAGGACACACTTACCAAGCAGCCATGCACCCGAAAATTCACCAGACTCAAATCGCCTAAACAAACCAGATCGTCTCAGGATATAGGAATCGTGCGACGATCCTGGGTAGCCGGCAAGAACACTCATGAAACGCATGTCCGGCCCCACCACTGCCTGGACATTAAGGGAGTGTCCCATTTTTCGATTCCTTAAGCCAAAAAAAAAAAAAAAAGGGTAAGTGATAAGGGCAAAACACATTTGAAACAAAAAACATGTCTGCACACAATTTCAAACAACAAATGAAAATCCAAAATAATCCAAAATAAGGCATGTACCCAAAGGCAAAAAAATAAATATGCTGCTGCAAAGTAAAACAGGTTACATTACACGTTGGGCCCCATAATAACCAAACAAAAAAATATCTACCTATATATATACTCGTCGGATGCCCTAGGTACGAGTGCCACATGTGTGCAGTCAACAGCACCAATTACGTTGGGCATGTCGGCGAGATTATAAAAACCAAGCTTAATGGCGTTTCTGGCTGCCATATCATCAGGAAAAAATATATATTTGGGAGTTATGGCAGCCATGCCTTCCAAAAATTTGGATAGTGCGCGGCTCAGCGTAGGCTGTGAGATCCCCACGGAGAGGGCACCCAGCCTCTGGAACGAGCCGTTCGCCAAAAATTGCAGGCAGCCAAGCATCTTGGTCATACCTGAAATTGATTGCCCCTTCCTTGTGGTGCGGGCTAACCATGGTCGCAGCTCACTATATAATTTATGGAGGGAAGCGCGACTAAGCCTGGTCAGCTCGAACAGCTCAACATCATTCATGCTATCGATGTTCATGCGACGACGCAGGGGCAATCTGCTCTCAGACATCCGGATCAAATCGATGCCAAAAAGCATAAGACCTTGATGTGCCACAAAATCGTTCCTCTCCATCCTACTCCCGACGCCAAATAGCTGCCGGCAAACATTTCGGAAAGCAGCTATTTACTGGCCTTCAAAACAATTAGCAATCAGCTCTCTGAATTGGTCGCAAGCCCATGTCAATCACGTAAAAAATAGGATCGAACGCAAAAAATACGATTTGGATGGGAAAAATACACGAACTAACGCTGTGTGTAACCCATCCCCAGCTTCTTTCCCCGTGACCAGCCATTCAGATAGACCAGGCACGTGGGAGTTTGCATTCCACAGGGAAGCCGGGATCATAGCCACCAGCGTGAAGTTCGAATCAGCGGCTTTATGTTGCGCATTAGTATGCACCACATAAAATGCTGATTGGAAGATTGTGATTGTGCATAAACCATGGGAACGGGCAAAGGTGAGTGAAAGTGGGCAATCTGGGGGGGTTTTACACATACATCAGGATGCCCTCGAGGCAGGGACCATTAACTGGGACAGTTGAAATCCTGGTGATTAGTCCACTTTAACTGTGAGAGGGTAAAAAGGAGAGAGTAAAACGTTAATGGGTTAAATATCGTAGACATTAGTGCAATTGTTAATAAGGCTGCAAATGCATTTACAATATCTCCCAGGCGTATTTACTATTATGGATTAAACCATCAAGCAACCAAAAGTCCATTACTATTGAGACTGTTATTCGTGATTTTGCAGCATACTCGGAGACCCCCTAAGGAGCTCTCTTAGGAGTGTTTCAAGGTTAAAGACCCAGCCAGAGTTTTAACAGCCCGGAGGTATTTTATCTTCTGTATTTCCAGAAAAGACCTTAAAATACATTGGTGCCAGAACACAGAGAACTTTTGCCTGACTGGCGGATGTTGTTGCTCCATGAACCTGTTATGATGGTTCAACTGAAAATGCCAATCAAGGCAACAGTTACAAATTATACATCGAGAAAATAAGAATTTACAATTACAACATGTACCTTTCAAGCAGATATATCTTTGTAGGAGTGACTTTACAAATATCAAGAAAGAGACCATTTTATGAACATGTTTTACTGACTCTGTTTCAAAGAATGTTTAAAGCAGAAAAATAAGCCACCTTAGGAAGATACCAGTGGCAGGCGTAAAGCAGATCAACAGTCAAAAATGACTTAAACCAGACCAACGCAACAATTAATGCTCATATGCCCCCTCCCCAGGGCAATTTAGATTTCTGCACATAAAAATTAATTTACCTTTTTCAAACTCCTGCAGTAATAAGTTTTAGAAACAAGATGGCAGCTCATGCATTTGCAGACCACCTGCAAACAGGAAGTTCTGCTGGGCTTCCTGTTATTGTGCATTGTCAGTTATGTCAAGTTGAATCCTGGCAGCAGCATGGCTAAAATGCTGGGAGAGGAAGCTGCCAAAATGGCTACTAACTGTGCCAGGCTATTGGTCAGGTTTAATATACTTGACAAACGAGACTAAAAAGCCCCCTATGCAATGGTGAAAGAAAAAGAACACTAAAATAGAAAGTATTTACATAGCACATGCAAACCAAGAGTGACATGATGACCCATCAGTCTTAGTGAGTAGGCAGAGTCATGCCTATCATCTCTTTATGAATATAGCAGTGAAGGTGTCCCCAGGATAAGAAAGAGACTCAGCGACGTGTTTCATGGATGCACAACTAGGGGGATGCATCCCCCGAAATGTGTTGCTAAGGCTCTTTGCACAGCCTTCACAAGCTGGGCACAACTTCAATGCATTTAAAATTCGGCATGACTGGGAAGTTTTAATGAACACTTTGGTAACAGTTTTCAGACTTTCCTGATTTCGTTTCTAAATACCTCCTATGGAAATGTCAGCCTCTCGCAGTGCAAGTGCAATCTCATCAGCAATAATGAGGTTAGATGTATTCCTTTTTGGCTTTTGATCTCTTTATGAATGTTTTGAAAAACATAGGGGTTCCAGGATGCAGTAAACATATGTGGTGTTGATTAGCTAAATACAACCAAAAGCACCAAAAGCAGTGACACTAAGGCCCTTATTTAAGAAGGGATAGCGTCAGGTAGTGGCTGGTTAATGAGAGGTAGCGACAGGTAGCGACTGGAGAACGCTGGACACGGCACGCAATTACACATTTATCATGCAGAATCTGTTTAGCGACTGGGCTAACGCTATGTAGCGTCCGATTCATCATTTTCACAGCCGTAGCGAACAGCGCCGGCGTTCAGCCTTGCACAGCCCCAGGTATGACCTCTCGCTACCTGACGCTCTCCCATACATTTCAATGGACGATGATTTTCTACTCTTTAAACAGGGTTTTTGTTTTTTATTTTTTTTTTTCAAAAAATCTCAAATAATGCTGTGACCTCTTCTGGCACCTAAAAAGCAGTTTTTTGACAAATGTTTCATTTTTCAGATATTTCTGCAGAAATGACATTACAGGTCTGGTATTAAAGTGTTCATGTTACAATGTTGTTACAATGTAATTCCATATGTTTTCGCTTTGTTACTAGTGGATAGATGCTGAAAAACAGACTTTAAACACACAGCCTCCTGTGCTCTGGGCTTCAAACAAGCATTTTTCAGCGCCAGAGTTTTGTGAGGCTGTTTTTTTGCTGAATATGGTGTGAGTCGATCGCTATGACCAGTCTCTAACATGCGCTCCCATACAGTGCTGTACTGGTCAAATGGCGACTCCTCACAATGTATTCAACATTACTGCACAGTGACTGAGTCGCTATAAACTAGCGACCCACGGCCGAGCACAGCGACTACTAGCGGGCGCTCTGAAAATGCTCATCTGTCGCTACCTGCCGCTAATAATGAATCAGCCTGCCCGTGTTAAATGAGCCATTTAAAAATGTCTGATTATGTGTAAATACCTTACATATTCTAAGTAAACCTGATTGCTTCACTTCATTTGCTGTGTGGCTTAGCTGAGAAGGACAGAGGTTCAAGCTGTGTTCAAAGCTGTGGGACCACTGTGACTTAACATGCTCACATGTGCTGAGAGCACCAGGGGGCAGAGTGGCTATTAGACCACTTTTTTGTGGTCCTGGAGAAGTAAAATTTAAAGGAAGGCACACTTTGTAGCCCTGCTATGGCTTCTAACCTGGGCATTCGTTAGGTGAGCTGCCTTATGATGATGATGATGCCTTATTTTTGCTGTTAGGTTTACAGTTTCTTTAATGGTCCTTGTGATATTGTAAATGCATTATGGAAAGGAATGGGCTAGAAACTGGAGAAAGCCTACAGTATGTGGCTAAATAAAAGGAGAAAATAGCCAACAAAGCATGATAAAATATCTTATTATATGTCAATTCCTTATGAATTTTATCATTCATAATTCATGATCATTCTGTCAGCATTTGGGACATCAAATTGTGTTCTGCGGCTCCCCGACTGCTATTGGGGTTTCCCCCAGTGACATCTCTTATATGCTCTTATATCACAGATGGGGCTTCTGAGTATGTGCATCACTGGAAGGCAGGACATGGAGTGAATTCTCTGGAGTGAGGGAACCTGGGAGGTGCTGTCAGCTGCGCATCCCGGCTATCAGCAAAGTTCCAGGGAGTGGAGGAAGCCAGCTGCACTGTTTGGCATCTTCTACGGGAAGTCCGTGTTGTGTTCAGGGACCCAGTCACCCCATGTTTGGTTCAAACCCCAAACTTTACAATTCAGGTTTGCTCATCTCTACTAATATTGTATACAATAGATAAGGGCAGCAAATGGGGAAAAAAGACTCCAACATGCCAAGGATATTCCTGGGCCATTCTCTGTGGATTTTGTTCCACTTCAAGTAGTTCCACAGTTTAATGCTTGTATTGTAAGGAACTTACTGCTGGAATTCATTAGTGGACTAAGCATAGGAAGACCCAGGAGAATTCCCAGTTGGTCACACTGTTTTGGGGCTGGCTCAGCTGCTGCTTCCTAAAACCCTAACCAAGCCCTGGCTTCCCAAGTCAGGAAACCTCAGCCCATGTTCTGCTGCCAATCCCATAGCTTCATTATCTTGGGGTCATGCCCAACCATACCACATTATTTGTCTATACTATAGTAAAATTCCGGGACCATCAACTTAGAGGTGAGCATGTTCACCTCTGCCTATAATCTGCAAATTCAATGCTATAAGATTAGTCAGGAAGTACATTTGGTTGCTCAGTGGGATGTTGCAGGCTGGCCATGGGCTGGCTAGGGCCCAGAAAAATCAATTTCAAATTGTGTCCCAGCGTACAGTAAGCTGTTTTGGATACTTTAGGGGACAGTCAAGGTAATGGCAATAATATGGCAGCAAGGCAGCTTCTTCATTTCCTGCAGTGCTCTATAGATTCTAAAGCAAGTCTCCAAGCTGCTACCCATCTTTCAATGGCATTCCTCCATGAACTACCTTAAATGTGGTCCCATGGGCCCCCATCCCTCAGCACTCCCAGCATTATTGAGCTTGGTAAGCTATAGTGGTGACATTTGCAGGACTCACTCACACTGAAAGCGCTAAGGCAGAAGTCCTCAACCTTTGTTACTATGAGAGCCACAATGAACACTAGGAGTATGTCCAGGATCCACATTTTAAGTGAATATATTGTTGGCGTCATAGAGAGGCAGAAGCACAAAGAGTAATTAATTTGTTCTGGGCGTTTTAAACTTGTACTGCTGCTGTGCTATACATTGTAACGTCATTGCAGGAGTCTTGTTACATTGTAAAAAGCTAGCTCCCGCCCCTGCTGTATATCAGTATATCAGGTGTCATGCTGTTGTAAACAGCTTCATACCTGACTGTGATGTGTGAGGGATCTCTCCATCACACTGCTGTTATGGAAAGATGTGGTGCTTGAAAAATCCAGGGGAAAATTCATTTGAGTAAAATCCCTTCTTTTTTGTGTATATTTAAAAGCAGCTTATAAATATATAATAAAAGAAGTACTATCATGTGACACGTTTCGGGCGTGTGAAGTCATATCACTAAGGGTGGCACATGTGCGAAGCGTGTCACTTGATGCTTAGTGTTGGGTGAACCCAAACTGCAAAGTTCAGGTTCGTACCCAAACCCGAACACGGACTTCGGCCTGAACATGGAAAGCTGTCAACCAGCTTAGCCGTGCAGTTAGCAGCTGGAAGTGGCTTTATGTAACTTGCCACCCCGCCGCAATCCGATTTCTTCTTCCGTCCCCACTGGCTTGCAAAATATCTCCGGGTGGGGCCACAGAAAGGTGGTATAAACCTTTTAAAACAATTATAAATGATTCAAAAATGAACTCAAATACTTCAAAGAATCAAACTTGGACCTTCTAATGTGCAAGTGGATCCCTTTGCCCCCTATAATAGTTAACCCAGGCAAGGAGACATCCCACCCTCAACAAGGTTAATTGGTAAGACAAAACCAAATGAGGCAGATACAGGTGAGCCATCTTGCTTCTATGCATTAACTCCCATGCACTGTGCTAACAATACCCAGCATTGGGTGCCATACCATCCCCCCAGCACCAGTAGTGTGCAGGACGTCCATCACATACATGTGGCTTCTGAGCTACAGGTTGGGCTGTTTGACAACATTTGGAGTAAAATCCTAAAAGAATGGAATGGAAATTAGTAGAAAACTTTGAAGACCTGCTACTGCATTTACAGCATGTGCACATGTTGCATGAATTCAGACTCAGATGAGCTCCTTGCTAAATTACTATTGCCATTGCCTGGTCTGACCCTGATTTTTTTTTACAATGGGGTCTACTTTTTATTTTTATTGGAGGATCAAAATACCAAAAACAGAAACGGTGTTAAATGCTTATTTATTCTATAAAAAAAATCCTGCCACAGGTATGCCCCAGCCAGACATGTGTAAATTCAGTAACTGTCGATTTTCCCATGACATCATTCATGTTCTATGTGCTCTGTGTATGGTCAGTGTATTCATATTTGATAACCTTAATGGTCAATAAAGAGGGTTAAGAATGTTAAAGAAAAAAAGATCTAGTCTTTTTTTGTAAAGCCAGGACTTGTCCAGAATAGTATAGTACACATTCTCAAATGTATACATTCTACAGTGGGATCATATAACATTGCTCATTACTGTTCATATTACAGTGCTGCTATCTAGAACAACTGGCTTTCTGTTTTCCCAAACAGATGTGCAATAAAACAGCTGTGCGAAAAATCTCCTCGCAAGTTATTTCACTACATGTTTCAAAGAAGCTATGTTAATAATGTTATGTTGCATTAAAAACTGAATGCCAGTTTTGTATACTGTATTAAAAGTCTTTTCCCTGTCTGTGACCCCACCGAGGAAATTATGATTAACTTCCTGTACAATCAGTGCAGCATAGAACTGGAATTTTAGAATGGTGTTACAGAGAGCATAAAGTCACATGAACTTGACAGAGGCTCTAAATCGTTCTCATGGTATCAAAAACTGAATATACAGGTTTGGCAGTTCAAAACTGACTGGCATTACCCATGATCCTCAAATTCAGATGGGCACATAATAGTACCTGATCATAAGTCATTTGTCCATTAAAGCACCAGAATACCCCATTGCCTAGATGCTCTGTATGTCTAACTGAAGAAGACTTTCATGCCATGGGACCGCAAGAAATGTTAATCTGCATACGTGCAGGTAAAATCTCAAAGTTTGTGCCTGGACGACTGTGTATGAAGAAAAGTCTTTAAATAGGAAGCTGATATACCAAAATGGCCCTGGGAGAACTTTACAGGACTCTCTCCTGCCAGGCCTTTTCCCCTGTTTTGAAGAGAATCTTGTTCCTGATTTTGCTTACCTGTTGCTTACCTTCTCCTGGATTATTGACACCACCTGCTACCCAACCACAGGTTTTGGATTATGCGTCTAACTGCCTGCCCGTGGCCATCGCCAAGGACTCCGAATCAGGATTCTTACTGCCTTCCCGCAACCTTGACTCTTGTCTGACCTTGCTCCTGCCTGTCCAACGGTACCAAGGGATCACTGCTTTCATACACAGACCCTTGATTTCACAGTAGCACAACCTGGGACTTACCACACGGTGCAGCCAATTCCCTAGTGAAGACTGGGATTGTACTTAGATTGTCGTTAGATTCAATGTGGCAGGATCAAGTCTTCAGTTCTGAGTAGTATTCTCCGGTGCCATTTCTTTTAGCAGTGAGAGCCTGGCTCCCCACAGTCAATACTCACCCCAAGTCTTCAAGTCTGAAACCAATTTACTACAAGTCTAAAGCCTTTCAAATGCATTTATTGACTTTTCTACTAACAGTGGGCCTTTTACCGTAAATAGTCTTTTTAAAGTTGCTGCAAAAGTATAAATACCTGGTGCAGCCCCACCTTGCACATATAGACTTCCTAAGATACAAAGTGAAGGGTTACTTTTGTGGGCCAGTTGTCAGCAGCATCAACTCAAAAATACATCAATACATACCTAAAAATACATACCTACAATGTTGGAGAAAAAGTAGCCAACATCTCATTGAGATCTTTACTCATTGAGATGTTTTTACTACAAGAGAACCCCACAGAACCAGAATAGAGCTTGAACAAGATCAAGTTTGTACTTTACCTATTTCTAATTACACCCCCTGTTTCAAGTATAATGATAATTTTTACTTGTAAAACCATGGGATCATCTGTTTTGGCCATTGTGCAAAACCTGTTCATGAAGGAAGTGAAATATTGGTATATTTATCTACAAGTCATTCTGAATTTGCTAGTTTTCTAGGTGCCTTGATTTATTTCTATAGATATGGCATAAATGAATAAGAACTTTCACAGACATGTGGTCAAGCTACACACCATGTGTAGGAGTGTGCGCTTATTGTATTGTAAATATTTCTCAAAGGTGTCTCCCTGCAGGTCCTCACAAAAGAATTGCATGTTATTGTGTAGCTTTCTTGTGGTTTTACAGCCTCTGGCAATAACGGCTGAAAGATGGCTAAAGGAGACTTCTGACTTTTTTCAGTTAGCAACATGTTCCTCAAGTGTTTGATGGCCCTCTCGTGCAATTTTGAGGCATTTGGCACAACCTAAAAGATTTCCCTGTAGACTTGAATGACATTTGGATGTGGATGCCTGCATAATATTTAAATCACAGCCACATGCAAGATCTCTGAGGCTAGGTCAATGAACAGGGCCCCAGTTGTGTCCCAAATAGCAAATTAAGTTCACAACTAAATCATGGTGTTTACTGAAAAAACTAAGCTGCTTATCTCAGGGGACTGCACAACAAATCAGTGTAACATAAATGTAAATGCTCAGCAGAGTACTCTGCAATAGCCAGGGAAGTAGCTAGGGGGGAGCAGGAGGGGCACTTGCCCTGGGTGCAGCAGATCAGGGAGGCACCAGAGGGGGGGCCTGGGCACAGGTGGGTAGAGCCATTTCAAAACTTTGGCCTCGGTGCCAGAAAGCCTAGCTACTCCTCTGGCAATAGCAAACTGGGTTGGGCCGGTTTCATGGTCCAGCTTAAATTTTAGCTACTAGATAGTGAAAACCACCTCAAACTGGCTGGATCCCACCCCAGAAGCCACCAGGACAGAAATATTCAGAAACATAGCACACATAAAGCAATTAAAAAAAGGCTAGGGAAGCGTATAGAATACAAGTCCTTCACAAATGGAAGATGATAGTAAATCTATTTGAGTAATCTGATTATTTTACATTTCTTTATATATTCTTTATTTTATTGCAAATTATGATCATTGCTATTCATTAAATATGTTTTCTGATACCTGTTTTCTTTATACCAATATTTTCCATAGATCAACCAACCTTATGCCCACTATCCAAAACAATTTAGGAAAAATTCTGTTTCAAATTTATACTTTGAATATGTATAATCAAACAATGCCATTGGCAGATCGATGGTGAAAGGTATTTACTTCTTCTAAGCAAAAGCTTAAAGGTTCTGCTAGTAAAAATAATGTTGTATCACAAATTCAGCAAGCCTTTTCAAGGCATCATTAAGTTACTCATTGGTTAGGCTTTTTCACTCTTATAATGACCTATTTTATTTTCCCTAGGATTCAGAATTCTGAGCCAGAAATATCTAATACCTGTTTTTTTTCATGTTTGCTGGGCAGCTGTTAATTTCCGTCTATATAAAATTCATTTCCAAAACAGTCAGTCAGTCCCAGCAGAGACATCTGGCAGGGTCTGTTTGGAAGAGTTCAGATTTCGCCTGGAAAGCTGTGCAGTTTCAGGTTACTTATTTCCCCCAACCTGGCTTGTGCTCTCCTGTGACTTTACACATCCATACAAATTAAATGCTTACTGCTAGTTGAATGCTGCATTAGATTTTATTGCGATGTGTTATATAAGTATTAAATATGCATGATAGGTTCAGGTAAGTAAGGGATGCAACAGTTGTTGAAGCCAGCAGCATAAATTACATTCATCTATGAAAAATTGATTTGTTATTTGGTAGTTACTGTATATTAGTAATCATGGTAGATAAGGTTCAACATTTATTTTAAATAAAGTTTAAGTTAAAATATCCTGTTCAAAAAATAAAGTTTGTTTTGGTTTTTTTTCTGTTTTTGATGGGCACAAACTAAATATGTTGAGAAAAGAGCTTGCCTCTCCTACCATTAAGTGCCAGCAACGTAAATTTTACATAGCTTGCATCTTCCCCCCAATTGTGACCAAGAAAATGCTCACCTCCATCCTGGATCCAACGCAGGGGGTCTCCTCTTCCTCTGGTGGGGTTCTGATCCCCCCCACCAGGGGTCTTCAGTGGGGCAGAAAAAGCCCATTCCCTCCCTGTCACCACAGGGGCCTTTTATACCGAGAATGAGGTGATGTCATCTTACTCACTTACCATAATAGGTCTAGCAGTCAGAAGCCGGGAGTGATTGGCAAAGTGGTTAGCGATTGATGGAGGTAAGTAAGGAAATATTTTAAAAAATTACTTTTCTGTGAGTGTGTATTGTTTTTTTACATATAATCCTTTGTGAACTGTTAAAGGGTCCTTGAGATCTGTTCACAGAACAGGAGGGGCTGGCAACTCACCTGCAGCATGAGGATGACTTGCCATTATTCCCTGGCCCCATTACCTGCATCCCCAAAGCCCAGGGGTGCATTTTTTCAATTTGGGGTGTCTCCTGTACAGGAATAGGTGTCTACTTATATATATGTGGTACTGTTGTAATCCGGAGGAACAGGGCTTTTACAGGCAACATGATTTAATTGAAAAAATTACATTTGATTATTTTAGAAAATGTTACAACATGAAAACATGTTTTTATTTGCATATTTCAAATTACATAACAGGTTTAGGCCCAAGAAGAAAACAATATATAATGTCCCCGGTAATCTCTGGAAATTCCTGCAAAAATCACAGTTAAACATACTATATATAGCCCAAATTGGTAAAAATGGCAAAAGAGGGTGATAGCATCTCCAAGTAAATTAGTTCTGGAAATCGCTAGTAGGAACTGAGGGCCTGATCAAGCACTTCTGCCAGACAATGCCATATCGATGCAAATTAGAGTGTCGTAAAGGCATTCCTTGCAGTACATCAACATGTGCCAGTGTAAAAAATATATATATATAAATTATATTTTGAACCCCTCTAATTTGCACTAATGTGGCATTGTCTAGCAGAAGTGCTTGATAAATCAGGCCCTGAATTTACTGAAAGTGAACCTATACCTGGAAAGGTAGTTTGTGTAGTCACCATCAATCCCCAGCCAAGTGGGGATTGATGGTGTCTACACTTTTTACTACTTTTATTGCTGTACAGGCAGAGAGCCATATGGCTGACATTCAAACATCAGACTGCATACAGTTAGTGTTTTTATGAATATTGTGCTCTAGCAAACAAAGAAACACAGGTGGTTTTAGTGTACTGGCCTGGAGATAACAATTGGACACTTTTCTGACTTTTTGGTTTTTTCTCACCTTTGATTTTTTTCTCACTTTTCTGTTTTTTTTTTTCAAATTTTGCAGTTTGTGGTCCTATTGTAGAGATATGGTCTTATTTCCTGTTCAGTGTTTGAAGACAAGACTTTAATGTAACAGAAAAGCTATTGGTATCATGACTGAACAGAGATGACCAACACAAAATGTATTTTTTTTTAACTTTAAATCAATCAGTGTGATAATCAAAAGTGGGTCAGAGAAAGAAAAAATAAAATAACTTTAATTTTTGACTCTGAATTGAAAAAAAGTTAGCAAAACTGGGTGGAAAATAAATAGATATACAATCTTAATTTCTTTTTTATGGTTGGTATGCAGATGTATTTTTTTCAGCAGAATTTGCTTATTGAAAATACAGACAAGATTCACTATTTACTTATTTTTAAATCTGTGGATTATCCCCAAGCAGCTGCAAGGAGCAATGAAGTGTTCCCAAAAACACGACAAATCTCTACGTCTGCCTAGGGCAAATTTTCTTTCTCTGTAACTCTCTGGTGATTTCATGAACCAACCAGCCTGGAAAATGTTGCACTTATTTGCAGGGGATAAAAGTAAATACAGCCAAAGTCAACAACTTCCTTCCTTTGGGAACAAAAAGCAAATTGGTGCGAGTATTACTGTAGTTCAACAATCTTAAAGTGGAGTTAATGCAAAACCTAGAGGCTCCAGGGTTGTACCTCTGGCGTGATAAATCTTTTCTATGCATTGCACACTTGAGAGGTGAAGTAAATTAAAACTGATCTCCCTTATAAATTTGTTGCCAAAAATGTTTCACTGACCATTAATGGTTTACTGCTGTTTCCTCTACGTCAGGTCAAATAACAGAGTCTCAGACTGGTGCTGCTGTTGATGGATTTAATGGTGATTAGTATGAAACAAAATGATGTCATACGTTGTCACCTGCCAAGAAGAATTGCGCTGTATTGGCGACAATGGTTCTATACTGTAAATTGGGAAAGCACCAGGAGACGATGGACTGAAAGTCTTCATCAACAAGACAGTAAGTAAAGAGTGAAATATCATAGTCTGCAACTGGTATGGAAAATAATAGCGATGTTACATATGTTATGTATTATAAAATCAGCTTCTGTTTTTCCATTCTATAGAGAGAAGACTTTTCCAGAACCCACAGTGCTAAAGGGTATAAATCAGAAATGACTTTTGGTTAAACAAAGTTTAACTGGTGTTCTTTGTGCAGAAGCTGAGGCTAACAGTGCAGTTAGCATCGCTCTAACCAGCTCAGTATAACAACCTAATTATCTATTATTTTCTACATGACCGGCTACGGGTCAATGTGTGTAATTTATATAGAAAATAACTTCAATAATTTTCTATGCAATTGTGTGCTAATTTATTGTACTTAGTATAGTATGACCAAAGAGAGGGAATGCCCCAAAGTCCCTATTAGGAAAGCTACCAAAGATTTACTATTGCACATACATTGTGTGTGCAATAGTAAATCTTTGGTAGCTTTCCTAATAGGGACTTTGGGGCATTCCCTCTCTTTGGTCATATATTGTTTGGATTACCAAAGTTGTGCACCACATGTACTGATTCAGCGGGTGCCACCTTCTTACCCCTCGGGGGTTCCTATTCTTAGTATAGTATGCATACTGTACCCCCACTATCATTTGCTTAAAGAGGAACATTAGACTTTTTTTGATGTTCCTCTGTAAACATCCCTCCCCACACTGCCTTTTGGATGTCAGCGTTATCTAAAACGCAGACATCCGGCAGTATTCCTAGTGCTTTTCCACCCTTCGCCTTCGATGAGTGGAGGCAGTGGCCTTAGCTGTACTCACCCATCACCATCTGCTCTTCAAAAGTCCTGAACTGCTCATCAAATCTTGCGAGATCTGCGCCGAGTGTCATTGCAGCCTATGCAATGACACTGCACACGTGCAAGATCTGAGGGGCAGCGCAGTGCATGATGGCAAGATGGCCCAATGGAAGACGGTGCGGGACCAAAGGATGCCAGAGCACAATGCCACCAGAGCGATACGTTTTAAACTGCTATTTTTTTATTCGGAGGGGCAGAGCAAGCCAGGTTTGTGGAGTTTTATTAACTGCCCAATATCTTTAAAGTTCCTCTTTAAAGACATCAACATGTTTTCAGTATTGGAGTTGGGAATGGTTAGTGTCGCTCTGAGGTTTGCTGTACTGTGAACCCATTGAAGAGATTAAGTTTTACCTCTTGTAAAAGTCATCATGTGTTTTCCAGGCCAGACATGGGGTTTGAGTGAAACCTTTTTGGATCTTGTGACCCATTTACATTTTCAGTAAGAGCAAAATGTAAAAAGACTTTTGGTCCACTGCCTAGAGTTCCAAGGGTGAATCCCGGTTTGGTGAGAAATTGAGACCATCTAGAGACCAGCAGCAAGGCCAGAGAGCAGGATGCCAATGCTGTACTGTATGCCACATGTGGCTGCTGCGGGAACCTGGAAGAAGGTGAGCACATAGCCCTATTTCTTCTCTAAATGTTGTCTCCTTGGGACAAGGAAGTGGACTAGAATTTTATTGCACTGATGATCCATTCCTGCAAGCAGATATAGCCAACATTCATTAAGTGAGCGAATGACCATATGAATTATATGACAGCATTCAAACACAAATCGTTCATTAGAGTCATCTTTGGTAAGATCGCTCATGATGTGAGCTTGCTGATGGCAAGCTGACAAGCGATGAATGTGCATCAAAAATTTACGACAATTGACTCTCTGGCTTCTTTTCTGCTTACTTAGGAAAAGAAACAATTATACAGAATGTAATTTTACAGCGTCCAACACGCGAAATAGTAGATTTACCTACCACACCTTGCAGTAAGTGGAGCTATGCAAATCATCTGTTTACATCTCAGTGCCAAGGCACTCAAAAAGTCACTGAATGTGCAATTCCAAACACCTTCCACTAGTGAACATATGTTTGGGGTGTGGGGCTCTCATCAGCACAAAGCTGGAAGATATTTGGCTGTATGGTGGGTGAGACTTCGTGAGTACCAAAACATAGTCACTAGTCACCATATGGAGAGCCCCATGTTTTCTGAAAGACCAGAAACAGCCCAGGTGGAGCAATTGGGGTGGAATAATTAGTGCTCATACAGGGATATAGAGAAAGCTATAGAGAAAGTTGAGATCCGCCAAAAATTACCTGTTGTGGCTCCTTCAGGAGTGGCTAGTTATTACAGCTAGTGTGGTGCCTAGCTATTGTGTTTTGGTCCCAATGCATCACCCCCCATTAAGGCGAATTTTTCCAGCCTTGTGCTGATGAGAGCCACGAGCCTGAAACCCATGTCCACAAGTAGAAGGTGAGAAGGTGTTTGGCTGTGTAAATTTTAAGCTAATCCTTGGCATTGCACACTCAGTAGCTTTTTGAGTGCTTTGGATGACACATGTGAGATGTGTTGGGCACTGTGTAAATATTTTCAGCTCTGGAAAGTTCCTCTTTACATTTCAGTAGCGGCCCTTTTGGTCTCTTTAAACCTCTGAAATTAATATATATTAATATATTAAGCCTAACATGGGTCTGTCAACATGGTGTCTAATTGACTCACACAAATAAGACATCTAGGGGTTAATTTACTCAACACTGCTGTCAAACGTGTTGCTGTGATTGGGATGTTATTTTACTACTTGGCAACTTAATCATTCAGTCACACCAGTGCTCCCAGGATGCATGATGTCGCCACGTTTTTCTCCATTATTCCCTATGAAGAGTCTGTCTACTCCAACCAATAGAGCACAATTCTATTATGAGCTAACAATGAAAACGGAGAAGTTGGTAGCAAGGTAAGAATTGTAAGTTGGAGGTTTATTTACTGTGGAGTCTGGGGGGGGGGGGGGCTGCATCATATCAACCCTTGGTGTCTGAAGCTTGAGGATGTAAGGAGCGACGGGGAGTAAAGTATGGTGTGGGTGAGCTGCACTTAAATTTAGAAGGTCTTCCAGAGACAACCTAGTTGAGTAAAAGTAAATGTGTTTTCCAAGCTCTAACCTCCAGTTACATCAGAACAATATTACAGCATTCTTCAGCACAGGTCTTTTCCCTGCCTGATTTCCCTATCTCTGCTCTGACTAATGCTGGCATAAGCTGCCTATCTGGCTTCCACAACTCCTTGCTAATATTAACAAGCTTTCCCCTCAGATGAATTCAAAGGATTTTCTCTTAAAAATAAATAAGAGAGCGAGGCAGAAGACTTCTGGCTGCTGTGTCTCAGTGGTCCAGCTATGGCCGGGGCAGAAGGGGAAACATTGCCTTCTCCCTCCTTCTCCCACTGCCCCTCAACACACGTGGAGCTTTCACAGCCTTCCTTTCCCGACATGTTTGCCTTAGCCCCTCCCCTCCCCTGTGTGTAACCCTCCCCTCTCTCCAGCTCCATTCTTGCCTGTCATTCTACTACTTCCAATGGCCGCATCCGGCACTGCTGTCTGTTGCCCCTCTCTCTGATGCCTCCTCAGCTCCTCTGTGACATGCACTTAGGAGGCATCAGTGAGTGGGGATAACAGACAGCAGCGCCGGATGCCGCCACAGTGATGAAGTGCCCATCCAGTTCATCCTCTTAGCTGGTGCCAGTAGCGAGACAAGTGCCCCCCCCTTCAGAGCAAGACTGCGCCTACCTTCCTCCTCTCTCCTCCTGGCCGATGCCAGGAGAGGGCAGCATGGTGCCCCCTCCTCCTCTGTGTGAAACCCCTCAGGGCACCCGTAAAAACTCAACTTTCCCCACTCCAATGGTGCATGAGCAGGCTTTCATCCAATCAGGTTGATTACAATGGGGTGCATGCGCTGCCACATTCCTTGTATCCGTAGCGTTGTGTGCACGCACGTGCGCCGCCAGGGATACAGAGGATGCGGCAGTGCATGCTTCACATTGATTTCAACCAGTTCCCATTGCCAAGTGACGTAATCAAGGCATATGGCTCTGATTGGACCAGAGCCCGCATATGCTCCATTGGAACAGGGAAAGGTGAGTTTTAGTGGACAAACTGAAGGATTTCACACAGCATGGCATCCCACTTCTGGATGTCCTGGGGTCACGGAACAAAACACTGAAAAGTCAAATTCACTAGTTTTATTTGGCTTTAAATACTCTGCACTGTAAATACTGCTCTCTCAGGACCTCCTAGACATGCAGCTCACAAGGAGGTACCTATATGTCCCATGTGCCATGAATGTAACCACTCCAAGCTTAGTCTAGTTCTGGTAGGTTTCCTGTTTGTCAGGCTTCCCTTTCAAAATCAGAGTGACATTTTTAGTCTATGGGTTCTATTCTATTCTATAAGAGCCATACTCTTGCTGCCATCTATTGTATTCATTCTATCACTACACCCAACAAATATCTTCCTCTCCACTATAATCTATGGGGACTAACTATTTAAATTGACTAAATAACTTCTTCTGAAAGGCTTTCTTATTTGTAGTTAACACTGACTGGATCAACCCATCACAAGTGTTCAATATGAAACTGAGAGAGTAATATTAATGACTGTTCACACAAAAGGTGGTGAAAATGTCCCAAATTATAATTTTCCAGTAATGTCTGGACCTTTCTATGAACCTTTCCAAAATCTTTGGGGCTTCAGCGCATCTCTGGTGACATAACTAAAACACCAGATGACTGCTATTATTTTCATTATAGAGTTGCCCTGGTTTTGAAAATATGAAAAGCCAGTTAAGATTTATTTTTCCACATTCAAGCATTTACTCTGCGGCTAGTGATACAGCGCAGTTTCTTACGTTTATATTTGTAGTAGCTCTACATCAGAGGAATTCTACATTGCAAGGAATTTACTCTGTGTTTAAGACTGTGTCATGTGTGGGACTTGGATCATATGTGTAAATCATTTTCTGGGTGGTAAGATACTTTAATATATAAAGTGAAACCACTATGTGTCTTGGCAATAAGTTTTATTATATTGATACAACATAGAAATGGTATGGGAAGAAAGGAAATAGTTTAATGGTTGGAATCCTCAGGCTTATTGACATTTCTGTATCAGTGTTTTAGAGTCAAATGTCTCAATGCATTAAGTTATCTACAACATTAATCACTGCTAAAACTCAAATATAGAACAAAAGGGCAGCAGCACTTTATCAGCCCTTTACAGAAATGTCAATTGCTCACCCTACGTTGGCTTAGTTTGGTTTATCCAATCTATTGCAATGGGAGAAAATGACATGGCACAAGTCCATAAGCCTAACCAGGTCTCACCGGATGTGATGGTTGTAGTTATACAAGTTTAGCTTTGCATTGTAACATCTTGATCAAGCACAATATGCCCAATACAAGTCTATGGCAATCAGGGCTGGCTCCAGGTTTCTGGGGTTCTTGGGCAAGAGAGTCTTAGTGGGCCCCAAAGTAGTGTGTCACACAAAGTCCCCTTTTTTAACTCCGCTGCCACAAATGGGTCAACTTCTGCTGCTGATCGCCTTCCTCATTGTCTTCCCTATAGCCACCAATCGTCCTCTAGTCCTTGTTGCATTCTCTACTGCCACCAATCACCCTTCAGCCCTTTATCATTGCTATCAGCTGTCACCTGGTTCTCACCACCTTCTGAGCTTCCATCAATTTCACCCATTCCATGTCACCTTCTTTATTGTTGCTGATCATCCCGTTGCTGAGGTCAGCCATAAGTGGGTCTGCACACAATACTCTGCATTTGATTGTTTGGGTCCACTGTAAAATAATAACATGGCCAAGTGTGAGCCTGAGTGGGCCCCTGAAGATGCCAGGGGCCCTAGCAATTGCCCAGGTTTGCCCTGTGCTTGTGCTCGCCCTGAATGCAATCATACCATGCTAGAGTATAGGGCTAGCAATGGACTGTAGCCAATAGCAGTAGGTCACATAGCCTTAATGAAATCAAGAGTGATATTTTCCAGGCATCACCTTATTGAAGGCTTTAGTCACACATTTGCATATCCATGTAAACACACTGTATGCATTGGTTTCAGAGATCAATTAATTCTTTGAATTACAATGTTTAATTTCGAAGCAGTAATACAAAGAATTCTGAAGAATAATCTCTGTTTAACTCCAAAAACTCTGCCAAATTATTATCACATGACTGTCAAATTACATTTCTTCATCTCTGCAATCCCTCCAATCCAGCTACTTAAAGTGGATCAACAGTTCAAAACGACTTAAACCAAACCAACACAGTAAACAGTGCTCATGTGCATCCCTCCCCAGGGCAATTTAGATTACCGCACATAAAATTAATTTACCTTTTTCTAAATCCTGCTGTGGTAAATTTTAGAAACAAAATGGTGGCTCATGTATTTGCAGTCCACCTGTGCATTGTAAGTTATGTCAGTGGAATCCAGGCAGCAGCATGGCTGAGATGCTGGGAGAGGAAGCTCCAAAATGGCCTCTACCTTTCTTTTCCAACTGCGCCAGGGTATTGGTCCAGTTTAACCTTTTTTCTGGCTTCTAAAGCCACTGTCAGGGAAGCAGATGTGACATGATTGGGCCCGGATGGTGTGGGACTTGATCAGGTAAGTTCAATTGTGCTTACGGCGGAGGACAAAAGGAACGTATAAATAAACATAATTTCCCCTCCAAAAAGACAAAGAATAAAATAAAAGCTTAGCTGTTTCTAAATATGTTTGTCTACATGGTTGAGTCACACTAATATGACCGTGTCCTACTTTTAATGTCAGCAGCTATTCGTGTGTCAGGAGCGGTTTGGTAGATATACAAGGTATAAGATAGGCTATCTGCACACATACCATTCTTTGCTGCCATGTGTAAAAGGGACACTATCAAGTGCAAAAATTATGATTAATGGCTTCCGGGCCAAGGGTCGCAGTCCAGTATTTCTAAAAAAAAGTTCAGAACTTCTCATTTGATGCTGTCGGGAAAGTGTGTCATGAGTGGAGACATGGTAATATTGCAAGTAAGCAATGTGGAAACTGTGGAGTACCACGTTCCAATTAATGCCAGAGGTGAACATCAGCTATTAAAGTGTGCAATGGTGGACTGATGCACTACAGTGGAACAGCTCATTGCCAAATGAACCAGGGGGCTTCTAGTTGAGTGTAGTTCAGTGAACCCTACTGCGGCTTTAGAGCTGGCAGATGGTCTGATGCAGTGACCACCTGCCTACTTTGGAGCACCATAGGCAGTAGGGTTCACTGAACAATTTTTTATTTCTAAAATTGGTTCAATTTTCATGACACTATTTGAATTGGACCTCTGCCACCTGGCAATGGATTGCCTTCTCTGATTTTTTTTCTCAGGCGGCACACATAAGAGAGCAAACCATTACTGGAACAAGAACACACGCTGGTGGTGGCAGTGTTATGATCTGTAGAATGTTTCCTGGAATTCTCTGGGACCACTCATCCATGAAGAAAGCACTGTTAGCTACTTTGAGCATGATTACATCCTTGCAGATTATGCACAACCATACAGATTATATTCCCTGGGGTAGATGGGATATTCCAGCAAGAACATGTACCATGTCACACAGCTAGGAATGTCCAATTTTTGTTGGGAAAACAAGACGTCAAAGTAATACCCTGGCCCCAATTAACCAATTGTGAATCTGTGGAACCACCTCATATTCATCATTGTCATATTTGCTCTATAGATCCGCCCCCATGCTCACCTCTCCCCCAGCAGCTGTGAGATACAGCATACTGCAGTCAGCATGGCTCAACATACCTGTGACATTTAGATGGGTTAATCTGTTCTAACTTAGGTGTGGACCTAGGTGGAGTAAATATTAGTGTAGGTGCGCTGTGGATAAAAAAAAGGCAGGTTAAAAGGAAGGGCAAATAAAGGGTTAATGTTCTCCGCGATCCTGTGAGGAATAATAGGTTAGTATATATATACCGTATATACTCGAGTATAGGTCGACCCGAATATAAGCCGAGGCACCTAATTTTACCACAAAAAACTGGAAAAAGTTATTGACTCGAGTATAAGCCTAGGGTGGGAAATGCAGCAGCTACCGGTAAATTTCAAAAAGAGAGAAAGATGGAGGGAATGTGGAAAAGAGAGAAAGATGGAGGGAATGTGGGAAAGAGAAAAAGATGGCGGGAATGTGGAAAATAGAAAAAGATGGAGGGAATGTGGAAAATAGAAAAAGATGGAGAGCCCTGAAAATACCCCCCCTCCATAAGAGTCCTGTAATTACCCCCTCACTCCATAGGAGTCCTGCAAATACCCCCTCACTGCATAAGAAAATACCAGATCAATACACTAATAAGAAGGAATGGTGGGGCTCTGAAGCTGCCCCACTAAATAACCCAAAGGCTGCACTGAACGGACACCAAAATAGGGATAAGATTAAAAAAAAAAAAAAAATTATTATTATAAATCCTTGTTTCTGCCTAAAAAATACTGACATTAAAATTTAATGTCAGTATTTTTTAGGCAGAAACAAGGATTTATAATTATTTTTTTTTTTTTATTTTATCCCTACTTTGGTGTCAGTTCAGTGCAGCCTTTTAATGTCAGTACCCTGTGGCCAGCACCTGACTTTTTGCTGATCACTGGTGCTATGCATACCCACCTATCCCATTTGCATACACGTTTAACATGGATAAATACCTCCTGGATGCTGGACACCACGACTGCAGCTGGAAATCCCCACGAGTGCTCCTGACCTGCTGCTGTGTCCGGACCCGGAAGAGGTTTTCGGGGGGGGGTCGCTCCTCGCACTCACTGGCTCCGCACACCGTCAGACAGCAGATGGGGCTGCGCGGCCGTGCGCGCGCACCATAGATTCTGTGGTGTGTGCGCGCGTGCGGCCTCGGCCTCGCACCTCCGCCTGCGTCTCCCTGCAGCCTGAAGAGAGTTCTCAGCCTGTGGGTTGCGCGACCCCCATGATTTGGTCGTTCGACCCCCGCTGGGGTCGCGACCCACAGGTTGAGAACCGCTGCGTTAGAGGGAACGCTGGCGGCAGCTCCATCCGCCCCTAAGGTAATCCGGCCCCGCCCCTTTTTCTCCTCTTTTTCACTGACTCGAGTATAAGCCGAGACGGCTTTTTTCAGCCCAAAAAGTGGGCTGAAAAACTCGGCTTATACTCGAGTATATACGGTACATAAAAGTATGAATAAATAAATGCAATAGTATTACCAAAGTGAAGTTTTGTTTGAGGGAGTGTTTCCACCTTAGGTATGTATATATTTTATGTATATATACTAACTAGAGATGAGCGAACTTTTGAAAAATTCGATTCGACTGATTCGCCGAATTTTCCGACAAAAATCGTTTCGACCCGAATAAATTCGCGACGAATCGCTATTAAAAACGGCTATTTCTGAGCCTCCTACAGCCTCAATAGGGTTGTAAACCATTCAGCCTTGCTGTAACACGCACAGGATGCGTGCTGGGTTTGTTAAATAATACTTTGAAGAAATATCACATGCAGATCAGAGGCATCGCTAATAGAATCGCAGAGCGGCACAATTGCAGAGAGTTGAAGTGGCATCACTATGAGGGGCAGAAGGAGCCCAAATATACACTGGAGTTGGCCTCAGGAGCCCAAAAATTGGATGAATCACACCCTGGAGTTGGCAGAAGTTGGCAGCAGCAGCAGGAGCCCAAATATACACTGGAGTTGGCTTCAGGAGCCCAAAAATTGGATGAATCACACCCTGGAGTTGGCAGAAGTTGGCAGCAGCAGGAGCAGGAGCCCAAATATACACTGGAGTTGGCCTCAGGAGCCCAAAAATTGGATGAATCACACCCTGGAGTTGGCAGAAGTTGGCAGCAGCAGCAGCAGGAGCCCAAATATACACTGGAGTTGGCCTCAGGAGCCCAAAAATTGGATGAATCACACCCTGGAGTTGGCAGGAGTTGACAGTAGTAGCAGCAGGAGCCCAAATATACACTGGAGTTGGCTTCAGGAGCCCAAAAATTGGATGAATCACACCCTGGAGTTGGCAGGAGTTGACAGTAGCAGCAGCAGGAGCCCAAATATACACTGGAGTTGGCTTCAGGAGCCCAAAAATTGGATGAATCACACCCTGGAGTTGGCAGGAGTTGACAGTAGCAGCAGCAGGAGCCCAAATATACACTGGAGTTGGCTTCAGGAGCCCAAAAATTGGATGAATCACACCCTGGAGTTGGCAGGAGTTGACAGCAGCAGCAGCAGGAGCCCAAATATACACTGGAGTTGGCTTCAGGAGCCCAAAAATTGGATGAATCACACCCTGGAGTTGGCAGGAGTTGACAGTAGCAGCAGCAGGAGCCCAAATATACACTGGAGTTGGCTTCAGGAGCCCAAAAATTGGATGAATCACACCCTGGAGTTGGCAGGAGTTGACAGCAGCAGCAGCAGGAGCCCAAATATACACTGGAGTTGGCTTCAGGAGCCCAAAAATTGGATGAATCACACCCTGGAGTTGGCAGAAGTTGGCAGCAGCAGCAGCAGGAGCCCAAATATACACTGGAGTTGGCTTCAGGAGCCCAAAAATTGGATGAATCACACCCTGGAGTTGGCAGCAGCAGCAGCAGGAGCCCAAATATACACTGGAGTTGGCTTCAGGAGCCCAAAAATTGGATGAATCACACCCTGGAGTTGGCAGAAGTTGGCAGCAGCAGCAGGAGCCCAAACATTACTTTAAAGAGACCCTGGAGTTGGCTTCAGGAGCCCAAAAATTGGATGATTCACACCCTGGAGTTGGCAGCAGCAGCAGCAGGAGCCCAAATATACACTGGGGTTGGCTTCAGGAGCCCAAAAATTGGATGAATCACACCCTGGAGTTGGCAGCAGCAGCAGCAGGAGCCCAAATATTACTATAAAGAGACACTGGGGTTGGCTTCAGGAGCCCAAAAATTTGATGAATCACACCCTGGAGTTGGCAGCAGCAGGAGCCCAAATATTACTTTAAAGAGACACTGGGGTTGGCTTCAGGAGCCCAAAAATTGGATGAATCACACCCTGTGGAGAGTCATGTGGAGAAAAAGTAGCTTAGTTAGTAATATCTACATAAAATTATGAATAAACAAATGCAAAAGTATTGCCAAAGTGAAGTTTTGTTTGAGGGTGTGTTTCCACCTTTTAATTAAATCAGAAACAAGAAGGTATCATTGACTCTGACTAATTAGCCCTCAAAAATTCTTGGAATTTTTAATCTGGAATCATGTCTGATCCGTCTTATCCGAAGAATATTAATAAAAAGTAAGAGTAACGGAAAGGATTTTTTATCAATACTTACTTGTGGTCCGATGCGGAGGAATGTCTGTAACTGGAGAGCAGCGCCTTAAATCTGTTTTGCACGATCCATCTTTCTTTAGTGTAGGTCTGGCCCCGTCATCAATCTACTGGAATACATCAGGCATTGTTGGGAGGAAAGCTTGGATGATCCAAGCGCCATTCATTTCCACGCAGGGCAGTCTCTGGAAAAAAAAGTCTGTATAAACCAGGGTCTTTTTCATATAAAAACAAATGGTTATTCTTGCTTGTAAACCATATGTTCCACAGATTTACCAGTCATTGTGTCAGCCAATGAAGCAACTTTGTCTCGAAGTGCTGCAAAAGCAGTCCACTGCATCACAAGTGGCATCTGACACCCCCAGTCAACTGTCTGTCTGTTATGCTTTGGGTTCAGCTCCACTATCCATTGATGAAGATCTGATAATCATAAAATTCAGCAGCTACTGCCCAGCCAAGAAGTGGAGGAGACACTCGCCTCTTCTTCCACTAGCCGGCAATTAGTGATGAGGAGAGTGTCGTGGGAGGAGGTGTTGCAAGCCGAGGTAGTGGAAGAGGGTCCCTGGAGTCTGCGGCGGTGGCGGCGGCAGCAGCAGCAGATTATTGCGGACTGTTGTTCGGAAAAATCAGCTACTCAGCGATGTGGCAGTGTTTCATGCAGCATCCTGGGGAGAAAAAGTAGGTTAGTTAGTGTATATACATAAAATTATGAATAGACAAATGCAATAGTATTGCCAAAGTGAAGTTTTGTTTGAGGGTGTGTTTCCACCTTGTAATTAAATCAGAAACAACTAGCTATCATTTGCCTCTGAATAATTAGCCCTCAAAAATTCTTGGAATTTTTAATCTTGATGTCTGAGGGATTTCTCCTCTCAGACAGCGTCACCATAAGTCCAGCCTGCTGCATTACACTTGGAAGAACATCTTGTTTGCGCTGCGACAAGGAAGCCAAAGTCATGCGTCCTCACATGGCACACGTGTTCAGTCTAGTTTTTAAGTCTTGCCCCCATCTGAAAGAACAACAGGAAAGAAAGTTAGCATGCACTTCTGGCACTCCTACACCACGAAGCACAACCCTATTGAGCCTCAGCGTCACAACGGTGTACCCCACCATAGTCTGATTTGCGATGTTTCCACCCGTTGGAATTCCACCCTCCATATGCAGGATCCACTATAGCAGTGGTCCCCAACCCTGTCCTCAAGGCCCACCAACAGGCCAGGTTTTGCAGATCTCCACAAAGATGCACAGGTGGAGTAATTAGTGCAGCTGCAGAGCAATAGAGCTGGCTATTTGGAGATCCAAAAAACATGACTTGTTGGTGGGCCTTGAGGACAGGGTTGAGGACCACTGCACTATAGGAACAGAGAAAAGCCATCACGGATTTCTGGATGATCCAAACGGATAGGGGGACACCTGTGTAAATTCAATGTAAACCATTGGCAGCTCATACGTGACACCGACCGTTTGCTCAGGCCCTTTGAGGAAGCTACGTTATTAGTCAGTTGCCAGGACTATGAGATGAACGATGAGATTCCACTGCTTCATGTACTACAACACATGTTGGAAACCATGGCTGGTCAGGGCACTGGAGACATGGCACATACATTTCACAGCCACATGAAGCCTGTGGGGGCTGAAGTGGAGGAGGAGGAGGGGGTGGGGCAAAGCAAACCACAGTTTAGGTTTCACAAAATGACCATTTTATCTAGTCATCTGACAGAAGAGGAGGAGCAGGAGCAGCCACAGGAGCTAGAGGGTTGTGAGTAAGGTGAGACAGAGGACCCAGACACACCGTGGCAGTTTACAGTGGAGATGGAGACAGGTAGTCCCTCCGAGTCATTTGCACAAATGGCACGATGCATGCTCACATGCTTGCGTACTAGTGAGCGCAGAATTGTCTCCATTTGTCAGCGGGAAGACTTCTGGCTCTCCAACTTATTGGACCCTCGCTTCCGGCACAAAATGGGGGCATTTTTTACGCCCACTGAGAGGGAGGACAAACTGACCTACTACAGAGACATCCCACGTAGTCAGTTGGGCGATGTCTATCTGCGCCATGGCCCATACTCCCGCAGGTCTGACTCGGGGGGACCTCTGCGATCACCTTCCACTGCCATGGCTGCTGGGGGGGTGGAAGGAGCAGCAGCAGCAGCTCCATCAGCAGCAGCCTCAGTCTTCAGTCGCTAGTGAGTAGCTTTCTACACCCGCATAGTGAGTCTACTCATGAGCAGCAGGAAGACCTGGAGCTGGACCTCAAACAGCAGGTCATGTCATACCTTGACATGACCATGCCAACACACCTTCAAGATCCACTGGATTTGCTGGGAAGCCAAACTTGACTTGTGCCCGCAACTAGCAGAGTTTGCCCTGGAAAAGCTGTACTGGCCGGACAGTAGTTGATTTAGATGGCAACTGGGCTGCTCTATATAACGAAGCAAAATGGCAAATTTACCTCACTATATGAGCTATTGCCCCTCAGATTTACACAGGGGCTGCTCTATATTATGCTGCAAAGTGGCAAATTTACCTCACAATATAAGCTATTGCCCCTCAGATTTACACAGGGGCTGCTCTATATTATGCTGCAAAATGGCAAATTTACCTCACAATATAAGCTATTGCCCCTCAGATTTACACAGGGCCTGCTCTATATAACGAAGCAAAATGGCAAATTTACCTCACTATATAAGCTATTGCCCCTCAGATTTACACAGGGGCTGCTCTATATTATGCTGCAAAATGGCAAATTAACCTCACAATATAAGCTATTGCAGCTCTATATAAATAAAAATAAATAAATAAAAAAAGGGCCTGTAGAAGCTTATTTAGTATAACAGATAGGGTGACATGTGCTGGTTTGGGATGCCCATATGGGCTAGTGTTTTGGCAGCAGTACAAAAACCAATGCAAAATGCAATAGCTTAATAAAGCTGATGCTGATCAACGCTTATTTAGTATAACAGATGGGGTGCAACATGCAGGTTTGGGATGCCCTGCGGCCTGGTGTATTTAAAGCAGACCAAAACCAATTCAAAATGCAATAACTTAATAAAGCTGAGGCTGTAGATGCTTATTTAGTATAAACAGGTAGGGTGCAAGGTGCAGCTTTGGGGTGCCCTGCGGCCTGGTTAAATGAAAGCAGTCAAAAAGGAAGTGCAAACTGAAGTAGCTTAATGAAGCTGATGCTGATCAACGCTTATGTTGTATACCAGATAGGGTGCAAGGTGCAGCTTTGGGGTGCCCTGCGGCCTGGTTTATTAAAATCAGTCAAAAACAAGTGCAAACTGAAGTAGCCTGATCAACGCTTATGTTGTATAACAGATAGGTTTAAAATAGCATGTGCCTTGGGATGCCCGTGTGGCCTGTTATATTTCAAGCTGAACAAAAAGTAACAATAATCCAAGTATGAGACATCATTTTGACCTTCTTCACAGCGCCATACTTTGAAAAAAAAAAATTAATTTCATGCCGATCAATCCAAAGGTCAATGCCCCTAACAAAAATAGTGTTCGGCATAAGTTTTCCTTCTGGAAGGACGTAACCTTTAGTTTACATGGTTGGGGTAGGTTATCTTACAAATTGGGATACCCCAGGCAGCAGTGTCATTGAAAGAGACAGATTGTAATGCAGGCCATACGCAAGCAGAGAAACTCAGGCTGCAACAGGCCTATTTAGTTTACATGGTTGGGGTAGGTTATCTTACAAATTGGGATACCCCACTGTATATGAAACCGAATATAAATGCACACCCAAAAGTGGACACTCAGCCTCCAAGAGGCCTGCTTAGTTTAAATAAGAGAGCTGCTTAGTATGGTAGGTAGGTTATGTTATGTTACAGAATGGGATGCCCCAAGCAGACTTGAGATCAGTATATATGCACACAGCAGCAGTGTGTTAGCAGGCTCATACAGGCCAAATTTCTTTAAATAACTGTGCAGCTTACAGTTAATGCAGAGGCTAATGGTATGTTACAGAATGGGATGCCCCAAGCTGACTTGAGATCAGTATATATGCACACAGCAGCAGTGTGTTAGCAGGCTCATACAGGCCAAATTTCTTTAAATAACTGTGCAGCTTACAGTTAATGCAGAGGCTAATGGTATGTTACAGAATGGGATGCCCCAAAGCAGACTTGAGATCAGTATATATGCACACAGCAGCAGTGTGTTAGCAGGCTCATACAGGCCAAATTTCTTTAAATAAATGTGCAGCTTACAGTAAATGCAGAGGCTAATGGTATGTTACAGAATGGGATGCCCCAAAGCAGACTTGAGATCAGTATATATGCACACAGCAGCAGTGTGTTAGCAGGCTCATACAGGCCAAATTTCTTTAAATAAATGTGCAGCTTACAGTTAATGCAGAGGCTAATGGTATGTTACAGAATGGGATGCCCCAAGCTGACTTGAGATCAGTATATATGCACACAGCAGCAGTGTGTTAGCAGGCTCATACAGGCCAAATTTCTTTAAATAACTGTGCAGCTTACAGTTAATGCAGAGGCTAATGGTATGTTACAGAATGGGATGCCCCAAAGCAGACTTGAGATCAGTATATATGCACACAGCAGCAGTGTGTTAGCAGGCTCATACAGGCCAAATTTCTTTAAATAAATGTGCAGCTTACAGTAAATGCAGAGGCTAATGGTATGTTACAGAATGGGATGCCCCAAAGCAGACTTGAGATCAGTATATATGCACACAGCAGCAGTGTGTTAGCAGGCTCATACAGGCCAAATTTCTTTAAATAACTGTGCAGCTTACAGTAAATGCAGAGGCTAATGGTATGTTACAGAATGGGATGCCCCAAGCAGACTTGAGATCAGTATATATGCACACAGCAGCAGTGTGTTAGCAGGCTCATACAGGCCAAATTTCTTTAAATAAATGTGCAGCTTACAGTAAATGCAGAGGCTAATGGTATGTTACAGAATGGGATGCCCCAAAGCAGACTTGAGATCAGTATATATGCACACAGCAGCAGTGTGTTAGCAGGCTCATACAGGCCAAATTTCTTTAAATAACTGTGCAGCTTACAGTTAATGCAGAGGCTAATGGTATGTTACAGAATGGGATGTCCCAAAAACCAGAGAGCACCTGGCAGGCAGCAGTAAGACTATGCACAGCAAAAGTGTCTTTATCATGCCTAATTTCAATTAGAATAGGTGCAAATGGTTAGGTTCTTAAATAGAGGCTGGTGTAGTCACAGAATGGGATGCCCTAAAAACCAGCAGTAAGTACACCTGGCAGGGACAAGTTGTGCTATGCCCAGCAAAAGTGTCTTTATCAGGCCTAATTTCAAATATGATAAGAGCAAATGCTTATATGGTCTTAAACAGAGGCTGCTTTAGTCACAGAATGGGATGCCCCGGGCAGGAATCGAGCTGGCAGGGTACAGGAGTGCTTTGGCCAGCAAAAGTGTCTTTATCAGGCCTAATTTCAAATATGATAAGAGCAAATGATTATATGGTCTTAAACAGAGGCTGCTGTAGTCACAGAATGGGATGCCCCAAATAGGAGTGCACCTGGCAGGGTCCAGTAGTGCTATGCCCAGCAAAAGTGTCTTTATCAGGCCTAATTTCAAATATGATAAGAACAAATGCTTATATGGTCTTAAACAGAGGCTGCTTTAGTCACAGAATGGGATGCCCCGGGCAGGAATCGAGCTGGCAGGGTCCAGTAGGCCTTTGGCCAGCAAAAGTGTCTTTATCAGGCCTGATTTCTATGAGAATAAGTGCAAATGTTTATTATGCTATTAAATAGAGGCTGCTTTAGTCACAGAATGGGATGCCAGTGCCACAAAAACCAGAGAGCATGCACAGCAAAAGTGTCTTTATCAGGCCTGATTTCTATGAGAATAAGTGCAAATGGTTATTATGCTATTAAATAGAGGCTGCTTTAGTCACAGAATGGGATGCCAGTGCCACAAAAACCAGAGAGCATGCACAGCAAAAGTGTCTTTATCAGGCCTGATTTCTATGAGAATAAGTGCAAATGTTTATTATGCTATTAAATAGAGGCTGCTTTAGTCACAGAATGGGATGCCAGTGCCACAAAAACCAGAGAGCATGCACAGCAAAAGTGTCTTTATCAGGCCTGATTTCTATGAGAATAAGTGCAAATGGTTATTATGCTATTAAATAGAGGCTGCTTTAGTCACAGAATGGGATGCCAGTGCCACAAAAACCAGAGAGCATGCACAGCAAAAGTGTCTTTATCAGGCCTGATTTCTATGAGAATAAGTGCAAATGTTTATTATGCTATTAAATAGAGGCTGCTTTAGTCACAGAATGGGATGCCAGTGCCACAAAAACCAGAGAGCATGCACAGCAAAAGTGTCTTTATCAGGCCTGATTTCTATGAGAATAAGTGCAAATGTTTATTATGCTATTAAATAGAGGCTGCTTTAGTCACAGAATGGGATGCCAGTGCCACAAAAACCAGAGAGCATGCACAGCAAAAGTGTCTTTATCAGGCCTGATTTCTATGAGAATAAGTGCAAATGTTTATTATGCTATTAAATAGAGGCTGCTTTAGTCACAGAATGGGATGCCAGTGCCACAAAAACCAGAGAGCATGCACAGCAAAAGTGTCTTTATCAGGCCTGATTTCTATGAGAATAAGTGCAAATGGTTATTATGCTATTAAATAGAGGCTGCTTTAGTCACAGAATGGGATGCCAGTGCCACAAAAACCAGAGAGCATGCACAGCAAAAGTGTCTTTATCAGGCCTGATTTCTATGAGAATAAGTGCAAATGTTTATTATGCTATTAAATAGAGGCTGCTTTAGTCACAGAATGGGATGCCAGTGCCACAAAAACCAGAGAGCATGCACAGCAAAAGTGTCTTTATCAGGCCTGATTTCTATGAGAATAAGTGCAAATGGTTATTATGCTATTAAATAGAGGCTGCTTTAGTCACAGAATGGGATGCCAGTGCCACAAAAACCAGAGAGCATGCACAGCAAAAGTGTCTTTATCAGGCCTGATTTCTATGAGAATAAGTGCAAATGGTTATTATGCTATTAAATAGAGGCTGCTTTAGTCACAGAATGGGATGCCAGTGCCACAAAAACCAGAGAGCATGCACAGCAAAAGTGTCTTTATCAGGCCTGATTTCTATGAGAATAAGTGCAAATGTTTATTATGCTATTAAATAGAGGCTGCTTTAGTCACAGAATGGGATGCCAGTGCCACAAAAACCAGAGAGCATGCACAGCAAAAGTGTCTTTATCAGGCCTGATTTCTATGAGAATAAGTGCAAATGGTTATTATGCTATTAAATAGAGGCTGCTTTAGTCACAGAATGGGATGCCAGTGCCACAAAAACCAGAGAGCATGCACAGCAAAAGTGTCTTTATCAGGCCTGATTTCTATGAGAATAAGTGCAAATGTTTATTATGCTATTAAATAGAGGCTGCTTTAGTCACAGAATGGGATGCCAGTGCCACAAAAACCAGAGAGCATGCACAGCAAAAGTGTCTTTATCAGGCCTGATTTCTATGAGAATAAGTGCAAATGTTTATTATGCTATTAAATAGAGGCTGCTTTAGTCACAGAATGGGATGCCAGTGCCACAAAAACCAGAGAGCATGCACAGCAAAAGTGTCTTTATCAGGCCTGATTTCTATGAGAATAAGTGCAAATGGTTATTATGCTATTAAATAGAGGCTGCTTTAGTCACAGAATGGGATGCCAGTGCCACAAAAACCAGAGAGCATGCACAGCAAAAGTGTCTTTATCAGGCCTGATTTCTATGAGAATAAGTGCAAATGTTTATTATGCTATTAAATAGAGGCTGCTTTAGTCACAGAATGGGATGCCAGTGCCACAAAAACCAGAGAGCATGCACAGCAAAAGTGTCTTTATCAGGCCTGATTTCTATGAGAATAAGTGCAAATGTTTATTATGCTATTAAATAGAGGCTGCTTTAGTCACAGAATGGGATGCCAGTGCCACAAAAACCAGAGAGCATGCACAGCAAAAGTGTCTTTATCAGGCCTGATTTCTATGAGAATAAGTGCAAATGGTTATTATGCTATTAAATAGAGGCTGCTTTAGTCACAGAATGGGATGCCAGTGCCACAAAAACCAGAGAGCATGCACAGCAAAAGTGTCTTTATCAGGCCTGATTTCTATGAGAATAAGTGCAAATGTTTATTATGCTATTAAATAGAGGCTGCTTTAGTCACAGAATGGGATGCCAGTGCCACAAAAACCAGAGAGCATGCACAGCAAAAGTGTCTTTATCAGGCCTGATTTCTATGAGAATAAGTGCAAATGTTTATTATGCTATTAAATAGAGGCTGCTTTAGTCACAGAATGGGATGCCAGTGCCACAAAAACCAGAGAGCATGCACAGCAAAAGTGTCTTTATCAGGCCTGATTTCTATGAGAATAAGTGCAAATGGTTATTATGCTATTAAATAGAGGCTGCTTTAGTCACAGAATGGGATGCCAGTGCCACAAAAACCAGAGAGCATGCACAGCAAAAGTGTCTTTATCAGGCCTGATTTCTATGAGAATAAGTGCAAATGGTTATTATGCTATTAAATAGAGGCTGCTTTAGTCACAGAATGGGATGCCAGTGCCACAAAAACCAGAGAGCATGCACAGCAAAAGTGTCTTTATCAGGCCTGATTTCTATGAGAATAAGTGCAAATGGTTATTATGCTATTAAATAGAGGCTGCTTTAGTCACAGAATGGGATGCCAGTGCCACAAAAACCAGAGAGCATGCACAGCAAAAGTGTCTTTATCAGGCCTGATTTCTATGAGAATAAGTGCAAATGGTTATTATGCTATTAAATAGAGGCTGCTTTAGTCACAGAATGGGATGCCAGTGCCACAAAAACCAGAGAGCATGCACAGCAAAAGTGTCTTTATCAGGCCTGATTTCTATGAGAATAAGTGCAAATGGTTATTATGCTATTAAATAGAGGCTGCTTTAGTCACAGAATGGGATGCCAGTGCCACAAAAACCAGAGAGCATGCACAGCAAAAGTGTCTTTATCAGGCCTGATTTCTATGAGAATAAGTGCAAATGGTTATTATGCTATTAAATAGAGGCTGCTTTAGTCACAGAATGGGATGCCAGTGCCACAAAAACCAGAGAGCATGCACAGCAAAAGTGTCTTTATCAGGCCTGATTTCTATGAGAATAAGTGCAAATGGTTATTATGCTATTAAATAGAGGCTGCTTTAGTCACAGAATGGGATGCCAGTGCCACAAAAACCAGAGAGCATGCACAGCAAAAGTGTCTTTATCAGGCCTGATTTCTATGAGAATAAGTGCAAATGGTTATTATGCTATTAAATAGAGGCTGCTTTAGTCACAGAATGGGATGCCAGTGCCACAAAAACCAGAGAGCATGCACAGCAAAAGTGTCTTTATCAGGCCTGATTTCTATGAGAATAAGTGCAAATGGTTATTATGCTATTAAATAGAGGCTGCTTTAGTCACAGAATGGGATGCCAGTGCCACAAAAACCAGAGAGCATGCACAGCAAAAGTGTCTTTATCAGGCCTGATTTCTATGAGAATAAGTGCAAATGTTTATTATGCTATTAAATAGAGGCTGCTTTAGTCACAGAATGGGATGCCAGTGCCACAAAAACCAGAGAGCATGCACAGCAAAAGTGTCTTTATCAGGCCTGATTTCTATGAGAATAAGTGCAAATGTTTATTATGCTATTAAATAGAGGCTGCTTTAGTCACAGAATGGGATGCCAGTGCCACAAAAACCAGAGAGCATGCACAGCAAAAGTGTCTTTATCAGGCCTGATTTCTATGAGAATAAGTGCAAATGTTTATTATGCTATTAAATAGAGGCTGCTTTAGTCACAGAATGGGATGCCAGTGCCACAAAAACCAGAGAGCATGCACAGCAAAAGTGTCTTTATCAGGCCTGATTTCTATGAGAATAAGTGCAAATGTTTATTATGCTATTAAATAGAGGCTGCTTTAGTCACAGAATGGGATGCCAGTGCCACAAAAACCAGAGAGCATGCACAGCAAAAGTGTCTTTATCAGGCCTGATTTCTATGAGAATAAGTGCAAATGGTTATTATGCTATTAAATAGAGGCTGCTTTAGTCACAGAATGGGATGCCAGTGCCACAAAAACCAGAGAGCATGCACAGCAAAAGTGTCTTTATCAGGCCTGATTTCTATGAGAATAAGTGCAAATGGTTATTATGCTATTAAATAGAGGCTGCTTTAGTCACAGAATGGGATGCCTCACAGCAGACTTAAGATCAGTTCAGTATATATGCACAGTTAGTTACTATAAGCAGCCTGAAAACGCTAACAAAGGCTGGATGAAAAAAAAAAAATCTCCCTGTCAGCCAGCTCCGTTTTTCCTGGCTTTCTGTCTGTCTCCTGTCTGTCTCCTGTCTGTCTCCTGCCTGTCTCCAGCCTGTCCCTGTCTGTCCCTGCCTGTCTAACTGCCTCAGCTACACAGCGTTCTGTCTGTCACGAATGCAATAGAGAAATGAGGAAAAGCAAGATGGCCGCCGTTAAATACCGCTGTGTGACGTCACCGGGCTTGCTGGCTGCTGATAGGCTGCATGTGACTGCCCCAGCTTGCACTGGCGCGGGATACATGTCCAGACATGTCCCGCCCGCCATCTTAGAATGCCTGTAATGTAAATGAATGGATGTTAAAGGAAAACTTCGAGTGATCGAATCGCGGGGAAATTCGGATTCGATCCGAATCGAATTTTTCCTGAAATTCGGATCGAATCCGGGTTCGTCCGGATCGATTCGCTCATCCCTAATACTAACCTATATTTTTCCTCACAGGATCGCGGAGAACATTAACCCTTTATTTACTATCCCTTGTAACCTGCCTTTTTTATCCACAGCGCACCTACACTAATCTTTTCTCCACCTAGGTCCACACTTAAATTAGATTAACAGATTAACCCATCTACATTTCTCCCAGGGAATACAGGTTTTTCCCTCAAGTAGGAGCTGCTCAAATTATCTAATTGCGCTTTCCTCAATCCAACTCCTGCATACCTGTGATATTACCAGGACCACTTCCACACCATCTAGATGCTGTCCACACTGCACGCACTGCCTACATTGGATATTAAATGGTGGTCAAAATAATGTGACTCAACTGTGTATAATCATTTTTATTTTGGTAACTTGATAAATAGACAAGCTTAAAGTGGACCAACACCCAGGGGGGATCGGCCCGGAAATCTATAAGATTCCCGGACCGATCAGATCCCTCCCCGCGGGGCATCCGAAATCGGAATGTCCCGCGGAGAGGAACCCCCCAGGAGGCCCACAAACCTTACCTCAGCCCCGTTCCATCGGCGCATGCGCGAGCCGCGGCCGCGTCTCGCGCTTCCCTCTAGCAGGGCGCGCACCCGCGCCGGCCGTTTGTGAATGGCCGGTGCAGGCGCGCTCCCTGTTAGAGGGAAGCGCGAGACGCGGCCTCCAGCGCTCAGAGCCAGCTGAGCTGGTATGCGCGTCCAGGCGGCCTTGGACGCGCATACCACAGCGGCTCTGAGCGCTGTGATTGGCTGGCGCGGTCACGTGGGAGCGGGGAGAGGTGAGTTTTTTGGGGCTTTCTGGGGGGTTTCAGACAGCGGGGCACCCCCGATCGGGGTGCCCCACCGAAGTGGACCAAAACCCAGGATAGTCAAAATCCTGGGTGTTGGTCCACTTTAAGTAAAACATATTGTATATATCTGTATTTTATAAAAAATAGGACACAGTTATTAATCGCTAATGAAACTTTGGGAGTGTGTTTATCTGATGTGCAATATGTATTTATTTCCAAGACACTAGCTAAATGCGTACTTATAAATGTCTACACTAAGTGATTTCTTCCAAATATGTTAGCTTATCTTTCCAAATTTCCAAATTATTTCCTACAAGCCGTCCCAATGGGTCCGAGTGAACCAGGTGCAGAATCAGTAAGACTCAACATCCAGGACTATACAGACATTCTACATGTACTTTGTTATTCATACTGTCTGCCAAAGACTTACATGAGCCTTTTCAAGAATACAACTAATTTTGGCGTACTAGCAAATAAAGAAACATTTTATAAATTGCCAACACTGCACTAATTTCCTCCTTTTACTGAAATCACGGATGACATTTCCTTTGCTTATGGCAAATATCCAAGCTTAAAATATTCAGAGATTACTTTGTAAGTAAGTATGTATTGTCATATAAATATGTTTTGCCATCACTTAGCTAAAGCCTGGGATCAGACACTTTCTGTATGCACATACAGAAAAATTAAATCATATTAAGAGTAAGTACAAGGGGCCCACCTTGTCGCACTTGATCAGTGAATAGTGATATTATGACATATGTTAACTAAGGTCTCTGTTTTTTTAGTTTTAAATATGTGGATTTGCTTTTCATGTCCCTCCCTTCCAGTGATGTCATTAGTCAAATGGTGGGATTAGCTCAGTATGATGTCAAAGAAGGAGGAGGGGTGACCTTTATCTCTCCTCACTACAGATGCCAGCAGGGCAGCTGCAATAGTGGCTCTTAGCCAGCAGAAGCCCAGTGTCTGACCAGGAGGAGGCCCTAACCTAGCGGACCTGCAAAGAAGCCAGTGTCCAACACATGAAGGAAGCAGCTGCGATTGTAAGGTTTTTTTTTATTTTAAAACTGTATTTTTTTAAGGGGACAAAGAAATCATGTACCAGTTCCCAGGGTAGTGATGGCTAGCATGCCATGTGCCAGCATCAGCGTGTGGCGTACCAGACATTTGGACCTGGATCTTGCCGGTCTTGGCTGAACCAGAGAGAATTCGCAAGATCTAGGTCAAATCTAGCTTTGACTCAGATCCAAAGGCCAATACTATCAGTGACCAGACATGGTGGTGTACAGTTCTCCTCTAACTACATTAAGGGGCTCTCCTCCACTAGATTGGCTTACCTTAACTTAAGCACTATCATTTTACAGATAAGGTTGCTCTGTTTCTATACACACAAGTAAAACTTTAGCACTGTCTTTTTACAGGCAAGCGTTTAGGACAGAAAGATTGATTGTCAGAACTGAACCACCTTGCCGCAGTTAACCTGTTTGGATACAATACGTATTGCATTATACATGGTAACTCCCTTTTAGCAAAGATTGGCCAGTGTTGTGTGTCCAGAGGGTTAAGTGAATGTTTGCACATAGACAAGAGGAAAAAAGCCAATGGTGGATTTCCATCTGCTGTCAGAGTGCTGATGGGAGCAATAGCATGGGGTATGGCTAATTGTCGATATTTAGGATCTTCACTGACCAAACAAATTCAGCTATACAAATGGAGACTAATATTTGATTTGCTCAGCAGATATTAATTCTTGACCAGACAAGTGTATGTGAGCTAAAACTGGAAATGTTTTGTTCTTTTAAATTTGACTTTGGAAACATCCATTTACCCAGCCACTCCCACCAAGCCTCTTTAAAGTGGACAAAACCCATGATTCTCACTATCCCGAGTTTTGGTCCATACCCCCGGTACATCCCAATTTGGGATGCTCCGCTGTGTGAAACCTTGACGGTTGTTGGTTATCCACACCCCAGCAGCGATCTCACAGCGCAGACATGGCTCTGCTCCAATAAACTTTTTCGAGGGGCTAAAAATGCTGAATGAGAAATTTTCACGATTGACCACCTGCATCCCTCCATTGCTGTGCGTGGTCGCCCCAGCCTTTTAGTTACAGAAGGCGTGGCTATGTTCAGACTAGATGGATGCGTTAGATGCCAATGCCATCTGCACTTGTACTGTGGGGGTTGTAGACAAGGTATTGTAAGGGGCGACCAGTGGTTTTTCACACAGCTGGGCATTTTACATCGAGTGCACCAGGGGTTGGCATTAAACCGAACCTAGATTCTTATAGAATCTTTAGGTCTGGTTTTTGTCTTTAGCACCAGGGCTGTATATGGGAAGCAGCACCAGGTAAGACAGGAAACACATATGGGGGTGGGTGCAGCCAAAGGTATGCTTGCCACTTCCATTCAGCATTCTATGCACTCATTCATATGCATGGCATAAAACACTGATTGGAGGAGACTCACCTGCATTGTGAGATCTTGAAAGAGGTAAGTCCTGTTTCAGGGAGCCCAGCAAACAGTTTCCATAAGATGGCTAGCTACTCTTGCCAACAGACTCATAATGGCGCTTTACAAATATTAATAAAAAATAAATCAGAAAATGTGAAAAGAAAATATAACTCATTAAACTGTATTTATATATTTTGTTTTTTGCCCAAAGCTCTGGTTATGTTGACTTTAAAACCCAGGGAGATGGGCGTAAATCTAAGCAATGACATAGTGACAAATGAACTTGTGTCTTTTTCCACTGTGCAATCTTAGGTCTGTCATCTCCTGAAAAAAGTTATGGCCAGTCTAAAGATTACCTTCTAGAAGGAATTTTTCCCTCTGGATTTCTCAAGATGATGAACGAGCGCAGTTCATAGTGAAGGAGCTGCAGTGAGGACAGACACTCAGACATGAGACAACATGGCCTTCCACTTGCCTATGGCCAATTATAATTTCTGAACTGTTCCTGCTTTTCCTGTTCTCCACTGATTTTATATCCCAGATGTGCAATTTCTGTTGCGAGCCCATATGGTAAAATATTTTTCTTGATTGACTGTTCACAAGCTCACACATCTACCCATGACTTTTTCACATTCAGCCTGGATTCGTGGTGTGCGCCATTACAAGTTATTTTTTTATTGCCACATCACTAAAAAATCCTTTCAAAAATAACAAGGTCTGAAGAGGATTCCAGGAGAATACAAAATGGCAGAAGTAGATGGTCAATTTTATTTTTCTGCTCTGCAGTATTATTCCTGTTTTTATCAGGATATACTTAGAAAAATACAATATCCCAACTGCAATGCAATAGTTTATAGCATGCTAACAATAAAGAAACCAAGCTATTACTCCCAAAATGATCCAAAATGCTGCTGCACTCTTTGCCCAAAAGAATACATCTTAAAGAGGAACAACACACAGTAATTTGACTTTCCCTTGTGTTGTTCCTCTGTGCGGCGCCATCATGCTGAAGTTCAGAACAGCCACCGGGCGCCGGACCTCCTCGGGTAGCGCACGCTTTCGTCCATCATTTACCAACCGGCTTCTAAAATCTTGCTTCCCACAGCAGGGAGGAGGTATTCATAGAGGCAGAGTGAAGCGTGAACTGATGTCAGTTCTCTCTCCCTATAAATAGCCCCTCCCTGTGGCAACTAGTGAGATTCCGGGAGCCGGATTCTGCAGAGTGCAGGACAGACCGGGAGACAGCAACCAGGGGACATCAAGAGAGCAAATTAGTTTTTACTATTTATTTAGCAATTTCAGGTAAAATTTGGTCCGCACCTTCCTAAATAAATGAAGGAATTAATACATTGAATCTAATCGCTCTATTTTCACTCCCTATCCTGAATCTGAGTGGAGTCAGACTCATTAGGGGGATGGAGACCATACCACAAAGCATAATCCTGTGAAGTCTGTGCGCTGTTTTTTTTTTCTCAGCAGGGTTCTGAATCCTATATAATATGGAAAATAGACCAGGAGCATGTGTACACTTGAGAGAGGGGGACTTATATTAGGTGTTCCCATTGTCCAGACTAAATAAAACATTCACAGTGCTGTCATAGATTTCCAAACCTCAGGATCTTGCATGGTAAATGTGGGTAGGTGAATTTCAAGTTGCAGGTGGACATTATGTCAGAAAACAGAATGTATACCAGAATTTGTTCCTGCATAACCCCAACCCTTTGATGTGGCCCTGGAGCCAACAGGCTGGTACACCCAGCCCCCCCTCCTATGAGTAATGTAAACTGATAGGTAAGAGATGTGACCTGTTTAGAGCTGCCAAGCATAGAGAGGAACCCTGTCCACCTTAAACCCCGAAGTGCCATACCTTCTGGGGCAAGTGGGTGCCGTCGTGGTACTTACAGAGTACTTACAAAGCCTCCTAGACCAGTTCATGTCTTTATCTACCCAGATACACAAAAAAACAGGTATGCCTCTAATATAAAGATTTCCAAAACCTCTAAATGCATAGAGCTGACTTGCAGTGTACTGCACTTTATGAGTGAAAGTGGATTTTGACTTTACCTGCAGAGAAGGGCTTTTATAAAAGCAAATTAACTCAACCTTACCTGCCAATCATCATCCTATAGCAATAAACAAGCTTAATATGTTCATTCTTGTAGTGGCAGCCTTTGATATCGAGAATATCCATGAGATATAAGCTGATGCAACAGGGGGGATCTGGTTTCTAAAGAGACCAGTCCCTCCAATGACTATGAGAAATACAGGTTTATATATACAAAATATTTATTTCCTGCTTTGTTCATTCTGAAAGGCACATAACGGTAAATATTACTAACCCATACAGAGTGCTGTTTGATCATGCGGTGTGTGTGACATCTCATGTGTATGCTGTGTATGCTAGCCCGTGGTATTTGTTAAAAAAGTCTTAATTTAGTTGATCTTGCATCCACAAGTCTAGCAGGAAATTTCAGCATTCTGTTACCTTATCCACTTATGTCTATGAATGACTACTTTGCACTTTCACACTTGGGTATATTGCATATTTATAGACCGAGAGATGAACCTATCTCCATCTATAAATATACCTATGTGTGATTTCTCCTGTGGCATCCTAATTGTGCCTCATAAATATGTATCTATTATGTATGTAAGTGACGAGGTAAAGGAAGCGTTTATATCCTTTGAACAGACAGTGGAATAAATACATAATTTGTTGCCTGTATGGAGACCATATAACTAAATATGTGTATTCAGGTACATTCTCTTGTTATATTTTGCTCACCATCAAAACCATGAATGGGTCAAGGTCAAGTGAAGTGAGTAATAATTTCCCTGCCATCATCCCTTGCGTGCACGCACACAATATATATATATATATATATATATATATATATATATATATATTACACAAAGTGTTTTTAAAATAAGTGTTAATTGTTTTTTTTATATATTCCCAACATGCAAAGCGAATGAACAGATGAGAAAAATCGAAATCAAATTCCTTCACCATCAAACAGCATCAAATCTTTCTGGTATGCTTACACAAATACGAGTGTTTTGTAGGAATATAGTCAGGTGTATGATTAACTAGTTATGCTAAACAGGTATCAAGGAGTGAAACACTGGAGTGGGGTCAGTCCGGTCTGCAAGCCATCCAGTACTATAGTCCTCAGTATTTGGCATTCCAATTTCCAGGTACTCCTGCTCTGACTACAGTGTAAACTGTGACCTGGTATAGATGGTCCCTTGGACCCCTAATATTGTCAGTAATGTTCTCCCACAACTACCAAGACCAACATTAAGTTTTAACTGCTCCAGCTAGAAACATTCATCAACAGTAGGGATCTCCAACCAGTAGTTCAGTTTTAATGTGGCCTGTGGCCTGTCTTCTAAACCAGAACACATGCAGACCATGCCATCAACCCAAGATATTCGGTCATTTATAGAGTCTGGACTCTGGTCACCAATGACCAATCATAGGGCCACATTTTGCCAGGGAAAAAGAGGTGGCTGAGGTATGCGGGGGGACGGGCACCGCCAATCAGGCTGCCCCCCCCCCCCCGCACCAAGCTAGAAGGCGATCAACACCCATTTTCTAGTTAATGGTTGCTGGGTCGCTTTAAGGCTGGGGGCTTACATAATAAGTAATTGTCAGTACTGTACAGTACATGGACTGTACGCTGACTGGCTGTGTGGCTCTGCACATGTGATGTGGGAAAACCGAGGGTGAGTTTTCTCACCGATATGTGAGGATACACACAGCTGGGCATCCCTGCCTGAAAGGAACAACACCCGAGACAACTGAGGAAGGCTGTCCCACACACTCCCTAATCGGGATGACCCACTGTGTGAACCCCCCCACGCAGGCGTAAGAAGGTGTGTATATCTCACCCAGGATGTTAGCTTGGGTAAGATAAAAGAATCCAGAAAGCTATTTGGCTTCAGTAATGTTAAGAGCACCAGGGCTGTTTGGATTTTTGTAGAATGACAGGTAGGTTGACAGTGGTACATGGGTCGTTCCCCTATTTCCAGCACAGGTTTTACCTCACATAGGTGGCTGAGAATAGATTATAGATGATTGTGACCGAGCCTCTGTTTTTACCAGATTTAGAGACAGATTATAGGTTGGTCTGCAAGCTAACAGGGTTGAGTGCCGCGGCTCCTTTAAGTCTTTAGTAACCTAATTGCCCCGCTGACTTGCACCTCCCAGGTTAGTTATAAAATGGTCTGAGCAGCTGCCACTCCCCCTTTGTTCACTTTGGCTGAGAATAGACATTGCTGGACTAAGAAAAGAGCTAAATTGCAAAGCAGTTAGGTAGAACCTGTGATGAGACCGAGTCAGCCTCAAGGTCCAAGCTTATGAAAGAGAGAATTTGTGGCTGTATGCCTGAACTGTGGTCCTGTGTTGAGGAAACTGATGTTGTGTTTGCATTTAACCCTGGATGGGAAGGACTTTATGTTGACATGTATTCGGCACCTTTTTATGCTGAAATGCAATGAATTTATGTTGGACTTGCTTCACAATAAACTGCAGTGAGCTTAAAGAGGACAAAACTTGTGATTTTGACTATCCTGGATTTTGTTCTGTGCCCCGGGGTATCCTCGATGTGTGAAACCCCCAAGAACATCCTGTAAAACATTTCGCAGTCCTATGGCACATGCGTGGACTGTCATCCAATCAAAGCCATTTGCCATGCATATGTAATGCTCAGCAAATGGATCTGTTTACATGCAGAGTCTGTCAATCAGAAGCGCGGGTGGGCGCAACACCAGCAGCGCATGCGCTCGCAGCCTGAAGCATGCACAAAGCCTGAAGATGTGGGGATGTGGCAGATCAGTCTGACTTCAAAGTTGTCGACCCCCACCCTGACATTATTTAGCGCTATATATATTGCTCTTTCTGCACCTCTCTCTATTAATCACTCTGCACCTCTCTCTGTCTATTTATCACTCCCTTTGCACTTCTCTCTATCTACCGTATGTATTGCTTTCTCTGCACCTCTCTCTCGATTATTCACTCTCTCTGCACTGCTCTCTATTTACTTAGCACTTTTTTTCCACCTCTATCTATTTATTGCTGTAGCTGCACCTTTCATTCTCTATTTAGCACTCTCTCTGAACCTCTCTCTCTTTCCATCACTTTTTCTGCAGAAAAAAGCAATAAAATGATAGAGAGAGGGGTCCACTTATGTATTTCTTTCCCTGCACCTCTCTCTATGTATCGCTTTATCTGCACCCCTATCACTGTCTATTTATAGCTCTCTCCACCGCTCTTGCTCTCTGTTTATCACACTCTCTTTGCACCTCTCTATCTCTTTATCACCCTCTCTGCACCTCTCTATCTCTCTCTTTGCATCCCTCTATCTCTTTATCACTTTCTCTGTACCTCTCTATCTCTTTATCACACTCTCTGCACCTCTCTATCTCTTTATCACTCTCTCTGCACCTCTCTATCTCTTTATCTCTCTCTCTGCACCTCTCTATCTCTTTATCACTCTCTCTGCACCTCTCTATCTCTTTATCACTTTCTCTGCACCTCTCTATCTCTTTATCATGCTCTCTGCACCTCTCTATCTCTTTATCACTCTCTCTGCACCTCTCTCTCTATATCTCTTTATCACTCTCTCTGCACCTCTCTATCTCTTTATCACACTCTCTGCACCTCTCTATCTCTTTATCACTCTCTCTGCACCTCTCTATCTCTTTATCACTCTCTCTGCACCTCTCTATCTCTTTATCACGCTCTCTGCACCTCTCTATCTTTTTATCACTCTCTCTGCACCTCTCTATCTCTTTATCACTCTCTCTGCACCTCTCTATCTCTTTATCACTTTCTCTGCACCTCTCTATCTCTTTATCATGCTCTCTGCACCTCTCTATCTCTTTATCACTCTCTCTGCACCTCTCTATCTCTTTATCACTCTCTCTGCACCTCTCTATCTCTTTATCACGCTCTCTGCACCTCTCTCTCTCTCTCTCTCTGTACCTCTCTATCTCTTTATCACTCTCTCTGCACCTCTCTATCTCTTTATCACACTCTCTGAACCTCTCTATCTCTTTATCACTCTCTCTGCACCTCTCTATCTCTTTATCACGCTCTCTGCACCTCTCTATCTTTTTATCACTCTCTCTGCACCTCTCTATCTCTTTATCACTCTCTCTGCACCTCTCTATCTCTTTATCACTTTCTCTGCACCTCTCTATCTCTTTATCATGCTCTCTGCACCTCTCTATCTCTTTATCACTCTCTCTGCACCTCTCTATCTCTTTATCACTCTCTCTGCACCTCTCTATCTCTTTATCACGCTCTCTGCACCTCTCTCTCTCTCTCTCTCTCTCTATCTCTTTATCACTCTCTCTGCACCTCTCTATCTCTTTATCACACTCTCTGAACCTCTCTATCTCTTTATCACTCTCTCTGCACCTCTCTATCTCTTTATCACGCTCTCTGCACCTCTCTATCTCTTTATCACACTCTCTGAACCTCTCTATCTCTTTATCACTCTCTCTGCACCTCTCTATCTCTTTATCACGCTCTCTGCACCTCTCTCTCTCTCTCTCTATCTCTTTATCATGCTCTCTGCACCTCTTTATCACACTCTCTGCACCTCTCTATCTCTTTATCATGCTCTTTGCACCTCTCTATCTCTTTATCACACTCTCTGCACCTCTCTATCTCTTTATCATGCTCTCTGCACCCCTCTCTCTCTTTATCACTCTCTCTGCACCTCTCTATCTCTTTATCATGCTCTCTGCACCTCTCTATCTCCTTATCACTCTCTCTGCACCTCTCTATCTCTTTATCACTCTCTTTGCACCTCTCTATCTCTTTATCATGCTCTCTGCACCTCTCTATCTCTTTATCACTCTCTCTGCACCTCTCTATCTCTTTATCACTCTTTTTGCATCTCTCTCTCTATCTCTTTATCACATTCTCTGCACCTCTCTCTCTATCTTTTTATTGCTTTCTCTGCACCACCCTCTCTCCCTCTCACTGTTCACTGGTGTGTTTTACCGATGGGTTGTTCTCACTGCACGGATGGTTTAAATGAAGGACACATTCATATGTTTGGGCAAGCACAAAAAAGGCAAATAAACACATATTACTCCTTTTATTATTAAAATCTATAGGCTAAACAATGCCAGCACTAAGAAACAGTAAAACCTTTGTCAGCTCGCCGACCTGACAGTTGTATATTTTTAACACTGTGGTCGCGATTGGTGGCACGCTGCTCGGCTTATGAAATGCCGTTTCACTAGATTGTTTAGTAATTGCTACTAAGCAAAGTAACTTTCCCCAAACAAATGCTCTACTTTTGGAAGCGTTTTCTATTTCAGAATGCGTAAACAATAGCACATCTGTTATGATGCCGAGCCGGATTTCCATCCGCTGGCTTATTTCTTTCCCATTAGCACCCACAGAGACATTTTAACACTGAATCATTTCCAAACCACATGTGCTACAAGAGCAGAAACCAGATCCATGAATTATGAGCCATCTCCCAAATGGCCACTTGCGGCTAACAAGGGTGTTATCCCTGCATGTGTTTAGCAGTACAGTTTACAGAACATCCTAGCGTGTCCCTCACCGAGCGCAGCCAGCAGGCTCTCCAAGGTTCACAATAGTATTCACTGCTAAAAATTATTCACAATAAATGATGTTAGTGTTTGGGAGTGTTTGGGTGGGTTTCCCCCAGGTGCCCCAGTTTCCTCTCCAGACCAAAAAACAAGTAGATAAATGCTTAACTGGCCACAGGGTATATTCATGATGGGAGCATCACCAAAATCAACCCTGTCACCAAAAAAGGTGGTCAAAACTAATAATCAGTTTAAACTGGACCAACACTTTACCACTGTTGGAAAAAAACTCTGAAGCTCACTTGTCCCATCTACATGCATGATACTGAATCATTGTCAGCTCCTGTACCAAATCAAAGCTGAAACGTAGTCCCACAGATTTCTTCTGGTTGCGACCATCTTGGAGCACCTGCGAGGCTTCTTCCATTCCCAGTATCCCAGCTGTGCTGCTGGCATAAGATGCCATTAGGGGGGAAAGTCAAGCATGGCAGGAGATACAAAAAGGGCAGAGATCAGGGCCAGATTAAGTGTTGTGGATGCCCCTGGGCACAAAATCTGGTGGAGGCACCAGATACAGTTTGTTTTTCCTTTAAAATAATAATTCAGCCAAGTAACTGATTGGTGGTTGTCTGGCACCCACTTACTTACTGGAACATCAAATTCCCTTGTGCGGGTACGTGCTTCTCGGGTACTCCTGCTTTGCTGCCAGCGGCTGTGCTTGGTGGCTTATGTGTAGGGAGTGGCTGCTGATTGACAGCTCTGCACCCACCCATCACTGTAGCTTTGTTGATGGCGGCTTTGCTGCTCTAGACTCTCCGTCCTTAACCGGGGTGGCTTTGGCTGCAGGTTGGCAAAAGCAAATAAAGGCACCCCATGACCCTGGCCCCCACTGAAGCCAATAGCTTTGCTGATGGCCCATCAGACCAAAGACTGAAAAGCCTGCTGGACCAGACCCTAACATAAAGGTTGTTGGAGGCCTTTTCAGGACAAGCACCCACCCCTTGTGTCCCCCTCATAACACAGCCCTGGGAGGGATGCAGATTAGCACTGTTCCTTGTTCAGGGTCACAATGGCCCATTTGTCAAACAGCATGCATTTTTTGCATGTTCCTTAACAAGGGGGCCCTTGGTGAACCTGAAATATTGGATCTCAATAAACACACCTAAAATACAGAACACTTTCAAGTCCCTTGAAAGTGTTCTGTATTTTAGGTGTGTTTATTGAGATCCAATATGGACCTATTTATGAAGTGCGCCATTTACCAGCTTTCTGGTGGCTATAACGCCAGTTTTGCATTTTAACTGTTGTCCAAATTAAACATTGGTTAGCAAAAGCAGCCATGAAAAACAATTTTACCCAAACCCGCAGCTTCAACCAGAGCACCAGGCGCTGTAACCTATATGGCGCTAGTGTTAAATCATATGCTGGCAGCGGCATCGGCACTGCCTTTTCTTTTTTTGTGAAATCACACTATGAGTGTCGCTGAAATAGACGCTGATGCTTAATAAATCAGCCCCCCATTTTGTTTTTTAAGTGTCAGCCTACTTAGAGATGTTGACATCATATTTGTCCAGGCTATTTTTCAGCAAAAAGGAAGGTAGGATGTGCTCATCCAGTCAATATATAGCAGTCAAGAGGTGCTAGAGGGGTGTGACCACACACACTAAGCAAAAAAAGAAAGTTAACCCTCTGCACACTCATACTATTGAAAAACCTAGCTAACACTTGTTAAGAACATGGACTGTTAGTTAACATAGATTGCAATGAATGTAAAAGCGAGGTAGCCACGTCAAGGCCGTCCAATTAGTACCCCGTCCCTAACATTACTAAGTTTAAAAGTTTGTGCAGACATTGCTACTTCTTTACTTGTGTGTACACAAGCAATGCAATACACGAATCAGCCTGTCTAAAGACATTGCAATAACTTAACTTGCTTGCACACACACAATGAAAAATACTTGACTTGCCTGCACAGTGTTACAGTTCAAAAAGAGGGTTTAGGTAGAGGCCAATTGGACTCCCTGTTACATTGGGAGAGCTACAATCCAGCAGATCTGGCCACTGACCTGCAAATGCAACAGCAAAAAGGAGGGTAGGATGTGCTCATCCAGTCAATATATAGCAGTCAAGAGGTGCTAGAGGGGTGTGACCACACACACTAAGCAAAAAAGAAAGTTAACCCTCTGCACACTCACACTATTGAAAAACCTAGCTAACACTTGTTAAGAACATGGACTGTTAGTTAACATAGATTGCAATGAATGTAAAAGCGAGGTAACCACGTCAAGGCCGTCCAATTAGTACCCCGTCCCTAACATTACTAAGTTTGTGCAGACATTGCTACTTCTTTACTTGTGTGTGCACAAGCAATGCAATACATGAATCAGCCTGTCTAAAGACATTGCAATAACTTAACTTGCTTGCACACACACAATGAAAAATGCAGATAGGCTTAGTAATGAGTGAATTTCCTCCAGCAAATAGGTTGAGGAAACATTTATTAAACATTATTAAACATTATTTCATTCCAAAAACACATGCTGCAACATTCAACATGTTTTTGAACAATGATCCACAAGTTCTTTTTAGGGATGGAAACCTTTTATTGTATCGTTGGGAAAAAATGATAAAAAGTTGTCAAAAATCACAAAAATGAAGCTCCAAACAACAAAAATGTGGATATTGGGCACCAAAGCTTAGCAATTAAAAATTGTTAAATTATTAAGCATTAATATACAAACCAAAAAGGGAAGGGAGGGTTAAAGAGAACATTTGGGACAAAACATTGGGCAAAAAACAAAGGTTAACTGGAATCAAAATATCCCCCAAAAAATGGAGAGCACAGGTTTTACAGAGAATACACTCCGAAATGGTGAATAGAGTTGCACAAAAAATACAGAAGCTGGAGATATCAAATTGCTATGGAGAAGGAGTAAGAGAAAGAGGAGAAACATGAGGGACCATCGGGGGCATTTAAGCGCTTAGCCGGCCAAATGCACATTAGACAGGGCCATTTGCGCTTCAAAACAGCAGACTTGCAGAAGGCGTAGGTTGGCGCAAGAAGGGGCAATTTTCTCTTCTCCCGTGCACTTGCCATTTGCTGTGATTCGCACATGCCCCTGGCATACACACGCAGCCATGAGTCATTTGTCTAGGTGCATGCAAAATCATTTGCACTTTACCATGAATCAACCCTTTAGCCTCTGGAAGTACACACCTCAAGCTTTCTAGGCATACCAGGCTTATTGTCATTGGTACAGTATTCTTAGAGGAATTAACTGGAAAAATGTAGAATAAAAATAGAAGTAGAATAAAAAAACTAATGTGGCTAAAGCACAAGGTCCCCTGAACACAATACCCAACATGCATAGCTACTTTTAACCCTTTAACTGCCAGCCTACTTGAGATTTTGTCAACCTTAACAAGTAATTTCTCCATTTTGTGTTATGTAGGTTTAACTGTGATTTTTTTCTGTCTGGTTTGTATATTTTTCATAAGGAGACTTTGCCTAAGCCTTTATAGGGAGACTTTGGACAGCAAGATGGCACCAGGAGATTCTCTCCAGTATTGATCTTTGATCTTGGTTTTCCTTTGGATTTCCTGGTTTGACCTCAGCTTACTTCTTTTATGCCTGATTCTGTTGGACATTGTTTTGGATTCCATGTTTCAATCCTGCTCACCTGCTGACCACCTCTTTAAAGTTAACCCTTGGTCTGCTCTTTTTGTGTATGACCCTGGCATCATTTACTATTGCACCTCTGCCTGATACCCTGAACTTCTGGCTCCGCCTTTTGACTTTGTTTCAGTGCGTATAACTCCCGACCTCAGCTTACCTCCGACCATGCCCATTGCCATCTCCGCTTGGGCTACGACTGCTCTAGTTCTTGATTACTCCCTGAGGATGACCTGGGGCCCCTCCAGCAGCCAAGCTTAACCACCCTTGCGAAGGCTCTAGCGAGGACCGTGGGCCCTTAGATCCTGGGCAGTGGGAGCATCTTGGGTCCTGGGCAGTAGGTTCCATGCCTTCATCTGAGGCAGTGTGGACCCAGGGGATCTCCATCTCCAGGTACATGACATTTTGCAGCAGGAAAGGGTGGGAAGCATTAACAAAACTAAACAAGATAAACCCCAGAATTGCTTCCCAACAGCCTTAGGGAAGCAGAGAGATACAGACTCTTCGGTTTGGCTGAAATGGAGCCTTGCTGTCTTTTTGCTTTTGAAGACCGGGTAACCCAGGGTAAAGAAAAGATATTGATCCACTTCCTGGATAGAGCCTCTCCACCTCCTAGGTTACTGAAGGATGGCAAGACCCAGACAAGGAACCAAACGGATTGAAGCTCACCAACTTCTGGCTTGGTGGAGGCTCACTAACTCCAGTCACATGATAAAGGAAACTATCCTGGCCATGCCTAGCTGAGAGATATGGAAGGAGATAAACCCTCAGTTAGCTGTGACTGATAATTGCTAATTGGCCTGGATAGGCAGGCAGCTCAACATAACCCCCACTGATGGCTGCTAACATATCTACTGTGCTAAAAGCTAGCACAGTGCCACCAACAGGGTGCCCACAGAACTACCTGACCAAACACTTGGTGAACCAATCAAGTGAATTATTGAATTTGCTACAATTCTTTCAACTAACTAATCCAATACTAAGCTTTAGATTCACTAAACCTATTCTAAAAATATCTCAAAAGTAAAGGTAATTTCATGCTTTATTTTAGAATAAGGAATAAATGTGTAAAAGAACGTATATGCTGATAAATACTAGCGAAGAGCTGGAGCAGGGTCAATCTGGTTCGTAAGCCCTTCGACCATATAGACTCCAGTGTCTGGCAATAGGTATTCTGGAGTGCCTAACCAATAGCTTTGGCCACCAAAACATGTAAACTAGTATAGGGATCCTTTGGAACTCACCTCTTGGCGTCTTCCTCCTTCTGTCACCCACTGAGCACTGTCCTCTCTTCAGGTCTGTTGGGTTGGGGCTCCCTCCTGGTCCAGCAACTGTAGAGAGGGGGGAACACATCCCACCTCCTCCTTCCTTGGTTTCCCTCTAAACTAATGACAGACAAGGGAAGCTTTTATATCATAGAGGAGCAGTCTCGAATGCCTCTAATGCCATAACTGGAGGAGAGGGAAATCTCCCTCCATGCTTGTTCCTCCGTTGATGTCATTAGTCAAATGGGAAGATTCCACAAAGTGTAAAAGAAGCTATATCAAAGCATTCAAAATGTCCAATTTTATGTAAATATGTTATGCATTCTAAGTGAAGTCATTTTTTTTTTTTTTTTTTATTCAATTTCTGGGTCATAGCTGTGCTCGGAAAGGTAGTCATGTGTAAGTTGTGTGGTCCTGGAGGTGTGTAATTTAAAGTAGGGCAAACGTTGGAGCCCTGCTTTGCAGGAAATAGAGGAGAGGCACATTGGACAGACATCAGGTAAGCTGCTTGCTGCCTAATTATTGTCATTTGGTTTACAGTATCCTTTAGATTTTCCTGAAAAAAAGAAAGAAAAATAAAATTAAATACTGTAAGTTGTCATATTACTCTAGTGAAAGTTTAAGATGCAAATCATGCTGTAACTTCCCCTCTTTACTGAAACGTCTTATTTTAATGCAAGCTTTATTCTGAGATATTTAAAGATAAAATACTAAACCAAGGCCTAAGTCTGCGTCATGTTGGAGTAGAGAAAATCCACACAAAGGGCAACAAAATGTAGCCTATTAAAATAAATGGGCCCTTTCAGATCAGTGCATGCAGCATTTTGCCCGCAGCATGACTGCAACACATACCACAGAAGAGGGCCGGCTCCAGGTTTGTGGGGGCCCTTGTGCAAAAGAGTCTTAATGGGCCCCAAAGTAGTGTGTCACATGATGTCCCCTTTTAGCTCCACTGCCACAAATGGGTCATCTTTTGCTGCTGATCGCCCTCCAGTTCTTAATGCCTTCTCTATAGCCATCAATCGTCCTCTAGTCCTTGTTGCATTCTCTACTGCCACCAAGCACCCTCCAGTCCTTACTGCTTGCTCCACTGCCACTAAAAACTCCATCATTGCTGTCAGATGTCACCTGGTTCTCACCACCTTCTGAGCTTCCATCAATTGCCCTCCATTCCACGTCACCTTCTCCAGTGTTGCTAATTATTCCCTGTTGCTGAGGCCAGCCATGAACAGGTCTGCACACACTTCACTGTAAAATAATAACATGGCCAAGTGTGAGCCTGAGTGTGTCCCCCGAAGATACCTGGGGCCCTGGCAATTGCCCAGGTTTGTCTTGTGCTTGAGCCGGCTCTGCCACAGAAGTCTATTTGTACCAGCAGGTGAAGTACATGTATTGCACTTTACCTACGGTGCGTTGTGGTGAAAGTGTAATGCTTGCCACCACCTCCCGATCCCCCGCTGTTGGTTCCCCATCACTGTCCTGAACTCTGTCCTCCGGTCCGGCACTGCTGCTTCTTGGGGTCCTTCAGTCCTCTGCTCCAGCATAGACTCTGTTTGTGTTGCACAAACGCCGAACCGGAGGAGCATGCCGGGTTCTGTCGCTTGCTGCCAACTGGAACCCCTATCCGGAGCTCCTGCCATTGACACCCATACTTGCTGTGTGCTGCATCGTCTTGCATCTGTGCATTTCCATGAGTCTAATCAATCTGGCAGTAGTGACAATATCTACCTTTTTTGTAACCCTACCAGGAATTGTAATCACATATAGACATGTGGACTGACGCATTTCATAGGCTTCCGTCTGGTGGTGTTTTACACACATATCCTGTGTTTTATTTCTGCTAAGTGTCTCCCTCTTTTTTTCCTGTGCTGTCCCACCCCTCTTGTGTAGTCCCGTGCCCTCTTTGTATACCCCACTCTGGTCTTAGCACTTCACAGGACTTTTTAAATGCTCTCTTGGCAGCATTCCTCCCCAGATGCAGGCTAGGTATGCATATCTCAGTTATTGTAAAGCCCTAGGGACTTAATAGAAACAATATTAATCCTTTCTTTACTCTACTGGTACAGCTATTATAAACACCCTGTAACGCAAGTTGATGATTCTTGCAGCCTATTTACATTTGCACTTGATGAATTGCATTTAGTGCACAGCTTCAAATAATCATTCATTCTGGAAAAAAATTTGGTTCATTATTTGTCAATGAAAAAGATTTATACGACCACAAGTACATGACCTTTATGGGGTCATATAATTTATATACCTAGTTATATGCTGTGATTTATTTTTTATACCTTACACATTTATTTTAAAGTTGTGACTATAATGTACATATGGGAAGAAAGCAGAAAAAGGATTGCTGTCCAAGAACTTAAGTAAGCTCAAGGTATTTTTATTTGGGTTTTCCCAGTTAAACTGATTTTAATGCCTCCACTGTCTACATGTGCACATACGACTTCACTGTTTACTGTTAACTGATCCAAATAATACAAAAAAAAGTTTGGAAGGGCTGGGTTTTAATTTCTGAAACATAAAAGGTGTAATTATGTACATTTTTAGATTATTGTAAGTATCATAAATGTGTTTAATTTTCTCAATGCAAAATGTTTTTTTTATTTCTTTTTATTCACATTCATAGTATCAAAACAGTTCAAAAATATTTCGAAATATCAATTAAAAATTGAAATGTTTTTAATTCAAATATTGTCAACCTTCTGACCAAAAGTGCATTGTAATGGAATTAAAGTGATATAAAATTGCAAATAAGACTTTTCTTGTTAAATTTGAAGTTTAAAGCTCCAGCTCCTGATGCCCCCCTTGATTCAGATGCAGATATTAAAATATGAAATATCTCTACGATACCAAGTTTTGTGTTGAAAGCATTGCATTAAGGCATCTTTGGTTTGTTGTGTTATATGCGGAATAAAGGACTCAGTGAACAATCATTGTGTTTTGGTTTCTTTAGCTATACAATTGTCAACCCAATCCAAGTTAAATAGCTGGTTTTAATTCCAGTAATGGGAGAATTGGTTTCTGTTTCCAGTGTAAGATTGCTTATTTTGTGTCAACAGCCCAAACAACTAATATATAATTAGATTTGTATCCTTCTATTTTGTACAATTGGAAGAATATGGGTATTGCTAATGGAATACTTATTTTTCTTGTGTGACATAGAAAATCTGTCAGTGTGCTCTCTAGGATCAAGGGAGTAATAGACCTTGTATAGAGACATTTAGCCTGTAAAAGTGTATAATGTATTGGCCCAATAATGGACATTTCTGTATTATTTCTTCATATGGGTCCAAACTATCCACCAGCATTCTCAAACCCTTATGAGCTAATAACTTAAATTACCTTGATGCAGTTCCGTCCTGAACGCGAGTGCTCCCAACAAATAGAAGAAACAGAGCATGTTGTCCATCTAGTTGGCACATTTTGTGAAATATTCTCCAGCCCATTATCCTGTCCCAAAGTTTCTTTAAAAAATAGTGGTTCCTTTGGTTTATTTATATGCAACAAAAAGCATAGGTTCAGGGTTGGTTAAGAAGATTTCATTTTCAATCAAGTCTATAGCAAATCTGAGGCCAATTCAATATTTCTTTTCATTTAATCAAATGAATCTTCTAAATGCTTTATTGAGCAGTGTCTTGTCCTGCTGCAAAATATTTTTTTATTTAATATACCTACTCATAAAGTGAATTGTGTAGTTGCTTTGTTTGTGCAATCAACAAAATAAGAAAAACTAGAAAAACACCCATCTTCTTGCCTTGGATGTTAACTGTGCTGTTACGCATTTTGCTCTAAATTATTGAGCTTCATCAGAGACAGTTCACCAGAGAATCCATCTTACAACTAAAATGAGTATACCATTTTATTTATGCTGTGCTAGGAAAACACTGGCACTTTTTATTATTACTATACAAAACATGCAGATTTTAGTTATTGAAGTTATAGGTATACTGCCAGAAAAATTATAAAATGACTTTTCATATTGTGATGGGACTGAGTGATCTTGCGGGCTGACAGGTAAGAATATTTTTGAATTAGTGAGTTCAAAGTAGAAATAACAATTAACAGCAAACCCAAATGCTAAGGTGTATTTATCTTCATATGACAACAGAAATGTTTTTTTCTAATCCCACAGGAACTGTTAAATTAATATATCAAAGCTGAACACCAATCATATTTTTGTATATCCTACTCCTTCTACTTCCAGTACACCATAAACTACTGCTTAAATTGGCACCAGTTCCCAGCTGGGTTGGATGTCATATACAGGCCATAGTGTCATGGTAGGAGGCCTGGTCTTACTTATGTGCACTGGTTTACACGCGCTCGTTCACGTGGGGGTACGCATGCGCGCTCATGCCCCTCAGGTGTTTTCTTCCAGCGGTGCGTGGCCGGGGGCGTGTGCGGTTATAAAGGTGATCAGCTCGCTTGTCTGCACATGCCCGTATGGCCCCTGTACTCAGCTTGTTTGCACGGGTTGCAGCTCATGCGTGGCGCCATCTGCTGAGGTTTCTTTGCTTTTGCTCAAGCATGGCGGGCACTTCCTTGCACCAAGCGGCCTGCAGTGCAGGGAAGTTGCTTGAAGATCTTTCTGAAGTGACACTTTCCTCTTTCTGTGTGAATTCTCTGGTTCCCTGGCTTGGATATTAACCCTGCTCTCTCTCTCTGACTCTCTGGCTTTGGATACCAAACTCACTTTGGCTCTCAACCCCTGGCTTGGATGACTACCTGTTTTGGCTCCCTGAACTCTGGCTCTGGATTACGGCTCTTCCTGGCTCTGAATTCTCTGGCTCTATTGCATCAGTCTCCCCCAAAACCTGAACAGGTCTTTTCCCATGTTTGATTTTGGCCTACTGGTCATTGGCAGCAGTAGTGGGACCCCAGCTTGTCTGCAGTGCAGTCCGACTCCCCTTGCATAAAGCTCCTTAAAAATCAGATGGAACCAATGTGTGGTGTAGCACTTCATCAGTTGCTCATTGCTGTCTCCCTCCAGGTATGGTCAGCCCTGTTCCTTATTCTGCATAATAATCACACTTGACACTCTGGCCCTCCCCTCTGCTCAGTTTCTCCAGTATCCTCTTTCTGGGGAGGCCACAGGTGGTATTGCTGTGAGCTGTCTGTATCTGCCTACACTGAGTCTCCATTCAGGTACATAACACTATCTGCCCATCTGAATGTGCTCATGCTCTAATGTACATGCAAAATGGCGAATGCTTGTGTGCATGCACAAGCCCCTTTGAAAACTGGTTGACCCCTGCCCATTGGTACCAGTTGGTCAAATCGCCTGTTTCTGTTGTGTTTTCTATTTACAATCCTGCATGATCCTTGACTACATTCCTGATCTGTGCTACAATAACTTGTTTTTTTAATTCGATCCTGATCTGCCAGCCCATGACCAGCCTGCCTTTTGACTTCACTCCAGCCTAGCCTGCCTACAATTATCTGATCTTTCTAGTGTTCCAGTCCTAGTTTGTTCATTGCCCATGAACTCAGGAAAACTCATTCCTTTTTTGCCTGACCTTGGAGCTTCTATTCTCCCTTACAGGCGGCCCCTAATGAAGAAAAAGTTGTTCTAGGCTTCTTATGTCTAGTGGACAGTCAGTCTGTTCTCCTTGGCAATCAGGGCAACCAGAGGGAGCAACCTTGTGATCAACTCTTCCGAGATAGTTGAGATGAATTGGGACTTGACACATTTCTCAACAGCCATCATGCCTATATCCATCTTCGGCAAAGTGATAAAGAAATGTAACTCTTTTAGTGTCAACTTTGTATGTCTCATCACGTAGCTGTCTCTCCAGCAGTTAAGTGCCAGATATGTGTTACAGAGTTAGAGGGTGCTTGCATAGAGGAGCGGGTTACCTTGGGATCAAGGTTATCTGTGTGAAACAGCTGAACCATAGGAAAGATGCATTGCAGGGGAACCCAGTTACTTAAAGTACTGTAGACTCCTGGCATCCTGAAGTAAATCCACACAACAATTGGTTGAAACTGAAGCAGGTCCTCTTCATTATACTGAACGCCCAGATGTACCAGGTCCCGGGGTCTACGTGATGTCCTGGTCTTCACTGGAGTCCTCCATAAGGAAGGACAGGCTGAGCTGCAGGACACTGCAGGTCATCCACCTGGCAGTACTGGGCACCAGGGCCTGAGCACGGGTGTCATATGTTAGAACATCACATGACAGCACTGCACATCTCAACTGGGCAAAGCTGAGCTGAAAGCAAAAGACAGAAAGCAGATGGGAAAACCTGTAAGTGGACTACCTACTGGAGTGAACACCAAGTCTCTTTACATTGAACCTGTTTTTCTGGTGACCCATTGTGCAGATCTGTGAGCTGGCAGAGGCAGATCCACATCACATCTGGTACACAGCTCTACATGTAGTCACAGCTGGTCTTACTCCACCATGGACAGATACTAGGGAAGGTTTAGGTCTGCTTATCCTCCTTCTGGCGTGCCACCAGTCTTCGAAAAACCAACACTAGCTCTCTCCTTGAATGGTTGGATTCTTGTTCCTCTGAAAATAACACTACTGAGCACATGCCCTGCACTAGCTTTGATGCCCTCTGTTTGCTGCCGATGTTACAACCACTTTCCCTCCAAATCTGACTCAACCAGAAGGGCCTCCCACACACAATCCCCTCGATTCAAAGAGCAAAAGTTAATTGATTTCGTATCGAGAATCGTAAGTTTGGGTGGGTGTTAGTCATTTTTTCCTGTTTTTTTGGCCATTTCCGACTCGCACGAGCCTACGTACGAATGCGTATATGCTCTTACGATCAGCGGAAGTTCGTTCCTAAATTTTAGGATCAAAACGTAAAACTTAGGATCAAATCCTAAAACTTAGGATCAAAACGTAAAACTTAGGTTAATTGGATGTGTTTAGGTGTGATTCAGAGAAACCTCTAAACGCGTTTTAAAAGAAAGCCACAGCCGACACCTTTTAGCAGCCGGATTGCTGTTCGTGAACAGGTTTTTTGGCTATGTGGAGGAGTCTGCGCGTCTTGAGCTCCAATGAACTGCATGTATCAGCATGGCCGAGGCCATAAATTGTATGGCAATGCATACCTGAGTCATGTATGCCTTATAAAAGCATTTTAATGTGGACCTTAATTAGTCCTTTGCATGTAAACCTTTATTTTGCAATATATTTGCGTTAATTAAAGAAACTTATGTCCTTTGTTATTTATTTTAAAATTGAGGTACTAGAATAATATTTTTAGATTGCATTTATTGGTGTAGTTGTTTACCTTTGCTTTGTTTAATTATTTAAGCACATCTTTGGTCAGATGCATCACACTTACTGAGGAGAGGAGAGCGGGATAAAGTGCAGGATGTGGGTTACTGCTGTATTTTGCACAGACACAGCAGAGCTGGGGGCATGGAAAGGTCAGAAATCAAAGAATGCAGAGCAACACAGTCACAAGGCCCTTTCTGTTTGCAGGCTGCCCGATAATACCTGAGCCGCCATCTTGGCTGTTTCTAGGCTCATAACATGCAGAAGTTGCTGGGTGTTTTTTAATATTTGTGAGCAATCTGTATGTAGAGGGTGTGGGTAACCACACAAAAAATTTAAAGTTGTACCATTTGAAGCCAAAATATTAAAATTAAATCCACAAGTAAAAAATGCAAGTTAACTAAAAATTAAACAAAGTAAGATTTACTTATGCAAATGCATTCATTAATGGTTGGTTACTACAAAATGAATGAAATAACGAAAATTAAAAGACCAAATATTTAGAATGCACTTTAATGAGGTAAGTTTGTAGTGCGGAGCCGCAAGATCAGAAGGATTTACGTCCAGACAAAAAAGGAAAAAGGGCAAAACCAATGTTGCAACCTGAGAAATGAAACGGAAAATTCAGGATGGAAACTGACATAGGTCTGATTCCCGAACTGCCATACGAACGGACGTATATTTTAGGATAGAAACGTATTTGCTTATTGAATCACTCGCAAGTTCATACGAACGCACGAGCGGACGTGAAAAATAGGATGATCGTGAGCCAAATCCAAGCTGTTACATGTTTCTTTGAATCAACCCAAATGTGTCTCTCCTCATCCTGTTTACTCTATCCTTACTACACTAAGGAAAGCTTCCAGACCTAGATCTAAAATGCTGGGTTTATTCCTTTCATTTGTCAGCCAACATTACATCTAGTGGCCTTTCGCTGTAACTGCACTTCAGCTTCCTTTTTATTTGTTATTCCTACACTGCACTCCTTATCTCCCTATGGAGTTGCTGTCATTAGTAGTTCCTCCAGCGTCAATCCACCTTCCTGGGCTCCACATATGTGAGACTCACATACGTGACATCTCCCTTAATAAAAAAAAACCAAAGCTTGGCCCCACGCTATTTTTATTTTGAATGTAACCCACATAGTTCTTGTAGTTTATTTGAAAATGCCATAAAGCACTCTTTTCAGTCTGGGAGGGGGGGGGTCTCCACAACATATATGTGGTACCATTGTACCAGGAGGAATGGAGCTTTCAGACGCAATATGGGTTTCTTGAAAAAAAATAATTGGTATATTAAAAAAAGCGACAAATTAAAAAAAATATAATTTAATTTTTTTTTTATACAAAATCATTATGAAACCCCATAAAAAGTGTTTAAGCCCCAAATTCCTGCAAAAATCATATTTAAAGAAAAACTCAATTTTTGTCATGTTTTTGATGCTCTGCCTTATTGTTTTTCTCTTCTGGAATGTAAAATTTGTGTTAGGATTGTGCCCCCATATCTGTCGCTTTGCATGCTGTTTCCATGATTGTAATATTTCTGGGACTCTGTCTTGCTACACTGGGATTGGTTTTCATGGCCTTGAGTGGAAAACAAGTCCCACAATTCTTCCAATGTAACAGGTGAATGCTTTAGCAGCTTTGGCTAAGTCAAAGCAGCCTAATGACCTATCCAGCTGAGAACCCTGCCATTAACCCCTTTGCTACTGAACAGAAGACTGTAATCCTTCCAAACGGACGAAGCTGAATTTCAGCAGGAATCTGTGATATGTATTCAAAATTACTACTTTAGTGTACATAGCTAAGGTAAACACATTGTTGCTACAGAAAAAAAGTTTTCTTTTATGATACTGAGTTGCAAACAAAAAGAAAAAAAATAGCAGCTAAGCTAAGCAAATTGAAGACATCATTTTGCCACAATATAATGGAAAATCTAAAAAAAACCATACAAAGTGGAATTACTATTTAAACACACATAATGAAAAATTGTCTGTCAACAGAGGGTGACAACATCTCAAGTAGGCTGGCATTTAAAGGGTTAAAAGTAGCTATGTATCTTGTTCTGTTCGGGGTACAAGACTTTAAGATTTAGTTTGTGTTTGCATATTGATTGATTGGTATTTATTCTGCTTTTTTAAACATTTTTTAGGAAAATGCTTTGCAACCAGTGAATTATTCAAGGGTTTGCTCCCAGAAAACTGTGCCCATGACAAAAAGCCTGGTACACCTAAAAAGCTTGGGGTGTGTACTTTGAGAGAATGTATAATTGGTGGAGGGAATTTTAAATGGAAATGGTTGTTTTTCTTGAGAAACTATGAAGTGCGCATAGTAGTTGTATTTTCTCTGAAAATCTCCTCTCTTTTCAGTTTGGGTTGTCTTGTGTGCAAAAAAGGGTGTCTGCTGATACATATGTGTTACTGTTGTAGCCATGAGGAATGGGGCTTTTACACACAATATGATTTTATTGGAAAAAGCTTGCATTTTTTTATTTGTTTGCACATATTTCTCCCAAACATTTTGATTATGCACTAAGAAAATGAAAAACAAGACATGTTAAAGCCCAGACTAAAAAAAAAAAATATTATATTTTCCTAGAAAAACCCTGCAAATTCCTGCAAAAATCACTGTTAAACATGTATAGCACAAAATAGTAAAAATGGCCTGGTTACAGAGGGTGACAAAACCGCTAGGTAGGTTAGCACTTTAAGGGTTAAGGGCACAACATCTCTGTAAGTCCTCATCGCAAATCTTAGGTGGGAGGAGAACATTATTGTGCTCATAAAGTAGACCAGCAGAGGCTTTCTTTCTTAGATAATTAAAGAAGTGGTGACGTTCAAAGAAATTGCTGGAGTCCTCAAGGATCTCAAGGTCAGATAATGGTTTCTTTCCTGTTTTCTAGGTTACTTGATAGCTCAAACCTGAGTTAAAAAGATCTCATTGTAAATCAGAAAAGACACCATGTAATTTATAAAATATTTCTTGTAAATAATAAGGTACATACCTATACCTGATAGTTACAAAACTATAACTATTCATTATCATGTTTATCCTCTCAAATAAAAAAACACTATAATCACTTTTTCAGACAGCAAATCCATTCCAGCTATGATAGAAGTTATTTTTTCCCCTGTACTTACTGGTCCATGTACTTCCCTGCTGCCCTCCAGTGTGAAATGCAAAATGTAGTAAATTAATCCCAATATAAGTAAGGTTCTCCACTGTGGTAAATAAGCTCTTAGACCCCTACATTTGATTGAGTTTTTACAATAGTAATACTAAAGTAACACAATAAATAATATAATTAGAGAAGAAATAGAAGAGATACAGATTCAAAACAGCACCAAGATACCATATTAAAGGAGGACTATCGCAAAAAAATGGCCCAATGATAAAAACCCATATAAATATGCTGGATGGTAGGAGGAGGGGTCACTTATACACCCTGCATCGGGAAATATCCAGCCAGGCTTGCTTACCTTTCTTTTGATGGAAGGAAAAGGACATCTGGGGTGACAGACTCTTTCACCCCTGATAGACCTAACCTGTCACCCTTGAATTTTATTATTACCATGAGAGAATAAATCACAAGCTTAGCAGGAGTTTTAATTATTTCCAGGGTATGTAACCCCTTGTCACGGGGACTACCGTACACTCACCTGTCCTCCGGTCCCACGCCGGCTGCTCCCGCTCGGCCGGCGTGCGGGCTGGGCGGCGTCTCTGTCAGGCGGCAGCTCGGCCTCTCCTCTCCCCGGCCGCCGCTCGGCTATTTCCGCCCCGAGCAGCCGCTCGGCTGTTTCCGTCGCGAGCGGCTGCTCGGGCGGCTTCCTCTCCGGCGGCGTCGGGAGCGGCCGCGCCACTGTCATCTCGGCGCGCTCCCGGCGCGCAGCTTCATACACGCGCGCGCGCGAGAGGTTTCTCTATTTATGCTCTCCGGCGGCGCTATACACAGTGCGCCCGCCGGAGGTAATTAGGTCTGGGCCAATGAGCCCAAGGTCGTTAGTTTGAATGGGGCAATCAGCCTCAGGGTTCCTAAATTGCACCAATCATTTCCCTCTCCCTGCTCCATCATTCCTATAAAGGTGTTCCCTCTGCAGTTGATCCTTGCCCGTGATAGCGTGCTGCTGGGTGTGATTGTGATCTCTGTTTTCCCTACGAATCTTGCCGTGTATGACCATTGCTAATTGCCGCCTGGACCGACCTTGCCTGTTTTTGACCACGATTCCTGCCTGCTCCTCTGTACCGCGTATCTCTGACCTCCCGGTGTGACCTTTGGCTAGCCCTGACTATTCTTCTATCTAAACCCTCCTGTACCGTGCTTCCTTGGATTGATCTCCCGTGTATGACCCCTGCCCGATCGTCTCTACCCAGTCTTGTTCCTGGTTCGTTTGCCTTCCCCTGCATAAGTCAGCATCCTTTGTGCTAACAAGTCCTGGGGGCAACCGTGTCCGGTGAGGCGTGTTCTGCGTCCCGGCAAACGGGGGCTTGGCTATAGGCGAAGAAAGCAGCGGAGATTGGGGGTTGCTGACTTATTGGAAGGTGGGCGTCCCACGGGACCTGACATTATCACGGGCCCAAGAATTATCCTAGATGGAAGAATTAATGCAGCAGGTGCAAGCTATGGCCACCGCCATCAACCAGCTGGCCCAGCGTGTGGCTACGCAAGAAAGTCGCCTAATACCTGCACCATTGGATCCTGGGCCTTCAATCGAGCCAAAGATTCCTCTTCCAGAGAAATTCCTTGGGGATCGGACGAAGTTTTCTAACTTTAAGAACTCTTGCGAGCTTTACTTCCGTCTACGACCCCACTCAACTGGATCAGAGTCTCAACGAGTTGGCCTTGTCATCTCGCTTCTTCAGGGTGATCCTCAGACCTGGGCATTTGGATTAACACCCTCCGATGAGGCCCTACAATCGGTCTCCTCTTTTTTTTCCGCCATGGAGCTTTTATATGCTGATCCTGATCGGGCTTCAACTGCTGATTCCAAGTTACGGAACCTTAGACAGGCGAAACGCTCTGCGGAGGAGTACAGCGCAGAATTCCGGCGATGGGCTATTGATTCCAAATGGAATGACCCAGCTTTGTGCAGCCAATTTAGAATTGGACTTTCTGAGAACATAAAAGATGTTTTAGTCAATTATCCACAACCCAAGAGCCTGGATGACTATATGCAGCTGGCCATTAGAGTGGATAGACGTCTCAGGGAGAGACGTCAGGAGAAAAGCAAGGATCAACCTTGGGGACCCTCACGCCAAGAGTTAAGTTCTAGGGGGGCCATCCAAGACAATTGCCTCCGCTTTCATAGACAGTGGAGCGGCTGGCAATTTCCTGGATAGGTCACTTGCCGCCACCCTTGATATACCTTTAATTCCGTTAGAGAATTCCCTTCGGGTCCTGGCGGTCAACAATAAGCCCATTGAGGGAGGGTTGGTGTCCTTTAAAACTCCCTTGGTAAATTTAATGGTGGGCTCTGCTCATTCTGAAGAAATAGAATTTTTTATTATCGAGAGTCCCGTTTCCCCTATTGTTTTAGGATTTCCTTGGTTAAAGACCCATAATCATGTGATAGATTGGAAATCTGGGGACCTTGTTAAATGGAGCCCTTTCTGTTACGATCACTGCTTCTCTATATCCCTTAGATCCTCACCGATCATCCTTGATGGGTTACCTCCAGTCTATGCTGATTGGGCAGATGTGTTCTCAGAAAAATCCGCTGAAATTCTCCCCCCACATAGGACCTACGATTGTCCTATCGATTTACTTCCGGGGACAATGCCCCCTAGAGGGAAAATTTATAATCTCACACGGTCAGAAGAGCTGGCCATGAGGGATTATATTTCAGAGAACCTCAAGAAGGGATTTATCCGTCCTTCCACCTCACCTGCCGGTGCAGGTTTCTTCTTCGTTGAGAAGAAGGATGGCGGGTTACGCCCCTGTATAGATTATCGAGGGTTAAACAAGGTTACCGTTAAGAATAGGTATCCGCTACCTTTAATCAATGACCTTTTCAATCAGGTTTCGGGGGCTCAGATCTTCTCCAAACTAGACCTTAGAGGGGCTTATAACCTAATTCGCATACGCCAGGGGGATGAATGGAAGACAGCCTTCAATGTAAAAGACGGGCACTATGAATACTTGGTGATGCCTTTCGGCTTATGTAATGCCCCTGCAGTGTTTCAAGATTTTGTAAACGACATATTCCGCGATTTCCTGGGTCGGTTTCTGGTGGTTTATTTGGATGACATACTTATTTTTTCCCGTTCCCTGTCGGAACACCGTCAGCATGTCAAAGCGGTGTTACAGAGGTTACGGGAGAATCGTCTGTATGCAAAGATCTCCAAATGTGTGTTTGAAGTGTCTGAAATTCCGTTTCTGGGATATATAATCTCCAAGCGTGGGTTGGTTATGGATCCCTCCAAGGTTTCCGCAATAATGGAGAGGGAGCAACCTAGAACCCTTAAGGCGCTCCAGAGATTTTTAGGGTTTGCGAATTTCTACAGACAATTTATAAGGGGATTCTCTGCTATTGTGAGTCCCTTAACTGACCTTACTCGGAAGGGCGCTTTTGTTGAGGAGTGGCCTCCCTCAGCAATAAACGCCTTCCAACTACTGAAAGAAACCTTTACTTCAGCTCCAGTTTTGGTACATCCCGATACTAAGCACCCTTTTTTGTTAGAGGTTGATGCCTCTGAACTAGGGGTAGGAGCAGTTCTCTCCCAATATTCGGGCAATCCAGAAAAACTGCATCCTTGTGCGTTCTTTTCCCGTAAATTTTCTCCAGCCGAACGCAATTATGATGTTGGGAATAGGGAACTATTGGGTATTAAACTGGCTTTTGAAGAATGGTGTCACTGGCTAGAAGGCTCTTTACACCCCATTACTGTATATACTGATCATAAGAATCTAGAATATTTAGAATCCGCCAAAAGGCTCAACTCCCGTCAGGCTCGCTGGGCTCTCTTCTTCTCTCGCTTCAATTTCATTATTACCTATAAACCAGGGAAGAAGAATGCCAAAGCAGACGCCCTATCTCGGAACTTTGGGGATTGTAAGGACCAGGTTGGTCCTGCTGAATCGATTTTGCCCTTAGGATGTGTAGTAGGTGCTCTTCTCCCTGACTTGTCTAACTCGTTGACGCCATTCCAGGTTGATTCTCCTCCTGGTAAACCCTCTGAGTGTTTATTTGTTCCGCCTCATCTACGTCTTGCCGTTTTACAGGAATTACATGATGCCAAGTCCGCCGGTCACTTAGGTATTCGGAAAACCTTGGCTATCGCCAAACGCCATGTCTGGTGGCCTACCATCAGACGCAATATAACCGCCTTTGTCGAAGCATGTCCTGTATGTGCCCGGAGTAAAACTACCCATGGGTCTCCAGCGGGATTATTAGTTCCTCTAGAAATTCCCAGTGAGCCATGGTCTCACATTTCCATGGATTTTGTTGTTGACCTACCCCCGTCGCAGGGGAATACTGTAATTTGGGTAGTGGTGGACCGCTTCAGTAAAATGGCCCACTTTATCCCTTTAATAAAACTTCCGTCGGCACCAGACTTAGTACAACTATTCATTAAGCATGTTTTTCGCCTCCATGGTTTACCACAAAATATTGTTTCAGATCGGGGGGTTCAGTTTGTATCTCGTTTCTGGAAAGCCTTCTGTAATCGCTTAGGTATTAAAGTTTCTCTTTCTACAGATTATCACCCCCAGTCTAACGGACAGACTGAACGGGTGAATCAGAGCTTAGAACAATACTTACGCTGTTTTGTGTCTGACCGTCAAGAGCAGTGGGCGGAATTTATCGATTTTGCAGAATTCGCCTTTAACAATGCGCCTAGCGAGTCGACTAAGTTTTCGCCGTTTTTCTGTAATTATGGTAGGAATCCTAAGGCGTCATCCTTCTCTGGTCCTTCCTCCAACTTGCCGGCCTTGGAGGAATGGCTACGTGAAAGGACTAAGGTATGGTCTGAGATACAGACGAACCTTAAGAAAGCCTCCAGAAGTTATAAAGTTTTTGCGGACCGACATAGGTCGCGAGAACCACCATTTCAGGTGGGTGACTGGGTCTGGGTATCTACAAAAAATATTGCCCTTAGACAACCTTCGTCTAAGTTAGGCCCTAAGTACATCGGTCCTTTCCCCATTACTAACAAACTGAGCAATGTTACCTTTAAAGTCAAGTTACCTTTATCCATGAAAATTCCGTCGACCTTTCATGTTTCTTTGTTAAAATCTGCCAAAAATATTCAGGTGTCATCTCCTCCTCCGGTCATAGTGGGAGATGAGCCTGAATATGAAATTAATAGAATACTCGATGCTCGGGTAGTTCAAAATTCATTATAGTATTTAATTGATTGGAAGGGTTTTGGAGAGGTGTTGGGTACCAGCTAGGGATGTCCATGCCAGAACCTTAGTTAATAGATTCCATCGTGAGAATCCGGATAAACCGGGTAAGGGTCCAGAGGCCCCTCATGAAGGGGGGGGTAGTGTCACGGGGACTACCTTACACTCACCTGTCCTCCGGTCCCACGCCGGCTGCTCCCGCTCGGCCGGCGTGCGGGCTGGGCGGCGTCTCTGTCAGGCGGCGGCTCGGCGTCTCCTCTCCCCGGCCGCCGCTCGGCTATTTCCGCCGCGAGCAGCCGCTCGGCTGTTTCCGTCGCGAGCGGCTGCTCTGGCGGCTTCCTCTCCGGCGGCGTCGGGAGCGCCCGCGCCACTGTCATCTCGGCGCGCTCCCGGCGCGCAGCTTCATACACGCGCGCGCGCGAGAGGTTTCTCTATTTATGCTCTCCGGCGGCGCTATACACAGTGCGCCCGCCGGAGGTAATTAGGTCTGGGCCAATGAGCCCAAGGTCGTTAGTTTGAATGGGGCAATCAGCCTCAGGGTTCCTAAATTGCACCAATCATTTCCCTCTCCCTGCTCCATCATTCCTATAAAGGTGTTCCCTCTGCAGTTGATCCTTGCCCGTTATAGCGTGCTGCTGGGTGTGATTGTGATCTCTGTTTTCCCTACGAATCTTGCCGTGTATGACCATCCCTGATTGCCGCCTGGACCGACCTTGCCTGTTTTTGACCACGATTCCTGCCTGCTCCTCTGTACCGCGTATCTCTGACCTCCCGGTGTGACCTTTGGCTAGCCCTGACTATTCTTCTATCTAAACCCTCCTGTACCGTGCTTCCTTGGATTGATCTCCCGTGTATGACCCCTGCCCGATCGTCTCTACCCAGTCTTGTTCCTGGTTCGTTTGCCTTCCCCTGCATAAGTCAGCATCCTTTGTGCTAACAAGTCCTGGGGGCAACCGTGTCCGGTGAGGCGTGTTCTGCGTCCCGGCAAACGGGGGCTTGGCTATAGACGAAGAAAGCAGCGGAGATTGGGGGTTGCTGACTTATTGGAAGGTGGGCGTCCCACGGGACCTGACACCCCTCCTCTTAATATCCATTGTGTTTATATGGATTTTTAATACTACACAATTTTGCCATAGTGCTCCTTTAAGAGCGGGAATATTAAAGTGGACCAAAACTCAGGATTTTGGGTTCCCTGGGTTTTGGTCCTTTCCCCCAGGGAACCCTGATTCCTGCTGCGTGAAACCCCCCAGATCGCCAAAGCCAACTCACCTTTTCCTGGTCCTAGGATGCACGTGCAGCCGCTCGTCCAATCAGTGCGCTTGGAGCCGCTGACGTCGTGTTGTCTAAGCCTTCATCTAAGGCCAGTGGCTCCGAGCATGCTGACAGCCACATCCCAGCTATCCTCTATCAGGGAGCAATCCCAAGCTGGCCATTCACAAATGCCTGGCGCGGACATGCGCCCTGCTAGAGAGATAGCGGGGATGCGGCCGCGGCTGGCACATGCGCTGTTGGACCGGGAAACAAGTCAAGTGTATGGGGCGACCTGGGGGGGGGGGGGTTCACACAGTGGGGCATCCCGATTCTGGATGTCCCGGGGGAGGGAATTGATCGCCTGGGAATCTTAGGGATTCCCGGGCCCATCACGGTGGGTTTTGGTCCACTTTAAATCCAAGTCTATATGCTGAGCCTTCCACATGCCTTCCAGTTTGAGCAAAAGGACAGCAGAAGTTATTTTGATGTCATCTTTACAGGCAAGAGCTCCAGTCCATGCATCCTATGGGTTTTTAAGTTCAGTCAGCCATAATTGGTGGGTATTGGATCATACAATGATCTGTCCTCATTATATGAAACCTATTCAAAAAATAAAGGGGATCAAAAGGTCTGCCAGATCATATACAAAAAAATATAGATATAGATATAAAGTGATCTGAGGCAAAAGGAAAGATATAGAGAAGACTAAGCTAACATTGTTAGAGGGGGAAAGGGAAATGAGATGGGGTCAGGGTTATGGCACCGCTAAGATGATTTGTAAGATCAGTGACTCTTTGTAGGTCAGCCATCCAGCCCAAGTGGTATAAAATGTATCATTAGTGTCTTTGTCATCTGACATCACCTCTTCCATTATTTTTAAAGTCAACTTCAAGTACCCTGTTAAAGAGGGATGTATATGAAACTTTCAACTACTAGGGCTATGAAATTAAAAGTATATGGCTATCTGGTCGCTCAATAGAGTGGCAACTGTTCCTGGCTTCCCTTTAACGCCCCAAGCAAACATATAACAAATTAAAAAAGCAGGAGCTGCCAATAGGACAAGCTTTTGATTGGAAACCCTTCATCAGGTCAGAATCACAAATTGAAACAAGTGTTGTAGGTTTAAATGGGTAGTGGGGGCCTGGCAGGTCATGAGGTCATGTGCCCACCCAGAAGTAAATACCGGTATACACAAATACAAGTGCAAAATTATTAGAACCCATTGTAGGAGGTGCTGTGAGGGGGTTAATGCATGCACTGCATAGAGAATAGTAGATATATACATTAAAGAACATGAAAAGCATTAGGTCCATCACCATTTTTTAAAATGAAGGCTAAGATATTGTGAGGGCGGAGTGCTGATTAACAAGATGCTCTGCACATGGTTTCCAACACTGTGATTGGTGTTCAGGTAGAGTAGTTAATTCCATGTTGTTTCAGCCCTTATAAAAGATGAAGATTTGGAGCTCTTTTGGGTTAATAACCTGATTGGTTGGCGTTCATGCTGGAAGCACTGTGATTGGTTTTAGGGATGCTGTGGAGAGGAGTGATAGGTGAAGGCCCTCTGGTGTGGCAGTAAAAAGCGAAACTCTACCTGAAATGGGCATGGTCATAACAAGAGACAGAAAAGGCTTGTAAAAAGCTGCTTGAAAACAGGCAACCTTGCCAATGGTATTAGGTAAGGAACTTAAAGGTTAACACACAGGAAACCAGTAGACAGTCAGTAGACCCTTCATGCATATCTAAATTGAATTAAAATTTGCAATGGCAGTTTTAGTTGCATATAGATAAATTCTTCCCAGATTAAAACATAGGGCCTTATTCATTAAGCTCTAGTGCCAGGTAGTGCCTTGTAAGTGGCAGGTAGCGTCAGGTGAACGCACGACACGTTACACAATTACACATTTATGAAGGCGATTCTGGTGAGCCACTGGAACAACACCATGTAGCGTCCGATTCATCATTATCCCAGGCTCAGCATACAGCGCCGGCATTCAGCCTTGCAGAGCGCCACGTCTTGCCTCTCGCTACCTGACGCTCTTCCATACATTTGGACGATCTTTATATCCCTTTCCTGATCCCAACTTTTTTTTTTTTTACTCAAATCTTTCAGACATGTATCCTGGCCTAGAAAATGACATTTTTGAAAACTTTTTTGATTTTTAATATTTTTATACAGATTTGTCCTTACATGTCTGGTATTAAAGTGTTCATGTTACAATGTAATAACAATGTAATTCCATATGTTTTTGCTTTGTTACTAGTGGATACATGTTCAAAATCAGACTTTAATCACACAGCTTCAGGCGCTGTGGGCTACATCGACCCGATTTTGAGCGCCGGAACTGTTTGAGGCTGTTTTTTTTATGAATGTGGTGTGAGTCAGTCACGCTGAGCTGGTGCTATCATTCGCTCCAATACAGCGTAGTACTGCGAATCACATAACGTATTCAACAATGCTGGCCAGCGACTGAGGCGCTCTGAAACAACCAACTATGGCCGAGCACAGCAACTACTAGCAGTCGCTCTGAAATCCGCTCAACAGACGCTCATCTGTCGCTACCTGGCGTTAGTAATAAATCAGCCTGACCGAAAAACGAGAGTCATTAGACCCTTTTGGTTGTGGAGCAACCTAGACATTCATGTCTTAGCTGCATATAGATAAACTCTTAGGTTGTGATGCAACCTAACATATTCAAGCATCTCTAAATTGGGGTAGTGAACTTAACATATTTTACTGTTCATTAATTATGGCAGACCTAGTTGCATACAATTCAAATCATGTTTCTTTAAAAAAGCATGTATTAATCATGTGGCCCTCAATATACAAAGAATACTAGAGAAATGAACTTGCAGGTTTCAGCAGATCTGTGTAGTTGTGCTGGGGATTCTAAAAATCATAACCAAGCATTTTGAAATAAGCATTCTTCATTTAGCTCTGTTGGTTTTAGGTTGTCTAGAGAGTATAGATTCTATATAAAAGGTACAGTTTAATTGTTGAAGGGTTATTTACTGTATTTGCCCCTTCTATGATTTGCCAGATATTCTGTGTCTTTTTTCCATGAAATTATTTAATCATTTTTCTTAGTGGCATTTAATAGGTTGGTAAGAAATTACCTCATTAAACTTTTATGTTCATTAATGCGGCCCCTAATGGCTCGGCTGGCTTGGCCAACATAACATAAGCCACATGGACATTTTATCAAGTATATTACATCCATTGATTGGCAAGTGAAAAAACCTTTGACGGTATTTTTTCCTGGAGATAGGGGGAGTTATAGAATTGCTTTCAATAATGGCTGAACGGGAGCTGCAGTTGAAACAGGGGAAAGTCCCTTTCTTTTGTGTGCGCAAGAAAATTTGCCATGACGGTTTTGGCGCTGGTTGTTGTGACAGACTAGTATTGGAGGCCTGGGTAAAATAGCAGGATCGGATGAAATTATATCCCATTTTAACCTCAAACTGTTTTTTAGTGTTTTTATGTGGGTGCCTTATTGGTACTGGAACACTGGTTGTTTTTTTCTTTTTTTCAATTAATTTTATTCAGTGCGGAGTCTAGCTCCGCTTTAGGATAACCCTGTTCCTCATATTCATCACACATCCACCTGGCATTATTGAAAAAATAATTTTCATTGGAAGATATATGTCTCATGCATCGGTGGGTGGTATTTGCGGTAGACATTGGTCTGACATTTAATAGTTATTTTTATCATGTTGACATCCAAGAAATATTGGTTAGCAATGTTGCATTCCATGGTGAATTTGAAAGATAGGTGGACAGTATTCTATTAGGTCTTCTTTAAAGCCTATCCATACAAAGACATCGTCAACATATCAAACACCCAGGGGCAGCTGCTCAAGCAGCCATCAGCAGGAGACTAAAGCCCTTATTTATAAAGGAATAGCGACAGGTAGCGACTGGTGAGCGGCCGGTAATAACGGGCCCCGCCACGAGAACGCCGGCTCCCCACCACAATCACACATTTATCAAGCCAATCCTGCTTAGCGACTGCGATAGCGCCATATAGCGACTCATTCATCATTATTCCAGCCTCAGCCCACAGCGCCAGCGTCCGACCTTGAACAGCGACAGGTATGACCTCTCGCTACCTGGCGCGCTCCAATGCATTTCAATGGAACAATCTTTAAATATTAATAATTAATTGTTATTAATGTTTGTTTTTTTTTAAATGTGAAAATTTCTGTGACCACTTCTGCCATTTTAGATAATTTTTTTAAGGGGAAAAAAAAAAATTGTACAGAATTGATATTACAGGTCTGATATTAAAGTGGACCAACACCCACCGGTGATCGGCCCGGGAATCTATAAGATTCCCGGGCCGATCACCTCCCTCCCCGCGGGACATCCGAGATCGGGATGTCCCGCGGGGTGAAACCCCCCCAAACGCCCCAAACTCCTTACCTCCCTCGCGCCCCTCTAGACGTGCGCGCGGGCACGCGCGCGTCAAGAGGGACGCGCGGGAGGCGGCGGCGGAGGAGCCGCTTGTCCGTCGGCTCGGGGAGAGGTGAGTTCGGGGGGTTCGGGGGGGTTTCACACAGCGGGGCACCCCGATCGGGGGTGCCCCACCGAAGTGGACCAAGACCCAGGATAGTCAAAATCCTGGGTGTTGGTCCACTTTAATGTATTCATATTACTAAATTATTTAAAATAATTTTTTTTTTGGTTTCCAAAAATATGGTGGTTTGGGGGTTAAAAAACTACTTTTAACACATCGCCTCCAGCGCTTTTTAAGCGTGATTTTTTGATGAATATGGTGGAAGCCGGTCGCTCTGACCAGTCGCTATCATGCGCACCCATACATCGCGGAACCTGTCAAATAGCGACTCGGAACCTTGTATTCAACATTACGCCACACCGACTGAGTCGCTGTCAACAACCGAACAACGGCCAAGCACAGCGACTACTAGCGGGCTCTGTGAAAATACCGCTACAGTCGCTCAACTGTCGCTACATGTCGCTATTAATAAATCAGCCTCCCCATGGCCTTTTTAGGCATTATATCGACCATGGGATAAGTGAGAGAATGGTTAACTGAGGTGAGTTAGTCAAGGAGATTTCTTCTATCTCATTATAGGTAATAATAACTGGTCCCTAAAAGTTACAAATCAATGGACATCCCCACCATATATGGAGAAGGGTAACCTGTCCTACTCCACATGTCCAACAAAGACTAGATTCTGAAGGCTTTGACTCTGAACAGGCAAACTGTTGCCATTTTAAACTTATATCCCATTTTCTCATCTTCTAGAAACACAGTTTTATGCATGGAATTCTACTCCTGCCTTAGCAATCATAACTCAAATCCCAGATAGGCTTTCATGTTCAGTATTGTTTAATTCCTCTGCATAATTACCATGAATCATCTATTGTCCTCCTCCAGCTTTCTCTAAGATACATACCATTGAAGGATTTATTGCAACACTAAGGTAGTCTAATTAGGCATTATACATAATGGAGTCATTGTTTTTATGGACTGACCTTGAAAAAGTATTTTTTGAAGAAAGTGGGTGGGCGATAGTTATTTATTTAGAGTGTTTTTGTGATCCTGAAGACTGCAAACTTAAAGAAGTGTAAAAGGATCGTCATAATCAATATCACTCACCAAGTACATCAAGATGTCCAAGAATTATTTTTGTGGAAAGTTGTAGGGGGTGAGAAAAACTGGAAAACAAAATTGCATTATAAAACAGTAACATTTACACAAAGTGCAGAAAAGGCAGTAATGTTCAAGAATGAAGCATGCCACAGTGCTTTGTTGAGTACTGGGTAGTCAGAGGGTATTAACTGTTGGAACCTGGTGGTACATCGATCTTAAGTGTCAACTCAAGGGAAGCAATAAAAGAATGTTTTCTTTTTACTGTGCGGGTGGTGAACATGACTGGTAGCGGTACCTAGCAAACTCAGAATGGTGCCAAGCCAGATGTGCCTAGGGTGAGTATCATGTCAGTCTAGCCAGATCCTTTTGGTAGACACCAGCAGGGACAGACTAGGTCTCTGTGTAGATATCTCTTTAACTGATAGGTAATGTGAGTCTGAATACATTCTTCTACTGACTAAAGTTCCTTTTGCATAGTGACACACCATTGTATGGACATGACTGGGATAACTGTGAGGGCTAGGGGGACTCATTGGTGGCCTATCACTAGGATAATAGCTCTGGGTCCCACCCTCACACCTATACTGAGAATGGAGCTCCTATAGTGAATCCCCAACCCCAAAGCAGCCCAGAGAGATCCACTGTAAACAAACCCCCCTCCCCATAATTTGTTGGCTGGGCCCCTAGTCTGATTTTCAATTTCCTTGGACTTCTTCCACACAGTAAGTGACCACTGCCCCCCCCCCCAGAAGACAGACACCAAATGCTAAATCTGGAGACCTTCTTATTCCCAGGTCTACTATTCCTCTTCCCTCCTGGGAAAAGGGGCTGTTCCCTCGATTTAGCTCTTAGCCATGAAACTCCTCAAAAATATTATGGATCCTAATTTTTGGTGAGAAGGTCCTCACCAAAGCACGTTGGCCTGGAGTATGCTCTCCCTGGGCACCCGAGAGTCATTTTAAAACTATGGACACATGTGTTATTACTTACTTTTCAGATAGTTGGTTGAATTATGAGGTAGGTGCATTGAATCTTTGTAGTTCCTAAGAAAAACATTTGGTTCCAGTACAACTGGCGTTTGGAGTTTTGGAGTTTTGCAAGCTACCCTGTGAGGGCCTGTGCACCACAGGAGGCATTCTGTCAGACTTCACTGTAGCTAGCAGAACAGTGGAGGTGTAAGATGAATTAGTGGGGAGTCTATTGAAATGGGGACTCCCTGAGATGCAGTCTGTTTACTGAACTCTCCTGGCATGGGGCAATTTCTCCTTGGGAATATATAGGACATTTTGACAGGGGGCAGGGTAAATTGTTAGATGGATTTTCCTAACATATTCATCACAGTCCCCTGCGGCAATACCCAACTGCAGGACATGTTTTGCAGTTTATTGAGTGACAAATGTTTTGCAAACTCAGAGACTGGCAAGGTGCTCCCAGAATGAGCTGAATTAGTCAGAAAAAGGCAGTTTGTCACTGTCAATTTTCCTTGCTCCATCTAAAGGTGCAGTTCCATCAACAGCAATAATATAATAATAAATAATAAGCAGCTCACCTCAAGCCTGTTCCAAGTGCCTATCTTCCAATGTCGGGTATATGCTGTAGCAAGGCTTCAAAGTTTACCCTTCTTTCAATTCCATTCCTCCAGAAACACACAAATAGAATGGTTTTACAGCCATTCTGTCACAGCACAGGTGAGCACGGCAATCCACACTGGTGCCTCAGCTGGCTCTGACCACAGTAGAACATGCACATGACTTATAAAGCTGTGCAATGACACGCCCTTCCCAGCTCTACCACACACAGAAATAAAATCAAAACCAGCAGCTTGGCATAGAATACATAAGGTATTTACAAATAATAAGAGATGTTTTGAAATATTTATGGTGATATTTGACACTGCTCTCATGGGGGATAAGGTTGGAGGAAGTTAGTGTGTGCTTGGACAGTTTGTTTAGGTTTTCATTACCGTATCAATGTTGACGATAGAAGGGTGTGTCAGAAGAGGCTTATTTAACCCCCCCAACTATGCACCATTTCTGGCGCCACAGAAGAATCGAAATCAGAAGAACAATCTACATAACTAATCACAGCACAATAATTACAGAGCTTTTTCCAGTGGGTCCATGTTGCATGCTTGTCAACACTATCTCAGTAGACTTTATTTTGGCCCTGAAGCTGTTTGGGGAGAGCATTATGTGACACGATGTAGAGCAGGAAATCTATAGCCTCTGAAGAATTAATGAATGCTTCAGCTGAAAAATGTAGCAGAATGGGAATTATTAATAATACATGATGGCTAGTTCAATACCATGTATAGAAGGAAATTCAATTTTTATCTAAGTTGTATGAAGACAGGAAGGCAGGGATTTATTTTTTCTAAAGAGATTGATTTAGGATTCACAGCATGAGGTGTGAGATGCCTTATGGATTCTTTAAAAGCCAAAACAGAAATAGAAACTACAGGAAGTCAATATCTAGCCTCTCCCAGCAATGCAAGTATATAGGCTCAATGAGCGGCGTGGAGAAAACAAGACTTATGATACAATTATACTATTATGTTGCCGGGAAACACATAATGTCATTAGGGGAATGGAGAATGTTCTGACAAGCTGGAGGTGCAGCACGTAGACCATGTTAAAAATTAAAAAGGCAGAGAAGTCGAGGATATTGCTATCTGCCAGGCAGTGTTACGGTGGGAGTTGTTATCAGTCTCTGGACACCACAAGGAATCCTGAAATCACTAGGAAAAACATAAGATTACTTTTAATTGGTTTCTTGCATGGACACATGATAATACTTGCCTGACATGTCGTCTTTGAGCTGCTTGTTTTATGAAGTCATCGCATGGAGAAACGTGGTGCTAAACTGGCAATGGATAAGGAAAATGAAACATAAGGGGTTAGACTAGAACGCAAAAAAAAAAAAATATATATGTGTGTGTGTGTGTAAAGGAGACCTCCATGGTCAAACTTCCGTAGACATATGTGTAATAATGCCCTCTCTACAGCTTCCTTTTTGTTAAAGTGGACCAAAACCCCCCAAAACAACTCCAAAAAATCTATTTTGTTCCCCCATCCCAGGTACCTTACCATTTGGCTGTTTTCTGCCCCCAGGTATGCCATTTGTAGGCCATTCGTTTCCGACAGAATACCATTGTTCTATCAGAGACTATTGAAAATAGTGCAAGAAGGAAGATAAGAGCCAGTAGAAGATTTCATTTTCCCCCAATTTTTCATTTGAAGCCTAAATTATATATGAGTATTTTATCCAATTCTTTACCAAGACACTAAGGGGAGTTGATACATGTTTTTTTTTTTTAAGTTAACTATCCATAGGATGTGGTTGGTCCCCTTTAAAACGGGATTTCAGAATCCTGGTGAAACAGAAACCCTTCTTGGTATATAGATAGTCAGAATCATTGGACCATGATTCACATTCAATTACTGTAATGTCCCATTTCCATAGAATGATTAGTGAATGATGAACAAATAATCGTTAAAGCAAATGCAATCAAGCAATAACTGATGCATGGAAATGCCTGCTGCAGTCGATCAATAAGGTCAAAGGCTCGTTGGTCAAACTGGCTGACACAAATGTTCTCCCTCAGCAATTTAACATTGGCACGATCACATCAGAAATCAGTTATAGATAGGTCTATAGGCCTTAAATGGGATCTTAATTACAAACACTTTAGCGAACATTTCCAGACAAAGCTCCCATGTGCGAACGCATGCTGTCTGATCATTCACAACTCACATATGTGATCATTTTAGCGATTTTTCCTTAGCAAGTTATACAGTGTAAATGTACCATAACCAGTTGTTAGAGAAAAATGTCCAGGGAACTCTTTTATCTCTTCCCTGGTTACACTACAGAGACCTTTGTCCAGCTTTGACTCAAAGTCAACCTCACGTACTGGAAACTTGGTTGTACATGCAAGCTTTTGTCTTGTATAGTAATCTAATTACTATATGACTTAATTGATTGGGCAAACATGATTGTTGCCCAACTGTCCTATCCCATGAATATCTAGCTATATTTTTTATGGCTTCCAGTAATTTTGCAATACAAAAGGCCCTCCGAGTGCAAGGGATTCTAGGAGAAATTCCATTATCCTTGGTTGCATGCCCTATTATGCAAATACTTGAAAGCATTTTCTGCTTATTTTGTACCTATAGTAGGGGGCTTTGAACCCTTTAATCCCCCTATACTGCCTAAAATGGATCTCTCAATAACCAGGCTTATGAGGATGTTCTGGCACTCCAAGCCCACCCCATGGCACTGTCCATCTCTGGCCATGTGCTGATGCGGTTCAAAAGCAAGAAACACATGTACACAGGAAGGTGTGGATGGCGACAAATAATCTTATATGCTATTCAAAAACCTTGAAAATTTGGGTGCTTTGGATATAGTTTTAAGAGGTGTAAAGGAATAATTTGTATGGGCCTGCCTACTGCAAGGGACTCTGAGAGAAATTCTGTTATCCTTGCTTGTATGCCTCATGCAAATACTTTCCATTTTAGGAAAGCAACTTCTGCCTTGTACATTTAATAGAGGACTTTTTGATTCCATTAATCCCCCTATGCTGTCTGGGTCTCTGCCTAATCAGGTTTATGACAAAGTAATTTTGCTGTAATGTGTTCTTTATTATAGTCTCACTTCTCCTTTGTTTAGGAGAATTCCCAACAATTTCATAAGATCAGTTTAACCCTCACCACCTTAAAATCCCTATTTGGGATGCATGTCATGCCATAGCAACATCATCTTCTGTGCAGTTATTCAGAGTATGCCTTGTACACATAATACATTATATGGTCAACCTAAATAACAAGACGTGAGTAGCAGCACATATAGCAGAACATTGACCCTTCGAGTGGTATAATTTGGGATGAGCGAATCGATCCGGACGAACCCAAATTCGTTCCGAATTTCAGGAAAAATTCGATTCTGAACGAATCCGAATTTCCCCGCGTTTCGATCGATCGAAGTTTTCCTTTAAACTCCATTACAGGCATTCTAAAATGGTGGAAGCACATGTCCGGACATATTCCCTGGGGCAAGGTATCATGGGAAAGTCACATGCAGCCTATCAGCAGCCAGGAAGCACGGTGACGTCACCGTGCTATATAAACCGGCAGCCATTTTCCTTGTGCTCAGTTCAGCGTTGTATTGCGGCCAGAGCAGAGCTGGTTACAGACAGGGACAGAGTTAGGGATAGGTAGGGAGAGTCAGAGAGACCGACAGAGAGGCAGAAAGAGAGGTAGACAAAGCCAGGGAAAGAAAGTGAAAGATAGGGAAAAACCGGAACGATCCAGGCAGGGACAGCATTGAAGTGACAGGGAAATGTTTTTTTTTATTTTCATTAGTCAGATCAGTTTTCAATTCAATTTCAGTTCTTTGTGCTGTAAACCTGCCTTGCCACCCCATCTATGCAGTGGCATATTTAACCCTATCTGATACACAGAAGCATTTCTCATAACTGGATTAGTTTTAATATTTTTTGTCTGGTTTAAATACACCAGCCCACATGGGCATCCCAAACCAGCTCATGTCACCCTATCTGTTATACTAAATAAGCGTTGTTCAGCCTTATTTTAATTAAGCTATTGCATTTTGATTTGGGCTTTGTCTGCTTTAAATACACCAGCCCACATGGGCATCTCAAACCAGCACATATCACCCTATCTGTTATACTAAATAAACATTGTTCAGCTTCATTTTAATTAAGCTATTGCATTTTGAATTGGGTTTTGTCCTGCTGCCAAAACACTAGGCCGCAGGGTATCCCAAACCTGCACGTAGCACCTTATCTGTTATACTAAATAAGCGTTGTTCAGCCTCATTTTAATCAAGCTATTGCATTTTGAATTGGTTTTTGTCTGCTTTAAATACACCAGCCCACATGGGCATCCCAAACCAGCACATGTCACCCTATCTGTTATACTAAATAAGCATTGTTCAGCCTCATTTTAATTAAGCTATTACATTTTGAATTGGTTTTTGTCCTGCTGCCAAAACACCAGCCCACATGGGCATCCCAAACCAGCACATGTCACCCTATCTGTTATACTAAATAAGTGTTGTTCAGCCTCATTTTAATTAAGCTATTGCATTTTGAATTGGTTTTTGTCCTGCTGCCAAAACACTAGGCCGCAGGGTATCCCAAACCTGCATGTAGCACCCTATCTGTTATACTAAATACCTTTGTTCATCCTCAGCTTAATCAAGCTATTGCATTTTGAATTGGTTTTTGTCCTGCTGCCAAAACACTAGGCCGCAGGGTATCCTAAACCTGCACGTAGCACCCTATCTGTTATACTAAATAAGCATTGTTCAGCCTCATTTTAATTAAGCTATTGCATTTTGAATTGGTTTTTGTCTACTTTTAAATACACCAGCCCACATGGGCATCCCAAACCAGCACATGTCACCCTATCTGTTATATTAAATAAGCGTTGTTCAGCCTCATTTTAATTAAGCTATTGCATTTTGAATTGGGTTTTGTCTGCTTTAAATACACCAGCCCGGGGCGTGGTTTGGCCGAGGAGCGAGATGGCGGCTTAGTTTGTGTGCTCTCGGCGGAGTCTCCACCAACACAGCTACTTCAGCGCTCCAGCTTGGAGATGGGCGCATAAACAAATCTGGGGTCCCCACAAAGACCCCCAGACCTTCGCAGACCCCAAAGACGGGAACCAGGAACCTACCAGAGATGTTTTCTAGCCATCGTCTGGAGGACTCGACTACTCATGGGCCCAAGATGGCGGACGCTTCCCCCCCACGCGGCTCTCCGGACAGGAGAGAGGAGGAGGTCTCGGACGGCGAGGAGCATGGCTTGTCGGCACAGCTCAGCCAACTGCCCATCCGCAGCGACCTGGCCAAGTTTGCAGGAGAAATAAAATCCTCCATCGCCGAGGCGATAGCAGATCTTAAGGAGGATATGCGTTCACTCTCCCACTGCGTGGACAAGATCGAGAGGGAGGGGGCCAGCACCAGCTCCAGGCTCTCGGAGGTTAAGGAGGTCATTTTGGCGCATAATCGACATCTCCTGAATTTTCACCGGCACCTAGAGGACTTGGACAATCGCAACAGGCGGTGTAACATCAGGGTGAGAGGGGTCCCAGAAGCGGTTGTGCCAGACCAAACCCAGGAGGCCCTGACATCTGTCTTTAACTCCCTTATCGAGAGACCGCCGGACACTTCGATAGACTTTGTATGGGCACACAGAGCTCTTCGCCCGCGGAGCATGGGGGAATCCTCCCCCCGTGATATCATCTGTTGCCTGCAGAGTTTCCAGCTTAAGGAGGAGATTCTTGCCAAAGCCAGAAACAGAGAAGCCATCATCTTTAACAACAGCGAAGTACAGCTCTACCAAGACCTGTCTGGAATTACACTGCAACACCGCCGAGCCCTGAGACCCCTTACAGCAGTCCTGAGAGAACGGGGCATACCTTACAGATGACGCTTCCCTTTTGCTCTCTCCGTGACCAGCAATGGCAGCACAGGTGTCCTCCGGACGCCAGAGGACCTCCCGGAGTTTTGCGAGCTGTTGCAGCTCCCTCAGATCTCCCTACCAGACTGGCTTGGTGACTTTTCGATCCCTCAACTGATCCAGGGAACGGGACGGCTGGATCATGATAACGCTTCCCCGCGAAGGGCCCTGGAAACCCCCCCTCCGCGCTTCGGTAGAGAACGGAGCCGGTCGATATCACGGAGCTGAGCAACTACTGCAGCCCAGCCGGGCCGACGCATAGAGATAAGCTTATCTGTTCACTGTAGACTCCGCCGACCATACCTGGGCTGCGCCGGTAGTACTTGGCTTGTTTTGAGTATTGGGGTGTCGCTCTTCGGCCCTCCTCGTATCCCCCCTGAAGGGCCTCTGTTTTGGGTGGAGTGGGAGGGAGCCCGTTGGGATACTCTCATCCTACTAGAACCTTGGTATCTTGCCCAGGGTTGTGGGGGATAATTGGGGAGGTTTGTCCTCTCTGTGAATAGTTATCCCAGTAGCTTCCACCAATTATAAGAGTGAGTTGACCTCCTCTAGGCCCTCCTCATATTCTTAATTAGGTACTTAGGTTTGTCCCCTGTTTGTGTCTGTGTTAACCTGCGGTGTGTCTGTGCCCCCTTGTTGTCTATCCCTCCCTCATCTTCCTGCATCCCCCTCTCCTGTTCTTTTTTACTTTCCCTCTCTCTCGCCCGCTGTGTGGGGAGGCGGGATCTGGTGGCCTCGGTGATCTGGGGGTGTGGGGCGGGGACAGGGGACGAGCTGTCTAAAACGTTTCAACAATGGGGCCTCTCTGTCTAAACGTCTTGTCCATAAATGCCAAAGGCTTGAACTCCCCCCAGAAACGGCATGCGTTATTCAGAGAGCTTAAGACCTTCAAGGCGCATGTCGCCCTGGTGCAGGAGACCCACTTCCAAAGAAACAAGACACCATACTTGGGGAATAGGACCTACACGACATGTCACTCTGCCCCATCCCCTACCAACAAGACTAAGGGGGTTGCGATCCTGATTGCTCAGGAAGTGGACCTCAAAGTTCTAGCGGTCGAGAAAGACCAAGATGGGATGGCAGGTGGTTACTTTTGCAAACATATACGCCCCGAATAGAGACCAGCAGGCCTTTTGCAGGAAGGTCCTTGGGTGTTTAGGGGGATTTCAAGAGGGAATCCTGATCCTGGGCGGGGATGTGAACTGCGCTCTTAACCCCCTACTAGACACTTCAGACGCCAAAACAGCCATATCTTATAGGGCCCTGAAACAAATAAAGAGGGCACTACAGGGCCTAGCGCTCGTAGATACTTGGCGTATGATGCACCCGTCCGATAAAGATTTCACCTACTACTCACCCATACGTGCAAAATACTCTAGAATTGACTACATTTTCCTGTCACAGAGGGATCTGGAGAGGGTGGAGGCGGTACGGATTGGAAATATTTCTTTTTCCGATCACGCTCCGGTCCTACTTTCCCTGGCCTTGCCGTACAGAGAATGGAGGTAGTGGAATTGGAGATTGAATGAAGGTATTCTGAAAGAATGGAAAATGACACGGGCGCAGTGGATCCGGTTATACTCTGGGAGGCCCAAAAATGCACGTTGCGGGGTGTTCTGATCCAGGAGGGGGCGAGACTCAAAAGGGAGAGGGTGATGAACCTAGACCGGTTGTCCCGGCAGATAGCAGACCTAGAATCTCAGCACAAACAGTCACTTCAGGTGGGGCATTTAAAGGAATTAGAATCTAAAAGACAGGAAATGCGAGACCTCTTAACTAGAGAGTCGGGCAGGCTCTTCACTAGGCGATGTGGCTTGTTCTACGAACAGGGAAACAAGACGGGCCGCCTACTGGCTAGAGCGCTGCACCCCAGGATTGCCCGGTCCAGAGTGGATTGAATCAGGGGCCCAGATGGGGTTTTTCACCAGAAAAACAAAGACATCGCAGAAGCATTTAGTAGATACTACTCGTCCTTATATAACTTACCAGGCCACCGGAAGTCGGTAGACCGCAGAGACGGCATCATGGAGGCCTACCTGAGGGAATCCAGGATGCCGTCTCTGCCCGAGGAGGTTGTGGAGCAGCTAGAGGCCCCGGTGTCGGTACTGGAAATACAGAAAGCCATCAAGGCATCTAAACCAGGAAGGGCCCCCGGTCCAGATGGTTTTCCAACCCAGTTCTACAAACTTTTCTCTGACCAACTAGCTCCACTTATGGCTCGGGCTTTTGAGTCCACTGCCTCCTCTGGAACTTTGCCCAGCACAGCTCTAGAGGCCCAAATTGCTGTGATCCCGAAGGAGGGGAAAGATGCCACGACTGCCGGAATTATAGACCGATCTCCCTCTTAAACGCAGATGTAAAAGTTTTTGCAAAGGTCTTAGCCGGGAGAATGGTAGACCTACTACTGGCCTTGATTGGGCAGGACCAGGTAGGATTCATCCCAGGTAGAGAGGCCCGGGACAACATGATAAAGGCACTAAATATACAGTGGTGGGCCAGAGCTAAGAAGGTGTAAGCTATGATGCTTTCCACCGACGCCGAAAAGGCATTTGATCAGGTAGATTGGGGCTGGATAGAAAAGGTGTTAGCATTTATTGGATTGGGTGATGCAGCTAGAAATAGGATATTGGCTCTGTACTCAGACCCCATAGCGAGAGTGAAAGTGAATAACTGCTCCTCCCCTGTTTTCCACATTAAGAACGGCACGAGGCAGGGGTGCCCGTTATCCCCCCTGATTTTCGCCCTCTCTCTGGAGCCCTTCTTGAGGAAAATTGATCTGAATGGCAGTATCAGGGGTGTTCAGATTGGAGGCAGAGAACGAAAGGTGGCTGCATATGCAGATGACATGCTTTTTTTCCTGGGCTCCCCAAGGGTGTCGGTTCCAAACCTCAAATTTGAGGTTTATGGGAGACTGTCGAACCTGAAGATTAATTTTAGCAAATCTAGTGCCATGAATATCTCATTACCAAACCCTGAGGTGGAAACCCTTCAGAGCTTATTTCCCTTTAACTGGGAAAGAAAAGGCCTTAAATACTTGGGAGTTCAGCTGCCGGCCATTCCCTCCAACTTGTTTCAACTGAATTTTGTGCCTATTGGATCTAGGATTAAAAGGGACCTGGAAAGGTGGAACAGGCTGCAATTGTCCTGGTTTGGGCGCATGGCAGTTCTAAAAATGAATATACTACCGAGAATTTTGTATTTATTACAGTGCATACCAATTAAAATACCAGATTCCTTTTTCAAATCTATATCAAGATCTTTCCGGGCATTCGTCTGGGCGGGCAAGCCACCTAGGATCAGGCGTAGCCTCCTTCTGCTTCCAAAGGATCAGGGTGGCTCGGGACTGCCGTGCATAAGATCATATTATCTGGCAGCCCATGTGGCCAGAGTTGTCGATTGGCAGGTTAATGGATCTCAGAAGGATTGGGTGAGAATTGAGGGAGAGGCAGCTACCGGGGGGGGGGGGGGGATTGGAAACTGTTTGCAACCTACGTAGGTGTGAGATCCCGATGAGTGCTAAAAACCATCCATATGTTGTGTGGACTCTCTCTGCAAAGGGAAAAATGCTTTGTCCTCGTTTCCGGGCCCTCTAACGCCGATTCTAGGCAACACGGCCTTCCCCCCGGGAAGGCAGCTCTCCAAGCTGCACGAATGTGGCGGCCCAAAGCCCCTACGGATCTTTCACCTACAGAATTGCGGAACGTTTCGGGACAAACAGAGCCTGCAGGAGTTGCCTGAGGGGGAGATCTCAACCTTCACTTACTTACAGTTAAGGCATTTTTTTACCTCTGGGGATGTGAGGGAGGGCTTGAAGAAAAGATTAACAGAGTTTGAAAAGGCATGTTTGGGACACGGCCCCAAAGCGCACCTTCTGTCCTGGGCGTATGGATTGATCCAAGGACTGGGGAAGAAGGAAGTTAGACCCTGGGAAGGGAAATGGGAAGCTGATATAGGAAGACCCCTCTCAGAAGATGAATGGAGCAATATCTATAGAAATGCACATAAGGGATTAGTAAGTAGCTCGATGCAGGAAGCAAACTACAAACTGATTACACGATGGTACCGGACCCCAAAGTTCTTACACTCTATCTTCCCCTCTGTTCCAGACGTGTGCTGGAGATGTAGTAATGATGGCGCCTCGTTGGTTCACATTTGGTGGTCTTGCCCGGGGATTAGGGACTACTGGGATCAGGTGAGAGAAGTTTGCTGTCAGATACTGGGCGAGCCTATCGACTGGAATGTGGAGAGCGTCCTCCTGGGATGGTCACCGGATGGCAAGGGGGTGGCGGGAGGGGTACCCCTGGGTCGACATCTTTTAAATGCAGCTAAGGTCTTGATTCCAAGAAACTGGATATCCAAAAGCCCCCCCTCAGTTAAAGACTGGTTCAGGCAAATCAATCACGTTGAGACTATGGAAGAAGTTTGTCACGCTAAACAAGACAGAATGGGTGCTTATCTTAAAACCTGGACGATCTGGGTCATGTTCAAAAGGTTGTGGGACCCCTGAGCCTCGGTAGATAGACATAAACTAGGGGATGGCGCTGCTGAGGGTTAGCAAGGTCATGATCCTGATTAGGAGCCCTGAATAGGGGATGAGGAGCTGTCCCGTGTCTCATGTCTCATGCCTGCCCCCCCCCCCCCCGGGGGTTCTTACACGTGCCCGCTACATCTGCTGAGGCGGGTTTCTCTTTCTCCCCCAACCTTCTCTTCCTTTTCTCCCCCCTCTCCCGCCTATGTCTCCCCATCCCCCTCATGCGTCCCCCCCCCAAACCGCCCTTGTTCTGGGGTTGGGCTGTTTCTGTGGTGAGTATGTTAAGTGTGATGTGTCTCCTCATTCACATGTCTTACCTTAGACATCCAACATGATGGTTAAAGGTGGCTCTGTAGAATTTTGGGCCTGGCTTTGGTATATATCTGGCTAACTGAACACGGGAGAAATATGCGGGGAAAGAGAGAAGAGCGATACCCTGGGCTGGGCGGCTTACTGCGTGCTGGGATGTGGGGCGGTGGGGGGATCTCGTCCCCCTTCCTCCTCTGCATTCCTTTCTTTGGGACCCCAGAGAGTATATTATACTGTATATTACATTGTATGGTTCTCAACAGTTGTCACACATTTTAACTCTGATTACCATGCCTATGCTTTACTGGATATATGTTGTACTTTTATGCATTTCTGCTGGAATGTCAGATGCGGACACTTTATGTATGCCCTGTATTTCCTCTTGTTGTACTGTAAACATCAATAAAAATTGAGTATGTTTAAATACACCAGCCCACATGGGCATCCCAAACCAGCACATGTCACCCTATCTGTTATACTAAATAAGCATTGTTCAGCCTCATTTTAATTAAGCTATTGCATTTTGAATTGGTTTTTGTCCTGCTGCCAAAACACTAGGCCGCAGGGTATCCCAAACCTGCACGTAGCACCCTATCTGTTACACTAAATAAGCTTGTTCATCCTCAGCTTAATCAAGCTATTGCATTTTGAATTGGTTTTTGTCCTGCTGCCAAAACACTAGGCCGCAGGGTATCCCAAACTTGCACGTAGCACCCTATCTGTTACACTAAATAAGCTTGTTCATCCTCAGCTTAATCAAGCTATTGCATTTTGAATTGGTTTTTGTCCTGCTGCCAAAACACTAGGCCGCAGGGTATCCCAAACCTGCACGTAGCACCCTATCTGTTACACTAAATAAGCATTGTTCAGCCTCATTTTAATTAAGCTATTGCATTTTGAATTGGGTTTTGTCCTGCTGCCAAAACACTAGGCCGCAGGGTATCCCAAACCTGCACGTAGCACCCTATCTGTTACACTAAATAAGCTTGTTCATCCTCAGCTTAATCAAGCTATTGCATTTTGAATTGGTTTTTGTCCTGCTGCCAAAACACTAGGCCGCAGGGTATCCCAAACTTGCACGTAGCACCCTATCTGTTACACTAAATAAGCTTGTTCATCCTCAGCTTAATCAAGCTATTGCATTTTGAATTGGTTTTTGTCCTGCTGCCAAAACACTAGGCCGCAGGGTATCCCAAACCTGCACGTAGCACCCTATCTGTTACACTAAATAAGCATTGTTCAGCCTCATTTTAATTAAGCTATTGCATTTTGAATTGGGTTTTGTCCTGCTGCCAAAACACTAGGCCGCAGGGTATCCCAAACCTGCACGTAGCACCCTATCCGTTATACTAAATAAGCGTTGTTCATCCTCAGCTTAATCAAGCTATTGCATTTTGAATTGGTTTTTGTCCTGCTGCCAAAACACTAGGCTGCAGGGTATCCCAAACCTGCACGTAGCACCCTATCTGTTATACTAAATAAGCGTTGTTCAGCCTCATTTTAATTAAGCTATTGCATTTTGAATTGGCTTTTGTCCTGCTGCCAAAACACTAGGCCGCAGGGTATCCCAAACCTGCCAATTTGACCCTGTTACACAAAAGCAGCTTTTAAAGGCTATTTCTCATAAATATATTGCAGTTTGAATTGTTTTTGTGTGTGCTGTAAAAACACCAGGCTGCACAGTGTCCCAAACTGCACATTTGACCCTATCTGTTACACAAAAGCAGCTTTTAAAGGCTCTTTCTCATAAATATATTGCAGTTTGAATTGTTTTTGTGTGCTGTAAAAACACCAGGCCGCACGGTATCCCAAACCTGCACATTTGACCCTATCTGTTACACTAAAGCAGCTTGTAAAGGCTATTTCTCATAAATATATTGCAGTTTGAATTGTTTTGTGTGTACTGTAAAAACACCAGGCCTCAGGGTATCCCAAACCTGCACATTTGACCCTATCTGTTACACTAAAGCAGCTTTTAAAGGCTATTTCTCATAAATATATCGCAGTTTGAATTGTTTCTGTGTCTGCTGTAAAAACCCCAGCCCACATGGGCATCCCAAACACTAGCATAAATATCTCAAGACTACCTGTCTAATAACTGCTTGCATTTTATAATTAACGTCACTTTTCCACAATCAAGGGAGGCCTCCTTTGTATGTGAGGAGGGGGCATCCCAAACACTAGCAGTAATATTTCAAGAGTACCTGTCTAATAACTGATTGCATTTTATAATTAACTTCACTTTTCCACAATCAAGGGAGGCCTCCTCTGTATGTGAGGAGGGGGCATCCCAAACACTAGCAGTAATATTTCGAGAATACCTGTCTATTAACTGGTTGCATTTTGTAAAGAAAGTCACTTTGTCAAATTGCCAGCAGCCATTGCCTTTAACCGGGGGGCATCCCAAATATGCTAGCATGTGTCTTTTAAGAGTGCTCATATTGGAGTTGGCAGCATTAGGAGCCCATATATTGCCTGAAAGACACACATATGAGCTGGCAGCAGCAGTATAGGGAGCCCATATATTGTCTGAAAGACACACCCAGGAGTTGGCAGCAGCATAGGGAGCCCATATATTGCTTGAAAGACACACCCTGGAGTTGGCAGCAGCATAAGGAGCTACCATGCATCAGCTACTACAAGTTCTCCTTGGCATGACTATGGCCGCCGCACTAAACACCCGCTCAGATGGCACACTACTGGCCGGGCAGGACAGCTTTTCCAGGGCAAACTCTGCTAGTTGCGGCCACAAGTCAAGTTTGGCTGCCCAGAAGTCCAGCGGATCCTCAAGGTGTGTTGGCATGGTCATGTCAAGGTATGACACGACCAGCTAGTTCAGGTCCTGCTCCAGGTCTTCATGCTGCTCATGAGTAGACTCACTATGCGGGTGTAGAAAGCTACTCATTAGCGACTGAAGACTGAGGCTGCTGCAGATGGAGCTGCTGCTGCTTCTCCTTCCACCCCCCCCCCCGGCAGTCATGGCAGTGGAAGGTGATCGCAGAGGTCCCCCCGAGTCAGACCTGCAAGAGTATGGACCATGGCGCAGATAGGCATCGGCCAATTGACTACGTAGAATGTCTTTGTAGTAGGTCAGTTTGTCCTCCCTCTCAGCGGGTTTAAAAAATCGACCGTTGATCGACCATTCCTGTCTGCTGCCTGTACTGACCTCTGCTTTGTCTGACCACGAAGCTGCCTGTCCCTCTGGATACCCCGCGATCTCTGACCTCCTGGCTTGACCCTTTGGCTACTCCTGACTATGCACCTGTCTCATCCCTGTACTCTGATGCACCCTCCAGATTGACTACCTATGAACGAGCTCGGCTTCGGGATACCATTGTGGTTCATCGGCCTTCACCGTAAGCAGCCATCCTTTGCGCCTATTAAGACCTGGGGGCAACAGTGTCCGGTGAGGCGTACCTAGCGTCCCGGGAAATGGGGGCTTGACTATAGGCAGAAGCGGCGGTGGAGGTTGGGGGTTGCCTGCTTACAGAAGGCTGGTGTCCCGCTGGGCATCACAGTATGGACCATGGCGCAGATAGGCATCGTCCAACTGACTACGTAGGATGTCTCTGTAGTAGGTCAGTTTGTCCTCCCTCTCAGTGGGTGTAAAAAATGCCCCCATTTTGTGCCGGAAGCGAGGGTCCAATAAGGTGGAGAGCCAGAAGTCATCCCGCTGACAAATGGAGACAATTCTGTGGTCACTACGCAAGCACGTGAGCATGCATCGTGCCATTTGTGCAAGTGACTCGGAGGGACTACCTGTCTCCATCTCCACTGCAAACTGCCACGGTATGTCTGGGTCCTCTGTCTCACCTTCCTCACAACCCTCTAGCTCCTGTGGCTGCTCCTGCTCCTCCTCTCCTGTCAGATGACTAGATAAAATGGCCATTTTGTCAAACCTAAACTGTGCTTCGCTGTGCCCCTCCTCCTCTTCCACTTCAGCCCCCACAGGCTTCATGTGGCTGTGAAATGTATGCGCCATGTCTCCAGTTCCCTGACCAGCCATGGTTTCCAACATGTGTTGTAGTACATGAAGCAGTGGAATCACATCGTTCATCTCATAGTCCTGGCGACTGACTAATAAAGTAGCTTCCTCAAAGGGCCTGAGCAAACGGCAGGTGTCACGTATGAGCTGCCACTGGTTTACATTGAAGTTACACAGGGGAGTCCCCCTATCCATTTGGATCATCAAGAAATCAGTGATGGCTTTTCTCTGTTCCTATAGTCGATCCTGCATATGGAGGGTGGAATTCCAACGGGTGGAAACATCGCAAATCAGACTATATTGGGGGATACCGTTCTGGCGCTGAAGCTCAAGAAGGGTGGGCTTGGCGGTGTAGGAGTGCCTGAAGTGCATGCAAAGTTTCCTTCCCATTGTTAGGATGTCTTTCAGATGGGGGGAAGACTTCAGAAAACGCTTGACAACTAGATTGAACACGTGTGCCATGGCAGGACGCATGGCTCAGGCTTCCTTGTCGCAGCGCAGACAAGATGTACTTCCCAGTGTCAGTCACCATGGGTCCCATTTGCAGTTTTCATGGAGTAAGCCATGATTTCATGTATTGAGTTCTAATTTTTAGCAGTTCCTCCCATGTGTGACTCTGTTACTCAAGGCAAACCATGTGAAGAACAGCGTGAAACCACCGTGTCCTGCACACATGGTAGGCTGGTAGGGCACTGGGAAAAAAAAACAAAAATTAAAAAAAAAGAGAAAAAAATATTTAGAAAAAAAAGTTAAAAAATAAATAAAAAAATAAAAAATTCACAAAATATTAAAAGGCAATGAAAAAAAAAAAAAAAAAAAATATATATATATATATATATATATATATATATATATATATATATATATACAAAATATTAAAAAAAAATAAAAAATGTAAAAAAAAAAAAAAAAAATGTTGATAAATTTTATATGTTACTGTTATTATGTTATAAGTTATTGTTGCTATGTTATATGTTATTATATGTTATTATTATAAATATGTTCAAATAAGATAAATGTTAACTATTAATATGTAATTGACAATTTGCCACTTTTCTCTGTGACACCACTGCTAAGTGCAAGTGCACTGTCACAGGCACAAAGGCCTAGGAGCGTGGAGGCCACAGCGGAGGGACCTGTCCAAGTTGCTTTTGTGGTTGTGCAGGAACCACAATCACCCAGTGGTCCTAAAAGGATATTTATTGTCCCTGACCATAGTTACAGCTCCAGACGTAGGCACTGCTGTGCACTTTGGTACACACTGACAGGCTAAAGGACTGCCCTACCTTCTGTTCAACAAAATTGTACAGGGCTGGTACTGCCTTCTTCGCAAAGAAATGACAGCATTGGACTCTCCACCTCGGCTCGGCACAAGCCATCAGTTCTCTGAAAGGTCCACCAACTCAAAAGGGAGGGACTGCAGCACCTGCAACTTATACAGGAGCACATTTAGCTCCTGCATGGTGGATGAGTGGGCACATACTGTTGTCTCTTGGACATGGCTTGGTAATGGATTGCTGGCGGAATGACTGACTCGGATTAAGAGGAGGAGGAGCATCTGGAGCGACAGAGGATGGGTATGACATGCAGGAGGTGGTGGAGCCTTGGCTGGCTGGAACAGAGAGCGGTGTGCCACTGGGTAATGCAGCAGGCTGGACCACCACTTTGGAGCCAACTCTCCCAGGCCGCTTTATGGTGACGCTGCAAATGTTGACGCAGGGCTGTGGGTCCAACATTGGGACCCTGGCCACACTTCACCTTCTGCCTACACATCTTTCATATAGCCATGTTAACCTCCTGCGGATGCTTGATGAAAAATGATTTCTCCTACCAACAGTCCGCACTAATTCACTGATGCTGCTGCCGCCGCCGCCGCCTCCAGGGATCCTCTTCCACTACCTCCTGGGAAGATAGCCTGCCGCGCGAGTGGTCTACCCCGAGCACATTTGCCTCCATACTTTCCCCTTCTGCCACCATGCTGGCCGCTAAATCTGTCACTCTCCGTCACTCCAAGCCTTTAAAAGTGCCTTCAAAACTCACTGATGTCCTCATCAGGTTCCTCAACAGTGTCTGCTTAAGGAGCCAAAATGCTTGCAACACCTCCTCCCACGACACTCTCCTTATCACTACTTGCCCGCCTAGTGGAAGAAGCGGCAAGTGTCTCCTCCACTTCTTGGCTGGGCAGTAGCTGCTGATTCTTCTGGTTATCAGATCGTCCTCACTGAATAGTGGAGCTGAACCCAAAGCATAACATACAACAGACAGTTGACTGGGGGTGTCAGATGTCACTTGTGATGCAGTGGATGATCGTGTTAACCAATGGATGATGGCAGATGGGTTGCTGTTCAAGACACGACCGCTAGCTGATCCCGGGAGATCAGGCCTCTCACTGAGACTCCTGCTGCCACTCACCCCTATTCTGCAGAGACCTCTGCTTGATGAAATGAGGCCTTATATGTTACTATGTTACTAATATGTTACTATGTTACTAATATGTTACTAATCTGTCACTCTCCATGTTTTTTTTTCAGAGACTGGCCTGCGTGGAAATGAATCGGGCATGGATCACCCAAGATTTCTACCCACCAATGCCTGATGCATTAGAGTAGATTGATCATGGGGCCAGACCGACACTAAAGAAATATGAATCGTGCAAAACAGATTTAAGGCGCTGCTCTCCAGTTACAGACATTCCTCCGCATCAGACCACAAGTAATTATTGAGAAAATGCTTTACGTTACTCTTACTTTTTATTAATATTCTTCAGATAAGATATATGTGCCGAAAGTCTGTATATGTTCTTTTCATGCTGCTGCCAACTCCAGGGTGTGTCTTTCTGGCAATTTTGGGCTCCTGCTGCTGCTTGCAACTCCAGTGTGTCTTTAGGCCAATTTTTGGGCACCTGCTGCCAACTCCAGTGTCTCTTTCAAGCAATGTTTGGGCTCCTGCTGCTGCTGCTTGCAACTCCAGGGTGTGATTCATCCAATTTTTAGGCTCCTGCAGCCAAATCCAGTGTCTCTTTAAAGCAATGTTTGGGCTCCTGCTGCTGCTTGCAACTCCAGGGTGTCCTCCTGCAGCCAACTCCAGTGTGTCTTTCAAGCTATGTTTGGGCTCCTGCTGCTGCCAACTCCAGGGTGTGCCTTTCATCCAATTTTTGGGCTCCTGCAGCCAACTCCAGTGTCTCTTTCAAGCAATGTTTGGGCTCCTGCTGCTGCTTGCAACTCCAGGGTGTGATTCATCCAAATTTTGGCCTCCTGCAGCCAACTCCAGTGTCTTTTTCAAGCAATGTTTGGGCTCCTGCTGCTGCTTGCAACTCCAGGGTGTGATTCATCCAATTTTTGGCCTCCTGCAGCCAACTCCAGTGTCTCTTTCAAGCTATGTTTGGGCTCCTGCTGCTGCTGCTCCTGCCGCTGATGACAACTCCAGTGTGTCTTTAGTCCAATTTTTGGGCTCCTGCTGTCAACTCCAGTGTCTCTTTCAAGCAATGTTTGGCCTCCTGCTCCTGCTGCTGCTTGCAACTCCAGGGTGTGATTCATCCAATTTTTGGGCTCCTGCAGCCAACTTCAGTGTGTCTTTCAAGCTATGTTTGGGCTCCTGCTGCTGCTGCCAACTCCAGTGTGTGTCAGTCAATTTTTGGGCTCCTGCTGCGGCTGCTGCCAACTCCAGTGTCTCTTTAAAGCAATGTTTGGGCTCCTGCTGCTGCTTGCAACTCCAGGGTGTGATTCATCCAATTTTTGTGCTACTGCTGCCAACTCCAGTGTGTCTTTCAAGCAATGTTTGGGCTCCTGCTGCTGCTTGCAACTCCAAGGTGTGATTCATCCAATTTTTGTGCTCCTGCAGCCAACTCCAGTGTCTCTTTAAAGCAATGTTTGTGCTCCTGCTGCTTGCAACTCCAGGGTGTGATTCATCCAATTTTTGGGCTCCTGCAGCCAAATCCAGTGTCTCTTTAAAGCAATGTTTGTGCTCCTGCTGCTTGCAACGCCAGGGTGTGATTCATCCAATTTTTGGGCTCCTGCTGCCAAATCCAGTGTCTCTTTAAAGCAATGTTTGGGCTCCTGCTGCTGCTTGCAACTCCAGGGTGTTATTCAGCTTATTTTTGGGCTCCTGCTGATGCCAACTTCAGGGTGTGCCTTTCAGCCAAATTTTGGCCTCCTGCTGCTGCTGCTGCCAACTTCAGGGTGTGCCTTTCAGCCAAATTTTGGCCTCCTGCAGCCAACTCCAGTGTCTCTTTCAAGCTATGTTTGTGCTCCTGCTGTTGCTGCTTGCAACTCCAGGGTGTGATTCATCCAAATTTTGGGCTCCTGCAGCCAACTCCAGTGTCTCTTTCAAGCTATGTTTGGGCTCCTGCTGCTTGCAACTCCAGGGTGTCATTCGGCCAATTTTTGGGCTCCTGCTGCTCCTGCTGCCAACTCCAGGATGTCTTTCAGCCATTTTTTGGCCTCCTGCTGCTGCTTGCAACTCCAGGGTGTGATTCATCCAATTTTTGTGCTCCTGCTGCCAACTCCAGTGTGTCTTTCAAGCAATGTTTGGGCTCCTGCTGCTGCTGCTGCTGCTGCTGCTTGCAACTCCAGGGTGTGATTCATCCAATTTTTGTACTCCAGCAGCCAACTCCAGTGTCTCTTTAAAGCAATGTTTGGGCTCCTGCTGCTGCTTGCAACTCCAGGGTGTGATTCATCCAATTTTTGGGCTCCTGCAGCCAAATCCAGTGTCTCTTTAAAGCAATGTTTGTGCTCCTGCTACTGCTGCTTGCAACTCCAGGGTGTGATTCATCCAATTTTTGGGCTCCTGCAGCCAACTCTAGTGTCTCTTTAAAGCAATGTTTGGGCTCCTGCTGCTGCTGCTGCTGCTGCTTGCAGATCCAGGGTGTGATTCAGCTAATATTTGGGCTCCTGCTGCTGCCAGCTCCAGGGTGTGTTTTTCAGACACTATAGGGGCCCCTCATAGTGATGTCACTTCAACTCTCTGCAATTGTGCCGCTCTGCGATTCTATTAGCGATGCCTCTGATCTGCATGTGATAATTATTTACAGTATTATTTCACTAACCCAGCACGCATCCTATGCGTGTTACAGCAAGGCAGAATGGTTTACAACCCTATTGAGGCTCTAGGACGCTCAGAAATAGCCGTTTTAATAGTGATTCGTCACAAATAAATTCGGGTTGAACCGATTTTTGTCGGAAAATTCGGCGAATCAGTCGAATCGAATTTTTCAAAAGTTCGCTCATTTCTAGTAATAGGTAATAAAACGGTGGGTTTGAAGTACATAAGAATGTAAAAATTCAATTTATTGGAGATCGTGTGATAATAGAAAGTTGGGGTCCTTTATGTGTGTTTCTGCAGAGGATGGGTTGGGAATATGAGAGTGTGTATGTTTGATTTGAATGTGTTTGAGATTGGTGTTGGTGGTGTATGAGGGAACAAAGTTGGTGTTTTATTCCGTGATTAAACAGCCATAATCGTGAATTATTCTAAATCTGCACTCTTCAAAAGGGTCCATCAACCCTGTTTTATACTGTGGTTGTATATTAGAGGTAGTAAATACTGTGGATCTCACTCATCTCCATGCAGCCATTCATAAGAAATATGCAGTTAATGTTTAACCAGGTGGGGCCTCTGTACCTAATCCTTCATCCTCCCACCCTAAACTTGACTATCAATGTTTCCTACTATGCAACTTATTCTGAACTCTTCCAAAGACAGCCACCTACTTACATTTGGAAGGCCTTTACCTCCCAAATAGTAGCGGCTTGATGTTCCTTATAAATTGAACATGTAATAAACTTGTAAAACCATTGTAAAGAGGATCTTGACTGTAAATGAATCCTAGAGTCCACCTTTTTCATCCAAAAGGAGCAAACGGTACAAAGTAAGTCATTGACGATAGCCAGGAGGAAACATGAAAAGATATACGCTGTCATGAGACAAATACATACATATCAAAGAAACATTTTTCATAAGCGATTCCCATTAAACATGCCATGCATAAAGCCCTGGTCTACATTCCAGATTATCTTGAATCTTGGATGTAGTGGAATGTTGATCAAAACTTCTTGTGAAGTCCTGCCAGCTTGAGTGCCAGCAATACATCTCCTTGATCTGTCTTAATATGGCATTCATAGACATCACATAAACATAACACTATGGGAACACAGATATGCCCCCATACTGCACAGTATTGTGCCAGATCATTTATTCGTCATACTTGTATTATACATTTTATACACCTATTTGAATTGGGATCCAAATTGTATTAACTATGCTACTATGTGACAGGTGTATTGTTTTAGATAAGAATTGCATTATTCTGGAAATATTAGGTCTGATTAGTACCTAGTTTATAAAGCAATACAAAACAATTCAGTTTCAAACTCTGCATTGTTTATTTTAGGCTACACTTCCATCAGAAAGAGCCCTTTTTGAATCCCAACTAAACAACCAGCAAGTGGCTGGATACAAAGATTTTTCTAGGTTTCTTCTTGTACTTTTAAACCACACTGTTGATCTAAGTACACCAACCTATGTTGTTTTATCAGGCAAGTCTACATTTTCTATGACAGTTTATCATCCACTAGGATTTGATAAAATGTGTTCATTTGTATTTATTATACCTAGAGATGACCGAACTTTAGAAAAATTAGATTCGACTGATTCGACGAATTTTCTGACAAAAATCGTTTCGACCCGAACTTATTCGCGTCTCCTAGAGCAGCAAGAGCCCAAAAAATAGCTGAATCATACCCTGGAGTTGCAAGCAGCAGCTGCAGGAGCCCAAACATTGCTTTAAAGAGACACTGGAGTTGGCTGCAGGAGCCCAAAAATTGGATGAATCACACCCTGGAGTTGCAAGCAGCAGCAGCAGGAGCCCAAGTATAGCATGAAAGAGACACTGGAGTTGGCAGCAGGAGCCCAAAAATTGGCTGAATCACACCCTGGAGTTGCAAGCAGCAGCAGCAGCAGGAGCCCAAACATAGCTTGAAAGAGACACTGGAGTTGGCAGCAGGAACCCAAAAATTGTCCGAAAGACACACTGCAGTTGGCAGCAGCAGCAGCAGGAGCCCAAACATAGCTTGAAAGACACACTGGAGTTGGCAGCAGGAGCCCAAAAATTGGATGAATCACACCCTGGAGTTGCAAGCAGCAGCAGGAGCCCAAACATAGCTTGAAAAAGACACTGGAGGTGGCTGCAGGAGCCCAAAAATTGGATGAATCACACCCTGGAGTTGCAAGCAGCAGCAGGAGCCCAAACATTACTTTAAAGAGACACTGGAGTTGGCTGCAGGAGCCCAAACATTGGATGAATCACACCCTGGAGTTGCAAGCAGCAGCAGGAGCCCAAACATTGGCTGAAAGAGACACTGGAGTTGGCAGCAGGAGGCCAAAAATTGGCTGAATGACACCCTGGAGTTGCAAGCAGCAGCAGCAGGAGCCCAAACATTGCATGAAAGAGACACTGGAGTTGGCTGCAGGAATCCAAAAATTGGATGAATCACACCCTGGAGTTGCAAGCAGCAGCAGGAGCCCAAACATAGCTTGAAAGAGACACTGGAGTTGGCAGCAGGAGCCCAAACATTGCTTGAAAGAGACACTGGAGTTTGCAGCAGGAGCAGCAGGAGCCCAAACATTGCTTGAAAGACACACTGGAGTTGGCAGCAGGAGCAGCAGGAGCCCAAACATTGCTTGAAAGAGACACTGGAGTTGGCAGCAGGAGCCCAAAAATTGGATGAATCACACCCTGGAGTTGCAAGCAGCAGGAGCCCAAACATAGCTTGAAAGAGACACTGGAGTTGGCTGCAGGAGCCCAAAAATTGGATGAATCACACCCTGGAGTTGCAAGCAGCAGCAGGAGCCCAAACATTACTTTAAAGAGACACTGGAGTTGGCTGCAGGAGCCCAAAAATTGGCTGAATGACACCCTGGAGTTGCAAGCAGCAGCAGCAGGAGCCCAAACATTGCATGAAAGAGACACTGGAGTTGGCTGCAGGAGCCCAAAAATTGGATGAATCACACCCTGGAGTTGCAAGCAGCAGCAGGAGCCCAAACATAGCTTGAAAGAGACACTGGAGTTGGCAGCAGGAGCCCAAACATTGCTTGAAAGAGACACTGGAGTTTGCAGCAGGAGCAGCAGGAGCCCAAACATTGCTTGAAAGGCACACTGGAGTTGGCAGCAGGAGCAGCAGGAGCCCAAACATTGCTTGAAAGAGACACTGGAGTTGGCAGCAGGAGCAGCAGGTGCCCAAACATTGCTTGAAAGACACACTGGAGTTGGCAGTAGGAGCAGCAGGAGCCCAAACATTGCTTGAAAGAGACATTGGAGTTGGCAGCAGCAGCAGCAGGAGGCCAAAAATTGGCTGAATGACACCCTGGAGTTGCAAGCAGCAGCAGCAGGAGCCCAAACATTGCTTGAAAGAGACATTGGAGTTGGCAGCAGGAGCAGCAGGAGCCCAAACATTGCTTGAAAGACACACTGGAGTTGGCGGCAGCAGCAGGAGCCCAAACATTGCTTGAAAGAGACACTGGAGTTGGCAGCAGCAGGAGCCCAAACATTGCTTGAAAGAGACACTAGAGTTGGCAGCAGGAGCCCAAACATTGCTTGAAAGACACACTGGAGTTGGCAGCAGGAGCAGCAGGAGCCCAAACATTGCTTGAAAGAGACACTGGAGTTGGCAGCAGCAGCAGGAGGCCAAAAATTGGCTGAATGACACACTGGAGTTGCAAGCAGCAGCAGCAGGAGCCCAAAATTGCTTGAAAGACACACTGGAGTTGCAAGCAGCAGCAGCAGGAGCCCAAACATTGCTTGAAAGACACACTGGAGTTGGCAGCAGGAGCAGCAGGAGCCCAAACATTGCTTAAAAGACACTCTGGAGTTAGCAGCAGGAGCCCACAAATTGGCCTAAAGACACACTGGAGTTGCAAGCAGCAGAAGCAGGAGCCCAAAATTGCCAGAAAGACACACCCCGGAGTTGGCAGCAGCATTAAGAGAACATTTACAGATTTTTGGAACAGATATCTTATCCAAAGAATATTAATAAAAAGTAAGAGTAACGTAAAGCATTTTCTCAATAATTACTTGTGGTCTGATGCGGAGGAATGTCTGTAACTGGAGAGCAGTGCCTTAAATCTGTTTTGCACGATCCATATTTCTTTAGTGTTGGTCTGGCCCCATGATCAATCTACTCTAATGCATCAAGCATTGGTGGGTGGAAATCTTGGCTGATCCATGCCCGATTCATTTCCATGCAGGCCAGTCTCTGAAAAAAAAACATTTTTGAAGCATACTAGAGCACATTGAATTGCTCTGATCAGAGCATCACTTACGCACATCTAAGAGTTTCATCACTTTGTTCATGTTAAAGTCTTCAGGGCCTAGTTACTACTTAGTAAAAGACCATAGATAGTTACACACCTGCTGCTCTTATCGACAAATCCTGTTTTAAGTGTAGTGTAGCGTTTTGTCCTCCCCTCATATACGCACTAAGTATGTCAGGCAGAGAAGTGGCAGGATGGGCACAGAGAAGTTGCAGTTGCCTAAATTCATCAAGCAGAGGTTGCAGCAGACTAGGGGTGAGTGGCAGCAGGAGTCTCAGTGAGAGGACTGATCTCCCGGGATCAGCTAGCGGTCGTGTCTTGACCAGCAACCCATCTGCCATCATCTATTGGTTAACACGATCATCCACTGCATCACAAGTGACATCTGACACCCCCAGTCAACTGTTGGTTATGTCTTATGCTTAGGGTTCAGCTCCACTATTCAGTGAGGACGATCTGATAATCAGAAAAATCAGCAGCTACTGCCCATCAAGCGGCCTGGGAGAGTTGGCTCCAAAGTGGTGGTCCAGCCTGCTGCATTACCCAGTGGCACGCCGCTCTCTGTTCCAGCCAGCCAAGGCTCCACCACCTCCTGTGTGTCATACCCATCCTCTGTCGCTCCAGATGCTCCTCCTCCTCTTAATCCGAGTCAGTCATTCCGCCAGCAATCCTTTGGCCAAGCCATGTCCAAGAGACAACAGTATGTGCCCACTCATCCAACGTGCAGAAGCTAAATGTGCTCCTGTATAAGTTGCAGGTGCTGCAGTCCCTCCCTTTTGAGTTGGTGGACCTTTCAGAGAACTGATGGCTTGTGCCGAGCCGAGGTGGAGAGTCCCATGCTGTCATTTCTTTGTGAAGAAGGCAGTACCAGCCATGTACAATTTTGTTGGACAGAAGGTGGGCCAGTCCTTTAGCCTGTCAGTGTGTACCAAAGTGCACAGCAGTGCCTACGTCTGGAGCTGTAACTACGGTCAGGGACCATACATATCCTTTAAGGCCCACTGGGTGATTGTGGTTCCTGCACAACCACAACAGCAACTTGGACAGGTCCCTCCGGCATGGCCTCCACGCTCCTAGGCCTTTGTGCCTGTGACAGTGCACTTGCACTTAGCAGTGGTGCCACAAAAAAAAGTGGCTAATTGTCAACTACATATTAATAGTTAACATTTATCTTATTTGAACATATTTATAATAATAACATATAACATAGCAACAATAACATCTAACATAATAACAGTAACATAAAATTTATCAATTTTCTTTTTTTGGGGATATTTTTTTTTTTATTCTTTTTCATATTTTGCAATTTTTTAAAACATATATATATATATATAATTTTTATTTTTTTAATATATATTTTTTTCCATTGTCTCTTTTTAATATTTTGTGAATTTTTGCACCAATTTTTTTTTTCATTTTTTTTTTCCCAGTGCCCTTCCAGCCTACCATGTGTGCAGGACACGGCGGTTTCACGCTGTTCTTCACATGGTTTGCCTTGAGCCACAGAGCCACACATGGGAGGAACTGCTAAAAATGAGAACTCAATAAATTAAATCATGGCTTACTCCACGAAAACTGCAAATGGGACCCATGGTGACTGACACTGGGAAGAACATCTTGTCTGCGCTGCGACAAGGAAGCCTGAGCCATGCGTCCTGCCATGGCACACGTGTTCAGTCTAGTTGTCAAGTGTTTTCTGAAGTCTTCCCCCATCTGCAAGACAACGGGAAGGAAACTTTGCATGCACTTCAGCCACTCCTACACCGCCAAGCACACCCTTCTTGAGCTTCAGCGTCAGAACGGTATCCCCAAACATAGTCTGATTTGCGATGTTTCCACCCGTTGGAATTCCACCCTCTATATGCAGGATCGACTATAGGAACAGAGAAAAGCCATCACGTATTTCTTGATGATCCAAACGGATAGGGGGACTCCCCTGTGTAACTTCAATGTAAACCAGTGGCAGCTCATACGTGACACCTGCCGTTTGCTCAGGCCCTTTGAGGAAGCTACTTTATTAGTCAGTCGCCAGGACTATGAGATGAACGATGTGATTCCACTGCTTCATGTACTACAACACATGTTGGAAACCATGGCTGGTCAGGGAACTGGAGACATGGCGCATACATTTCACAGCCACATGAAGCCTGTGGGGGCTGAAGTGGAAGAGGAGGAGGGGCACAGCGAAGCACAGTTTAGGTTTGACAAAATGGCCATTTTATCTAGTCATCTGACAGGAGAGGAGGAGCAGGAGCAGCCACAGGAGCTAGAGGGTTGTGAGGAAGGTGAGACAGAGGACCCAGACACACCGTGGCAGTTTGCAGTGGAGATGGAGACAGGTAGTCCCTCCGAGTCACTTGCACAAATGGCACGATGCATGCTCACGTGCTTGCATAGTGACCACAGAATTGTCTCCATTTGTCAGCGGGATGACTTCTGACTCTCCACCTTATTGGACCCTCGCTTCAGGCACAAAATGGGGGCATTTTTTACACCCACTGAGAGGGAGGACAAACTGACCTACTACAGAGACATCCTACGTAGTCAGTTGGGCGATGTCTATCTGCGCCATGGTCCATACTCTCGCAGGTCTGACTCGGGGGGACCTCTCCGATCACCTTCCACTGCCATGGTTGCCAGGGTGGGGGGCAGGAGCAGCAGCTCCATCAGCAGCAGTCTCAGTCTTCAGTCGCTAATGAGTAGCTTTCTACACCCGCATAGTGAGTCTACTCATGAGCAGCAGGAAGACCTGGAGCAGGACCTGAACCAGCAGGTCATGTCATACCTTGACATGACCATGCCAACACACCTTGAGGATCCGCTGGACTTCTGGGAAGCCAAACTTGACTTGTGGCCGCAACTAGCAGAGTTTGCCCTGGAAAAGCTGTCCTGCCCGGCCAGTAGTTGATTTAGATGGCAACTGGGCTGCTCTATATTATGCTGCAAAATGGCAAATTTACCTTACAGTATAAGCTATTGCCCCTCAGATTTGCACAGGGGCTGCTCTATATTATGCTGCAAAATGGCAAATTTACCTCACAGTATAAGCTATTGCCCCTCAGATTTACACAGGAGCTGCTCTATAGAATGCTACAAAACCAAGAGCCGATTTAACTCACACAATATAACCTATTTCTCAGGTTTATATAGGGACTGCTCTATGTAATGGTTCAAAACCATGAATTTACCTCATAATATAAACTATTGCCCCCCAGATTTACTCAGGGGCTGCTCCATATAATGGTGCAAAACGGGGCCAATGTATTGTCCAATATAAACTATTGCTGCTCTGATTTACACAGGAGGGCCACTCTAAAGAATGGTGCAACATGGCGAATTTAGCGCACAATATAACATAGATTGCAAAATGAGATTTTCAGACAGGGCCTGCTCTATAAAATGGCAACTTTACCTCACAATATAAACTATTGCTCCTCAGATTTACACAGGGATTTAGGCTGATATATATAATAGTGCAAAACAGCGAATTTACCTCACAATACTGTATAAACTATTGCTCCTCAGATTTACACAGTGGGCTTCTCTATATAATGGTGCAAAATGGCGAATTTACCTCACTATATTATCTATTACTGCTCTATATAAAAAATAAATAAATAAATAATTAAAGGGCCTGTAGAAGCTTATTTAGTATAACAGATAGGGTGACATGTGCTGGTTTGGGATGCCAATGTGGACTAGTGTTTTGACAGCAGGGCAAAAACCAATTCAAAATGAAATAGCTTAATAAAACTGGGGCTGAACAAGCTTATTTAGTATAAAAGATAGGGTGACGTGCTGGTTTGGGATGCCCATGTGGGCTGGTGTTTTGACTGCAGGACAAAAAACAATTCAAAATGCAATAGCTTAATAAAGCTGAGGCTGTAGATGCTTATTTAGTATTACAGATAGGGTGCAACGTGGTGGTTTGGGATACCCTATGGCCTGGTGTATTGACAGCAGGACAAAAACCAGTTCAAACTGCAATAGCTTAATAAAGCTAAGGATGAACAAGCTTATTTAGTATGACAGATAGGGTGCAACGTGGTGGTTTGGGATGCCCTGTGGCCTTGTTTTTGTTACAGGACGCACAAAACCAATTCAAAATGCAATAGCTTGATAAAGCTGAGGCTGTAGACGCTTATTTAGTATAACAGATAGGGTGCAACGTGGTGGTTTGGGATACCCTGCGGCCTGGTGTTTTTTTTAAAAGCAGGACAAAAAACAATTAAAAATGCAATACTTTGATTTAGCTGAAGAAGGATGAACAAGCGTATTTAGTATAACAGATAGGCTGCTAAGTGCAGGTTTGGGATGCCCTGCGGCCTGGTGTTTTTTTGTTAAAGGCAGACCAAAAACCAATTCAAAATACAATTCTTTGATTAAGCTGAGGATGAACAAGCGTATTTAGTATAACAGATAGGCTGCTAAGTGCAGGCTTTGGATGCCCTGCGGCCTGGTGTTTTTTTTTGTTAAAGGCAGACCAAAAGCCAATTCAAAATGCAATACTTTGATTAAGCTGAGGAAGGATGAACAAGCGTATTTAGTATAACAGATAGGCTGCTAAGTGCAGGTTTGGGATGCCCTGCGGCCTGGTGTTTTTTTATGTTAAAGGCAGACCAAAAACCAATTCAAAATGCAATACTTTGATTAAGCTGAGGAGGATGAACAAGCGTATTTAGTATAACAGATAGGCTGCTAAGTGCAGGCTTTGGATGCCCTGCGGCCTGGTGTTTTTTTTGTTAAAGGCAGACCAAAAGCCAATTCAAAATGCAATACTTTGATTAAGCTGAGGAAGGATGAACAAGCGTATTTAGTATAACAGATAGGCTGCTAAGTGCAGGTTTGGGATGCCCTGCGGCCTGGTGTTTTTTTATGTTAAAGGCAGACCAAAAACCAATTCAAAATGCAATACTTTGATTAAGCTGAGGAGGATGAACAAGCGTATTTAGTATAACAGATAGGCTGCTAAGTGCAGGTTTGGGATACCCAGGTGAGCTGGTGTTTTTTTGGTTAAAGGCAGACCAAAAAATATTAAAAATAATCCAGTTATATATTATGATTAGAGATGAGCGAGTAGTGAAATATTCGAAATTTCGAATTTCGTTTCGAATAGACCGCGTTATTCGACTACTCGACCGAATATCGAATCCCATTATAGTCTATGGGAAAAAAATGCTCGACACTTGGAAATCTCAATTCGACCACTTGGAGGTCACCAAGTCCACCCTGAAACATCAGAAAATGATGCCAACACTGCTGGAATGCAACTGGGACAGCAGGGGAAGCATGTCTGGGTGCATATAACGCGCCCAAGTCGCACTATTACGCCACTATCACAGCCACTCAACAATACACTCCAAACACAATATAACTTCTACGTAAAGTGAGACAAGACAAGGAAACCTTCTTTCCTCTACATTGCCATGGACCCCAAGCCAAACTGTACAAAAAAGAAGAACAAAATTCTGCACCCCTTAAAATCACGTTGCCTAATGACAACCACAGATGACATAGGCAAGGGGGAAAATAAATAGACCCCACCCCTAATTGTCATTGTGTGTGTGTGTGTGTGTGTGTGTGAGATGTGGTCAGACATGTCCTCTTGTGTCATTGTGTCACCCCAGCAGTAAGGGAAGCTTAAAGGAGGAGGTTTGTTACAGTGTGTTACCCCAGCAGTAAGGGAAGCTTACAGGAGGAGGTTTGTTACAGTGTGTCACCCCAGCAGTCAGGGAAGCTTACAGGAGGAGGTTTGTTACAGTGTGTCACCCCAGCAGTCAGGGAAGCTTAAAGGAGGAGGTTTGTTACAGTGTGTCACCCCAGCAGTCAGGGAAGCTTACAGGAGGAGGTTTGTTACAGTGTGTCACCCCAGCAGTCGGGGAAGCTTAAAGGAGGAGGTTTGTTACAGTGTGTCACCCCAGCAGTAAGGGAAGCTTAGAGCTGAGACCTCTTAAAAATTGTGTGGAGGCCCAAGAGCTGAGACCTTTTAAAAATTGTGTGGAGGCCCAAGAGCTGAGACCTTTTAAAAATTGTGTGGAGGCCCAAGAGCTGAGACCTTTTAAAAATTGTGTGGAGGCCCAAGAGCTGAGACCTCTCAAACATTGTGTGGAGTCCCAAGAGCTGAGACCTCTTAAAAATTGTGTGGAGGCCCAAGAGCTGAGACCTTTTAAAAATTGTGTGGAGTCCCAAGAGCTGAGACCTTTTAAAAATTGTGTGGAGGCCCAAGAGCTGAGACCTTTTAAAAATTGTGTGGAGGCCCAAGAACTGAGACCTTTTAAAAATTGTGTGGAGGCCCAAGAGCTGAGACCTTTTAAAAATTGTGTGGAGGCCCAAGAGCTGAGACCTTTTAAAAATTGTGTGGAGGCCCAAGAGCTGAGACCTTTTAAAAATTGTGTGGAGGCCCAAGAGCTGAGACCTCTTAAAAATTGTGTGGAGGCCCAAGAGCTGAGACCTTTTAAAAATTGTGTGGAGGCCCAAGAGCTGAGACCTTTTAAAAATTGTGTGGAGGCCCAAGAGCTGAGACCTTTTAAAAATTGTGTGGAGGCCCAAGAGCTGAGACCTTTTAAAAATTGTGTGGAGGCCCAAGAGCTGAGACCTCTTAAAAATTGATTGTATTAAGCCCAAGAGGTGAGCCATAATTTTTTTTTATTAATACAGCAATTCTACGGCGGTTAAGGAGGAGGAGGAGGAGGAGGAGGAAATGGCACTTCATACAGATGGCACTTCACTCTTGGCTGTTTTCCACTGTTGTACAAGCAAAGTCCGGGTCAATCCACTTGCTGTTCATTTTGATTAGCGTCAGCCTGTCGGCACTGTCGGTTGACAGGCGGCTGCGCTTATCGGTTATAATGCCCCCGGCTGCGCTGAACACCCTTTCTGATAGCACGCTGGCGGCAGGGCAGGCAAGCACCTCCAAGGCGTACAGGGACAGTTCCAGCCACGTGTCCAACTTGGAGACCCAGTAAGTGTAGGTCGCCGAGGGATCGGGGAGGACAGGGGTGTGGTCTGCCAGGTAGTCCCGCAACATCCGCCGATACTTGTCCCTCCTGCTGATAGCGGGCCCCGCAGTGATGGAAGTTGCACGAGGGGGTGACATGAACGTGTCCCACACCTTGGAGAGTGTTCCCCTGGTGGCTGTGGGCCTGATCGATGTTGTCAGACTCTGGGAGACACTCTCCTCTCTGCCGCCAGCGATGCTGGGTGGGAAAATCTGCATCATGTTCTGCAAGAGTTCCCTCTGGTATTCCAGTAATCGATTCGTCCTCTCCTCTACCGGAATAAAAGAGGAGAAGTTATCTTTATACCGGGGGTCCAGGAGTGCGAAGACCCAGTATAGTTTGTTCTCCAATATCCGGACAACACGTATGTCCCGGGAAAAGCAGCCCAGCATGAAGTCAGCCATGTGTGCCAGACTCTGAGTAGGCATGACCTCACTGCTCCCACCAGAAGGATCATTTTCCATTTCCTCCTCTTCCTCCTCCTCTCCGCCCCATCCGCGCTGAACCAATGGGACGCACACAGCCTGACTGCTACCCTCGCCGCCAGCATCCTCTTCCACAGCCACCTCCACGTTGTCCTCCTCCTCCTCATCCTCCTCCTCCTGCAACTGCCACCGAGCAGCAGACAAAAGTGTGGTCTGACTGTCTACCTGCGCTGCGTCTCCTCCTACCCCCGTCTCCTCTGTGTGCAATGCGTTCTCCCTTATTGCGATGAGCGATTCTTTAAGGATGCATAGGAGCGGGATGGTTACGCTCACTATAGCGTCCTCGCTGCTGACCTTCTTAGTGGACTCCTCAAAGATACGCAATACATCGCATATGTCTGCCATCCATGGCCACTCGTGGTTGGCAAACTGAGGGAGCTGAGTTGGATGCACGCGTGGATGCATCATCTGGTACTCCATCAATGCTCTCTGCTGCTCACACACCCTGGCCAACATGCAATAGGTGGAATTCCAGCGAGTGGGCAGGTCGCACAACAGCCGATGTTGAGGCAAATGGAGGCGTTGCTGGATTTTTTTTAAGCTAGCAGCAGCTACAGTTGACTTCCGAAAGTGAGCGCACAAGCGCCGCACTCTCACCAGTAGCTCTGCCAGGTTGGGGTAAGTCTTTAGAAACTTTTGAACTACCAAATTAAAAACGTGGGCCAGGCATGGTACGTGATTGAGTTCTGCAAGCTCCAGAGCCGCCACCAGGTTACGGCCGTTATCGCACACGACCATGCCTGGTCCTAGCTGCAGCGGCGACAGCCACATCTCTGTCTGCTGCAATATGGCGTGCCTCACCTCTGCGGCGCTGTGCTTCCTGTCGCCCAAGCTGATGAGCTTAAGCACCGCCTGCTGACGTCTCCCCGCGCCAGTGCTGCAACGCTTCCAGCTAGGGGCTGAGGGCGATGTTAAGGCAGAGGAGGAGGAGGAGGAGGAGGAGGAAGAGGAGGGGGGTCTATCAGAACCCGTGCTGGCAATCTTGGGCGGGGGTGGTATGTAGGCCGTCCCTGTTTGCGACCCCGTCCCCGCTTCCACAACATTCACCCAGTGTGCCGTCAAAGAGATGTAGCGTCCTTGGCCGCAAGCGCTTGTCCACGAGTCGGTGGTCAAGTGGACCTTTGCGCTGACTGCGTACCTCAGGGCCCGCCTGATGTTACGCGACACGTGCTGGTGCAGGGCGGGGACGCCACACCGGGAAAAATAGTGGCGGCTAGGGACGGAATAGCGAGGTGCGGCAGCCGCCATCAGGTCGCGGAAGGCCTGCGTCTCCACAAGCCTAAACGGCAACATCTCCAGGGCCAGCAGTTTGGAGATGAGGCAGGTTAAGGCTTGGGCTTGGGGGTGACTGGAGGCGTACTTCCGCCTGCGGTTGAACGCCTGTGAGATGGACAGTTGATGGGACGAGGAGATGGAAGGTGCAGACGAAGATGCGGGGGAAGGGGGGGCTGAAGGAGAAGGCCCCAAAGTAGCCGAGGCAGAGGCAGATGTGGAGGTGTCCTGTCTGGAGGTCTGGACCGCAGTGGCAGCACACAACAAAGGGGAAGAGGCAGTGGCAGCAAGACCGGGCGCAGGTTGTATTGCGTTTGCTCTCTCCCACTCAGCCCAGTGCTTGACTTCCAAGTGACGGCGCATGCCTGAGGTGGTCAGATTGCTCTTCTCAGAGCCCCTACTCAGTTTTGAGTGGCAGATTGCGCAAACCGCGCTCAGTTTTTCGTCCGCGCAAACATTAAAAAATCTCCACACCACAGAAGTACGAGGCCTCGATGGGGGAGCTTCGCGCGACTGCCTGCTGCCGGGAAGAGCTTCGGCCCTGCTGGCTGTGGCCTGCCTTCTCTGTCTGGACTGTCCTCTGCCTCTGGACTGTCCTCTGCCTCTTGCTGCCTTATTCGGTGATGCGCAGACCGCATCTCCACTGCTTTCCCCGCTGGACATCACCCCTGTCCAAGTGGGGTCGGTCATTTCGTCGTCCACCACCTCCTCTTCCACTTCCTCTCTCTGCTCCTCCTCCTGCCCACTGGACATTCCAACAGCCTCCCTTGATGGCAACTGCGTCTCATCATCATCGCTCATGATAGCAGATGCTGGTTCCGGGTCCACATCACTAGGAGATGGCGGATACTCAAGTGTTTGGGCATCACTACAAACAAATTCTTCTGCTAGCTCCTGGGATTCTTGCAGCACATCTGGAAAAGGACCCGAAAAGAGGTCCTGGGAGGGGTCAAGGGTGGGCTGACTCTGTTGGCCAGGTTGGGAGGAAGGAGGGTCAGAGTGAGACTGTGTGGATGACTGGGTGGTGGACAAGTGACTGGAAGCGTTATCGGCCATCCATTGCACCACCTGTTCACGCTGCTCAGGCCTCAACAGAGGTGTACCCCGCCCCCCGCATAACTGTCCCATAAAGGCAGGGAAGCTGGATGAGCGTAATGCTGGCTGCCCCTCACCAGCACGCATTGTATCCCCACTGGCTTCAATGCGGTTTGTGCCCCCACCAGCATTTCCGCGCCCCCGTCCTCGTCCACGTCCCTTTGCGCTAGCCCTCCGCATTTCAGACGTTTTACTTTTTTGGCCACGCGTTATGCCAAATATAAATATATTTTTTAGAAGAACACCTGGCTATACAGCCGTATACTGCCAGAAGGTGAAATGGTGCCTATACCCACCGGGTATATAACAGGGTTTTGTTGGCACAGAGGACACAAAACAGTAGAGCCAAATATAAATATATTGTTTAGGAGAACACCTGGCTATACAGCCGTATACTGCCAGAAGGTGAAATGGTGCCTAATACGCACTGGGTATATAACAGTGTTTTGTTGGCACAGAGGACACAAAACAGTAGTGCCAAATATAAATATATTTTTTAGGAGAACACCTGGCTATACAGCCGTATACTGCCAAAAGGTGAAATGGTGCCTATACGCAACGGGGTATATAACAGGGTTTTGTTGGTAAAGAGGACACAAAACAGTAGTGCCAAATATAAATATATTTTTTAGGAGAACACCTGGCTATACAGCCGTATACTGCCAGAAGGTGAAATGGTGCCTATACGCAACGGGTATAAAACAGTGTTTTGTTGGCACAGAGGACACAAAACAGTAGTGCAAAATATAGTTTTGTATATAGGTGCTAATACACCACTGAAGTCTTTCTGTCCCTATTCCAGCAGCAGCAGCTACCCCTCACTAAAGCAGCCGTTTTGTGCAGAGTGTATATAGTTTTGTATATAGGTGCTAATACACCACTGAAGTCTTTCTGTCCCTATTCCAGCAGCAGCTACCCCTCACTAAAGCAGCCGTTGTGTGCAGTGTGTATATAGCTAGAATGAGCTATATACCGTTCAGCATAGTAGCCCTAATAAGGACTCTCAATGACTCTCTTGTCTTCTGGTAGCTGGTATATATGGTGGTAAAAGCGATATTCTGAGCTTCTGGGGCCCTGCCTGCCTACATAAGAGCTATATACTGTTCAACATAGTAGCCCTAATAAGGGCTCTCAATGACTCTCTTGTCTTCTGGTAGCTGGTATATATGGAGGTAAAAGCGATATTCTGAGCTTCTGGGGCCCTGCCTGCCTACATATGAGCTATATACTGTTCAGCATAGTAGCCCTAATAAGGGCTCTCAATGACTCTCTTGTCTTCTGGTAGCTGGTATATATGGTGGTAAAAGCGATATTCTGAGCTTCTGGGGCCCTGCCTGCCTACATATGGGCTATATACTGTTCAGCATAGTAGCCCTAATAATAAGGACTCTCAATGACTCTCTTGTCTTCTGGTAGCTGGTATATATGGTGGTAAAAGCGATATTCTGAGCTTCTGGGGCCCTGCCTGCCTACATATGAGCTATATACTGTTCAGCATAGTAGCCCTAATAAGGGCTCTCAATGACTCTCTTGTCTTCTGGTAGCTGGTATATATGGTGGTAAAAGCGATATTCTGAGCTTCTGGGGCCCTGCCTGCCTACATATGAGCTATATACTGTTCAGCATAGTAGCCCTAATAAGGGCTCTCAATGACTCTCTTGTCTTCTGGTAGCTGGTATATATGGTGGTAAAAGCGATATTCTGAGCTTCTGGGGCCCTGCCTGCCTACATAAAAGCTATATACTGTTCAACATAGTAGCCCTAATAAGGGCTCTCAATGACTCTCTTGTCTTCTGGTAGCTGGTATATATGGTGGTAAAAGCGATATTCTGAGCTTCTGGGGCCCTGCCTGCCTACATAAAAGCTATATACTGTTCAACATAGTAGCCCTAATAAGGGCTCTCAATGACTCTCTTGTCTTCTGGTAGCTGGTATATATGGTGGTAAAAGCGATATTCTGAGCTTCTGGGGCCCTGCCTGCCTACATAGGAGCTATATACCGTTCAGCATAGTAGCCCTAATAAGGGCTCTTAATGACTCTCTTGTCTTCTGGTAGCTGGTATATATGGTGGTAAAAGCGATATTCTGAGCTTCTGGGGCCCTGCCTGCCTACATAGGAGCTATATACCGTTCAGCATAGTAGCCCTAATAAGGGCTCTTAATGACTCTCTTGTCTTCTGGTAGCTGGTATATATGGTGGTAAAAGCGATATTCTGAGCTTCTGGGGCCCTGCCTGCCTACATAGGAGCTATATACCGTTCAGCATAGTAGCCCTAATAAGGGCTCTTAATGACTCTCTTGTCTTCTGGTAGCTGGTATATATGGTGGTAAAAGCGATATTCTGAGCTTCTGGGGCCCTGCCTGCCTACATAGGAGCTATATACCGTTCAGCATAGTAGCCCTAATAAGGGCTCTTAATGACTCTCTTGTCTTCTGGTAGCTGGTATAGATGGTGGTAAATGCGAGATTCCGAGCTTCTGGGGCCCTGCCAGCGACAGCCTGTCTTTCCCTGCTGTGAGCGTCTGTCCCTCACTAAGTTCAAGCTGCTAATGCTGACGAAGAGGAAGTGCTGAGTTTTGTATATTCGAGGTCACATGGTTTTTCCAGCCAATGCGTGTAGACGCCGTTCTCGCGATGCCAGCGTCCTCCCAGGACCTGTCCCACCCCCCCTGCATGGTGATTGGCGTAAAAAACGCGCCAGGGAAGGTGGGAGTGGAAACGAATTGTGAGTGCGCCATCGCCGCTGTACTCGATCGAAATCGAGTATGACGAACAGCGTAGTATTCGATCGAATACCGGTTCGGTCGAATACTACTCGCTCATCTCTAATTATGATAAATGCTTGTGTAATAGATGGCATGCACAGTGGCAAGGCAGATTTACAACCCAAAGAACTGAAATTGAATTGAAAACTGATATGGCTAATGAAAAAAAAAATTTTCACTGTCACTTCTAAGCTGTCCCTGGCCGGATGGTTCCGGTTTTTCCCTATCTTTCCCTATCTTTCCCTGGCTCTGTCTACCTCTCTGTCTGCCTCTCTGACTCTCCCTACCTATCTCTATCTCTCTGTCCCTGTCTCTAACGAGCTATGCTCTGGCTGCAATGCAAGGCTGAAATGCGCACAAGCAAGATGGCCGCCGCTTTATATAGCACAGTGACGTCACCGGGCTTCCTGGCTGCTGATAGGCTGCATGTGACTTACCCATGATACTTGCCCCAGGGGATATGTCTGTACATGTTCATCCACCATTTTAGAATGCCTGTAATTGAAATAAATAGAGTTTAAAGGAAAATTTCGATCGATCGAATCGCGGGGAAATTCAGATTCGTTCAGAATCGAATTTTCCATGAAATTCGGAACGAATCCAGGTTGGTCCGGATCGATTCGCTCATCCATACCTATTACCATGGCACATGGGGTGTGGGGTCTAGGCTGTATTGCAAGGTCTTTGACCCTTCCACCCCATGGCTTGCACTTGAGGTTTAGGGCATCCTCAGGTATTATTGCATTATATGTCCCAAATGGGGCTCTCAGAGATTAGAGTTAGGACTGCACCCCATAGAGGCACCTTGGCTATGGTGGTGCAGCTTAAGCTACTTCTGCATATGTGTGTGACCGAGCCCTCTGTTTTTAACCAAGTTTAGAGACAGTTTGTAGGTTGGTCTGCAAGCTATAAGGGTTGAGTGCTGTGGCTCCTTTAAGACTTTTGTATCCTAATTGCCCTGCTAACGTGCACCTCCCAGGTTAGTTATAAAATGGCCTGAGCGGCTGCCACACCTCCTTTGTTTCTTTTGAATTTGTGAAAGCACATGGGGTGTGGGGTCTAGGCTGTATTGCAAGGTCTTTGACCCTTCCATCCCATGGCTTGCACTTGAGGTTTACGGCAACCTCAGGTAAGCCTGCTCCCAATTTATCTATTGCATTGTATGTCCCAAATGGGGCTCTCAGAGATTAGAGTTAGGACTGCACCCCACAGAGGCACCTTGGCGCTTGGTGGTGCAGCTTCAGCATACTTCTACAGATGTGTGTGACCGAGCCCTCTGTTTTTAACCAAGTTTAGAGACAGTTTGTAGGTTGGTCTGCAAGCTAACAGGGTTGAGTGCTGTGGCTCCTTTAAGACTTCTATTACCATGGCAGTTTCTAGGGGAGGATGAGCAGGGCCAATGAGGGGCGCCTTTAGCCCAGCCATCCTGTTTGATAGATAGGTCAGGACCATTGTTAGTGGTGCAGATTATCCCTGCAACCCTCCATATTTGTCATGTGGAGGGGCACTGCCTGCTGCTAAAGTAGAGGCCCAGCATGGGATTTACTGGTATGGGTAAGGAGCGGGGCAGAATTTTTTCCCTCCTGCACTGGGCGCTATTTTGCCTAGAAACTATCCTACCTATTACTTACTATTGGCTGCACCACTCATTAAAGCGAACAAAACCCGAAAATTTGACGAATTTCTCTGGTTTTGTTTTGTTCTCTTGGGACAACCCGAATTGCCCTGTTGTATGAAACCCCTGATCCAGATTTCCAGATAGGCTGGGCACTGCGTTGGCGTGTGTCATGCTGCAAGTTTTCCGGGCTGGCACAAGTCATCTGGCGTTCTCAAATTTGTATTGTGCGCTTTGTTACAGTGGCGGAAAAGCCCGGCCTATTCAAAAACTGGGGCGCTGCAGCCACACACCAAAAGGTACTCAGGGGAGGGGTAGACAAGGGGGGTCAGAGGTAAACAAAGCGGGTAAAGCATTCAGGAAGACTTTATCTACTGCTCCATTTACTGTTTGGTCTGTAAGTAAAATCTCTACCTTTTCTTAGTATATAGTCTTGGCCCACGCGCGGAAGGGGCGGCATAAACTTTAAGGCTATGTTCATTCATAGTGTATAGTGTTCAGTGTACTACAATCATCATTAATGATGCAGCTCATGATTGCAGGTACCTGCCCATCAGTCTATTGGTCCTTCCCATTTTGGGAGAGATTGCATTGCAATTTTCCCAAAAATTCTAAGGCTCCTACAATTGCAGTTGTGCCCTTGTCCAAGTTTTGTTTCAAAGATCCCTTTAAAAATCATTACCTTTATTTTTTATGTTATTTTTACAGTTGTTTCTATTTATGTTGTATAAAACATTTAATGGTTATTTTATACAATTAACTGAATATTTTGTATTCCGCTACCAATACACTAAAATAGGTCAACCTATAACAGTCTCTTGTACTGTACAGTATGTGGCTTCGGCTGCTTTGCACAGTGTAATTTAAGTAAACCCTTCGTAAAATATGAACAAATAATCCACCTTAATTGTATGTTTATAATATATTTTGGTCTATGTAATAATAGAGTATTATATCGCAGTTGAAAATAAATGTTCATGCTTCTAAATTGAGAAAGAAAACAAGTCAGACCACCCTCAGTATGGTACAACACAGATGTTCTGACTCTTCCAAAAGAAGGAAAAAAAATGAACTCCGGATTTGAGCACTGGCAGAATCTGTGTCAGAAATATTCCTCTACTCAGCACCGGCACTTCTGTGTGCAGCTGTGGACTGAATTTGTCAAGGCTTGTCACACAGTGGTGGGATCATTGCTAGAATGCAGCATAAAAATGTGAGCATTCAGGATCTGTGCCGTGTGAAAGTTTTCTAAAACTGTTATTCAAGGTTGCCTGTAAACTGTCAGTGGGGGGTTACACAATACTGGTATTTTCCCCCTCCTAGGTGCTATGTGGGTATCCATTATCTATCAAGAATGCTCCCACAGCGCCGTCCATATTTCAAGCATCAGTTCCAGCCATCTGACCAATACGTCAGAATATGTTATAATTTTTCTTACATAGGCCCTGATTCATTAAAGGTCGAATTCAAATTTTCGTTTGTTTTTTTTTTAGAAAAAACTGCGATTTTGCGAGCGAAAATTCCACGCGCGATTCATCAACTGTATTTGTACAGTATTTGCCGGCGTATAAGACATCTGGGCGTATAAGACGACCCCCCAACATTTCCACTCAAAATATAGAGTTTGTTATATACTCGCCATTAGAGATGAGCGACCTTCTTGAAAGTTCGATTCGGGCGATTCGCCGAATTTCCCCAAGAAATTCGGGTTCACCCGAATCGAACTTTCACGAATCGCTCATCTGAAAAAAAAAATGCCGGCATGGTGGGAGCGGGCAGGCCGGCTACGCCTGTCAGCGGGTCGCCGCCGGCCCGCTGACAGCGCAGCCGGCCTGCCCGCTCCCACCATGCCGGCATTTTTTTAAAAAGCAAACACTTACCTGCATGGTCGTAGCGTGGAGGCCGGCGCCGCTCTCAGCTGTCATCAGAGGGCGTGTCATCAGAGGGCGCCTGAGAGCGGCGCCGCTCTCAGCTGTCATCAGAGGACGCGTCATCAGAGGGCGCCTGAGAGCGGCGCCGGCCTCCACGCTCTGACCATGCAGGTAAGTGTTTGCTTTTTAAAAAAATGCCGGCATGGTGGGAGTGGGCAGGCCGGTTGCGCTGTCAGTGGGCCGGCTTCCGCCGCCCGCTGACAGCGTAGCCGGCCTGCCCGCTCCCACCATGCCGGCATTTTTTTTTTTTTTATTTCAGGGAAAATTCGATCGGCACGAACCAAAAAAAATTCGGGTTCGTGCCGAATCGAATTTTCCCTGAAATTCGGAGCGAATTCCGGTTCGTCCGAACCGGATCGGTCATCCCTACTCGCCATATAAGACTACTCCCTCTTCCGCACACCAAATAAAACGTAAAAGAACATCAGATTACACTGCAGCCGCATCCCTGCTCGCCTTTAGTTTGGGATGTGCCCACACTGGCTATTCAGAATGCCTCCCAACTAAAGGCATAGTAGGGATGCAGCTGCAGTATAATGTGGTTTGGGCTCTGGGAAAAGGGCCAGATGGGGGGTTTCACACAGTGGAGGATCACAATTTGGGATACCCCTGGAGTAGGGAACAAAACCCAGTGGGGCCTCCCAAATTTGGAAGCCCCACTGTGTGAAATACCCCCGACTGGCCTTTTTCCCAGAGCGCACATCAGATTACACTGCAGCTGCATCCCTGCTCGCCTTTAGTTGGGGATAGTTGGCATAGTATGTGTGGGGTCTGGGAAAGGGGCCAGTTGGGGGTTTTACACTGGGGGATGCCCCATAGAAACTTTTTTTTTTTTTAATAAATCTTAAATAAATCACTCCTCAGATCAGATGCTGAAGAGCCCCCTTCAAAGTGGAGAGCAGCGAGGGCAGGATGTCAGGAGTGCGTGCCAGGAGGCAGCCCCCTGCCTGCCCACACAGTGCCTGAGCTGCTTGGCGCTCACCCTGCTGGCCTTCTCAGTCTCTCCCTGCTCTGATCGACTAGTGCTGCCTGAGCAAGAGCATCGCTCTACAAGATCAGGTGTGGCAGCGGCGGCGATCGTGCTCCCCAGCTTGGTGAAGGTAAGTACATTTACTGCGACGGCGTGGGATATGACAGCGCGGGACAACTGCATGCACCGCCGGACGCGGGACCACAGATAAAGGATCGGTGCAGTCCCGGGAAAATCGGGACAGTTGGGGGGTATGTATGTGACCCAGGTGCACCCAGCGTAAAAGACGACCCCCCCCCACTTGGAGGCATGTTTTACAGGGGGAAAAAGTCGTCTTATACGCCGGCAAATACGGTAGTGTTTTTTTCCGGTTAGTGTGAATTTATTTCGAGTGTTATCAAGCGGATGCGAACATTTTTCATTAGTCGAATTTAATTAGTGTAGATCTTGCGATCGCAAAATAATTCGGGCGATTCAGCTGTCATTGATTACCTGCACACATGCTTTAAATTGTGGTGTTTCACACAAGTTTTTTAGGTTGCTCACAGGAGGAGAGAACAAAACTGTCTTGCTGTTGGACCATGGAGCCTTTTTATTCTCTTTGCGTTCAGTTTGAGCATCTGGATGGTGATGCAGAGGAGAAGGCACAGATTGCCTGTTCCTAGGGTGTGTCGACAGTGGTTAGATATTAATAATTTATCTGACCGTGCACTGTTTGAACTCACCAGATTGAATCGGACAGGTTTACACGACTTACATATGCGGCTGCACCCCTATTTGATGCCTTTCATGCGGAATTAAGATACCCTCTGTCTTCCTTTTGGCCCCAAGCATCTATACACTGTGATCCGCAGTAAGCAGACAATGGCAAGGAAAGATTTGTGCCATCAACTTTCAAGTGGACCAAAAGCCATTTGTGCCTTGCAACCTTTATCACTGGGCTATCCTGATTGTGAGTGCACCGCTGTGTGAAAGCTCAGGATCATGTCAACATACTGAGAAAAATTTAAAAAGCAAGGAGACTCCAAGTTAGTACATCACGAGCACTGCCTATACTTATATATGGCGTCCCTTTAACCAACTTTAACCCATATCCAAATACACAAAACCACACGGTTACTTAAGAGCACTGGCTCGATATACCCTTGTAGAAATTTGAGCTACAAAGCAGTATATAGTTCTAAATCTTTATTGAAAAGTATTGCACTCACAAACAGCACACAAAAAAACCATTTATGATATACTAAAAAATTAACCTCTGAGTGTATTCATTGGAGAGGTGGCCGGGACACTGATGTCAATCTCGGGTCTCGGGAGGTAGTGGCGGCTGCGCAGATGCGGCAGTGAACTAAGGAGGCTCCACCTTTGCTAACCAGAGCTGACAACGTGACGTCGATATGGGCGGAGTCTAGCCCAAGAAAACTGGCATCCCATTAGTTGCACGTCACCCTGACGAAGCCCCGTGGGCGGGGCGAAACGCGCGTCGGAGGAGGGCGGCCCCACTTCACCTCGTGTCCCACCACCACATCCCACCGGTTTGCCCAGCTATGGTCCGCGTGTGCAGGAAGGCCTGATTGCGGTGAGGGTGTCCGCTCCCAGGCGCCATCGTACATCAGCATATAGCAAGTACTGAGTAGCGGCAGTAAGCGGCGGCAAGAGCATTGAACAAGGTATGATGCATGTGTTATGAGGCTTTCACCCGGAAGCAGCAAAGTGGCTGAGCAGGAATAACGCTGGCGATGGAAGCGTGAGTCATTACACAAGTTATATGCACTGTGTTTTTATCTGTGCCGGCCCAGCGGACTGCATAATCCCCTTTGGAGCAGGTGGGGAGTGGAGTGAGATAAGCCTCTGCTATGTGTCTTTATAGCCTATCGCATACATCTGGTGTTGCTTTGCCTAGCCCTATGCCTATGGAAATTTAAAAAGGGACATGCGTTCCATATGCACATGAGGAGGAGATAAATGGCCAGCGCTGACATCTTTGATAATTGGAGGGACAATCAAGCTATGCATTTATGACAGGGGCAGTATATCACCTTATGGTTGCCAATGGAAACGCAGGTCTGCGTACATAAAATTGATACCCCTGAATGCATTTGGACTATGTCTCCGGCTATCTATTCTATGATCAGCTGGTCTATATGCTGAATAACGGGACATAAGTGGAGGAGCATCAATCCTGGTCAAGGCGCCCAACGTTGAAGCTTTAGCAAGCTCATTGATCACACTAGGTGGCATGAGTGATTGGCTTTAGGTGGGTAGTGGTGGCATGCGTGTGGATGCATGTGTATGGTGTTCATGCATGGGCATGGAGGGGCCCCCTATTTTTAATATCACAACGTTGTGATTTTTTTAGTATATCATAAATGTTTTTTTTGTGTGCTGTTTGTGAGTGCAATACTTTTCAATAAAGATTTAGAACTATATACTGCTTTGTAGCTCAAATTTCTACAAGGGTATATCGAGCCAGTGCCCTTAAGTAACCGTGTGGTTTTGTGTATTTGGATATGGGTTAAAGTTGGTTAAAGGGACGCCATATATAAGTATAGGCAGTGCTCGTGATGTACTAACTTGGAGTCTCCTTGCTTTTTAAATTTTTCTCAGTGGTTATTTAGTAGGGAGAAGCTGTTACCTCCAACATACAAGTGATTGACTCCAGGGTGAAGCAGTAGTGTATGGGATGTTATAATCCCTAAGTCTTGACACATTACCCATCCTTGCTGTAGGATCAGTGTTGGCAATATTCTTAGGTTTGGTTATGTTGATGGCCTAGGAGGGTGGGCACTTATAAGCACCTTGAATTTTTGGCGTGTAAGGGCCTACTGACTACTGTAATGGCTTTCAAGTTGGATAGAGGGTGTTTAGCAGACATCCAGGCGTCCTTTGGATCTGAGGGTAACTTTTCAAGTGAGAATAGTAGTGGTGGAGGAGATATTCGTACACTATTTAAAAGGCATAAATCCCTGGTCATTAAGCAACTCAAACGCTTTTGGGACGTGTGTACAATAGAGAACTACATTCAAAATCGTGTGATACCACGTGGGCTAAGGGAGCGCATAACACCAGCTGAGCATTTACGCACAGAGCGCTTTATGACAAAATGGCAGAGACTGTGCACTGACCATGGGATACAAATAATGTCATTGATAGTAGAGGAGGAGAGGATACAATTGGAGGAACTAGATGAAGCAATTAAGGAGAGTTGTGAGAAACTAGACTCATTTGGGGATGCCCCCGATTTTCAGAAACTAAATGACCTTGTCAGGACCGAGGTTGATCGGGTACAGAGGTCAGTAAAAGAGATTAAACAGAATAAATTTAGGCGTGACAAGGTGGAGTTCGAGGATGGAAAAATCTTTTTGCAGTCAAAGAGTAGGGGGAGATCGGCCCTCAGATATAGACAATGGAAAGATGTCTCAAGTGATCTTTCTGGTTGCGAGACAGAGGTGTCAGATGACAGCCCCCCCCCCCCCCCCCGCACGTCGGGGAGAAATCGTAGGTCAGTGTCTTTTTTGGACCCGGACGAAAAAAACGAAGACGGCGGGGGCGAAAGCGTCGCAACCAGAGTGAAATCACTCAGGGGCATCAGAAAATCGGGCAAGAGATGGCCGACATAGGAATAGTAAGAGACGCGGAGATAAAAACAGGTTCACTGGATGTAATTAATTTGTCAGATTTCGAGTTAGATGAGGGTCATATTTCAGTTTTGTCTAAGGGTTTGTCCTTTTCGCCAGTGATGGGGGGTGATGAGTTTACGTTATTTAAGGACACTGCCCTATACTTACGAAAGTTGTTGTTTAGGACAATGTATCCAAAAAAATCCAATTTGATGGAAGGAATAGAAGGAGCAACCCCTATCCCAGAGGGAGTAGATGGGATAGAAGACATAGATGTAATGACTGATGAAGTCCCTGATCTAATGCCCAATCTTGACAAGCTATGTGTAAAATCTAAGAGATTCCCTCCGCTATCTCTGAATCGCCACATTTCCCTCTTTTTCCAACTAGTCCAGCGTGATTTACATGCAATGGATTGGACGTCGGTGGGAAACATGGATAATCTCTCTCCTAGAGAAAAAATAGCCTTAAAGGAGCTGCAGAAAGCACCCAATATTATAGTCCGCCCAAGTGACAAGGGTGGAAATGTGGTGATCCTAGATGAGAAGTACTATGTGGAGGAGATTGAGGGACAGCTCTCAAATAGGGATACCTATGTCAGGATACCCTCGAACCCGTTCCCAAATGTGGTAAGGACATTGAATGACAAATTGGACTGGGCAGGGGAGGAGAGGCTCCTCACCCCCAAAGTTTTGAATTTTCTGAGGATCAAGAATTACAGGACTCCTGTACTTTATACCATCCCGAAAATCCATAAGAACCCGGTGACTCCGCCTGGAAGGCCAATCGTGTCTGGGTGTGGGGGCCCCTTGGAGGGGGTAGCACGTTTTGTTGATGAAAATCTCAAACCTCTTGTCAGGATCCTGCCATCGTTCGTGCTGGACAGCAGTGACGTCTTACGCAAGTTGTCGGCGTTCAGCATGGATGATGGCTGGCTCCTGGCAAGCATTGACGTGGAGAGCTTATACACCTCCATCCCTCATGCGGTTGGCCTGGAAGCGGTCACCTGGTTCTTGGAGGAATTGGGCCCATGTGAGGCAGCCTACAATGAGTTCATTGTGGAACTGTTGGATTTTGTCCTAAGGAATAACTATTTCAGCTTTAATGGGCAGTACTATCATCAGGTTCGTGGGACAGCCATGGGGGCGGCCTGTGCACCATCGTACGCCTGCCTCCACCTCGGGCGGTGGGAGAGCCTGGAGGTGTTTGGGCGGGCGGACTTTGAGGCAGGGGTCGCCCTCTGGCTTCGCTACATCGATGATGTGCTTGTAGTGTGGAAGGGTACCCCCTCTGAGTTTGAACAATTTGTGGCTTCTTTGAATCAAAACGACAGGAACATTGGATTGACTTTTAAAATTGGACCCCGTGAGGTAGAGTTTTTAGACTTAATGATTCGGCAGGAAGGTGGGGAGCTTAGGACCACTACGTTTCGGAAGCCCACTACGGGCAACACGTTGTTGCACTTTAAGAGCCATCATCCTATGCCATTGCGAAGGGGAATCCCCTTAGGGCAATTTCTTCGGATTCGCAGGAATTGTAGTTCGGAAGGGGACTATAAGAAAGAGGCACGCCTACTTATAGCAAGGTTTAGGGCGAGAGGGTACCCTCACCGACTATTGCGAACCTGTTTCAAAAAGGCCCTTGATTCAATGCGACCTGACTTACTAAGGACAAAGTCCCCTATTAATGCCCAAAAAGAGAATGAGCAACCAGTTCGGTTGATCACCCAGTATGGTGCACACTGGGAACTTTTTCGGGGGATCCTGGAGACACACTGGCATGTGTTGACATTAGATCCAGTGGTGGCAAGTGTAGCAGGGCCTCGTCCCTTACTCACTGCCCGGAGAGCTAGGAATATACGTGACATGCTGGTGCACAGTGAGTACCACTCTACGAGGAGTGAGGGTACTCGATCGGTTGATAAACTGAATGGTTCATTCAAATGTGGTCATTGCAGTATTTGCAAATTCATGACGAAGACAACAACCTATGAGGGGATGAATGGCCACCCATCCCGACAAATTAGGGGGTTTATCAATTGTGCAACGACCATGGTCATCTATATGCTCACCTGCCCGTGTGGCAAAAAATATGTTGGTAAAACCAAGCGGGAGCTGAAGACACGGGTAGGTGAGCATATACGTGACATTAAAAATAGGAACAGCAGTGAAAAAAGCCCAGTGGCTGAGCACTTCAAAATGTGGCATCAAGGGGACCCGAAGGGACTCCAGGTGTGTGGCATTTTTGTCCTCAGAAGACAGGGGAGAAGGGGATTTGAAGAGCAGCAATTACTACAGCACGAGGCCCGCTTAATATATGAGCTGAATACTATGGCCCCTATAGGGCTAAATACCGACACGGGCTTGAGTGCGTTCTTATGAGGCTGGATTACTGAAGCACTGCTCTATTTCTCTCCCTTGCTTCTCCCCTTACCTTTATGCCCCCCTGTACCCCTCTCTCCCCCTCTCCCCTTCTTTCTTGCTTGGTAATGATTCCCCTTTGTTCTTCTTCTTTCTCTTTTTCTTTTGCTGTGGTGAGAGTAGTTATATAATAGTAGTAGTAGGCAATATATTTTATTTTATTTTATTAAATTGTTTGTCTCATTTTCATTTTCATTTTTCCTCAAAAAATCCTATTAAAAAATCCCTTCACAACTTCCTTTACTCACTTGGTTCCCTCCGGGGCGCCTTCCTAATTTTGAGTGGTCCTAGGGATATTAAGTGAAATCAAAATTTGTGCCGTGCTAATAGATATTCACAGTATAGGAATATATCGCCCGGAAAGGTGCGACTGTGTAATAGAGCTGTGGCTGTGTATATATCAAAATAGATATCCCTTTGGCATGCCTTGAATTGTAGTCAATGGAGTCCCTGTCAATGAATGGGTTGTCAGTAATGAGATGTGAGAATGAATTAACCTCTGAGTGTATTCATTGGAGAGGTGGCCGGGACACTGATGTCAATCTCGGGTCTCGGGAGGTAGTGGCGGCTGCGCAGATGCGGCAGTAAACTAAGGAGGCTCCACCTTTGCTAACCAGAGCTGACAACGTGACGTCGATATGGGCGGAGTCTAGCCCAAGAAAACTGGCATCCCATTAGTTGCACGTCACCCTGACGAAGCCCCGTGGGCGGGGCGAAACGCGCGTCGGAGGAGGGCGGCCCCACTTCACCTCGTGTCCCACCACCACATCCCACCTGTTTGCCCAGCTATGGTCCGCGTGTGCAGGAAGGCCTGATTGCGGTGAGGGTGTCCGCTCCCAGGCGCCATCGTACATCAGCATATAGCAAGTACTGAGTAGCGGCAGTAAGCGGCGGCAAGAGCATTGAACAAGGTATGACGCATGTGTTATGAGGCTTTCACCCGGAAGCAGCAAAGTGGCTGAGCAGGAATAACGCTGGCGATGGAAGCGTGAGTCATTACACAAGTTATATGCACTGTGTTTTTATCTGTGCCGGCCCAGCGGACTGCATAATCCCCTTTGGAGCAGGTGGGGAGTGGAGTGAGATAAGCCTCTGCTATGTGTCTTTATAGCCTATCGCATACATCTGGTGTTGCTTTGCCTAGCCCTATGCCTATGGAAATTTAAAAAGGGACATGCGTTCCATATGCACATGAGGAGGAGATAAATGGCCAGCGCTGACATCTTTGATAATTGGAGGGACAATCAAGCTATGCATTTATGACAGGGGCAGTATATCACCTTATGGTTGCCAATGGAAACGCAGGTCTGCGTACATAAAATTGATACCCCTGAATGCATTTGGACTATGTCTCCGGCTATCTATTCTATGATCAGCTGGTCTATATGCTGAATAACGGGACATAAGTGGAGGAGCATCAATCCTGGTCAAGGCGCCCAACGTTGAAGCTTTAGCAAGCTCATTGATCACACTAGGTGGCATGAGTGATTGGCTTTAGGTGGGTAGTGGTGGCATGCGTGTGGATGCATGTGTATGGTGTTCATGCATGGGCATGGAGGGTCCCCCTATTTTTAATATCACAACGTTGTGATTTTTTTAGTATATCATAAATGGTTTTTTTGTGTGCTGTTTGTGAGTGCAATACTTTTCAATAAAGATTTAGAACTATATACTGCTTTGTAGCTCAAATTTCTACAAGGGTATATCGAGCCAGTGCCCTTAAGTAACCGTGTGTTTTGTGTATTTGGATATCATGTCAACATACCTTTGCAGCAATCCTCTGGTTCATGCATGGGCTGATGCACGCTCCTGCACCAGGCCCATCTGAATGGCTAGTGCTGGAATGCAGGGAAGTAGGCGGCAAAAGGTGCCAGCAATCCATTCACTCTGAATAGATTGGCGGGTATAATTATGCACTGCAATATATACTGATTGTCTTGAAGCTGTGCATGTGCTGTGGGAGCATGGTGTGAAATATGTTCTGCAGGATTGCCAGTAAGGTGGGTATACTGGTAATTCGAGGGAATGCACACAATGGGACATGCCAAGTTGCTCTTTAAAAGTCCAAGGTCAGTTGATGAGGTTTTTGGTCCACTTAAATATAGGGTATGCAACTTCACAGCAAGTTATACTGACAATTTGGAAGGCCGCCAATGTCAGCTATGTTTTTCAGGCATTTGTGAGAGAGGGGGGTGAGACAGGCAACCCAGCCAACCAGCCAAAGCAGTGGACACACACACTGTCAGCAGCAGGAGCAGCACGGGGGGGGGGGGGCAATATGCCACCTCATAAACATACCTGCCTGCTGATGCCGGCGGTGGTGCATCTCATCATCGCATTGCTCGCCTCCCTGCTGACAATTTCCCCTATTTGCCGCACTGTATGTGAAGGTCTTTCCCCACCAGATGCGGGGGAGGGCAGCACAGTTTTACATAAACTGAAGGGCACACAGTACATCTATGCATGTAGTCTGCAGCATCTGTAGCAGAGAAGCGCTTCTCCTCTCACGTGACCACTGGTTACACTAAAACATCTGGGAGGTGCATGCCGAGAAAAGCTGTTCTTCTGAATACGGTCTTCCTCAGGTGTCCGTGGGCACTCCCTCTTCCTAGGGTCTGTGCAACCCGTGCAACACTGCTCTCTTAAACACTCTCCTCCACCCAAACACTTTCTCTGTCTGTGTTTAACCCCTTGTGCCCTCTCCCTACTGCAAGCACAAGGGGCTTGATTCATCTGCATTTAAATCTCTGACCTCCCCTATCGCCCCATTTAGGGCACTTGGAAAAAATTTGCCTAGTCCAGGCTCAACATGAAAAACAGTCCTGCTAGCAGAGCGCAAAGGCTATGTGGCAACCAAAACTTTACTTACAAAATTCTGAAAGGAATAGGTTAACAATATCAAGCGCACCCATGGCATCGAGTGTATAAGACGCCAAACTATGTACTACAGCCAGCTGCATCAGCTGCAGCATGCACACCCAAACCGGTAAAGAGGGTGCTGCTCTTGACTATAACTCTGACATTCATCTACAATTACATCTATGCTTGTCATTCGACTCTACAGCATCTGCAAACCTGTTCTCTGGAGGCCAGCCATGCCACTTACATACAACTAGATACAAATGTTTCCTTCATCTATTGCAGAAAAATAATCTTACCACAAACTATCCATTCAACCAGGGAACCTATGTGCAAAACACATGGATAAAATGTGGCAGTTACAAATAACATCAATACAAGCATGAATTCACAGTATAAAACTAAAGAGCATTTGATTAGCTACACAAATATTAAAAGTACAATTGCATCCAAATAAAAGTGGGTCACCACAGGGGAGGCTTCAGTAGTACACTGCTCTTTAAAAAATTCTCGCAAAGACTCTTATGCTTACAGGAAAACTCAAGCCACAAACAACACATTTTTACAAGTGTAAAGTTATTTTCAAGCGGTAGCGAAAAATTATTCGCACGCATTTTCGCAACGATTTCACTACACAAATTATATTCACCTGCAATGATGAATCACTAGATTTTCAAAAATCTCCCATGCGAAAATATTTTCCAAGCATTAATTTTTTTTTCTATCTTTAGTGAATCAAGGCCATAGAGTCTAAGAAATTATAGCATGACTGCAGCCTTTTCCCTATACAGGTGACATGTCAGAATCAGTTATTTATCAGGATCTCCCTTTTTTTTTATATTCAAAAATATGTTTTGACCCTATTTCATTGGAACTGTAGCTCATATAGCTTCTCTGCAGCCCTTGGATAACAGGAGCCTTTAACGCATATTCCATAACAGGTTGTGACTAGTGATGAGCGAACCCCCTAAACTTCGGGTTCGGCAAGTCAAAATCAAACTAAAAAAAAAAAACTGATGCTGGGGAGGAGGAGTTGGGGCGCAGTTAGCAGCTGGAAGCTAGCTGTAACTTATCTGAGTAAGGGAGCGGCATCCATCTTTCTGTGGCTCCATTAGTAAATAATTTATATGCTTGAGCGACAGAAGCAGGGACAAGATCGCGGGGCTCAGTTACAGTGCTTCTAGCTGCTAACTCTGCACCGGTAAGCTGGGATGATAATCTGCTTATCCCATCAACCAGCTTTTCCATGTTCAGGCTGAACACAAACCTCTGGATGAAGTCTGTTCGGGTTTGGGAACCCGACCTCGCAAATTCTGGTAGGAATGGTTTGGTGAACCCAACAGTAGTTGTGACAGAGATGCAACAAATAGATGCTGGTAATGGGGTGCAATAGAAGTGAGGACCCTGGCCTTGTAAAGTTTCAAAGTAATTCAAAGGTTAAGGGTGGGGACATATGTCTGGGTAACATGTACTGTAGAATGTACTAAGCAAGGTAGCAAGTGCTCTGAAGGGACTGCCAGCTTAAACAGACAGACTCATCTAATTAGGTGAGTTAGGGCACTTTGAAGGTTTGAAGGGTTGGGGAGTGGGACATTTTGTGACATCCTGAAGATGAGAGTGGATAAAGATGACTAAGGTTGGGAGGAGCATGTCGTGGGCAGAGCAGAGGCTGTGCATGGATTGGCATTCTTGGACTAACAATTAAATATAGGGATTCGGCTGAATCAAGATTCGTAAGTTAGGGCTAGAATTTGAAATTCTTTCATATACTGGCAGACAGTATATTGACAGAGAGAAGCAGCACTGAAAAAGCACGAGGAGAGGTGAATCAGGCAAGCAACAGAGTTCAGAACAGATTGGACGGGTGCCAATCAATTGCTGGTAGATCAAAGAGGAGACTGTTGCAGAAGCGTAGCTATAGTGTACCTATAATAGTGTACCTATAATAATAATAATAATACTATTTATTATTATAGTATTGCAATTCTTCTGGCTTAAAGAAGCACTATCGCGAATTTGGGTAATATTAAAAATCCATATAAACATGTTGGCTAATGAGAGGAGGAGTCACTTATACCACCAAAATAAAACCTCTGCGAAGCTTGTGGATTTCTTTTCCTGGTAGAAATAAAATCCAGGATTGAAAGGTCTAGTTTATCAGGGGTAACGGAACCTGTCACCACTGATTTTCTTTTTGCTCTATTAACATAAAAACAAACCTAGAGGGGTGTTTCTTGATGATAGCTGTATAGGTGACCTCTCCTCCCACCACCCAGCATATTTACATAGATTTTTATCATTGTGTTATTTTTTTATACGATGGTGCTCCTTTAAGGAGATGCTTTTACTCATCATGCAATGCATTGGGTAAATATTAGAGTGTTAAACCGGACCTTCAGCGTGATTTAATGAAAAGCCCAAACCCTTAAAAAACTAATTTCCAGAATCTAAAATTAATATATTTTTTTTTTTTTAAATTCTTTATTTTGAATTTTGCAGGTTTATAACATACATACATTCAATAGGGTCAACAATACAGGGAGCATAAAAGGAATGGGGGAGCTCAAGTATATCACTATCATAACAGAGGTGACATATCGCAGTTGGACAATGATATCAGGCAACAGTACATGATGTCATATGATGTGGATACCAGCTGTAGGGGGTCACGAGGCGGGGGAACACAACGTGACGGAAGCCGCCTAGCGACCCTCCGTCCACTCCTCCCCGTCTCCTCTCCCCTTCGTCAGATACATTTAGCCATAGGGCTTTCCGCTAAGAATGGTTTCAATTCCTTTGTATCAAATAGGATCTCGAGCCCTCCCCAAGGAATAGGGACAGACGTACAAGGGGGGACCAAGGAGAGGTGCAATGGCAAGGGATAAAAAGAAGAAAAAAGGGGGGGGGTGGGGGAGAGATTGAGTGGAGGGATATGGTGCAAGAGGTTTGAGGGAAGGGGAGGTGTGGGTGTAGGTGTGGCGTGTGGGACAGGGCACCCGGCCGAACGCCGCCCAGCAGCTGTCTAATTCAGGCCCAGCGCAGGAGGGGGCAGTGTATATCTCGCCCGGATGGAGAGTGACCGCGGGTGGCACCACAATCGACTTAGCTTCTAATCGGTCACGTGAACAAGTTACGGAACTCTGCTGATTCTTCAAAAATCAGCCAAGGAAGCCAGGTAACTTTATATTGCTCATCCCGTTCATGGAGGGCTAAAGTTAAATCCTCCATTTCCTTAACGAGGACAACCTCCCTCACCCAGTCCCTAACGGAGGGAGCTTTCTTCTTTTTCCAGAATCTGGGTATAGCCTGTTTGGCCGCGTTCAACAGGTGAATCAGCAGTGTTTTCTTATATTTCCCTATCGGGGACTTCGTGGAGTGAAGCAGAACCTGCGCCGGGTCTCCCAGCAATTGTGCCCCTGTCAGCTGTTCTATAATGCCCAGGACCGCCTCCCAGTACTCCTGGATTTTGGGGCATCGCCAGAACAAATGGAATAGTGTCCCACGTTCCCCTCCGCATCTCCAGCAGCTCGCATCCGCCGAGTCATACATCTTGCCTAGCTTGTCAGGGGTGTAGTACCATCGAGTCAACAATTTATAATTCACTTCCTGGATTCTCGTGGCTACCGAGGATTTATGTATCAAGGTGGCTATTTTAGTTCTCTCTTTCTCCCCTAAGGGCCGACCCAAGTCCTGCTCCCACTCCCCCCAATAAGCTGGCGGGGACTCCACCTCCCGGTTGAGCAGCGCGTACAACAATGAAATCAGATGGGGCTGGGGCTGCCCTGCCAAACACAGCGTCTCAAGATCGGTAGGCCTCCTGGAGTTCTCCCTGCGGTAGCCCAGCCTGGACAGAACCGATTGAAACCGCAATAATGTCCAGGGATCCAGGTTCCCTTTCTCAAATTTCGCCCTCAGCTCACCCAGCGCGGTCCAGCCCCCCTCCGATAGCAAGTCGCCCCCCCTTAACTGGGCTACCTTCCCCCACTCCCTGAGGTCCACTCTTGTACAGCCAGGTATGAGTTGTGGATTGTCCAATAAGGCCAACATGGGGGAGGGCCATGGGGAGATATCAGCACGTTCCCTGTGACTCCGTAGGACATCCAGAGTAGGCGCTATGGTGGGGTGGGATCTCAGGGCTGGCACCCGGTTCTCTCTGTTCCAAACAACAGCATCTAGGGGGGCAGGGGCCAGTGAGTGCTCTAGCTGTACCCATCTCTTCGTCTCCTTGCACGTGTGCCACTCACATACCCTCTGTAAATGGGAAGCCACCCAATACGACTGAACATCCGGCATAGCCATACCCCCCAGGTGTTTGGGCTTGAATAACACCTGGCGACGGAGCCTTGCCCTCTTCCTCTGCCACACAAATCCCAACAGAACTTTCTCCAGGTCCCTGAAGAAGCGGGTGGGTAACTTGATAGGGAGCGCCTGGAACAGGAACAACAGTTTTGGCAGGATCGACATTTTGATTATATTCGCCCTACCCATCCACGAAAATGTAGGGGAGTCCCATTTTTCCAAATCAGCCTTTATTCTCTGGAATAGGGGCAGAAAGTTTAAGGCAAAGATGTTCGTCAGGCGATTCGGCAATCTCGTACCAAGGTATGCTATTGAATCCTTGGCCCACTTAAAGGAGAATGCCTGCCGGACAGTCCCGGCCACCTCAGCAGGGAGGGAGATGTTTAACGCCTCTGACTTCTCGAAGTTAATTTTGAAGAAGGATAGCCTCCCGAAGGCTTCAAACTCCTTCATTAACACAGGGACAGAGACCGTGGGATTTGTGAGGAAGAACAAGAGGTCATCCGCGTAAGCGGCAACCTTATGAATACTGCCACCTACACTCGAACCCCTCACGTCCACATTCTTCCTTATGTTACATAGAAAAGGCTCTAAAGTCAAGGCGAATAGCAGAGGTGACAGTGGGCAGCCCTGTCGGGTTCCGTTACTGATCGGCAATGGGGCGGAAAGGTGGCCATTCACCTTGACTCTCGCGCGGGGTATCGTATACAGGGCCTCAATGCGTTTCCTAAGGTTTTCCCCTATGCCTATATGTCTAAGGGTTCCCTGCATAAAAGGCCAGCCTACCCTATCAAAGGCCTTTTCCGCGTCTGTGGACAACACCATCATTGGCACCCCCGCTGACTGTGCGGAGTACGTGACGCTAAGCGCCCGCACCACATTATCCCTGGCCTCCCTTCCCAACACGAAACCCGTTTGGTCCAAATGGACTACCTGTGCCACCACCGGGGCCAGCCTGTTGGCCAAGATCTTTGCGTACAGCTTCAGGTCAGTGTTGAGGAGGGAGATGGGGCGGTAGCTCCCGCACGACAGAGGGTCCTTCCCCGCTTTGTGTAGGACTGAGATGTGGGCCTCAAGGTCTCCACCCGAGAAGGCACCCGCCACATCCGGGTCCGTAATGGTATTCCAGGCCCTAACCATATGGGGGCCCAGAATAGAAATGAATGCTTTATAATAGTGGACCGAATAACCATCAGGCCCTGGAGCCTTCCCCGATGGGGACTGTTTAAGCGCCTCTAGCAACTCCTCCATCCCAATCGGGTCCTCCAAGGAGGCCGCAATTTCATCTGCCACCGAGGGCATGCCTGATTTCTTAATGTAGTCCTCAATTTTATTCAGTTGTGACCGTGTCGGGGCCCCTCTGCTGAGATTGTACAGGCCTGAATAGTAAGCCCTGAATACATCTGCTATCCCCTCCGTGGTATGTTGTGTTTTCTGCTCGCTATCGAGAATTGCCGAGATGAAGTTCTGGGATTGCTGTTGCTTGAGGGCCCTAGCTAGCAGAGCGCTGCTCTTATTACCGTACTCATAGTAGGTGCGTCTGCATCTCCTAATGACATGTTTTGCTTTCTGCCGTAAAAGGGCGTTGAGTGCCTCCCTAGTCTGGGTCAGCTCCCCAAGTACCCGTGCCGCCTCAGATTGCTTGTGGGATAGTTCCAGGCTCCGTACCTTATCTGTAAGCTTCACTATTTGGGCCAGTCTTTCTCTCTTGAGCCTCGCCCCGTGGCTGATTAGGATGCCCCTGATCACGCTCTTGTGTGCCTCCCATAATGTGAGTAACGAGACCTCCCCGTTACTATTGGTTCTGGAGTAGGACTCTAGGCCCTCCTTCACAGCTTGAGCCACCACCGCATCCTTAAGGAGGGACTCGTTTAGCCTCCAAGTGGAGGAGGGGGGTGGCCTGTCCACGAGCTCGAGGTCAAGAAACACCGGGGCGTGATCTGAAAAGGAGGTGGGGTATATCCCGTCTCCCGTGGCCAGGCTCAACAGGCTATGTGTCACCCATATGTAATCTAATCTAGAATATGTCCCGTGTACATGTGAGTAAAAAGAATAATCTTTCGTCCCAGGGTTCCCGACCCGCCAGGCATCCACCAGCTGCAGCTCATGCAATGCCCTCTTCAGAGAACGCAAGGCCAGATGCGAGAGCGCTGACTTCCCTGTGGAGGAGTCCAGTAGTGGTTCCAGGGCCAGGTTAAAATCACCCCCTAGAATGATCTCCCCCTCCCTGAATTTCTCGATCTTATCTAGGGTGCGCTTCAGGAATGGTATCTGCCCCTGATTGGGAGCGTATACAGAGGCTAATGTATACATTTTTTGATTAATCAATCCCTTAGCCAGCACCACCCGGCCCGATTCGTCTCTCCAGACCTCCCTCAGCAAGAAGGGGACGTCCTTGGAGATCAGGATTGCTACCCCTTTTTTCTTAGCATCTGCAGCGCAGCTGGTGAAAGCCTGGGGGAACAGCCTACTACAGAGTCTGGGCACAGAATCTCGTCTGAAATGTGTCTCCTGTAGGAAAATGATTTGCGCTTTACATCTCTTTAACTCCTGCCCTAGGATGGTTCTCTTCTCCGGGGTGTTAAGGCCCTTCACATTCAGGGTAATTACCTTTACGGGGGCCATTCCTGCAGAAAAGAGCTAAGGGGGGGGGGGAGGACCAGAGATCGTCAGGAAGCGGTACTCCTCGCTGCACGTCCGGTCCCACACGCCAAGGGGGAGAAGAGAGTTATGACCAGAGGGGGAAATAGAAAAGGGAGGGGAACAGAGGGAGAGGAAATGGGTATCAGAGATATGGAGGAAAGACAAAAGGACTTAAGAGGTGGACAAACAATTGTCGTGATGGGGGCGGGGACTAGCTAGTAGTCCAACCTAAAGCCGGTGCCTTTTAAAGACGCACTAAGTGGGGGAGAAACTCCAAACCACGGGCTGAGAAGCCCAATACACGGTCTATTCCCGACAGGAGAAGGCCTAGGACTTCTCCGGAGGGGTGCACCAAATGGGGGGAAAGTGGAAGACCAAGCCTAAATAAACATCGGATGGGGAGTCGCACCAGTATTGTAGCTACTCAGCGAGGCAGTTCGTGACCTTATGTCGCTATCGCCCTGTCAGACAAGATGCAGACAGTCCGAGGCAGCGGGGCACCACGCACAGCAGCACAACACTGCCCCATTTCAAGAAGGGGGGGGAGGCCCCCGCGGGGCGAGACAAAAACCCAAGCAGGCTGATCCGTCCCCTCAGGGCATAGGGGGAGACCTCGATCAACAGGTAGAACAACAAGTTCTGGACATAACAGTGTGGCATCAAGCTAGTATTGTAGCTGCCCAGCGAGGCGCGCCACCGCCCCAGGGCGCCACCACCCTACCGGGCGGAGCGCGGGCAGGCCATCGCAGCCCAACCCCTCGCACAGCAGCACAACACGGCCGTGCAGCCAGGAAGAGATTCCGTGAGGGGCAAGACGAGAATCCAAACGGAATGATCCGGCCCGTCAGGAAGCGGCACAGACATCAGTCATCTAGAGGTAGAACAGTTAACTCTGGATATGGCAGTACGGAGTCAATTCAGTATTGATGCTGCTCAGCGAAGCGTGGCATGGCCTCAAGGCATCATCGTCCCGTCGGACAAAGCGTAGACAGGTCGCGGCGCCACGACACCACGCACAGCAGCGCAACACCACTGTATTGCTGGAGAGGACCTCCATGAGGGGCGGGACATGGATCCAAACAGATCGGCCCGGCCCGTCATGGAGCAGCGCCGGCAACAAACAGTAACCGCCAATACATTAGACATTAACATCAACAATTTAAACAGTAATCGAAGCATGGCAGTGTGGCTTCAAGCCCGTATTGTAGCTGCTCGGCGAGGCGCGCCGCGCCACCAAGACGCCATGGCCCGCCAGGCAAAATGCAGACAGTCCAAAGTGAGATGGCACCACGCACAGCAGCACAACTCGTTCGCTTATCAGAGATGAGCTTCCATGGAGGGCAAGACAAGGTCGAAGCAGAACCGTCCGGCCCGCCAAGGAGTAACCCAGACGCCAATCAGCAGTTAGAAAAGAGAAAAAGGAAAAAAGAACAAAAGAACAACAAATTCTTAATATGACAGTATAAAAGCTTATCTTCTGCGGCCTCTCATTCCTCCTCTGTTGCCTCGGGGACCACCTTCTGGGCGCTGCGGCAGCCGGCCATTATACACAGCCAGGTCAGGGACTGTCCAGTCCGGGACATCCACACTTTCCACCTCCAAAAAGTGGAATAGGTCCGGCAGTTGGCCGGGCCCCTTGAGGATAAACAGATCTCCTCCCCTGCGTACCAGCAGTTGAAAAGGATGGCCCCATCTGTAGGAGGCACCCTGATTCTGGACGGCCTCTAGTACAGGTTTCAGAAGCTTCCTCATCTGCAGAGTTCTCCGTGAAAGGTCTTGCAAAATGATCACCTGTGCGCCCCTGAATGCGACCGGACCCTTGTCCCACGCGCGGCGCAGGATCTCTTCTTTTATCTTGAAGAAATGGATGCGGCAAATAATGTCCCGAGGACGATTCGGGTCTTGCGGCCTAGGACCCAGCGCCCGATGAACCCGGTCCATCTCTATGCGGTTGGAGTCGGGGAGGTTCAGAAGGTCATTGAATATAGTAGTAACCGCTTCCAGCAGATCTCGGGGCTCCACTGACTCAGGTACTCCCCGAAGGCGCAGATTATTTCTGCGGCTCCTATTCTCCGCGTCGTCATGTGCCAGGAAGATATCTGACAGGAGACGTTTGTTGCGGTCCTGTTGCTGTTCCAGGTCTGCCACCCGCTGCTCCAGGGTCCTGTGCGAGGCCTCCATCCCATCCATCCTTGCCGTGACCTCCACGACTGAACCCTGCAATGCAGCTAGTTCTCTCTTGATGGTGCCTTCCATCCTGGATACGTATCCGTCAAAATCACTACGCGTTGGAAGACCGCGTAGGGCCTCAGCGATATTGACTTTCACCGCCTCCGCGATGGACTGGGAGAGCTGGATAAGCGGCGGTGTGGGATGAGGTTCCCGCGAAAGGGGTGTCTCCAGGCGGCCAGATAGTGGTGGTGGTGGGCTGAAGGCTGCGATCCCATGAAACCCCTCCTCACAGGCGGCCGAGCCCCTCTGCAGCGGACCAGCAGTCTCCCCACGTCCCGCGGGGGGGCCCCCGGATGTCATCGGCGGCAGTGCGTCCCACAGGTGGTTTACGGCAGGGTTACTCTCTAGGGGCAGTGGAGATCCAATGTGGCGGGCCTGAGGGGATCCCGCAAGCGTTTGCCACGGCGACTGTGGGCTCAAGGGGGGGGACGGCGAACCCGACAGGTAGCTGGGAGTATGCTGCAGGCTACCAGCATGTGGGGAGGTGGGCACCCGTGCCTGTGGGGCCGGGATGTCCCGCAGGGGCCCTCTTGGCGGGGAGTCTGGACTAAGCTGGCCCGGTGAAGTGGTCTTCAGGCTAGGTTCAGCGGCCCTCAGAGCAGAGCTTCTGGTGCCGTTGGGCGGGGTGGCGTCCCCCTCTCCCCCAGATGAGCAGTCCCCTTCATGGGGGGTGGCGGCAGGTTGGGTAAGCTGGCCCCCCAGGCAAGGATGGGGTGAGAGGGTGCATTGGGGCAGGAGACCAACCTTGCGCCCGCCGGTTGTTCCGTCCGGCCAGTCCGCTCCAGCATGTATCTCAGCTGACACCGTCAGCATGCGGCCTCCGACGCTGTGGCGCTCCTGGTCCGGGCCGCACTGTGGACGCTGCGCTCCGGTCTCCTCCTCCCGCAGTTCTAAGACAGCCCCAGCCGGGGTCGGATCACTGGGAGCGGCGGTCCCCCGCCACATCTCAATCTCGCGCCCACGTGTGCGCTCCTCTCCCGCCATCGCCGCCATCTTCTTTGCGGCCGTCCCGCGGGTCCCGGAGCCTCCTGGCTGGAACAGGGCTGGGATAGTGCCCAGTCTGCCTCGTCCGCTTGGTCCCCGGTGTTTCCCCTTCCTGGGCATGTGAAATACAGGTGGGTCACTGCTCTCTGGCCTCTGTTAATCAGGTCGTAGGTGCGGAGCTCCGTCTCCAGGCGTCTCTATCCGGCCATGTCAAGCCACGCCCCCTAAAAAAAAAAAAATTAATATATTTTAAGTTTTTAGTCACTTACTTATTATTCTTTCCCCCACTGGGCTTTAACTATGTTCAGCACTCTAGGATATGAGCGCCGCCATCTTGCCTCAGAAGCATCACATACTGGAGGAGAGGAGAGCGGGATAAAGTGCAGTGGGCGTGGTTATAGCTGTGCTTTGCACAGACAGAGCAGAGCTGGGGTCAGGGAAAGGACAGCAATCCCAGAATGCAGAGTGACACAGTCAGAAGACACTTCCTGTTTGCAGGCTGCCTGATGCTCCATGAGCCACTATCTTGGATGTTTAAAGGCCCATAACATGCAGTAGATGCAGGTAGGATGATTTTTAATGTGATCAATCTGTATGTACAGGGTGGGGGAAACATATAAGATTCAGGGTGAAGGTCCTCTTTAAAGCCACTGCTTCCCACAGACTGTAAAAGTGTAATGATACGCTCAAAAACATGTCACCCCTGAATGTTATTCCTACCAGTAGAAGAAAACCACAACCTGGCAGGATTTTTAATTTGGTTTAGTTGTATGAGTAACTTCTCCTCTCACTAGCCAGCGCATTTATGCGGATTTTGAATATTAAAGCAAAACCCCCCAGAGAGTCAGTATTTACTCACCTCTCCTTGGTCCAACAGCATATGTGCGGGCTCTCCTCCAGTCCGACTATTTGCTGTGCTTTTATCATTCAACAAATGGCTCTGACAGACTGATGGGGAGCGAGGGCGGAGAGGCAAACAGCTTCGATTGAATGCACCATTGGACCGGGCAACGGTGAGTGATTACAGGCGCCTCAGTGAGTTTAACACAGTTTGGCATTCCAATTTGGTTTGCCGCTGTGGGTTTTGTTCTGCTTAACCCTAGAATGTTACTCCACTGCAGTCACCAGTTATATCTAAATGAGCACCCCTTACTACATATTATAACTACATTACAACTACACTACATACACACGTGATTGTGGAGTCCAAAATGCTTTTAGGAGGACCTAGGGCAACCAACATATATGATCATTTCTGAATAATTTTACTGTACTGCCAAAACTGAAAAATACATTGAAAACAATTTTATGTTGACTTCATGACCCATCGATTCAAAAGGAAATCCTTGGTAAAGATAAATCTCTGCTTAATAAATAACTCTCTGGATGGAACATTGTCAGTTTTCACATGATAAACTTTATTCAATAACCCCCAATAGAGTATGTATCATGTGGTTTCACAAATGCTTCAGAGTAGAAAGTCATGTTTTCCGAAATTCAGCCCTGCTGGCTGCCACGTTATTTCTGCAGACACTGGAGACACTAGAGAGAATTCCCACTCAAGAGAAAACTGACAGGGAGGCTGATTCACTACTAACATCAGGTATTGCCAGATGAGCGTCTGTATAGCGACGCTTCGAGCGACTGCTAGTAGAAGCTGTAAACGGGTATTGGGCGCTGTAACCTAGCGTTGCGGTCACTCTAGTAACCTGGCCCGCAGTGATGAATGTGATGTATGTTGGGCGCTGTAACAGCAGTATAACACTGCAGCAAGTGAGTGGGCGCACCATATTTAACAAGACACACACAGCGTTGGAGCTCTAAATGTGGTCGCTGTTGCATAGAGCACCAGACGCTGTGTGATTAAAGTCTGTTTTTTAACACATATCCACCAGTAACAAAGCAAAAACACATGGAATGATATTGTTTTAACACTGGGACAAAAAGACTTTAGTGCCAGACCTGTAAATACAATTCTGCATAAAAATATACATTTATAAAAGTGTTTGTTTGCAGCCAGGAGAGGTCACACAATGATTTGAGCAACAAAATTAAATTAAATTGCCAAACACGCTATTTATACACAACTAATGAAACCCTACTGAAATGTATGGGAGAGCGCTACAGAGCGCTCCTGAGCCTAGAGCACCGGCGCTATATGCTGAGCCGCCTGGATTAATACATGTGCTGTTAGAGGCGCTCACCAGATTTGCTTTCTTAAATGTGGTTTGCTGCTGCCGCTACGAAGCACTGCCTGGCGCTATCCGTTCTTAAATCACCCCCATTGCCTTTCATTGGTGTCGATTCAGAGCCTATTGAGAAAACTCACTTCTTTTTTAGGAGAGAAAATTGCCATTCACTTACATTGTTTACCTTGGAGTTGATTCGGAGCCAGAGGAAAATTTACACCCATTAGACAATGAAAGTGAATGTAGTTTTCTCTCCTAAAGAGAAGAAGTGATTTTTTTCACCAGGCGCTCAATCGATCCATTGTCTACCTTGGGGCTGTTTCAAAGCCAGGTGAAAATTAACACCTGGTAAACAATGAAAGTGAATGGCAGTTTTCTCTCCTAAAAGGGAGTGAGAATTCTTACCTGGCTCTGAATCGACCCCAGTGGTGACAGGCATTTTTTTCTCTTAAAAAAGAAGTGAGTTTTTTCATCAGGCTCTGAATGGACCCCATAGTCTGAATAATGAGGTGAGTCTGGTCGACTTGGGGACAGCGGTTCAGCCATCAGATACAGGCTACGGTGGGGTGGCAGACTCTATAATATAATAATGCAATGGCTGGGCCCCTATATAGTCTAAATACTGGGGCAATCAGGAACCCCAGGTTATGACGGATAAACTCTATGCATCCTATAGTGTATAATGTGTTCCCCTGATAAACGAAACCTGTCAACCGTGGATTTTATTCCTACCAGGAAAAGAAATCCACAAGCTTGGCAGAGGTTTTATTCAGTTTGGGGGTATAAGTGACCCTTCCTCTCACTAGCAGATGTATTTATATGGATTTTTAATATATCACAATATATCACAGTTGTGCTTCTTTAAGCCAGAAGAATTGCAATATGCCATTATATCAACAAAGTCTGCAGCATGTATTAATAATCCAAATTTTGTTGATTGTAACTATTGGATGAATAAATTCCTTAAAACCTGACAGTTTTCAATATAGTCTGAATACTAGAGCAAACCTGAGGGTCCAGTTCAAACTCGAGGCCCAACTATAACATTTAGGTTACAGGAGGGCAGACATTTTGGTTGTGTGGCGTCCAAATATTTCTGATTGCAGCTCTACTGAAACCTAAAAAAAGGTGTTCACACACCTATTCTCCCACTGGGTTGCTAAACAAATGCCCCTGTCAGCACCCATTTTAAACGAGATGGTAACATACGTTCACTTGCAAGCTGGTTTTGCTTACCTGCACCTCGCTTTCTCTGCAAAACCAGACAAGTGATTGGCCACAGAGAGAGCGTGTTGCTAGTAAGGAAAACTAGGCTTGCAGGGGGTATGCACGTGAAGTATCATCAAACAGGATGCCCCCTCACTGCATCCATTTTTTTAAATAGTTGTAGGTACACTTTAACTTTTTAAATGCCAAGTACGTAGAATCTACGGTGTCGAAACTCCTACCGTTAAATGCCAAGCCTGTAGATCCTACATGTTTGTGTTTCCTCCAGTTAGCAGCCCAGAAAAACACCTCCAACTAGTATCCAGTGCCGGGGGTCTCCTCTTTCCCCTGGGGGCCTGCAGAAATAAATAAATAAATTGTTACAGAATGCCTTTATTGTTGAGATTGCTCCATTACAGAGGAGTAAAATGCTATAATATTTCTATGACCACAGGTTTTAGATTTGTCTTCCTTAAGATATAAAATATGTCTGAAAGAAAACCTCAACACATATGTGAAAACAATAATAACAGTAACAAAATGTTATTTAATCGGTACAGGCAGGATGTAGATGGCAGTGGACTAAATTTAGAGCAGGATATTCACAGGACAGCTCTTGTTTTCTGCAGGCATTTTGTAAGGAAAGTAGATAGGGCTGCTCGAAAATAGGTTATGTGTTGACAGGAAAGAATTTAAGGTAAACATAAAGTCTATCCAGGCTTATTAAAATGAACAGGAGATACAGGAGATACAGTTAAAGTAAAAGAGTTCTTAAAAGCTTTTAAAAAGCCCTCCTCCAACTCATTACAATTCAATAATAACATGTATTGTTGTTAGCTTATTAAATGTTTGGTTTCTTATGGCCCAACAGTGTGCAAAATCTTTTGGTTCCTGTTTCATGAAGATTGAATGGTCTAACAGGTGACAATAATTCAAGCAGGGAGGATTCAGATATTTTATTTTATTGATTCAAACTTTCATTAATTGATAATCATTGTTTACTTTATCCAAAAAAGCAGTAAAGGATTACGCATTTTGGAGGATTCCGTTCCCACTTTAAGGAGGAAAGATATCCTCTAAAACGCATAATCCTGTACTGTATTTCCTGGATGGTTATGTGATTAACATGGTTTTAAAATTGGAATAAAGGAGGGTTTTACAGGCACCTTTTTGGACAAATCGTGGAGTGTGGCTGGCTCGGTGCGCTGGAACCTGGTGAGCTGTCTTTTCTGATTATATTGGAAATTATTACTTACTTTACTTACTGGTCCTTGTTAATATTTCCACTCTGATCCATTTTTATTCTGGTCCTTACTTCACCCTCATCTGAAGCTGAAGGGTCTAGCAGTGCTGGCAAAGAAGAGCTGCTGATCCACCACCAATCCTGGCCACTTTTACACATGTCTCCACAGCTGCTTCTGGTCTCTGAGTCTACTGCACCTCTTCCACCTTTGTGTCCACTGGTGGTAATCTTTTGAGTCCTCTGTGCCTTTTCTGCCATCACAAAGAAACCAGGACATTTGTGTACTGTGCTGTACCAGTGCATATCCCTACTGTAATTCGACCTAAATGTGATGAAAATGCTTAGTCTAAAAGGGATCTAAAAGAAAATAGAAACAACATTTGCTTATACTGGAAGAATTTGATTGGAACATGCGGATAACTCATGTATAACACTTTTTTCCCAGTTGTACAATTTTCTTTCAAACACCATGACCAGAACTTGTAAATGAGCACAAGAGTGCTATAAAACCCATCCAAGCACAGCACAGATGGCTTCATTTTTGGGTCAATCTAGGTCAATGTCACACTCCAAATTTTTGATCGGTTTCCAGTTTTTTGGAAAATAACTTTTTCCTGGCTTGTTATTTATTTTGTTTTCATTGTAAATGCATCTTTTTAATTTCGGCTATGTTGTTGACAAATGGGGACTTAAATAATAAATTATAGGACCCATAATGATGGCAAGACGAGAAAATACAAATCTGGAACCTTTAGAGAAAGCCACAAAGGAGCACTATAAAAGGTTATGCAAGAGCCAGAAAACATATCTTTTCACAACTTCCCAAACTAGTCAAATTCAATATGATCCCAAGTTTTAACACATCTGTTCAAATTACTGCATCCTCCATTATATGCTTTTCTTGGGTTTTTAGGATCTGTATAATTTGGTCTTTTTAAATTCAATGCCAGATCTAGATGTCTCAGTCTCAGTTATTTAAAGAAAACACATTTATATTTTAAGTTACAAATAAGCTTGAAGAAATGGCTATGTGTGTAGTATACTAAACTTACTTAAGATCCTATTCCTAAAAATAATGAATGTGTCCTTCTATGTTGAAAAAACATACAGCTGGTTCAGCAGCAAGGGGTACCAGTAGAGATTTTCTTTCCCACAGCTGCTTTCCTTGCTCTGCACATCCATTTTTGCTCATCTTATAGGGCCTCTATAAGTATGGAAGCACATGAGCTCCCATTCATATAAGAACAGAGAACATTAGTGGTGACCACTGGTGATTGTCAGAAATTCCTCACCAGACAGCACAGTCAATATGATCAGGCACTGGGCTCTTTTCTACCCCCTCCCCAACTGTTTGGAGTGCGGTAATGAATGGAGTGGGGGTAACGGAAAGTCACCTGATGCCATGATGCCCCCTTACTCTTTGAACTAGTAGAGGGGGGGGGAGCTTGGACCACTTACTAGTTAAAAGTATTGAAATTAAAAGATAAAACACCACACAAAAGCATTTTATTATTATAATTTTACACTGTACTTACTGCCGCCATCTTCATCCAGCACTGGGCAGTGTCCTCCTGCTATTTCCGTGCCTCTGGGGTCCCCCTCAGCTCCTCTTCTGCTGGCAGAGGTGGTCAGAATGACCAATTTGTTGGCAATGGAAAAAGCAGGATAAGAGTCCCTCTTGCCAGTGCCAGGCTCTGATCGCTCCCCGCTGAAGGGAGAGGTATTTATAGCCCTGTGCATGGCTTCAATGGAAATTTCCCTCGCTGTCAAAAGGTGCTGGCATGGCTGGAGGCTGGCTGTCTGGCAGCCGAGCCATGGGGAACCAAGCCCCTATATCTGGTGTCCCAGCTGGTAGCTTTAAAAGGGAAGGACTGCATGTCATTTTTTAAAGTGGGCCAAAACCCAGCGGGATAGGCCCGGGAACCCCCCAGGTTCACTTACCTTACTTCCCGGTCCAATGCCGCATTCGCGGGCCGCATCCCCACTATCCCTCTAGCAGGGCGCATGCCCACGCCAGCCATTTGTGAATGGCCGTCGCGGGCACGCTCCCTGATAGGGGGAAGGGGGATGCAGTCAGCAGAGCGCTCCGAGCCGCTCTGCTAAGACGTCGCTCAGAGGTGCATAGCTCCGAGCGCGCTGATTGGACAAGCGGCCGCGCATGCGCTGTAGGACCGGGATGAGGTGAGTTTCCCTGGACGATCTGGGGGGTTTCACATAGTGGGGCACCCCCGACCGGGGTACGCCAGGGGAAAGGACCAGAACCCAGGATCCTGGGTTTTGGTTCACTTTAAATGAGCTGCAGAGGCTGGGGCACTGCAATAGCCTTACTTGAAGAAATCTCTGCTAATTTGCAAACCACCCATTAGACTTTTTCTAAGTACAAAATGTGCCTGTGTCACAGTGCCCGGGTGGCACCCAAATGCTTGAGAAATGAATTCATAAGGTAAAACCTTAATATCTCTGCCATTTCTTCATCATTTTAAAGCATAAAACAGTTTAGGACATTGCCAAGTGACTATACAGTGTGCTAACTCTTGGCTATGCCTGTGCAATGACTTTCAAAATGCCCTCATGTGGTAGGAAGATAATTGGAGACTAGCAAGTCTGTTGTCATTATGAAGTCATTTGGAGCTTAGGATTCTAGGCTATCTTAAGAGTTAGAAGGAGGAAGTTTATTAATACTTGAAGGGAATCAGCCATCTTTTTGACAGTGGAACCATTTTGGCATCTCAAAATGATGTGTAAATATCTTATGTATTTTAAGTGAAGCTACTTTCTTTGCTTCAGTTTTTGTTTTGTGGCTGAGCTGGGAAGAGCATGTCATGGAGCATCTTTAGGAGTCATAAGCATTGTCTGCTTTGAGACAGCTATGGCACCACTGTGGCTTGCCAGGCTCACTCATACTGAGAGCAGCTCAGTTAGACCACTTTTTTGTGTGGTCCTGGATGAGTGAATCTGAAAAAAGGGTAAACTTTGAAGCCCTTCTATGGCTTCTGTACAACAGGAAATGGAGGTGAGGTGCATAGGACAGCTCCTGGTGAGCTGCTTGCTGCATTATTATTTCCATTGGGGTCACAGTCCCTTTAAATGACTGGAGACAATGAAGGAACGCAAAGGCATGCACCATGCATTCGATGCGAAATCCAAAATCAGGATGCCCTAAAAGCTCTAGTCCTCTTTAATCAATACAACAAGTACCAAAAATGATGTATTCTTAAGAAAACAGAAAGCTTACATGCATATAATGAATGTACCTACCACTTAGTAGGTATAAAATTATAAAGCAAAGCATGTGCAGCTCATTTCACTGAAAACAAAGGACCTGTTTTATATTAAATATATGTCGTTATTATTTCAAAATGATTTCCACCCTCCTTGGCATGAATGCCTCTGAATAGAACAAATAGAATAAAAGTAAATTTTCTTCCACAATACGTCTATATATTTTGGGATTTTTAAGAGAGTAAGAAAAGTTAGGTACTGTAAAGTATATGGGTGCTATGCTGATTCGCCTGTACAAGTGAAGAATTAACCTTTCCTTCTTTTGAGTATTACCACCACTACATCTTCAGGGTCTAACGTTAACTTAAATTTCGCTAAATGTCTCTAAATAAAACTCGCTAATTTGCCAGGAAATCTCATATGGCCATGAATAAAACAGTATCCAAGCTGCAGACTCCTCAGCAAAATCAGGCATGACTACAAGCTGATCAAATGCACCATACTGCTGCTCGAGCTTCGGAAACACCTCAGCAAACTCAGGCCAGGCAGCAAGCTGATCAGATGCATCATGCTGCTGCTCAAGCTTCTGAAACGCCTCAGGAAACTCAGGCCAGGCAGCAAGCTGATCAGATGCATCATGCTGCTGCTCGAGCTTCTGAAACGCCTCAGGAAACTCAGGCCAGGCAGCAAGCTGATCAGATGCATCATGCTGCTGCTCGAGCTTCTGAAACGCCTCAGGAAACTCAGGCCAGGCAGCAAGCTGATCAGATGCATCATGCTGCTGCTCGAGCTTCTGAAACACCTCAGGAAACTCAGGTCAGGCAGCAAGCTGATCAGATGCATCATGCTGCTGCTCGAGCTTCTGAAACACCTCAGGAAACTCAGGCCAGGCAGCAAGCTGATCAGAGGCATCATGCTGCTGCTCGAGCTTCTGAAACGCCTCAGGAAACTCAGGCCAGGCAGCAAGCTGATCAGATGCATCATGCTGCTGCTCGAGCTTCTGAAACACCTCAGGAAACTCAGGTCAGGCAGCAAGCTGATCAGATGCATCATGCTGCTGCTCGAGCTTCTGAAACGCCTCAGGAAACTCAGGCCAGACAGCAAGCTGACCAGATGCATTGCAACTTAATTGTCAACTCATTGTCTGGGATGAGTGCACCATGGTACATAGACGTGCTCTGGAACCATTAGATCAGATAAAACCCAACTAATGGGTGCAGCCTTGGTCTTGCCTGCTGGTGATTTCAGGCAGACCTTGCCTATATTACCAAAGGGAACCATGACTGATGAATTATATGCATGCTTTAAGGCATTGACAACGTGGCATCAAGTTCAGAGGCTTACTCTCACAACCAACAGGAGAGCAAATATATTTGGAGATGAATATGCTCTGCAGTTTTTCCAATTGCTTCTGATGCTTGGCAATGGTGTAGTCCAGCAAGATGCAGATGGCTTTATATCACTCATTGATTATTTATGCAGGGCTGTAGAGTCACCTGAGCACCTCAGAATAGCAGTGTTTCCTGACATTGGCTTTCAGTTTAACAAAGGAAGAACTCCTTACCATGACTGGATATGTCAAAGAGCTACTTTGGCTGCAATAAATGTGGCAAATGCAATAAACTTACAAATTCTTAAAGAGTTACCAGGATTTGTTTATTCCTACAAATCCATTGACACCACAATAGATCCAGAACAAATTGTGCAGTACCCAGCTGAATTTTTTAACTTTTTAGAACCAACTGGAATGCCTTCTCATCGCTTGGATCTAAAGGTTGGTGCTCCAGTTATTCTAATGTGGAATCTATATGCACCAAAACTGTGTGATGGAACCAGGATGTGCATTAAAACATGTCTTCCCCATGTTCTGGAAGCAACCATACTTACTAAATGTGCTGCTGGAGAGGAAGATTTTATTCCACATATTCCACTGATTAACCTAGATGAAACAATAATGTTTAAACAATCACAGTTTCCTGTTAAGCTATCATTTTCAATGACAATAAACAAGGCACAAGGCCAATCGCTGCTGGTGGCTGGCATAAATCTGGATCCTGCATGGTTATTTGCATGGACAGTTGTATGTTGCCTGCTCCAGAGTTGGATCATGTAAAAATCTTTATGTCTATGCACCTGGCAATAAAACTGAAGTTGTTCTTAAAAAGGCTCTGTCATAAAGTCTTATGACATGACATCTCAGTTTGGCTATTGGGTATTTAGGATGTTAATAGTTTTTTTGTTTATTTCTTCATTTACCTTATAATTTACATAAACAGTGCTTAACTGTCGGGGTATACAGGCTTCTGGCAATTTCCTTGTTGACAAGAAAACTAGGGCATAGATTGGCCTTCTGAGCACCCTTGGAACAAATCTAATTAACACACTGACACTTTATACAGGGTACTTTTTTAGTTTTAAATAATAATGAATGTCCTTAGCTGCCAAGACCTGGCCTAAGTATAAAGGTAACCAGTGAGCTAGATTCTGAAAATGTTGTTAAAGAGGAATTTCAGTCAAGGAGTCCCCCCCCCACCCTGCCATCCTGACCTGGCGCTAAGGCAGGATGGGGGGGTTAGAAAGAAAAAGACCCCTTAAATTCTCCTCAGGCCCACGCTGCTCTCCCAGTCTCTGTGCAGCCGCCGCAGAGTGCCTTAACAGCCCTGACCCAGTGCATACTCCTATAACAATTGGTATTAAAGAGTACTGACACCCAAGTGCTATTACAATGTACTGACACCCAAGTGCTATTGCAGAGTACTGACACCCAAGTGCTATTACAGAGTACTGACACCCAAGTGCTTGGAGCAAGTGCTATTACAGAATACTGACACCCAAGTGCTTGGAGCAAGTGCTATTACAAAGCACTGACCCCTATCTAGCTCTCACTTCAGCCACTTTCCCTATATAAAGGTCCATACAAGGACAGTTTTATTACAAAAAAATAAAGCTTTATCTGTCCCTCAACAACCGAAACAGCCAGCAGCACCTTTTCCTAACTACACAGACTTGAGCGACAGCATCGGGGTGACGAGAACCCTTCTTTTATAGTAGTATATAGTAGTAGTATAGTATGTACCACATGTTCCACCCGGCCAATGGTTGGGAGTGAAGAAAGAAGGCTAATTGGCTGTTGTGCTCTGGGTTCAGGCCAAGCATGTGCATGGATTTCAATTTGAAATCCGTGCTCGGGTTCGGGGACCCGAACTTGCAAAGTTAGATACAAACCAAAACTTTGGGGTTTGGGCTTGCCCATCCCAACTTATAAGTTATTATAATCTGCTAACCCATGGTTAAGCATCTGCACTCCCTATTCATTGCCTGGTCTAAACTGAATATTTCATGGCTTGGTAAAATCGCTGTTGTGAAGATGACCTGGTTACCTCTTTCGGGTGCTCTCTGTAGCTGTCCCCACAAACACCTTGACTACTCTTCAGAGAGTGGTCAGTAACTTTATCTTGGTCGGTAAACGTGCCGGGGTTTTACGCAGTACAATTTTCAAGGCAAAAGCACAGGGTGGCCTTGCACGAACTGTGTCAGTTTTACCGCCCGTGTTGCCCAGGCAGATATTGAGGCCGCTATGGGTGGATATTGAAGCCCACAGTTGTGCCCCCATTCTTATCTCTAATCTCCTCTGGATCCACCCTATGTCTCAAGGGTGACTTACCAACCCTATTCTTCAGCACACTATGTCAGTTTGGGATTCTGTATTATGCCTAGCTCCCCCCTATTGACCTTTAAAGGTAACCCAGAATTCCCCCCAGGCCCGATGAATCGGAATACATTTCTGTGGTGGGAAGCTGCTGGCTTAACCGTGGTCACCTCTTTGGTTTTTTGACCCTTCCACCCCATGGCTTGCACTTGAGGTTTAGGGCAACCTCAGGTAAGCCTGCTCCCAATTTATCTGTTGCATTGTATGTCCCAAATGGGGCTCTCAGAGATTAGAGTTAGGACTGCACCCCACAGAGGCACCTTGGCGTGGTGGTGCAGCTTAAGTATACTTCTGCAGATGTGTGTGACCGAGCCCTCTGTTTTTAACTAAGTTTAGAGACAGATCGTAGGCTGGTCTGCAAGTGAACAGGGTTGAGTGCTGTGGCTCCTTTAAGACTTTTGTATCCTGCTTACCCTGCTAATGTGCACCTCCCAGGTTAGTTATAAAATGGTTTGAGCGGCTGCCACACCTCCTTTGTTTCTTTTCAATTTGTGCAAGCACATGGGGTGTGGGGTCTAGGCTGTATTGCAAGGTCTTTGACCCTTCCACCCTATGGCTTGCACTTGAGGTTTAGGGCAACCTCAGGTAAGCCTGCTCCCAATTTATCTATTGCATTGTATGTCCCAAATGGGGCTCTCAGAGATTAGAGTTAGGACTGCACCCCATAGAGGCACATGTTAGTGCTGTGGCTCCTTTAAGACTTGTGTATCCTGTTTGCCCTGCTAACGTGCACCTCCCAGGTTAGTTATAAAATGGTTTGAGCGGCTGCCACCCCTCCTTTGCACCTCTTTGGTTTCCTGCTAATCATTTATCTTTGACCCAACGCAAAGCACAGTATTATATTCCACTTAGTAATCTTTCCAATATTTTCAGTTAGCACATTACGTAGCATTGTGCTGTACAAAAGGGTTGGTCCTGTACCAGTTATCCCCATTTGAAAAAAATATGTACCTCCGACCTTTCCGGAGAAGAGCAATATTTTGTTACTTTACAATACTTTACAGATGAACTCCTCCTCCGCCCTCACTCTTATGTAAATAGTTGGTCCTCAGAACTCTCAATGAATCTATGTGAGGAAGATTGGCAGGGTATCTGTTGAAATTCCCTCACGGGCGTACACAGTACTGAAGCTTTAGAATGCAATATAAAAGTACTCTTCCGGTGGTATTTAGTCCCCGCCCAAATCCACAGGGCGCTCCCCTCTTACCTGCCAGAATGCTTTCATGGATGCCACGACCAAGGTACTCATACACGCATCTGGTGGGACTGCAGGGTAGTATGCCAGTTCTGGTCCAAAGTGTTTTTTTATTATCAGCAGCATTATCAGCAGGTCTAATAATTCCTCATCTACAGCCCTGTTAAATCTCAAACCATCCTATTGTTCCAAGACAAAATTTGAGCTTCTTAGATCCATAATTACCTTTGTGAAGGGAATTATCGCCAAAGCATGAAAAACCAAAGATTCCCTTTGGAGAATTTATTCCCCGAGTGAATGAGATCCTATTCTAAGAGAAGCTGAATGCATCCTTGAACAATGGACTTCAAATATTACGGGAATCCCTGGATCTTACACTTTAGTCCTCCCACTTTTGATAGTTTCTTACTGATGTTATAAGCCCCTTCTTGGCTCTGGTGGTCCCTTCCCCCCTGTCATCCTGCTCTTCATCACCATTTTTCTCTCGCTCTCTCTCTCTCTCTCACTTTTTTCTCTTACCTAGTTTTTGTTTTTTGCCTTACTCCTCTTTCCATCTTCTTTATTAGTCTCTCTTTGCTATACTTTTTCTCAATTTAGTTGGGTTTGTTTATCTACCAAAAAATATACTGTTTGACAGCATTGATCAGTTTGTGTTATTAACGTCAGCTCCTGTCCACATGCCGTAGTTTACGATGCTTCAGTTCGTACCCATTTCTTTTTGCAATGGGTTATTTGTATTTTGTCATTTTTACCTTACTATTTCTCATTAAAACATGAAGTAGAAATAGAAGTAGTATGGCAAAAATGCACACCTAACAGGGCAAGGCCACTCACCTAATCTCACAGCCCAGGCAAGGAGAGCACTAATTAGAGAAACAGTCAAGAGGCCCATGGTCAGTCTGGAGAAGCTGGAGAGATCCACAGGACAACTATTACTCTTTAAAACCACAAACCTGTTCTAAAAGGGTGGCAAGACGAAAGCTATTTTTTGACAGCAATCTATAAGAAGGCCCATTTGCAGTTCGCCTTAAGGTATGTGATGGGAGCAGCAAGAATCAGGAATAAGGTGCTATGATCAGTTGAGACCAAAGTGAAACATTTGGCCAAAATGTCAAATGCTATGCATGGAAAAAAGCTAACACTGCACATCACCCGGAACACACCATCCTCACTGTGAAACATGGTGGGGGCTGAATCATGCTGTTGGGAGGCAGAGACTCGGAAGCTGGTCAGAGTTAATGGAAAAATGTATGGAGCTAAATAAAGGGCAATCCTGGTGAAAAACCTGGTAAAGGCTGCCACAGACTTGAGATTGGAGAATAGGTTCACCTTGCAGCAGCACAATGACCTCAAACATACAGCCAAAGCTACAATGAGATGGTTTAAATAAAATTATATTTGTTTTGGAATGGACCAGCCAGAACTGAATCCCATTGAGAATCTGTGTCATGACTTTTCTGTTCACAAACGATCTCCATCGAATCTGACTATTGACAAAGTTCTGCATGGCTTTTCCAGCAGAACCAAATTGGGTTTAGCCGGCCCTAGAGTCATTTGGACTCCAGGGCCGGAAGAACTTGTGGTTGGTCCACTATAAAGACATTGTCCAGGCTCTCTCCCCTGCGTAGGCTACACATGCTAATGTTCTGATTTTTTCCTATTTAAAAACTAAGCTCGATAGCCATTAATTAATAAAGTTTCACCTCGTGCTGTCTCCTGTGATAGGAATTGCTCTGGAGATCCAGTGATACCAGCAATACCGGTATATCTTTGTGTTGAATACTGGGTGAAATATGTAATGGATTAAAGAAAGAGTAGTCTAATGTAAAAATGTAATGTCAGAGGCATTATTTGATGCTTTAGACACCTGTTTTATGTTTCTTGTGGTTTTATTAATGATTATACCTAATGATTGCTATGTTTTCTTATGATTGTAACACTGTTATCTATTAATGTTGCTTATATGACCTTTTTTTATTTAAACTTGTTTTTGTTAATGAAATTAATAATATAGTATGTTCAATTGGTACAGTATATGACAGAACATGTCATGTTCTGAACATTTTTTGCTGGTAAGAGAGGTACTGTTACAGGGATTAATGATAATTGTGCATTTAATTCTGGAAGGATTACATTTTATGTTTATTGCTGTTGCTTTGAATGGAAACAGTTGCACCAGCTGAATCCCCATATAGTGTTCCAAGATTCGAAAGACTGGCAGGAATCCAGAATCCCTTTGGGAAAAGGCTGCTGTCTCCACAGTGATGGACACTTTGCTTAATACTTTTTTCAGGACCCAGTGTTCCTAGTTTCAGATATATTGTATCTTACCTATTAGTGGCAGACTGGGGACAAAAACAACCCCCCCATGTGCTCCTTGGCCAGTTAACTACAGTGCACTCCAAGACTATAGCATTAGCCATGAGCAGTGGATATGGGCAAATTGATTATACTGATGCTATAGCATTGGGGGCAAAGCATGGGGGGTGGTGGCTGGGGTACAGTGCAGTCAGGTACAGGGGTCCTGGGAAGTAAGCATGCTAGGGAGGTAGGAATTCCTGCCTCCCAAACTGTCCCCAGCAGGGGAGTAACTATAGGGGGTGCGACCGCACTTGGGCCCAGAATGTCAGGGGGGTACCATCATTGTTGCTCCTCCACCTTATTTATCATATTTGTGCTCACTTGTATCATTTAGAGAAAAGCTGCACCATTTATCTTTGCTGTTTCAGTCTTCAGTTGTCTCGCTTCATCCGAGTTAAAAGACAGAAAAAAGTTCATTGTATGAGCCTTGACAGGGCCCCATTTAATATTCGCACCAGAGCTCTGTCATATTTAGTTATGCCACTGGTCCCCAGGCTTTCTCACCCATACTCTGCCCCTCTAGTCAAGACATCCCAGTCCACGCTCTGCCCCTATGATGCTATAGCGTTAGCATAACTATTGGCGCTCATACCAACCCTGCCACATTATCTGCCCCAACAAAGCATACTCATTGACAGGTCAGGGGGCACATTTAAGGTGGTACTCAAAAGCAGGGGCAGGCTGATCATTTCTGGTGCCCATGCAAAGTTGTGTCAGGCCCTAATCAAATGCAAAATTTGTATAGCAAAATACAATAAAAATGCAGCTTGTCAGTACTGCTCCTTTACAATTCAAGTGGTGTAGAACTGGTGTAGAACAATGACAGAGTCTCCTTCCCTTATATAATCTTCTCTCACATGTTCCCATACATGCCAACACATGATAGGCTGTTCCTTTACAAAACTCTTACCCAAACACTACTCTTAGGGTTCTCCCTCTAGATACATTCTCTATTCTAGTCTATGGCCTTGTTATTTCCTATGGCCTCCTCTCACTACTGGAATGTCTGTTTAAGGTACTACAATCTCCATTTACTTGTATCAAAACTAACTGTAAAGGGGGATTTAAAGCTATTTACAGGCTTCTTATCAACGAGTTAACATGTCCCTATTGATAACTAGACCCCTACAATTATATATTCCCCATAGTAATAAAAATTAAATGCCAAAAAATTGCATTACATCACAGCAAAAATATATAAAACACTAACAGGATGCAGTGGTGGTCTAGTGGCAGCCATATGGCCCTGCCCCCGGGGCATCCTATAGCAGAATGCCCCACTGTGTGAAACCCTCTATTGCAGTGGTGTGGGAGCCGCTAGGAAAGGTGGGTTTACCGGCAGCTCCTGCGCCTCTGCCATAGTGGGCTACCGCATCCCCAGCTTTCCTGTAGCTTTTAAAATCAGCCAGTCGGCAATCTCAAAAGGTGCCGGATGGGCATGGCCTCAGCAGTTTTTTAAAATCTGGACCATCTCCAAGCCGGCAGCATCGCCCAGCTGCTTGTGCAGGGGGGTGGGCGACTGGATAAGCGGAGCACACAGAAATGGCTCCGCTTTAAGAAGCCAAAAACCTAAATAAAGAGACCAATGCCTAGTTTTGGCAAAAAGTAAAACCATTCTGGTGACTCTTGAGCCATGTCAGCAGCTTCCCTATCACAACGGATGCACATATTAATTATCTCACCTAAAAGCAATTATTTTGGTGCTCACACAACTTAAGACAGAGGATACACTCATAACAATAATGTTATGAAGGAGTGCTGCAAAAGCCACACTTCTACCTCAAGTCTCTTATATCAGTTCAGTATCAACTATTTCTTTTAGACTCAACCTATTGTAAACCCAGAAGAAGAAGGCTCTGGAGAGTTCATCTAGTAAGAAGTGTGAGCGATAATTGCTTTTCCCTCTAGCTATGTTTTTTCCTTAAAGTGATGCTGAATATAACCAAAACGAGCCTCCAATAACGCAGAGCTTTAATTACATGCTTAAGTGTAAATGACATTTTTTTCATTTGTCTCCACATTCATTTTCCAGTGGGGAATTTAATCAAATACATTTGTTGTTGTATGGTAAATATTTATCATTGTTACTTGTCAGACAGCACAATCCATTATTTGAGTATAGGGTATATTAAAATTATGTCGGCCTTGTTGATTAGTTCAAAAGTAAGAGAGCTAAGGAGTTTACCAAGTGTAGTTGATTTATTTTGTAAAAATTACTCTAAAGAAAATGCTTTTCTACAAGTCTTTCTTGATTAATTTCAAGTAATTAGATTCACCAATAGAAGAAATACAAAGTTTTGTTGCACCTGTCAGACCAGTTTAAGCTTTGCATTTTTCATACATTGGCACATTTAATAAACAAGCTATGATGCTAAAATTAAAAAAAATGGTACCATTAATTCAAAAAATCCCCTAGGAGCTCCGGTTCTAAAGTTAACCATTCTTAGATTAATAAACCCATCAGATACCATACCACCATTGCATAAGTTGTACATAGACGTATTCAAAGGTGGGTGGGGGATAGGGGAGAGAAGGGAGTGTGGGGAATTTTTACTAAGACATCTAGGGGAGGTTAGGCACCTTATTTTTAGCCTTATATAGCACAAAGCAGTGTGTACATGCAGCAACTATAATATACACTCAACAAAGGGGACTTGCCACCAGATTATATACATGAAGACTGCAAAACTAATATTGGTTCCACACCCTGATATATAGGAAGCAGGCAACCTGAAACTAATCACCAATTGTAAGTACAGACCCCCTTTTTTGCATTACAATTATGTGTATCGTGAAGTGAATGTCAATTTAATCACTTGATAAACCCCACCAGCACACTGAGGAAGCCCCCAAAGAGGCGAAATGCGTCTGTATCAAATCGCTTGATACAAACAGGGCATTACACTTGCTACAGACTGTACATGACTACTTGCTACAAACGGGGTATTTAACCCTCAAAAGTGATAAGGACTTGATGCACACAAAAAAAATGGCCCTAAGGGGCATAAAACAATACAATAACTCAAGTGAATGTTAACCAGGAACTTGGAACTGTAGGCTCGATTCAGAGACACATTCGTCTGGACTTTCGTAGCTGTCTGTGTATGTTTTTGTGTGTGTTTGTCATTTTTTGGGGTTTTTACGTTCGTTTTTCCATTCGTATGTTCGTTCCCACTAATGCGTATATGCGATTTCAATGGCCGGAACTAAATTGGATCATTTGCGTTAGTTCGGATAATTTTCCCATCAAAATCTGATATTTTGCGTTCGTTCAGATAACTTACGTTATTGGGATGGGCTTGCGTCTGATTTAGAGAGCTAATTTCCTGAGGGGCCACCGCCCTATAAGACCGTTTCATTTGCGATATACACTTACAAGACCATTTTCACTCGGCTTGCTTGCTTTTGACCATGTTTTGCGGCTTTGTGGAGGAATATGAGCGCCTCTTCCTTTTATTAATTCCTTAGCATAATGATGTATATGGCCTCATGAGTTAGCTTGCAACCTAATAAACATTCCATCCACAGCTATTAAACATGTATTTGTCGACAAATAATATAACATTTTTTATACAGGGACCACTCGTGCCAGAGTGGCACAACTGAGTGCTAGGGTTCTTTAGTTGGTGGGCGAGATGCAGGAGCTGCGCGACTCATTGGGGACCACAGATGAAGAATAATCTTCTGGGGCCTGCCATTGCTGTGTATGTAGTTTAAAATTGTTAATTTATTTATTTATTTTTTTAAATTTTAATATGGACATTTTTAAAAAAAACAATGCGCTATTATGAGCCTTGGCCATGTGACCTACCTGTGAACTTCTTTGGTTACCACTTGACTGGCTGAAGCAATGCAGAAAAGAGGAAAGGTGTCTAAATCAACCTTGTTTCAGGCATTTCCAGACACTTAACGTTGGACAGGCCCACCAGAGTATACTCCAGTGATCCTCAGGCATTAACCCACAGCCCACCAGGGTAAAACATGTGGTCCAAGGCCAACACAGGATTTCTGTTTCTGGATTGGCTAGAGTGTTCTGTGAGTTTGAAATTTATTCAGTAAGGTACTCTTGTTAATGAACTAATAAATGTCCACTTCATAATGTGTGACAAGAGTGGTCTTGAATTATTTCTTTTTAACTGAAGGGTGGGTCCCAACGATTTCCTCTGGTGGACCTCATGATTAATTCTCCCTGGTTGATATAAAGTTCTTCAGGCTGGCACTACCAGGGCATGAGAAATATGCAGGGTATAGTGCAGCTTGAACTCACCCAGGGCCATTTCTAGGGGTGGGCAGGCAGGGTGGTCGTCCTGGGTGCCAGGTCATTTGGTTTTGGGTGACATTGATTCCATTATTCCAGCCCCATCAGCCCCCCTGTTGGGAAAGTGGCACTGCCTGCAACTAAGGAAAAGGCACAGCATGGCATATACTGGTATGGGACAGCAACATAGGATAGGTGAGGCAGAATTTCTGCCCACATCAAGAGTTTTATATTTTGTGTTGTATTTTGTATTTTGCTTTGTATTTTTGTTTTGTATGGCAGCTTGTGTTTTGGGTTTCAGGTGCAAAAATTAGGATTTCATATTTGATTAGCGTTCTATGAAAATGACATGGTATTAGAGTTGTCTTGCTCCTTATACCTGAGCGCGCCCAAAGGGGAAAGCGAGAACAGCTGTAGCAAGCACGGAGCCTTTTTTCTGGGTTAGTGCGGGGAGCTCATTAGTGCGAGCTCTACACTAAACAACCTTGTTTGCATATTGAAGCAAAAGGAACATGAAGGTGTTAAAGGGAATGAATTGCTACCGCTGTTGCTGACTGACAAGTCTATCTAGGCTTTTGTGTTTACTGCAGAATAACTGAGCTGCCCCAAAGGCCCAGCTGGGCCTGATTATAATGCAGGCACTTCTTGGAGTATGTATAATTGATAGCTATTTTCTCTTCAGCGGACCAATAGTAGCTCTCCAGAGTAATGCAAATTTGACTGCATTTTACCAGACGAGCAAACACTGAAAATTGCCCTGTTCGCCAGCTTTATTTATATTTAAAGACCAAAAACAGCAAAAAGGAAAGTAAAAAGTTCTAAAGGCAACAGAACGGGTATAAAAAAAATATTAACTGGTTGGGTATTGTTTTTTTTTTTTATAAAAAGACAATGTGATTCTAGCTTTGATGCTAAAATAAAGTAAATATTATAGGAAAATAAAACTCTATCAGACATATCACTCGTCCTCGACTGTTCTATACTCTGTTTAGAATTCAGAATGTCATCAAAAAATTAGAACTTGAAGGTCCCCGAACTAGCTTGCAAGGGGTATCCCAAGGAGGGATGTCCTCCTTCCCCCAATACTGATTCATGCAGCTCCACGATCCCACATGACCACTGGTGGCCAGTGAGGTCATGATCAGGTGGCTAGAATAAGGATCCTGGTGTCAAGCTTCTAGTGCCAGTATTAGTAGTGTAACAGACATTTGGTGCAGTCTGGTTGTGTTTTGGTGAGTGGCGGGGAGGCGACCCTAAGATTGGGTCAGTATTTTGAAAGAAAGGGCTAGGGGAGGGGCTCTGTTTAATGAACATGGCATGTACCATATTAACTTTTTATACCTAGATAACTCAGTGTCCATGGGATACTCAACAAATAACATTATGAGTCATAACAGTACCATGAACTAGATATTCTACAGTGGTAGCATAGCTACCATACAGATGGCCTACTTATCTTATTGTGGGGCCATATACTATAACTACAACACATTCAAAGCATGTCTGAAGTTTTTTTCATAAGCACTAAGATATGATTTTTTTTTGTTTTCTTCTTATTGCCTTCCTCCTATACTTTTCCCATTTCTCGCCATCCCTCTTCTCTCTTCTCCCCATGTAACATGTTTCTTAAGTGGCTAGTATTGTAAATCCGCCAGTGCATCTAATAGCAGAGTATTTGCTTCTTTTTCATGGTTTTGGGCAAATATGTCTGTAATGTTGTAGCTAATTCATTGATATCCTATGCTTGGTGGCTTGGGACCAAGCTGCCATTGGCCTCGAAAAAAGCTATACTCACCTTTTATCTCCCACAGCTGATCACTTCTATTCTGTTTCAGGCAAGCACCCACCCCATCTTCAGATCTGGTACTTCAGAATTAGTGGTGACCACCTTTTGGCCATTTTAGACCTGGACCATAGCAAATGAGTTGCAAAGAAGGGGTTTGGTCCACTTTAAAGGGACAGTCCAGGCAAAACACAAGAACTTCAGAATTAGTGGTGACCACCTTTTGGCCATTTTCCTCATCGAGCTGTGTTTCTTTCCCCTCAAAGGATGAAGGTCTGATAGAAAATGATGATACCTTTTTAATGCAGAGCTCAATGACTGCATAAGGGGTTAGGTTTGATTAGTTAGTGTCTCTGTAGATCAGGACCCATAGCAAATGAGTTACAAGGAAGGGGTTTGGTGCCAGTACATGCAAAACACAAAACCCACATACTTACCTTTTGTCCCAGCAGCTCTTCTGTTCTAGTTCCGTAGTAAAAAACATACCAGGTCCTGACTGGTGACATCTCCGCATGAATCACAGTGACTTCAGCACCCATTTATTTCAATGGATGAGGTTTACCGAGGCCTGGTCATTTATCCTCACACCCTTTGGTGAACATAATCGCTACGAACCTGAATCTCACAACCCAGTAAGAGGCTTATTCATTACTAACGGCAGATATCGGCAGATGAGCATCTGTATAGCGGCGCTTAGAGCAACCGCTAGTAGGCGCTCGTGTGCGGGTATCGGGTGCTGTAACAGAGCGTCTCGGTCGCTCTAGTAACCTGGTCGGCATTGATGAATGTGATGTATGTTGGGCGCTGTAACACCAGTATAGCGCTGCAGGGAGCAAAAGGTAGCACCAGATCAGTGCGACCGACTCAGCAACTCACACCATATTTATCAAAAAACTACACGCTATGTGATTAAAGTCTGTTTTTGAACACATATCCACCAGTAAAAAGCAAAAACACATGGAATGACATTGTTGTAACACTGTGACATTATCACTTTAGTGCCAGACCTGTAATGACAATTCTGCATAAAAAACAAAAAAAAAAATCAAAAAGTTTTCAAAAATGACTTTTTCTAGGCCAGGAGAGGTGACACAATTGTGTGAGATAAAAAAAACCCTGTTTAAACAGAAGAAAAGGAACAGGTAATACCTGGTGCTCTGGAAGCTAGAGCGCCGGCGTTATACACTGAACCACCTGTAATAATACATCGGACGCTACATGCCGCTGTTACAGTCGCTCACCAGATTCACTTTCAGATATGTTTTGCGTACAGGCACTACCTGGCGCTATCCCTTGATGAATAACCCCCTAAGAGTTTTACTACTGGCCGAGAATGAAAGCACTGCGGGGGTGAAGTATGTGTTTTTTGTCTTTTATCTGGACAGAGCCCTAAACATAAAGAAAACAACTGAAATATTGACTTACCTTGTCCAAGCCAATAACTGGTTCTGTTACTGATAAAGCAGTTACAAGTTGATGCCCAAGAAGTGAAAATGTCCAGGTGAAAACCTGGCATTTGGGGGAGCTTTGACAGAAACAACATGAATGTCCCATGTCCCGGATGTCAGCAATACCACAAAAGCATGCTTGCCAAAGAGTGCATGCACCAGAGGTATCCATTGGCACATTTAATCATAGCTTCTTAGCCGAGACCCCTCCTGAGGCCCTGATCACATGATCGGCTTGCACATATCTTGTAACAAATGTGACAGCCATTTTTATGACAGGAACTTCCTGGTCCAAAAGTGCTGCTCAGTTGACGTCCAAAATGTTCATGTGCTTCATGGCAACTGGCAACAAACAGAAAGATGACATATTTCTATATATGGTGCCTCTTGGAAAAAATATGAGATCCTAGAGGATAAAGTGTGTCCAAGCACAGCCGAGAAGAGCGTAATCCGTAGCTGTAAATGTTTATGCTCATTGAAGCTGCTAAAGTTGGGGACTGTGCAGCAAGATATCCCGAGCGAGTAGATGGTTTATCTGTTTTCACATACACACAAGATTATTTCAGTTCTGGTGTGCGATAAACTGTAAACACCAAGATTAGATTCTGGATCATTTCTCTTTCTGTGAACAGAATTTACAGTGTTATACGGAGCCGCAATGACTTCAGCATAACGTCAGACTGGCAGCAAACTTAACATATTGCTAATGATCCTCTACTGAAAACTTCTAAATGGTCTAGCAGCAACTGACATGTTTTTTCAAAAAGTTACCATGCGCCTCCTTCTACCACCACACAAATATTTTACATTTAATAGCAAATGTAAGTCTACTTACTTGCAAAGAAGTGACACAGAGGTGCTTACATTTTTACTCACTAATATAGTGTACATTTATATAGCTTTGACATACCCTACAGACAATATCAAAAGCAGAGGAACTTACACTCTAATGTCTCTCATTGACATCCATATTTTCTGCAGGGCTTTATTAAAGGAGCAGTATCGCAAATTTTTCTTGGTGACATATTTAAATGGTACTTTGAATGTAGGTAGGTGTTAGAGTAAGAATTACAAATTTAGAAAAAAATGATGTCTGTGTTGTGCAGCTGGAGACTAATAGCTCATGTTTATGTCTTCTGAGTGTCGGGACCCGACACTCTGGCCTGTTCCACGCTGAGGAGAGGGAGTAACAATGTATCAAAGTATCAGCTGTTCAGTGCTGGCAGCCGACCAGCATAAGATAACAACATTGCAACATTGCCTGGCCAGAACTTATATATCTAAAACAGAGAGAAAAGCTCTAGAAGTCATTTAGCTGATTTTGACAGTTTTCCCTTCATGTTGGCTCTGCTGCAGAATCTTTCAGTTTACCATTTTCTCTCTTTTTTCCATATGATCTTTCTTTCAGCTATGTGTGTTTTGAGCAAAGCCCAAGCCAGGATTTTCACTATCTGGAGTTTTGTTTTGTGCCCCTAGGGGCATCCTGACTTGGGATGCCCTGATATGTGAAATTCCCAAGTTCGCCTGTAAAAACGTACCTTTCCCTGTCCCACAGCGCATGCGTGGGCTCTCATCCAATCAGCGCTGTTTGCACGCAGATGGGGAGCCTGAGCAGTAACCTTCCTGGCCGCCCGGCCTGTCTAAATGACTATCTGCGTGAGTGCGCCAGAAAAATGGGGGGATCTGTGGTTATCCAGGGGTCGTTTCACACAGTGGGCATCCTGATTTAGAATGCCCAAGGGGCAAGGTCAATGGCCGGGTCTTATAGACTTTAGGGTCGGCCAGATTTTCCTGCACAGTTATTCAAAGAAGAATTTCAGTTATTTTCAGTCAGTTTAGTTTATTTTGTATAGATTTTACACATTTGAGTCACCTGGTCTCATAACAAAAGCAGCACCTCACACACACACAGCCGTTACCACTGATTACAGTGTCAGCCTCTGAGGTAAAGTGTTGCTAGGAGACCAGTGGGCTAAATGAAGCAGCTCACTAAATACAACCCAGCAGATCCCCCTATTCAGCAAATGGACTGAGCCATTGGCATTATACAATTTAAAAGAAAGGCATACATTTTTTCTTTTTTCTATCGCCAGATTATTTATACACATGTTAGAAGCTATTGTGTGGCTATTTAATTATTTATCTTTTTTAATGCAAATTTTGCGATACTGCTCCTTTAAGTATAGAGAACTACTTACTGGTTTATGAGGGTTTTGGTAGTTGCAGTAGTTGCGAGTTGGTGACAGGAATGAGGAGATAGTAGTGGTCTGACAGGAATGGAAGCTTGTATGTTATCAGTGGAAGATCAGGAGGCAAGAGGGCACATTGCAGAGTTTGGGGCAGTTGTGTGCTGTTTTTTGGGGGTAGATAGGGGTTCTCAGTGGAGACTGGGGTGGTAACAGGTTGACAGCAACACAGAGATGCCAACTTGACCCATTGCTGCAGGGTGATTTTCTCCAGGCACCACCACATGCTGGAGTATTCCAAAAGGCTTCATTTGGAATTCCTTACAGAAGTAGTCCATAAATCATTTTCAGACACACAATTCCAGGGTACATATGCAAACAGCAAGGCAAAACAAATGTAACTTTGGGGTTCCGGCAAGCCACGGGCTACGCCACAGGAAACTCTCTATCCAGAGGATTCGCCCCGGGACACTTAGTTCTAAGCTTCCCCAGCGGTGGGCCCACAATAGGCTACGCAGGCCAACCAACTGTACAGTCACTTTCTCTGGAAGCCTGCAGAATTTCATCACAGCAAAGCCTCTCTCCAGGCAGCCCAGCGACCAGCTCCATCTTGCCCAGGGAACACAGCTAGCTCACAGGGGGGGAAATCTCCTCAGCCTCTATTAGAGTACAAGACACACTGGGGCCTACCTTCTGCAGCACTGGGATCGCTGCCCAGCCTCATCTCTGCCAGACAGCTTCTCCCAGGGGAAAGGAATTGCTCCTCCTCGCTTTCCCTGCACAACGCCACCAGTTGAGCGGCCCTCGTGGGCTTCAACCGGACCAACAGCCTGGCACAGTTGGAAAAGAAGGTGGCGGCCATTTTGGAGCTTCTTCTCCCAACTGACATCACTGACAATGCACAGTAACAGGAAACCCACAGCACTTCCTGTTTGCAGGTAGCCTGCAAATGCATGAGTCGCCATCTTGTTTTTAAAATTGACCACAGCAAGAGTTAGAAAAAGGTAATTGAGTTTTTATGTGCAGCAATCTAAATTGCCTTGGGGAAGGATGGATATGAGCACTTTTTGCTGGTCTGGTTTAAGTCATTTTTGACCATTGGTCTGCTTTCAGCACAGTCCCAGGACAATTTGAGGCCTTCTCCAGCAGGCCCTGCCTAAGCAGCCTTCCCCACTCTGCTCCCCTTGTGGAAATATGGGAGATAGCATTGCTGTCCACCTCGTGTCCCCAATGGTAATTATTCAGCTTTTACAAACGATATCATAAAGCATATATTACATTCTTGGAATAAACATGTCAGAGCCCCTGGTTAGTACACATGATAGCAATTTGCAAAGTGTTTTGGTTGATACATTACAAGAAGATTAGTAATATCATAACAGGTGCTCTTTATGCTGGGACAGGCCATTTCATACTGGGAATAGATGAAGCCTTGGCGGACAAACCAATGGAAACAGTCCTAATTAACACCAACACGAATGTGTATCCAGGTATGTTTCAATTAAATCTTTTAACAGGATGGTATACATGGCAGTTCAGGGCTTCAGTGTGTGTGGCAGCAAGTAGGACCTATTGAAATCAATAGGCTGCTCTGGCTTTTTAAAATAAAAAAATTGAAGGTATTTAAGTATGGAACACACAATTAAAAAAACAAAGACATGCTCACCTTTTTACCCCTGCAGCTGATCGGTTCTATTCTGGTGATCAGCAAATCACCCAATTGCTGGGTAACATCCTATACTGGGCAGGCCTGAACTCCAGTAACCGCGTGGCAGGCTTCTTTGTAGAGAATGGAGGGGATGTGGCAGTGCCTCTGTGACTGATGGCAAAGGGACGCAAGTCCAACCCGGAAGTTCTGCTGACTGGAGTTCGGCCAAGCCGTAATCTAACCCTGGTGAGTTGCTGATCACCTGAGTAGGACTGATCAGCAACAGGGGACAAAAGGTGAGTAGCCTTTCGCATTTTTTTAATTTCATGGTCAATCCCTTTAATATCAAATAGTCAGATTTGGTGATGAAGGTACTGTACACACTGTACAGACACTATAAGTAAATATTTTGCACTTAAACAAATAGAGGGCTGTGCAAATGATTCAGAGCTTTTCTCACTATAATAAATACTTTTCTAAATCTCCTGCATATTGTGGGGTGCACATTCTTTTAATGGGATAGATATTTAATGTAGACGTTACAAAATAACAGCAGCCTAGGGAGAATCCAAACAATAAGCCTCAACCAATGTGTTTGGTTTCTCCACAAGCTGCTGTTATTTTGTAACGTTTCCATTCAAATAATGTAGTACCTCATCTAGAACTGTCCCATGGCATGTGCAGGGGATTGGGATGTTTTTAATAGAACAAGATATTTTTTTTATTGCACTTGTGTACTAATTTAGAAAAGCTCTGGCTGCCTCTGCAGAAAAATCAAAAATCCTTTGAGTAACCCTCATGTTCAATATGATGTTATACAGAACAACAAAAAGACCCAAACTGCAAAGAATCACTAAAGTAAAAATTTTAACAAGACATATTACACCAAAATCATACCCCTCAACATCCACGGGGAGGCCAATTCATTAATAGCGGCAGGTAGCGACAGTTGAGCGAATGTAGGGCATTTTCAGAGCGCCCGCTAGTAGTTGCTGTGCTTGCCCGTTGTTCGGTAGTTGATAGCGACTCAGTCGGTTTGCCATAATGTTGGGTGAGGAGTCGCTATTTGACAGGTTCCGCGCTGTATGGGAGCGCATGATAGTGACTGGCCCTAGCGACCGGCTCCCACCATATTCATTAAAAAATCACGCTCAAAAAATTCTCGCGCTGTGAAATGCATGCCCAGAGCGCTGGCGGCGATGGGTTAAAAATAGTTTTTTAACCCCCAAACAACCATATTTTTGGAAAAAAAAAAAAACATGTTTTTTAAATAATTTTGTAATATGAATACATTAATATCAGACCTGTAATATCAATTCTGTACATTTTTTTTTTTTTTACCTTAAAAAAATTATCTAAAATGTCAGAAGTGGTCACAGAATTGTTCAAATTTAAAAAAAAAAAATTAATAACAATTAATTATGAATATTTAAAGATTGTACCTGTCGCTGTTCAAGGTCGGACGCTGGCGCTGTGGGCTGAGGCTGGAATAATGAATGAGTGGCTATATGGTGCTATCTCAGTCGCTAAGCAGGATTGGCTTGATAAATGTGTGATTGTGGTGGGGAGCCGGCGTTCTCGTGGCGGGGCCCGTCATTACCGGCTGCTCACCAGTTGCTACCTGACGCTATCCCTTGTTAAATAAGGGCCACAGTCTTTTAAACTCTGGGTCCAGACACAATGGGCTTTGGTACTCTTTAGTTACCCAGGCAACTTAAAAATTGAAATAGAGCGAAATGTACATTTTGTCCTCCACAGCTGAACAGTCCCAACAGTCAGAAATGTACAAATATTTGTGAGATTGATCCCCTGCGCCAGCCAGGTCAGATCTCCTGTCACAGCTGGTCTCTGTGACAAACGCCACTGCAATAAAGACGCCTGGATCGGATCTGTAGCCTGCGGCTGTGATGCCTTTTTATTGCAGCCTCTGTTAGTGTGCAGTGGGGTTTTTATGAGCAGCTTTTGCTTCCCATATACTGTACTTTGGAAATAAGAGCAGCCTATATGACTTCAAATATCTTTTAAATAGGCTTGCAATTTCCAAAAGCAGCAAGGTGGCCAAAATCATTTCTGCCACCCCTGCCACACCAGCAATTTAAAGTAAATGTGGATCACCACTTATAACATTGAAAACTTTGGTTATGGGGAAGCAATCCCATTTGGTCGTATCATTAATAAGCCATGTGTCAAACACATATGAAACACATATACCCTAAATCCTAAATAATTGTGCGGGTTCTACATGACAATATAAGAAATGTAGACTTAGGGTTAATTAATATAACATTTAATAGATTACCTTCTGTGCACTAAGGTAATATGCACAGCTCTTGTTATCAGTGCTTGTATGCATGACTATATGATCACTAGCTGACTGTTTGATTGCCACTAATCTGTGTGTGATTACATTGTAGGTGCAGGGGGGTGCACTGGGGCCCAGAAGCTCAGGGGGTTCCAATCATAGTTGCTCCTTTACCTTATTTATCATATTGTTGTTCACCTAAAAACCTGAAAATAGAATGGAAAAAGCACCATTTGTCACAGCTGTTTCAGTCTTTAGCTATCTACGGTAGTTGTATCCAACAGATTTAAAATAACAGGAAAAAGGGCACTGTATGAGCCATGGCCTAGGACCCCATCACAATTAGTTACTCCACTGGCTGTACCCTCCATTTTCAATAAGAGATGAGCTGATTGTGTTTTGATTAGTGCTAGTATTGTATTTGTCATAGGTAATGATAGACCCCCACAGTAGGGATCTGTGTTTGCATTAGAGTGTGAATGGTACCCTAGCTGACTCGCGAACTGTTAGCTAGTGACCAGGGCAAGTTACAGGTATGTGGACCTTTGGGCGAGAGAGTCTCAAATCAGACATTACTCAACACATCTCATCACATCACCCTTCCAGTGGAATTTGACGTTCCAGAGTTTTGTTCTGTTCCCCTGGGGGACCCAAGATGGGTTGCCTCGCTGTTTGGAACCCCCAGAATGCCACTATTTGCTCACCTCTTTCTCATTACTATGGCGCATGTTTCAGCTCTTGTCCTATGAGAGCCGCCTGCCCTAACTATGTCATTTGGCAATCGGATCTCATTGACTTCAGCCTATCTGAATGGCTCTCAATGGACGAGGACCTGCGAATGCACCTTAGGTATGAGGAAGAGTTAAGTGAATAGTGGCATTCTGGGGGGTTTCACACAGCAGGGCATCCCAAACTCCTGGGATGCACCAGGAGGAAAAGCAAGAGATCTGCCTTGGAATCTTCTAGATTACAGTTATCCTATATTCCTTGTTGCCTTCTCCGCTGCCACACATTGCCCTCCATTCCTGCTGCTTTCTCCACTGCTGCTGGTCCTCAAGTCCTCACCGACTTTTTTCTCAGGAGAGTGGGCCCCTGAAGATGCCTGAGGCCCTGGCACTTGCAAGGGTATGTCAGGTTCTGGCGCCAATGGCAATATCATGTATCTGTGTTGTTTTGGGTCTAAACACAGAGATCTGTGTGGTTTCTGTGCTGGATTGGTTGGTTTGGGGAGGCAATTGGGGGCCTATGCTACCTTGTATGCAGAGTCGCCCTGACTCACCCAAATTCTTATGGTAAAAAGGGAGGATACCTAAGAAATAGAATTCAAACTTTTCAGTTTGCGGGGCTCACAGTTTGGCCTCTGACTGTGTTCTTGAGTGTATTAAACCTCACATTGCTGACAATCCATTTTGTGCAACTTCCTGACAAAAATGATATTTGGCTGGTGTCGATGTATCAGGTGTGCTGACACCATGGTATGGTGGTTATGAAAATGTACACTACTAATGAATGGGTGAAATCTGTATTATGTAGCACAAAAAAAGTAAATTGTATTCAGGAAAGCAAGCATGCCAGACAGCAGTGCACACTCTGACAATGTGACAGAGCCGGAGGCAAATTCGAAGCTGCCAGTGCAATTCGCTATGGATGCTATCGCGTTTCCTGCTTTGGCAGGTTGGTTCTGACACTGTGAGAGGAATATGCAGTTTAAGAATGGAAATGCAATATATATATATATATATATATATATATATATATATATATATTCAAATATTTTGAAATCTCGATAAAATCACCTATTTAATAATGTGTTGAGCTTTTGGAGATCTAGTGTTCTTGTGCTGAACAACAATATCTGTTTGGAATGTGTTTTAGTGACATATTTGTAATACATAAAGGCTTAAATATCACATTAGGTGAAAGGGGATATTGCACTAACCTGCTGTGGGCATGATATGTACACAGAAACTTAGTATAACTTAAAATATAACTATGAGGCCTTGGACTAAAGTGAGTATTGCTGCAGGTACTACTTGGCGTTATTTTCTCAACTGCAATTTTGACAACAAAAATAAGTAATGGTTTCTTCTGTATTTCTTCAAAGTGGCCAACAATGTAATGTTCCAGGCAACAAAATACAAATCTATTCCACAGTTTCTCAACCTGTGGTAAGCGTACCCCAGGAGGTACTCAGAAATGTTCAAGGGTTCACCAACAGTGTCACTCTGATAGGTCTGGTATATTGTTTTAACAGTAGGTAACATTAGTCATCGACCCCCCCCCCCCTTTCGAGGTGCTTGATTGCAACTGCTTGTCACTAGGGGGAACTTGAAAAGGTGGGGAACTGTTGATCTATACTCAATTTTGTCACCCACAGCTCCTCAATGAAGTTCCAGTGTCTTCAAACCCATCCATGTGAGTCCCTCCTCCGGCCCCGGACAGACATGATGGTGTCCATCAAGATGATTTTTACAACCATTTTATTTATTGCAATGGAAAGGGCATGCCACGCCTGAATTGGTATAACCTAGTATAAATGGAGGCCACCATGCGTGAGTGCCAACACTGAGGGACTGAAATGCTTGTAATTTGCCATATATATATTAAGGTTACCAGGATGATGATGATTTAGGACAGACTAGAGACTTTTAGGATGCTAGTCTGGGTTTTGGTCCACCTTACCAAGTAGAGACTAGTTATCTGGTCTATAGAGCAGACTTGGTACATCATTTGTTCACTTGAGACATATTCAGGGGAAAAAATGGCCAGAGATTGAGTCTCAAATATAAATAGAAACCAGTATAAGCCATATGACTTTTTTACAAAAAGTCTATCAAGCATATGAGGACTGAAGAGAAAGCGATGTACTTGGAATGATTTTGAATTGAGTGTACAGTACATATATTTCTGTATTTCCTTAGCTGAATCCTGAAGCTTTACGTTCACTTTCAGAATCTGAAGGGTTGCAGGTTTTTGTTTTTTTCTGTCACAAGAATGTATCTGGTACCGAGTGAGTTTGGAGAGGCAGTGGGCTCTGCATTGACCCTGTAAAGAATGTTTCTTCCTTTTCCTCTTTCAGCAGTGCTGGTAGATGTGAGAACCAATTGTGTTCCAATCAGATGTTGTGAGAAGCCAACATGCCAATAGAGGTTATTTTCAGCATGTAATTTACTCACAAAAACTAGATACATGTAACTTATGTAGCTACCTGTAGCTCTCAAATCTAATATAAAGCACAGAATCAAATTCCAGGTGAGGATTTAAAGTGATTGTCTAAGCTATACTCACCCTTTGCCCCACTTTCACTGCCCTCTGGCACACTTATCAGGCTAAAAAATGAGAAACATAGGCTTACTTCAATGGTAAATTGACCCCCTTGGTCATTTCTTGTATAAAGTTTCTTATATACAGGCATTTCATTAATGATGACTGTTAGTGGTCTACTATCAGATGTTCCTAACTCCAGCTCCAAAACCAGAACCAAGCCTCTGAGTAAATGAGTATGAATTAATTTTTTTAATTAATTTTTAATACATAGATGGCCATTGTATGCTTGCGCACACATCATTATATCTTCCATATGGTCATGACCATGGAAAAAGATGTCATCTAGAGGAAACCATACTCCATTCAAGAATGACCTTGTAGCTAGACTTCCCCAAGGCTGTGCTAAAAGAAAATGTGCTTAGCCATGTCAGTTGCTTAGAAGTAGTTTAGTCTTGTTTCTAATATTTTGGTTAAAATAAATGGAAAGGCATTGGGCATCAGAAGAATGCCACGTTGATGTTCACTAGAGCTGCTTGCTTTGGGAGAAGGTTTCTCCTTCTAATGCTATGAAAGATTTCTGCTAGATGTAGAACTGCAAGCCAAACCTTTTATAGTACATTCCTGCAAATCCATATCTTTGAGCGAAATTTTTTATGTCCAACTGACCAAAACATGTATCTTCTGAATTCCCAGTAAACCTAGGGAATCAGAATAGAATCTAAAATTCAAGATATTTCTGCACTACTACAGGTTTTGAAGAATGTGAATACAAAAAAAGAATTTGAGCACATGTGAATGGATATTTAAAACATTAAGTTTGGGGTTAGAATCAGTCTTGATCAGGAAGTTTCTTGACTGATTCATCATCCAGTGTATAAAATAAGCTCCCAATATTCTTCTCTGCCCTAGTAGTAAGGAATATGTTAATCCCCATTCTAAGTTTATCTATCCTGTCTCTCAAGGCTCCATTTGGATGCCTCTTAGGATCCTTAATAATGGCTTCAAGTTGGGAATGTCTCAACCGTATGGCCTAAGTGGCCTCTCTCCTAAGGTGTCTAGAGATTTGCATCAATTTACTCCGAAGATTACAAGCTGCCCAATTAACAGCTGGAAATGTGCCACATGATCTGTTTACGGCAAACATGCAAAAAAGTTATGTGCCACACAAAATTGGACATTACTATAAAAAGTAGGAAGTAGCCTCATATTATATGACATTCAAATGAAAATTATATATTATATAAACAGGCTGTGATGACATTGGGGCCTACACAGTATCAGTTACCATTCACTCAAAAGAGAGCTTTTCCTTTAACCATTTACACCACCTTCTGACATCTACATATTGTAAAAAGCTCATTATTTTTGTGTGCAGGCAATAACTTGCCTTTACATCTTAAAACAGCAAGCAGGAACACAGTGTATCTCTATGGCTGCCTGCACAGGTACCTCAGGCGCTGTGGATCCCAAAGGATTTGAAAACTTTATTACTTTCAACGTATTCTCCAAACTTTAAAATGGTTAATCTTTTTTTTTAACTGACAGTTTTACAGTTTAGTAGTTTATATAAATTCATGATGTCTAAACATGTGCCCCGGGCCTCCATCATTTGTCCTGCAAAGGGGGCCTCCACCAACCTTCGGATTATGGTCTGATCCAGGAGGCCTTTCAGTCTGACTGGGCCGCGGGGCCTGCAACAAAGCTATAAGCGGCAGTGGGGGCCCCCTGCCCACCTGGGCAAGACTTTTTTGTTTTTGTTTGCAGCCAAAGCCACCACAGGGAAGGACGGAGAGTCTAGAGCAGCAAAGCCACTGTTAGCAACGCTACAATGATGGGTGCATGCAGAACTGTCAATCACAGGCCGCTCACTGCACATATGCCTCCAAGCACAGCCGCTGGCAGCTCAATGCAGGGACCTGTTTTCTGCTGGAGCAGCTGGCCAGCTGGGAGACTCCACTACCCCACTGAAAAAAGCCAGTCAGCATTTGCAGTAAAATTCCCAAAGTTTAATTTCTATCGATTAAAAAGCCATTCCAGATACAGGCAATCCCATAAAACAAAGTGGGGGTGAAATCCTCTGTCTATGCGTTTCAGACCGCAGGGTCCTTACTCATGACAAGACAGACTATACTACCCCCGTCCAGAATGGCAAAGCAGGAGTTCCCGAGCAGCACGCACCGGCACAAGGGTGGCACAAGGGACTTGATCTGACGTTCCAGTAAGTAGGCAGGTGCCTGACAACCATTGATCAGTTACTTGGCTGGACTATTATTTTAAGGGGAAAAAATACCTTCACTCTCATTAGCTATATAATTTGTTTTTGTGACTCTCTAATGAGGTTTCTATGACTCACTTCTATGAGTTTATGCACTTCCTTAACAACTGTCTGACGATTGTCCAATGTGTAACTACCGAGGAGTGTGGTTATACTCCTTTGTATACATGGCCATCAGGTCTCCTAAAAGTATGCTTTTAAAACTCCACTTCTGCCCTCCCCAGTTATTTGCCTATCTCACTGTTCTCTTTCTCATCCAAACTTCCCAGACAGCATGTCCACTTAGAATGTGTTTGCTGCCAAATCCCTACTGGATCTTTCAGTCTGTTTTCTGCTCAAATCACAATTATCTTAAAGTGCCAAATTCAAAGGCTACTACATCTTTCTGATTTATTGACCTATCCTCCACTTTTGACACTGTCCACCCTGCTCTGCTTGTCAATAAAATCTCTTTTCTTGGGACTCAAAGTCTCGCAGTCTCATGGCTCTCCTTCTCTCTCTTTGACTGATCATTTAGTGTACCCTACCCTCTCCTCATCTCCTGTTGCCTGGTTTAGGAGGGTTTGGGAGTATTCTGCCAGTTGTCTGTTATGGGGGGGGGGGCACACTACTTGTAATTAGGATATAGCACTCAGCTTGCTATAGGGGAATTGGGGGGATTCTGCACATTGCATGTTATTGAGTGATTGATTTGTTCTGTTATTAGTTTCTTGGGGGGAGGGGGAGTTTTATCTCACCATTTGGTTCAGAATATATTTTTCTTATTATCCTCTTCCAAATCCTAGGTGCCCCTTATGTGTCTTATAGTGCAAAAAATGTGGTTCATTAGCCTCGATTCATAGACACATTCGTCTGGACTTCCGTAGCTGTCTGTGTATGTTTCTGTGGGTGTTTGTCATTTTTATAGGTTTTTTCGTTGCATTTTTCATTTGTACGTTCGCTCGAGCTCATGTGTATATGCGCTTTCGATTAACGAAAGTAAATCGGATCCTTTGCGTTAGTTCGGATCATTTTCCCAGCTAAATCTGATATTTTGCGTTCGTTCAGATAACTTACGTTATTGGTATGGGCTTGCGTCTCATTCAGAGAGTTGATTGCCGAGGGACCACCACCCTATAAAACCGTTTCATTTGCGATTCCCTTACGGGACCATTTTGACCTTGGATACTTGGCTTTCACCATGTTTTGTGCCTTTGTGGAGGAACATCACCAGCTCCAGCTAATGGGTATTGAATGTATCAGCAGGGCCGAGACCAGATTGCACCGGCGATGCATGCACATCGATGGCATGCATGAAGTTGAGCTGTTCAAGCTGACCAGACTTAATCGCGCTTCCCTCCATAAGTTGTATAGTGAGCTGCGGCCATGGTTATCCCGCACCACAAGGAAGGGGCAAGCAATTTCAGGTATGACCAAGATGCTTGGCTGCCTGCAATTTTTGTCGAACCGCTCATTCCAGATACTGGGTGCCCTCTCCGTGGGGATGTCCCAGCCTATGCTGAGCCGCGCGCTATCCAAATTTTTGGAAAGCATGGCTACCATTAGTCAGAAATATATATTTTCCTGACGACATGGTAGCCTGGAACGCGCTTAAGCTGGCATTTTATAATATCGCCGACAGGCCCAACGTCATGAGTGCGATTGATTGCACCCACGTTGCATTGGTCCCTCCTGCAGGTAAGTTCAATCGGTCATTTTGTTATCTAGTTTTGAAAATTTTTATTTTAACTATCTATTAATCCCTCCTTGGAAAATGTCCCTGTGAAATAGCTTACACTGTATATCTATTAATCCCTCCTTGTAAATTGTCCCTGTGAAACAGCTTACAATGTATATCTATTAATTCCTCCTTGTAAATTGTCGCTGTGAAACAGCTTACAATGTATATCTGTTAATCCCTCCTTGTAAATTGTCCCTGTGAAATAGCTTACACTGTATATCTATTAATCCCTCCTTGTAAATTGTCCCTGTGAAACAGCTTACACTGTATATCTATTAATCCCTCCTTGTAAATTGTCCCTGTGAAACAGCTTACACTGTATATCTATTGATCCCTCCTTGTAAATTGTCCCTGTGAAACAGCTTACACTGTATATCTATTGATCCCTCCTTGTAAATTGTCCCCGTGAAACAGCTTACAATGTATATCTATTAATCCCTCCTTGTAAATTGTCCCTGTGAAACAGCTTACACTGTATATCTATTTATCCCTCCTTGTAAATTGCCCCTGTGATACATTTGACCATCTTTAGCTTCATCAATGTTTTTCATGTCGGCTAAAGCCAAACATTTTCATGTGGACCTTAATTATTCATTTTAAAGTTAACCTTTAGCTGATCCAACATATCTCTCCTTTTTTGGGCCAAAACATACTTAGGTACTTAGTTAGTCTTATTTGTATTGGCCAATATTTTTTTGGGAGGGTGTTAGGAGTTATTGTTTGAGTAGTTTACCTTGCCTTGCTAATTTTTTTAACTTTTCTTTTTTCCCAGGAACCGCAAAATGGGCCACTCCCTGAATGTCCAAGCAGTGGTGGCCCCGGACATGCGGTTCCTTAGCGTTCTCGCTGGGTTTCCAGGCTCATCCCATGACGCGTACATATTGCGACGATCTGGGTTGTACCGTCGGTTTGAGTCTAGAGAATTCTCAGGTGGATGGCTCCTTGGTAAGTTGACGCAAATAACGTCATTCACTTTTCAATGTATGCCTATGAATATAGTTGATGACCCATGTCTGAACCTATGGCTGTTTTAACCCCTTGATGACATGTTCAACCGGACCTTAACCATGATCTTTAGCAAAGCACAAACCCTTAAAAACTGATTTCCCAGCATTTCAAAATAATATATTTCTACTTTCTAGTAAATTACTTATTATTCTTCCCCACACTCGGCTGCAATTCTGTTCTTGACTTTATGATAGGGTCTGAGCCATCTTTGCTCAGATGCATGACACTTACTGAGTAGAGGAGAGCGGGATAAAGTGCAGGGGGCGGGTTAGAGCTGTGCTTGGCTCAGACAAAGCAGATCTGGGGTCCTGAAAAGGTAAGACATCCCAGAATGCTGAGCAGCACAGTCTTAGGCCAATTCCTGTTTGCAGGCTTCCTGATTTGCCCTCATCCGCCATCTTGCATGTTTAAAGGCTCAGAACATGCATTAGATGGTGTTAGGCTTTTTTTTTAGCTGACCAATCTGTATGTACAGGGGGTGGCTACTATTTAAGATAGGCTCCTAGTCAGAGTGAACTACCGCTTGTCACAAAATTAATTTTTTTAATGTGTAATTTATATAAGTATTTTCTTATTCTTTCAGGTGATTCCGGCTATCCGCTTCTTCCCTGGCTGATGACGCCCATCCTTCGGCCACAGAATGCGGCCCAGGATGTCTACAATCGGGCCCACCGGAAGACCCGGGCCATTGTGGAGAGGGCCTTTGGCCTCTTAAAAAAATCGCTTCAGGTTTTTGGACCATACCGGGGGGGGGGGCACTCCAGTATGACCCCAACAAGGTCATCGATATAATACTGGCCTGTTTTGTCCTCCACAACTTTGCCATAATGCAGCGGTATGTGGATCTGCCCCCCTCTCCACCCAGCCAGGACCCAGAAGAGAACTACCGTGGCACACCTAGTGCCTCTGGCCAAGCTGTTCGGGCCAATTTGATAAGCACCCATTTTGCCTAATTTGGTTTTCCTGTGTTTGTTTGTTGCATGCAATTATTTATTTTTACTATAATTTGGCTTTGTGAATGCTTTAGTATTGTTTTTTGTATCAAATAGAAATGATTTAATTACTAAAATATTCATACATGATCTGAGCCTCATGCATATTTTTTGGGACATGTTTGTTTAGAAAAAACTTCAGTAATCTCAAAAAAAAACCCAAACATTAATGCATCAACTTAGTCAACAACAGCTAAAATCACATTCGATATTTTTTATTTCAATATTAAAAATTGGAGTTGAAGGGCACTCGCAGACTTCATGTACATACATAGGACACCATAAATATACATTGGTGCAGAATCATAGCACCTAGCAATTGGCCACATCCAGGAGTTTTTAAGTAATGCACTCCACGCCGAAGTTTCAATAACAAATAAAATAAACAGACATAGGGAGCAACCATTTTCATGTCAATATTTGGCCAGTAATACATAGGGCCACATACACACCCTCTCCTGCTTGGCCACATTTGCCACAGGCACAGGTGGAAAGCAGCCATACCTATGCCACATCCACGCCTGCAAATCAGTGGCCCACCAAAACAATAACCCCCAGTCTAAATGCAAGTCCAGTCCAATCTTTGCCAGGGTTCAAGGTAGTAGTTTGCCAGCCCAGAATGTCCCCCAATCAGGCCTACAAACAGGATGAGCCAGACACAATTTCATTAGGCCCGACCCTGCAGCGTGGCAGCTTGAGCGGCAGCTTCAGTGAGGCTTTAGCTCAGGCATTGGCTAGTGGGGTATCTCAGAACTCTAATGAGCTATATGGGCGAAAATCCAAATCAGACAAGCACAGCCATAAAAATGGCAATCTTGGTAGCGCTCACCAGACAGGTCAATACATTGTGGATGTAGAGGAAAGATGTGGAGCAGATACAGGGCAAATAGCTGTTAAAATGGGTGTTGCCCATAAAACCCTGGTGGTGGCCCTTGGAGGTGGACCATCACCTGGGTATGTGTGGCATTCATAATCTGCCACTGTTCCAACATGAGTCTATTGCTAGTTCTAACTTCCTCGAGCATGGCTGTGAAATTATTAGTTAAGGTGGCCATGTGGCTGTTGCCCGTCCTAAATTCTGTCAGCATGGTGGTGAATGTATTATTTAATGTATCTAATTGTGCACTAAGCTGCTCTGTGGATCTTTGAGTCACCTGGCGAAAAAAACGCCTCTCATGGTGCCACGCTGACTCCAGGTTCGGCACGTGCCTCCCCTGGGAAACTGGTCGACGTTGCTGACTACGTCTACCAATTCCCCGGGTTTGAGCGCCTGCAGATGCTGGACCTCTAGGGCGAGCAAGAGTCGCAGATGTGCTCGGCAAATCCTCTGCAGCAGAGCTACCACTGGGGACTGTAGGCTCAGTCTTAGCCTGATGGCCACGGTGGGCTGGCAGCATGCGCCCAGCTTCACTCTGCTGCAGAGGATTTGGTGCAGTAGCATGTTGGGACAGTGGCAGATTATGTTCCAGGGGGGTCAGTTCTGAAGGTCCCATCAAGCTGGCATCCTCCTCCATCTCCTGGATTTCCTCCCTCAGTGTGTGGGTCTGTTGGGACAAGTGCCAAAAAAGGTTAAGTTTGAGCCCTAAATATATTTGTTATGCTAATTAGTCATGTTCATTCACATGCATCAGCAGATTCATGAAAGTCCACTTACCCTATATATCTGGTCCTGGCTCCTAGGCAGCACGGAAGTTGACGGCGTGGTCAAACTGGATGAGGCTTCCACACTTGCTGGGCTGTATTTTAAATAAAAAGTCACGTAAACACCCAAAACCCCTTGATGATCTGGATTACTACTACATATGCTTCGAAAAAACACGTGGCCAAGCAGGAATGCCAACTCCCACAACTGTCCAAGGTGACCTTCACTATGAATGTCACTATCTGTTATATGTATGACTCCCCCTGTACATACACATTGTTCACCTTAAATAATAAAAAACATGCATGTACTGCATGTTATGAGGCTTCATTCACACATCCATAAAGGCCCATTAGGGACCCACGCTTAGCTTGCAAATAGCATTTTGCTTAAGAGTATGCTGGTGGGCATTCTTCCTATGTAGACCTTTCCCTGACCCCTGATCAAGTCTTTGAGACCAAAGCACAGCTAAAACCCAAGTGGCCTAAAGAAGGAAGTGTTGTATATGATTGAGTAGAATCACATAACAGGCAGTGCTTTGCTAATATAAAGACTTTAATAGTGACCATAAATCCTATCCAAGGTCATGTATGGCCTGCCAAATTGGAAAATGAACAGACCGCAGACATTAACCCTTTAAGTGCCAGCCTACCTGGAGTTTTTGTCACCCTTTGTTGCCAGACCATTTTGCACTATTTTGTGCTCCCCATGTTCAAATGTGATTTTTGAAGGGATTTTCCAGGGATTTCCCAAGAAAATGATATATTGCTTTTTTCAGCATAGTCTGGGCTTTAACAAGAATTGTCTTGTTTGTCATTTTTTAGGTGTATTGTCAATATTTTTGGGTGAAATATGTGAAAAAAAATATATATATTTTTTACAATTTGTAGTGTTTTTTTGTAATAAAAAATGTAAGTTTGTCAAAAAAATCTTATTACGTGTGAAATCCCAATTTCTCCCAGTTACAGCAGTACCACATATGTATAGGTAGACACCCTTTCCTGCCCAGGAGACTCCCCCAAACTGAAACAGAGCTTTAGGGGATTTTCAGATAAAATACAACTGCGATATGCGCTATGCGCACCTTGCATTTTTTCCAGAAAAACAACCCTTTACATTTGAAATACCCCCAACAAACTATATATTCTGGGGAAGTAAACACCTCAAGCTTTCTAGGTGTACCAGGCTTGTTGATGTGGCCACAGTTTTCTGGAAGTAATCCCTCAATGTATTCTTTGGTTGCAAAGAGTTTCCCTAAAAAAAGGATAAAAAAGCAGAATCAAAGCCACATTTTCCTAAAAAAACTATATACAAACAAGAAAAAACAAATTTAATCTGAAAAAGTAACATCCCCCGAACAGAACGATACCCAACATGCATAGCTACTGTCAAGGGAAGAGTTGCCAAACACCCCAAAGTAAAGCATGTGCGTAACGGTAATTTTACTTGAAAATTTCAGCTCAGCAGACAAAGTGCGCACCTTGCGATTTTTCAACCAAAACAACCCTTTACATTTGGAATATCCCCCATAAACCATATATTCTCTGAAAGTACACATGTTTAACTTTCTAAGCGTACCCAGCTTGTTGTAGTGGGCTCATCTTTCTGGAATTAATCCCTCAAAGAATTCTTTGGTTGCACAGGGTTTCCCTAAAAAAATGTATAAAAAAGCTGAATAAAAAACACCTTTTCCTAAAATATAAATATACAAACAAGAAAAAACAAGCTAAGTCTGAAAGCGAAAGGTCCCCCAAACAGAACAATACCCAACACGCATAGCTACTTTTAACCCTTTTAATTGCCAGTCTACTTGAGAAATTTTTCCCCATTTTGCGCCATTTTTGCACCATTTTTGCTGGAATTTTCAGGAAAATTGTATATAATTTTTTTGCAACAGAGTTTAGGCTTTAACATGAAATGTCTTGTTTGTAAATTGTATTCAGTTTTTTACAATATTATTATTAAGTAAAAAAATATAAATAAATAACTTTTTTTTAGAAAATTGTCTCCTTTATTTTAAATAAAAAATGTATTTTATTAAAGAAAACCATATTGAATGAGAAAGCCCCATTTCTACCAATTAGAACGGTACCACATATTTATTGGTAGCCCCCCTTCCTGCCCAGGAGACCCCCCAAACTGAAAAAAGTATTGTATAATATTTACAAATAAAATACAACTACCAGCAGAGGCCGGCTGCTGGTGACATCACAGTGAGCAGACCCGATCCAGGAAGTGGGGGGAGGGGATTTCTGTCCTCTCCTCACCACGGAAGAGGCTGGGGGGGCGATCGGAGGCCAAGAAATATTAAGAGATGAAGATTTGCAGGACCGCAAAGTGATTTGGTTTGGTTTGGGTGAGAAATGCAAGAAGAACATAACCGCGAAGTGATTTGGGTAAGTTTTAGGGGTGAGAAATGGAAGAAGAACTTGACTGCGAAGTGATTTGGGTAAGTTTTAGGGGTGAGAAATGCAAGAATATACTGACCGCGAAGTGATTTGGGTAAGTTTTAGGGGTGAGAAATGCAAGGATATACTGACCGCGAAGTGATTTGGGCAAGTTTTAGGGGGGAGAAATGCAAGAATATACTGACCGCGAAGTGATTTGGGTAAGTTTTAGGGGTGAGAAATGCAAGAAGAACATAAGCATGAAGTGATTTGGGTATGTTTTAGGGGTGAGAAATGGAAGAAGAATGAGAGCGCAAAGTGATTTAGCTAAGCATTGTAGCACAAGTGAGTGAACCAAATATGTATACGAGCACTTAAATGAGTTAAGTTTGTAGGTGTAAGGTCGTAAGGATTTTCGTCTGGACGATTATTTATTGCAAAAGGAAAACAGAATCTAACGTAAACGTAAATGATTTGTTGGAGGAGACGATGGAAAAAGGGCAAAAACGAAAGCCGACGTTGTAACATGAGAAAAAAACGGAAACCGAAAGCTGGAAAATGACAGCTCGTTGACATACGAACGGACGAAGACTTTACAGAAGGCTTGCAATGCATGCACAGAATCACTCGTACACTCATACGAGAGTGGGAAAAATGAAAAAAAAATACAGATCGACACAAAAACGAAAGTCTTTTTTTGTCTCTCTGAATCAACCCTATTGTGTTGAATACTCAAGGATCTAGGTGAAATTAAACCTGGCTCAGATTCAGGATCGGGTCAGACTGAAGTGGGGACAGGGAGTAAAAATTTATGGTTGAAAAAAAAAGAATTTAAAGATGACAACAGTATGCAAGTCCATTCCAATGCACATCTTTTGTGACAATATTGAGTGAGTATTGAGTATTTTTTACATAAAAATGTTATGAACAAACACAGATTATTAAAACGATTTAATGCCTGAGGCATCTATGAAATTACAGAATCCCTTAGTTTAGACAAAAAAATGTAATGCTTTTGTAACAGAACAGTCTCACATTTTAGACAATGCTGTCAAAGTGCAAAAAAAAGTAAAATGTGTTTGAAGCATGAGCTATACAAGTATGTGTTCACTGGTCTCCTTGCAACAGATGTACCAGACACTGCCTCTTGGTATTGGTTCCCGCTGGCAGCTGTGCACAGATTTTGCTTTTCTCTTGCATTTTGATATGATTGTCTTTTTAAACAACTACATAGTAGCATGGTGTCTAAAGGGATCGTTCTCTCAGCCCAAACACTCCACATCTGCTTCTGTCAATCACCAAGAGACCAGCAATATGTTTGTTACGAGGATTAATCTTTGTTCTTCTTTGTATGGAGATATAGCAAGGGAACGGGGAATTGCTGCATTTCTAGACTGTGAAATGCAAGCTGCTAAGCCTAGAATCCATCACAGTCACAGATATCTCCTAAGAATGACAAGCACTAATGCCTGTAAAACACCTATTAAAATGAGAGTGCCAGCCAGGGATGCCTTCAGGTCAGTACAGACATAAGTCCTGTAAGTAAGTTACTTTGCTTTAATGTGGCACAAGCATGGTTGTTTGCAATCAAATGTGCCACTCAGCCAATATTTCCCTTCATCACATAGCGAAGAAATACCATTTGGAAGTTAAAAGGAGAACAGGAGCCCAAGGTTCTATAGAGCCTAAAAAGACAGAGGTTGTTATTGCAACCCATCAACGTCTATGGCCTCAGGAGTAGAGATGAGCGAACTTCTTGAAAGTTCGATTTGGGCGATTCGCCGAATTTCCCCAAGAAATTCGGGTTCGCCCGAATCGAACTTTCACGAATCGCTCATCTGAAAAAAAAATGCTGGCATGGTGGGAGCGGGCAGGCCGGCTATGCCTGTCAGCGGGCCGCCGCCGGCCCACTGACAGCATAGCCGGCCTGCCCGCTCCCACCATGCCGGCAAAAATGCCGGCATGGTGGCAGCGGGCGGGCCGGCCCGCTGACAGCGCAGCCGGCCTGCCCGCTCCCACCATGCCGGCATTTTTTTTTAACCAAAAATGCCGGCATGGTGGGAGCGAGCAGGCCGGCTACGCTGTCAGCGGGCGGGGGAAGCCGGCCCGCTGACAGCGCAGCCGGCCTGCCTGCTCCCACCATGCCGGCATTTGTTTAAAAAGCAAACACTTACCTGCATGGTCGGAGTGTGGAGGCCGGCGCCGCTCTCAGGCGCCCTCTGATGACGCGCCCTCTGATGATGCGTCCTCTGATGACAGCTGAGAGCGGCGCCGGCCTCCACGCTCCGGCGCCGCTCTCAGCTGTCATCAGAGGACGCGTCATCAGAGGACGCGTCATCAGAGGGCGCGTCATCAGAGGGCGCCTGAGAGCGGCGCCGGCCTCCACGCTCCGACCATGCAGGTAAGTGTTTGCTTTTTAAACAAATGCCGGCATGGTGGGAGTGGGCAGGCTGGCATTTTTTTTTTTTTTATTTCAGGGAAAATTCGATCGGCACGAACCAAAAAAAATTCGGGTTCGTGCCGAATCGAATTTTCCTTGAAATTCGGAGCGAATTCCGGTTCTTCCGAAACGGTTCGCTCATCCCTACTCAGGAGCATAGAGGCCCTACACTACCCAGGCCTTAGTTACAGTTGACAGTCTATTAGCCCACTATATTAAAACAAACATGAATATCTCCCTAAGGTGGTTTGATGCTATTTTACAGCACTCCCATGTCTAATATTCTATACAGTCATTAACGTCTTGCATTGTGCTGATGAGACACAAAACTAGGTGGCCATTCAGGGCAAAGGGCTACGTTAGCCTGCTTTCTCTATGCTGATTGTCAGGAACTGACTCTTTCATTCAGCCGTCATTCAGGGGTGCTTTACATATTTGATAAACCCTAGTAAATTTCAGTTTGGCCTGCTCATGTATGCATAAGTCCTCCCTGCAATGTTTTAAAGTGGACTCACATCCATTTCCTCACTAACAGGTGTGGGTCTGACCGCATGAGAAAGGCTTCAGGGGCATCCAGATTGCAGGAGGCCCCTTGTGCATCCCCCAATCCTTACCTTTTGCTCGATCCTTGGACGGAAATGCAGTGCCACAATTGGCCACCGGCGGTCACAGGACCAAGTAGAGGAGTACCTAGGCTTTTCGGCACCCGGGTCAAAGTTCTCAGGCCCCCCATTGGTGCCCCCCTGATCTGCTGCACCTGGGGCAAGTGCCCCCCTGCTCCCCCCTAGCTAAACCCCGGGGACAAAGAATGCGACCCCAACCCACATGACAGCCATGGCATATCGTGGGGCTGCATTACGGGCTGAAGATCCATAGATTAAGGATTTCAGGAGTTGGGGGGTCAATGTGCAAGGGGGGCTCCAGCAATCAGGATGCCCCCCCCAAACCTGTCTGAATGAGGCTGGACCCACACCTGTTAGGGCCTGTTAATAGGGCTGATTCAACAACGTGAGAATTTTTTTTCTGTGAGAAAAAAATTATGCCAGAAAATGTGGACCTTTCTTTTAAAGATTTTACTTGTTAATGTGTTGTCTTTATAAAACAGCTATTAGATGCAGTTTCTGTGGTACATGACTCCAAACAGAATTGCTCAACTTTCCTCTTCATCCACATCTGCTTGCTTCAGAGGTTGTGGGAATGTAGATACTTTATAACATATATTTTGTGAATGTTCCCTAGTGAAAACATTTGCAATCAGGTTTATCCCTGGTTAATACCCATTTTTCCACACTAGGGGCACACATATGCCCAGAGCAGTGGGCTGCCCTAGCCATGGCGCCCCGGGGAATGGTTAGGGTGAGGTGCCTTGCTCATGAGCACCTCAGTCATGTCCCAGTCAGGAACCGAAACTACAACCCTAGTTTCCTAACCGCTAGGCCAAGGCTGTATAGCTCACTTAGCTTTCCAATGGTGTGGCTCAAAATCCATGCTGATTGCCCCCCCCCCCAGGTCACCCCATTCACTTACCTTTCTTCCCGGTCCAACAGCGCATGCGCATATGTAAATAGCCAGCGCAGGCACCCTTCCTGTTAGTGGGAAGCGAGGGATACGGCTGCCAGCGCGCTTGAAGCCGCTGGCTTTAGGCGTCGTCTAAAATGGCATGACATCAGCAGTACCCAGCGTGCTGACAGAACGAGCGGTGCGCATTTGTGGTAGGACCGGGATGAGGTGAGTTTCTTTGGGCCATCTGGGGGGTTTCACACAGTGGGGCACCCCCGATCGGGGAAATGGACCAAAACCCAGGATAGTCAAAATCCTGGGTTTTGGTCCACTTTAATAAATTCTATATTCTGACAGCTGAACATAGCTGCCGAATAGCACTGTGTAATATTTTGGGAGTGGAAAGGCCCCTTCCACCTGTTATTGCTGTTATGCTACTCTAGTAGCACATTATGCAGTTATTTGTTTTATACAGATGTTGAAGGTGCTCTGTTTTCTATATAGTTCTAGTAACAGAGGAGTAAGTGACCCTAGGAAAATACCCATTTTAGGTTAAAAAAAGACCAATGTGAAAAAAGCTTCCTCTGTTGCTGCACTCTCAAGTCTCACCCATCCCCCCACCCCCGCAGCCCTCAACTTCCGGCTTTGCACGGGTGAGGGCCAGACAACCGAATCACACGTCCTCAGATGGGAAATAATGGCTGTGAAAATATTTAAAGCTAAACACAAGCATTGATGATCGGTGGTGAGCTGACTCACCAAATGGCAGTAATGTTAATCCTGTAGACAGCTCCATGTTCTGTGTGTGTCTGTGACGGATGTGTTCTTACTCCATAAAGCTTGGCAGATAGATTACTTGGCTGCTTGTGGATCACGTAGAATAAGTTTCAAAAGCTTTATTTCAGTACAGAATGTTGCAATAAAACACTTACAGCAGGAATCTTGACATGTATGTTCAATACAGCAGGAAAACTTGTGATGTAACCCATACAGTAGCAGCAGATACAAATACTGTAACCTGCAGGAGGGAGCAGCAGGTGTGCTCTGCTTGGATGCCAAACTAGAAATTACCGTATTTTTCGCCCTATAAGATGCACTTATTTTTCCCCAAAAGTGGGGGGAAAATGTCAGTGCGCGTTATCGGGCAAATGTAAAAAAAAAAAAAAAATTAAAAAACAAAATACATAAAAAAAAAAAAAAACTCACCCGTTCCTGGCGCTCCCGCGTTGCCTGTTACACTGCGGGAGCCCAGAGGAGCGGCGGGGCCGGGACAGAGCCCGCCGCTGCTTCTTACGGCCAGCTCCGTGAATGGGGTGGGCGTGGCCTGTGCTGACGTGGCGCAGGCCACGCCCACCCCATTCACGGAGCCGACCACTCAGCAGAGCGGTGTCAGTGGAGAGGTGAGTTTAACTTTTTTTTTTTACTTAAGCCGCACAGGGGGGTGCCACACAGCCTACGGGAATTGGGGGGAGGGGGGATTCCAAACAGAATATGGGGGGAGAAGGGGATGCCACACAGCCTATGGGAATTGGGGGGATGCCACACAGCCTATGGGGAGAGAAGGGGATGCCACACAGCCTATGGGAATTGGGGGGAGAGGGGATGCCACACAGCCTATGGGAATTGGGGTGAGGGGGGGATGCCACACGGAATATGGGGGGAGAAGGGGATGCCACACAGCCTATGGGAATTGGGGGGAGAGGGGATGCCACACAGCCTATGGGAAATGGGGGGAGAGGGGATGCCACACAGCCTATGGGAATTGGGGGGAGGGGGGATGCCACACAGCCTATGGGGGGAGAAGGGGATGCCACACAGCCTATGGGAATTGGGGGGAGAGGGGATGCCACACAGCCTATGGGGGGAGAGGGGGATGCCATGCAGCCTATACAAATGGGGGGAGAGGGGATGCTACACAGCCTATGGGGGGGAGGGGGATGCCACACAGCCTATACAAATGGGGGTAGAGGGGGATGCCACACAGCTTATGGGGGGAGAGGGGGATGCCACACAGCCTATACTAATGGGGGGGAGGGGGAATGCCACATAGCCTATGGGGGGAGAGGGGGATGCCACACAGTCTATACTAATGGGGGGGAGGGGGAATGCCACATAGCCTATGGGGGGAGAGGGGGATGCCACACAGCCTATGGGGGGAGAGGGGGATGCCACACAGTCTATACTAATGGGGGGAGGGGGATGCCACACAGCCAATGGGAATGGGGGGCACACTGCCTATATGGAGAATAGGAGGGGGGAATGCCACACTGCTTATGATAATGGGGTGTACACTGCCTATATGGGAATGGGAGGGGGATGCCACACTGGGTATACGGGGAATGGAATGGGGGCATCCCACACGGCCAATGGGAATACCACACTGTCTGTAATGGTTTTTTCTTATTTTCTCCCCCAAATCCTAGGTGCATCTTATAGGGCGAAAAATACGGTACTGAGCGAGCGGTGAAGAAGGGAGGAGTTGCTTGCATCACATCAAGACTAAGGGAGCCAGGAAGGGACAAAGCGAATTAAAGGAACTGCTGAACATTATATTAAGCATTTACCCCGGGTAATATAAAACACACATTGTGGAACATGATTGGTGGATTTCTGGGTGCTTGGGATATCATAGTGTTGAAAAAAATTATTTGCATTACTCCACCTAGTCACTAAGTATAATCAGTATAGCCTGTTATGGGGCCTGATTCAGAGCCTGCCCGCGAATGTTCCTTTTTTTCAAGAACTGAAGTTTGTTCATGCGTAAGAAACAATATTTGCTTTGATACACATAAGGTTTAGCTGAGCATATACGCTAATTGCAACCCATGTAGTCTCGGAAGCCGAGTATTTACATGTTTCATTTGCTGTGGATCGCATTGCTCTAAGTCTGCCGTGTTCTTTGGTGTCTTTCTGGCATACACCTTTTTTAGTTTTTCCCAGCCATTTTAAGGTGCTTCCTGCTGTCCCCCACCAGTGTACCCATGGTAGTCTGTATTTTCTTGCACATACTTACCTTCTCCCCCATGCTGGAATTGAGGGCATCCCATGTAGTCTGCATGTCCTTGTACATACTTACCTTCTCCCCCCCTTCTGGCATCAATGTCATCCCATGTAGTCTACATGTTCTTGCACATACTTATCTTCTCCCTCCTGCTGGCATCTATGGCATCCCATTTAGTCTGCATATCCTTGCCCATACCTACCTTTGTACCTTGGTTGCCAACTTGTCTGCTTCTACCCACTGTTACTCACCTTATACTTTGGTCACCCACCCTGTTTTTGGTATTAACTGTTTGTAATATATTTATGTAAAAATACATATATTTATACAATATATATTACCACTTCATTGTCCACATGTGTGCCTGCACATGCACGCACATTTTTACATACTTACCCAAATAGCTTGACACATATTTTTAGGGGGGGCACTCTCCTCTGTGGCACCATCCCTTTTTCAGGGTCTGTAGAGGGAAAGAACCTGAGTTAGAATTTATGGGCATGTGTTGTTTGTGCAATTGACACACTAGTCACTCTGAGCGGGTCACCCAAAGCAGTGTAAGGCATCAGCAGTGGGAGTCAGAAAACCAGAGCTCCCAGGGCTCCCAGCACAGCCCACCATGAACCAACCAATGTTCAGGACACTGGAGCACTATGCAGATCCCAAGGCGGATCCCAGAGCAGACTCCAGTGCTGAGTCCACAGCAGAGCCCCATGCAAAGCCAATGGGGGCCAAAGGCTGAGCAGCTCTCTCCCCAGCCAGTTTCCTGGAATCCATCTGTTCTGGGCCTGTGAGTGGGCATAGTGACTCCCTCTTCAGCCAAGATACCACCCAGGAGAGCAGAGCATTGGTCACTCACCCTGGACGCAAACTAAAAAGGGGCAAGTTGATTGGCTGATGCCATGCTGGAGGTTCTGCTGGATGGTGTTGGCAAAAATTTATGAGCAACTAGCTGGGTCCCGGTCAACCCCTGAAGCGTGGAGGATGGTGCTGAGGCCAAGAAAAAGTGAGATGGCCCGAATGTGGTGGTTCGACGGAAAGTCAGCACCAGACGGGCTGAGGGGTAAGTGTTGAACAACCAGAGGGCTGCTTGTACAGGAAACGTAGGACAACACACTAAAGCCACCCTTTCCTTTTTTTTTATCTAGCTTGTAAACTGGTAGGGGGCTCCCCAAAACTATACAATTTACCCATGCTGAGGACTGGGTGTTGGGGAAGCTGCACCCCAACATCTAGCAGGAGGAGTCAGGCACCACAATAGGCAGCATGTGCTCACCAGTAGTAAGACTTGATAGCAAATCGTAGCTTGGCACAGGGGGAGTAGGCCAATCAAACACCCCACCCACCAAGCTGAGTGCCCACATACACACCCAATTTCGAGGGCTTGACTGCACAACATATGTTGTGTGACAACACACACCAAGGGTACTAGGCAACCTTTACATGTAGCCCCTAACATGGGTGTGAGCAGACATAACTTTGGGGGCACACATTTAAGTTGGATCCAGTGTGTAGACCTTGTAGGGATTTTCAAGGGGCACATATACTTTTAAGAGGGAACTACCAGTGCATTGATCTTGACTTTGCAGCAACACCCCAGCCAGCAGCACCTCGCCTGCAAGACCCACCACCTGTGGCCATTGCTGGCCCCTCTGGTGTGGCTACTACCAAGACAACCAGAAAATCAGAGTTCAGAGAGTAATAAGGTAAATGAGTAATAATTAACAGGCAAAGGGCAAGGGGCAGAGTGGGGGAGGAGGGTGAACCCAAGGGGCCGTGGAGGCTGTGTGAACTTTCTAATATTGACCTTTCTTCACACAGAAGGCATCTCTCCTGGCTGAAATTAATGAGCTGGAGGAAAGGCACTGTGAACATCTGGATGAGACCCCCAATATCATATGGACACCTCCACCAGCTACTGGCACCACCGACACTGGCCATCACCATGCCGTCGCCACTTTTGTGGCCAGCGCGCGTACGCCGGCAGACCACGCCCACCAGCCTTGCCTGGGTGTCCGTGCACGCTGGCTCAGGAAGCGGTAGTGGCAGTGAGAACGATGACAACAGATGGGGGTTCCTTTACCCTGCCCGCTCGCTCACCGCTCCTCCATCGCAAGTGAGCAAGGATTATGTGAGTTGACTTTTTTATTTCCTAAGCACCAGGAAGCAGTGGCAGCGGTGGCAGCCAGATTGGGAATAACATGCAGGGTTTATTTACCCTACTCTCCCCCTGCCTGTCGGCTCGCCGCTCCTCTATCGGCTGGCCTCTCGATAGCAGAGGTGTGGGACCAAGGAGCATGTAAGTTTTTTTTTGCATTTTTTTGGGTACATTTGCCTGATAATAGGCACTGACATTTTCCCCCCACTTTTGTGCGTCTTATAGGGAAAAAGGGAAAATAGGGAAACCGCAATATCCCGCAATATCCCAGAACAATATCCAACATGCATAGGTGCTAGGTGCCCTTTTAACTGCCAGCCTTCTTAATATTTTGTCCCCCAGGCCATTTTTCACCAATTTTGCCAATTTTGTTTAATTTTGATGTCTAACTGTTGTATTTTTCATCAATGTTTGGGAATTAACATGAAATGTCTTGTTTGTGATTTTTTCAGGGCTTTCATAATATTTTTGGGTGAAAAAATGTTAAAAAGTATGTTTTTTTAAATAAAAAATGATTACTAAAAGAAAACATATTGTATGCAAAACCCCCATCCTCTCGTTTACAACCATACCACATATGAAGGTTAAATCCTTGACTATTAAAAAAATGTGTGCTCCCCCCTTTCCTAGTAAAACCAGCCAGGACACTAGAGACCAGAGGCTGACCGGCCCTGAAGGCTGCCAGCCCACATAGCCCTCATGGGCTCTTCTGCCCCCCTTCAACCTTTGGGAAGGCAGGTAATGGGATGGGGGTTAAATGGCAAGTCACCCGCTTTCTGGCAGATGACTTGCCAGCCCCTCCTGTCATGTGAACTGGTATAGGTGTTTCAAGGACCCCTTACCAATTCACAAAGGGTTTAATGTAAAAAAAAAAAAAACACACAGTGAAAAAGTTATTTGTTAAATAGTCTTTTTTTTTCTTTCCTTACTTTTGATTCAATGCCGATCACTCTGTCACTGACAGCTGTTAGTGAAAGACGGAAGCAGCCTTTTATACCAGGGTAGTGAGATGACACCAACTCACTCCTATAAAAGGCCCCTCTCTGCGTCAGCCAGCGAGATGCCAGAAACCAGCACATGGGGAAGGGAAAGAGTGTTCTCTGTCCCGCTGTAGACCCCAGGGGGGATTGGATGCCCCCTCGTGGAAGAAGAGTACCACAGCACAAACCCAGTTAAATGGCAAGAACATAGATTCTATTGGCTTGGCAGCCAACAGTAGCAGAAGTAACGTCATAGAATTTACATGCTTCACGTTTAAAGGGTTGAAGGTCTTTGAGATATAATACTTTGCAACATCTTCAGCTCCTCTTTAAATGTGATTAGTGACTTTTGCTAGATTTACTGCAGTTTAAAGCTATGACAAGTTATGTCACTAGATGGGGCTGTGACCAATGCATAATTGTAGAGTCTATGCATTTTACTGCTGTGTTATTATTCCCTGCGCTTCCAGATGCTCTATGGTACTTCCTTCTTTTTCTGTCTTTGTTAGCCGCCATGTAAGGTGACATTTTCTTACTGCATTTATGTTATACCACTAATGTCTGGATTATGACTCAGCTGCACCCAGCACTCACGCTCTGCAACAGAAGGGGCTTCTTAAAGGGTTGAAGGGAGCCTCTAGGATCATTTGGATATATTTTTCTGTTATTCTCATACTATATGAAGATATTTTCCTAAAGGTAAAGAGGAAGTGCTCTTTTACCCTGAAATATTTTGTTACAGGGGAGCCTTATATGTGGATGTTCTGTCCATAATAAGTGGGGAATTCAGCTTTCATTCTAAAGAGGACCTATGACTTATTGTGTAGAGAACTGTCAGAGAGGCAGTTTTGCCTCTACCCAGAATGCACTACATATCTTACTTACAGCAATAGTTAAATGTTGATAGTCCTGGATTTCGACATACCGGTATATGCGTTATTCTTTTATATGAACACAAAAAACAGGTATTGTGGAGAAAAATCTTTTCTGGAAGCCCCTAAATTTATCTATTAAAAGATCATCCTCTGTGGATTTGTGTCTTTGTAATTTTGCTTTAGATTGCCGATCTTGTGAGAAAAACATTAATAATGAATGGCCAGAGACTCAGCCCGGGAAAAGTTCTCATGGCATTCGCTGTAAACATGGCAACAGCTAGAAATAAACAGATCTTTCTTGGACTTTGCGCACAACTTATATGTGTACCTTTACATAACATCATAACATCAGGGCCATAAATAATATTATCATCTAATTTCCCATGTCTCCAGTGCTGGGTTGGCAAATCAGCTATTTGTGAATGGCTTAATTTATATTTTGGTTTCTATCAAATGATTTTGCTGTTTCAGCTAGTGCTAGTGACCATTTGTGTTATAAAACTAAAAGCTATCATTAAACCCCCATTGTAGGCATTTTTGCTCTGCATATCTAGCTTATATTTCGGTGTACTATTACTATTAGATTTTGCCTTCAAATATATAATTTCTTTCATGATTTATTTTGTGTAAGCCTAAAAGCAGACAAAACCCAGCTTTTTGAATACTATCCCCCCACATCCCCTACCCCACAGGCAGTACCTGTTGGATGGATTCACCATCCTATCATCTCTCTTTTTCCAGCAATAGATCTATCATTTTCCTTGAAGTCCTGTCCACTTGAAAGTTTGTAGAGGGTTTATGTGGTAGGATCAGCAATTGCTTGATTGCATCATGACCGATTTGGGATGCCCACTGTGTGAAACCCACGGTGACTCACCTTTCGAGGGGAACTTAGAGGTCGAACTCCGCTAGACCTGAAGGACAGAGGGGGGGCAGCAGCATGCATTCCATCCAGCTTTGCTTGCTGCTCTGATCTCAAATCAGCATAGCAAAAGCTAAATTGATGTGCTAACGCCACATTGACTGATGGCGGGGGTTGCGGCACCATGTAGAGAATATGTCAGTGCGATTAGGATGGCCGCCATGGGACTCAGTGAGACAAAGTGCAAGCTTGTGTAAGCCCCCGGGATCTTATTGGGCACAGACACAGGTGTACAAGGGGGTAATTGAATAAGAGCCTATCTTATATGTTTCCCTCACCCTGTACATACAGATTGCTCACATTAAAAATCATCCTACATGCATCTACTGTATGTTATGAGCCTTTAAACATCCAAGATGGCGGCTCATGGAGCGTCAGGCAGCCTGCAAGCAGGAAGTGCCTTCTGACTATGCTGCTCTGAATTCTCGGATTGCTGACCTTTTCCTGACCCCAGCTCTGCTCTGTCTGAGCAAAGCACAGCTATAACCCGTCCCCCTGTACTGTACCCCCCCCACGCCCCCCTGTACTGTACCCCCCCTCTGTGTGTATCCCACTCTCCTCTCCTCAGTAAGTGTGATGCTTCTGAGTCAAGATGGCGGCGCCCGTAACCTAAAGTCCTGAACAGAGTTGCAGCCCAGTGTGGGAAAGAATAATAAGTGACTAAAAACGTATTAAAATATATTAACTTTAGTTGCTGGGGAATCGTTTTTCAAGTGTTTGGGCTTCTCATTAAATCATGGTGAAGGTCCAGTTAAACTCAAAATGGTTTAATTTGACGTCCACAAAGTCGAAATTAAGCAGGCTAACTAACACAGGTCTTCACAGCCACTGTTTTCACAATTTGAGGTAGCCCTCCAGGCCAACTCACAGTTCATATAAGGGCACTACAGCCCTGATGTCCTTCTCACTCGGTTTAGCAGCAGCCTCTAGTTGGCCCTGCTCCTGGTGCCGCCTGCACCCTGTAGCCCATATAGTTACCTGGCTGAGAGCTCTCCTCAACCCGACCACCCACAGTACACTCCAAAATTCAGCTGCAAGTGCACATGCGCCCCAGCAAGTCCCGTAGCAGCCCTCAGCTGCAGCTCATCAGCACCCTTCTGAGGCTCATCAGCCGATTTATAATACCCCTGCACTGGATCAGTACTGGACCGGCTACTTGGCCATCAAGACCCACCCAGCTTCGCTTACTGGCCAGACTCAGGACCCTAAAGAGCACCTTACCGACAGCCCTTTAAAGGGCTGGTAACAACAATAATGTACTTCCTGATCCAGAAACACGCAAATAAGACATTTTTACACGATATGGCAGACACCTTGCCCACATACTAAACAATAATAACATGTGACAAACTCATCATTAAGGATGAGCAAACCCCCTGAAGTTTGGGTCCTGCAAGTTTGGCTGAACTGTGAATAAAAGTTCGGATTCAGGGATATTTTGACCTATCCTAAAATACAGTCTTGGAAAGTCTGTGATTATGGTTATAGTGTGCAGACATTTTACTAAACAGAAGCTAGGTGATACAAGTCAAAGCCACTTGACTAAATGGAGAAAGATACTTAGAGGGATTAACCAGTGAGACTTTAAAATCATTTGCCTGGCAGATTGAATGATGTGTGCCTGTTCCATGTTGTCTCTTTGCTTTGGTCACTGAAAGAAAAAGGAATTTCTTCTTTTATAATTACTCTTGCAATATAGCTTCATTTTTAAAAGGGGAAAAAATTAACATTGCCATGCCTAGCCCTATTGTTCTATAACAATAGAATGCTTTTGAATGTGCCTGGATAAGGGCAATATTTAGAAAAACACAGTGAATGTTGCTTTGACCTAGATCAATATATCTAGACCTATATGAATAAAAACATTCATATATTTAAAACAAATAGTAAAAATCACAATATTGTAACTATGGTGCTCCTGGGCAAAGTACCTGAAAGATTAACCCTGGACCTTTTTATTTCCAGATCACTCAGCTCAGAGCATGCATTGATCGACAACACAAATCTGCACTATATTCAATATCTATATGCCTTGCTTACCTGGATTGTCAAGGTCATAAAACATTCAATGTGAGATGGCGTTCACTGTTCTGCGTTTTTGCTGACAGATACGCTCAATTATGTAAAACCTAAAACAATCCTTTGATCTCTAATGCAAGATGTACGTGAATGGTCCTGGGGGACTGTTGGACAGTACTCCACATCTTTATAGATCTTGGCAATGGTCTAAATACACAGCTGAGCAACACATAAATACAACAGGGGATTTTGCCTATACATTAGAAGAGTTTAAATTAGATAAATGGTACATTTGGTAGACACTGATAAGGGTCTTATTCATGATGTGCAACATGCAGCAACTTTCTTGTGACTATAGGGCCAGTTTCAGAGCTCTGTCTTATCTGGTGCTGCGCTGTAGACTACATTGGCGATAGTAGTCGCTGTACAGAACTAATTAGCTTTGATTGTTGCACAAGATATAGTTGTAATAAACATGTTTTTATTGTTTTAAAAGTTCTTGCGGGGGCCAGGAAGCTTTGGGGGAGTACCAAGCCACAAGTGAGAGAGAAGAGGGATCTTCTCTAATGGACCCCACACTCCTGAGCTCAGATGACTCCCAGTCGCCGGAGAGTGTTGCAGAGATACACCCAAGGCCCATATCTGGCCAGCACCCCGGGAACTTAAAATGCCACCGCGCACTAAGTGGAAAGTGAGACCCAGCTGCTGTGGGGGACCCATAGTCCTATGTCCAGCGTGGTGGGGTGAGCTCTCCCCTAATAGTGAACTTGCAGTGGGGTGGCCTGCAACCTGCTGGCGCCCTGGAGGAGTTTACATATCCGGTGAATGTGTCCTTTGTTCAGTTCCTTTCCCTTCACTGACTTGTAGTGAAGGTAAGGATATCGGGGGTTCTGGGGGATTATGTGTGTTCTGGATGCCCCCGAGCTTGTTTTTAGCTGTCTGCGGGACCGACACCCGCAGAAAAAACGGGAGTTGTTCAGGTTCCCCATGTACTATTTCAGAAGAGAATTTGAGTGAAAAGTACCTCCACTTCCTTTCTTTCCAGTTCCCCTGTTAAAGAAAGACACAATTTTAATATAATAGTAGCAAAGTGTGTAAGGCTGATAAAGACTTCAGTCCATTCAGTTTAGTTTGTATAAATAAACATCACTGCTCATTGCTGCCACACACCCCATTTGGAATTCTAGTTTGGGACTAATGGCCCATTTCCATGGAACGATTTACGATAAAGGTTTTGCTAAACAGAAAGCACAGTAATTGATCTGTGGAAATGCCCGCTTGCAATCAAAAGATCGAAAATTCGCTCTCTGGTCAAGCATCATATAGAATTTTGTCTGACATAAAGTTTTGTTGTCCTACCATCAGCATGTGGAAACAAAAATTGACTGCAAATATGACTACAAATATCTGAAACTCACACAGCACACAACACAACATTGCAAGCCGACAAATCACCAGTGTATGAATGCAAGTTGTCGGCTTGCATACAAGTTGTCTGTTCAACTCATCTGTTTATGAAACTGAACTATTACACATTGAATGGACTTCCTTCTGAGATTCCTCTGGATTAGGGGAGTGATTCTACAAGTATGGGCTAAGGGCAATCATTTGGGATTAAATGGGGTTTTATAAACATAATGTAAATACTCATGGGTAAGTGATAGCTTTAGCATAGGGGATGTTATTTTAGGAATGGGACATTTATTTTTACCAAAGGATATAGGTATACCAAAGTATATTGGATTAGAATGGATGAAAGAGGGTGTTAAAGAGTAACAACACCCCCCTTGAGTCTATAGTCTCTTGGGGGGTTGGTCTACCTTTTTGTGGTGCACCCTCTAGACCCAACACAAGCACTTACCACATCTCCACTCAGTGGCTGCATCTACAACATTGCTCCACATAGATTTCCTTGATTGGGAAAATCTGGATTCTCTTTCAGAGAAAAGCAAAACCCAAGAGAGTCTTGGGTTTTGTTAATCTTTGACTTGGACTGGTTGGGGGTGAAGGCAGTGCCATAGATAGGATAGTATGGATAATTATAGCCTAGGTTAGAGTAACAGTAGTGAGTTAACAGAGAAGTACCTTAAATGTGGGTATAACTACAGCAATATCAAGGTGAAATGAGACAGTAATGACATTTTTCACATCAGCACATGTCAGGCCATAGGGAGTGTTAATTATATTATACTCAGACTGTTCTCTTTTTATGTTGTGAAATAGGCCTGTTGGAGGGGTACCCATTCTTTTCCGCTGGTCTCCCAAGCTGATATACAAGATAAACCTTAATACTCTATATGGCTAACTGATTCTGTTAAAATGCTTAAGCAAAGATGTGGGGACTCCAATCTAGTCATAAATCCGTACATGGACAGACAGTTCAGACAGCAATACTTTAGTGAGCCCTCAAATGGTAGCAGCATCTAAGGCGTTCAGAGGACTCTTAGATACTAATTATCTGGCTGACTGCTGGAGGGAGGCTAATCCGGGCAATCAAAACTTCACTCACTTTTCCCACCCCCATAATGTGTGGTCGAGAATTGATGATGTCTTTCTAACTCAGGGGTCTATGACCTCATTGAGATCGGCTAAAATTCTCCCAATTTCTTGGTCAGATCATGACGGAATGCTAGTAAAATTAGACTTCTTGTCCTACAGACGGTCTGGATTTTCTTGGTCACTAAATGCTTCTCTTTTAGCAGACCCAGTAGTGGTTGCAGAGGTTTCTAATGCTTTGAGTGAATTTTTTCAAATCAATGAATCTCCTGAGATTTCTGCAGTTACTTGCTGGGAGGCCCATAAACCAACTATAAGGGGCAGACTTATCCAGATCGCCTCCACGAAAAAGAAAGAAAGAAATAAATATATAGAAAATCTGGAAAGGGAATACCTAAGGGTAGCGGAGAAAACAAGAAAGCAGTTGACCTCTTCATTACGAGCTGAGCTACACAGGGTAACACATGAGTTGAATCTTGCTCTGGCAGGGAAGGCAGAAAATGCTCTTCGTTGGGTTAAACATAGGTATTACTGCAAGGCCAATAAGCCTTGCTAATCAAAAAATTGAAAACCCCGGAGCAGTGTTTTAACCCTGTTAGACTAAAAAATGAGAGGGGGGGGCTGACTAATAACCCTACCAAAATTGTTGAGATCTTTAAAGAACAACGTAAAAAATTATATTCACAACCCGCCTAGATCCGGGGATATGCATAATTTTCTGAGGGGAGTCTCTCTACCTTCCCTGCCAGACCAATTGCAAGAAGTTATGGAAAGTGAATTTAGCGTCCCAGAAATAGAACGAGTAATTTCAAATTTGAAGCTCAACAAGAGGCCGGGTCCAGACGGTTTTGTGGCAGCTTACTATAAGACTTTTTGTTCTGTGCTGGCACCGAAGTTGAGGGCTATGTTTAATGGGATCCAAGCAGGGGGGTTCTTTCTCTCAGGAATCTTTAACTGCCTCGATCAGTATGATACCTAAGCCAGACACTGATCATACTCTGTGGTCAAACTTTAGGCCTATATCTCTTATCAACTTGGATATGAAAATTATTTACAAAAATTTTAGCTGATAGGCTGGCAGAATTTCTTCCTCAGTTAATCCATAGGGATCAAGTGGGCTTTTTCCCAGGCAGGCAAGCTGGGGACAACATCAGAAGAGTGGTTTAGCTCACACACATAGCTAATAATAAGGGTCTCTCGTGTATGCTCCTCTCACTATATATACGAAAGGCATTTGACTTGGTGGCCTGAGAATATCTCTTCTATCTGCTAGACTTTTGGGGTTTTGGCCCGAAATTCTGTGGGATAGTGAAAGAAATTTACTCTAAACCAGTAGCTTATGTGAAATATAGTGGATGTAAGTCAGAGACTTTTTCTCTGATGAGAGGTATTAGGCAGAGTTGCCCATTGTCACCTTTACTGTTTGCTTTGGCGATAGAACCCCTTGCACAAACTATTAGGGCATCGCCAGACATTGCGGGGGTGACGGTGGGCAAGGCTGTTTATAAACTGTGACTATTTGCAGACGACGTATTATAAACAGTATCAAATCCAATCATCTCCCTTCCCAACATATTGAGGACTTTGGGAGATTTTGAGCGAATCTCTGGGTTGCAGGTGAACACTACGAAATCAAGGGCACTAAATATAAATATTCTGGACAACCAATGGGCTTTCTTGGCTGGGCCGAATTGCGGCTATAAAAATGACTCTTCTTCCCAAATTTCTGTATTTAACGAGAATGGTCCCAGTTCGGATTCCCTCAAACTATTTAGAACAGCTTCAAAGCAAAAAATTGGACTTTATTTGGGACCACAAACGCCCAAGAATTGCAAGTAGCATTATGCTTAAACCAAAATGTCGGGGTGGTTTGGGGGTACCCAATGTTAAAAAATATTATCAAGCTGCACAATTAGCTCAAGTGCTAGCATACCACACAAATTTGGATGCCCCAGCATGGATTCAAATAGAGGCCGACTTATGCTCTCCAGTGGGGATTGACAATCTCCTGTGGTTATCCCCTAAAGTGAGGAGATCATTGGGAAATCCAGTAATAGACCATTCCTTGAGGGTTTGGGATGACTTGCGGTCTTCTGCAGGTCTTGCTTCCCCTCATTTGCCGCTACTAAAGATCTGGGATAACCCTATGTTCCTCCCAGCCCTTATAGATCCTGCCAGGTTCTCCTCTTGGAAGAGAGGGGGGGTCAAATATCTTGGGGACGGTATTTATGACTCCAGGTTAGCTACATTTCAGGAGATGAAGGATACATTTTCCCTACAGCCCAGGGATCTATTTGGGTATTTTCAAGTCGCCCATTTTGTAAAGACTGTAGTCCCAGAGCCTGTTAGTCATACTCAGCTCACTTTTTTTGAGAGGCGTTGTAGTCAGGACCCAAGGGGGAGAGGGGTTATTTCTGAAATTTACAGTAAGTTATGTGAAATGTCAGGTGTCCAAGTTTTATCGTATAGGCAAAAATGGGAGCGGGAATTGAGAGAGGTAAAGGAGCACGGGGATTGGCATAGGATGTGGGGTTCGGCCTTTGAGGTTTCTGCGTCAGTCATGTCAGTGGAAGCTAATGTCAAATTGGTTCTTAGGTGGTATCTAGTCCCGGACCAAATGAGGCACTTTGGGGCAGATCGGCGAGGATTGTGCTTCAGAGGGTGCCCTGTTGCAGGTTCTTATAAACATATATAGTGGGATTGTGGCAAAGTGAAATCATTTTGGGGAGCAGTGTTTGATGCTATAAGTAGGGTATTAGGTAGGCAGGTACCACAGGACCCGTGGGTGGCTTTATTTAACAGCCCTATTGAAAACTGTTCCAAAAATCAGAAGCTACTGGCCTATCATATCCTGACGGGTGCAAAACAGGTGATAGCAGGTTCATGGAAAACTTCTGACCTAAAGTTTAGGTTACTTATTAATAAGGTGGATTTTATTATGTCTATGGATAAGCTCTCCGCAATTTAGTGTGGGAACTTGGAAGGATTTCGGGAACTGTGGACTCCTTTGGTCCTAGGAATTTTGATGAGACTTTGTTATGGGTGTAATAAGGTAGTTATTCGAGTCTATGTCTACGTTTGTGTTTTTTTTTCTTCTCCTTTTCTCTCTTTTCAACCCATTTGCCCTCCCCCTTCCCTTATTTCACAGTTTAAACCCCTTCCTGCTCCAGTGGGTAAGGGCTTATTCTATAATGTTTAGGATCCTAATATGTGTAGAGAATTGGTTGCTTGGATCGACTTCGGTTTTCGGCGTGGGACTTTCCGGGCTAAGAACGCATTCTTCTGAGCTACATGTAACGCAACGGCTTTGTATATCAGATAAAACTTTTTTTTGTATACAGACTATTGTGATAAGCTTCTCCGTGTTGGAGAATATTGTCTGATCTATTGAAATAAAATGCTTAAGCAAAGAGAGGGTGGACCAGGCATCTCAACGTGCAGGTAGTGTCAGACTGGGGTTCCGTGGGCTCACCAATTGAAATGACTCTGAGGGCCCACTCTACAGTTACATGCACATTTTATTGGCTTTTTTTATTATGTATAGGGAGTGATATAAATACATTCACTTGCATATATATTCATATTAGGACTAGCAATGCCCTGTATATAATAATATAATAAAATACTATAATACTTTTCTGATCATTACCTGGACTGGCCTGGCAGGGCAAACAACCTAAGCTTGTTGCCAGTTATTTTGCAAAGAGAATTTAGTCGGGCACTGACAGTTCAGGAGCAACTGCCAATTTAAGGCAGTGAGTTACGGCTCCAGAAGTAATCTATGCATGGAAGACAAACAAGCAACAAGACATGTTATTCATACTTGTTTATGCTAAGCTACACATTTGTATTTATGTTGTTCAACTTTGTTTATGGTTGCAGATATAATCTATGGCTTAAACACAAAAAGCAGCAAATAGGGATGGACGTACTTACTAAAGTTCGGGCTCAACGAGTTCGGACGAACTTGCCGCTAAAGTTCGGTTCTGGTCCCCTGACTAGACCTGAACCCAAACTCCATTGAAGTCAATAGTGACCCAAATTTGAGGGGCAAAAACTGGCTGTAAAATGGGCATAGCAAGGGCTAGGGGGCTGCAAATTGAGTGGAACAGGGTGATTGCCCTGTACAAAATGTTCTGGGGAAAGTATTCAAAAGTAATAACAGAAAACAAAAGAATTAAAGAAATACTTACATAAGTAAAAAAAAATCAAAACATTAGTTTTTTTTTTTATGGGGAATCCAAATTGGAAGGGGAACAAAAATAATAAATGTTTTACAGGTGTCTGAGGTTTGGGGGGGGGGTGTGTTGGAGGTGGATGTAGTGGTGTTAGTGGTGTTAGTTGAAAAGACGAAGGAGGTGGATGTGGCAGTGGTGGAGGAGCAGGAGGTAGCAAACAGGTAGAAGGAGGTAACACTCAAAGCACTCACTCAGGTGCTGCTGCCCTTTAGTGGGGACCATTCAAGGTATGTGCGTCAACCCGGCTCTTCCCAAGGCTGCTACAAGGTTTTGCCCATTGTCGCACACATTGCCAGGCTTCAAGTGGTGTGTACCTATACCCAGTCCAGGTGGTGTGTACCTGTACCAGTGGTCAGCTTCAGCAGTTGGCACTAGGGTTTCATCATCATTGAGGGTGTCCTATGATGGTCTGCTGGCCACGTCCTCATCGTCCTACAAAAGTTGTTGGGCATCCGTGAACCCTAGGTCTGCAACTGAGGCAGGTAGGCCCATGGTATGCCAACTGAGATTGTCATCATAGAGCATTTTTGACTCCGTGACTTGTGGCAGGGACGGCCTTGCTGATTTTAACAGAAATAGGGTGGAGGGATCAGCCGCCTGGCAGAAGTGGAGTAGGTGGAAGACAATCCGTTGAAACTGGTACCACTGTGTGCAATATAATCTATAACTGCTTCAACTTGTTCTGGCCTCACCACTCTGCCAGCAGTATTGGGGCCTACAAAAATGCGCCAAACCCTGGGGCCTGCTTGCACCGGAGGAATGTATAGCATGCAAGAATGAAACACGTCCTCTCCCTGCAGCACCAGCTCCATTACCAGCAGCAACACCACGGCTATGTCCCTGTCCCTTATTTGCTGCTTTCTGCATTGTTAGACACCTGCAGTTACAGCGCCCTGAAATAGACATTTAAATAGAATTAAAAGAAAATTAACCAGAAAATGCCCCTTAACTGCCCTGAACCAGTGGATACTCCACTAACAATTGGTAGTAAAAAGTACCAACACACAAGTGCCCTGAACTATTGGTATTAAAGTGCACTGACACACAACTGCCCTGAACTATTGGGATTAAAGAGCACTGACACACAACTGCCCTGAGCTATTGGAATTAAGGACGATTGACACACAAGTGCCCTGAACTATTGGTATTCAAGATCATTGGCCCCCAAAATGGCCTGAAATATTGGTATTAAAAAGCCCTGACACACAAGTGCCCTGAAAGAGTGGACACTACACAAAAACATTCTTTTTTATTCTTTCAAGGGCCTTAAGTGTCCTGAACCAGTGGATACTCCATGCCACTCCAGCCTCTTCCTGAAGAAAAAAACATAACCCCCCTCTCTGTCCACTCTAAATAGTAATCCTGCTAATGTAATAAAAAAAAGACACTCACCTTCACGCTGGATTCAGACCCTGAGGTCAAGGAAAGAGTTGCCAAACACCCCAAAGTAAAGCATGCATGTAATTTTACTTGAAAATTTCAATTCTGCATTTTTGTAACCAAAACAACCCTTTACATTTGGAATACCCCCACAAACCATATATTCCCTGAAAGTACACACATTAAGATTTCTAGCCATACCCAGCTTGTTGTAGTGGGCTTGTCTTTTTGGAAGTAATCTCTTTAGTTGCACAGGGTTTCCCTAAAAAAAAAGTATTAAAAAGCAGAATAAAAACACAGTTTCCTAAAATATAAATATGCAAACAATAAAAAACAAGCTAAATCTGAAAGAGCAAGGTCCCCCGAGCAGAACAATGCCCAAGATGCATAGCTATGTTTAATCCTTTTAACTGCCAGCCCACTTGAGGTTTTGTCACCCTCTGTTTACAGGTAATTTTTCACCATTTTGCTAACCATGATTTTTGCAAGTATTTCCAGGAAAATTATTTTTATTTGCGGCAGAGTTTAGGATTTAACATGAAATGTCTTGTTTGTAATGTTTCCACAGTTTTTTTTATATTTTTGAGCAAAAAAAAAAAAAAAAAAAAATGTTTAACAAAATGGTCTTGTTTTTTTTTAAATAAAACATTTATTTTAGTAATGGCAAGTCACCCGCTAGCCACAGGTGACTCGTCAGCCCCCTAAGCCATGTGAACTGGTATAGGGATTTAACAGATCAGTTCACAGAGGATTAAATGTAAAACACACACACACACACACAAATACTGCATTTATTTATTTTTTAAATAATTACCTCCCATCCATCCCTGAGCACAATATCCCACGTCAAATCCTACGTCATTCACTCTGACTTCTGCTCTCCTGCTGCTGCTGGAAGCCTTTTATAGCTGCTGGGGACAGGAAATAAAGTGTTAATTAAAAAAAAATTGAAATATACATGCTTGGCACAAAAAGGGTTAAAAAAGCACTAACACCCCAAAGTGGCCTGAACATTGGTAATAATGAGCATTGACACACAATTGCCCTGAACAACTGCTTGTAAAGATTACTGACTCCCAAGTGGCCTAAATAATTGGAATTAAATAGTACTATCATACAAGTGCCCTGAACCAGTGGACACTACACAAAAACTTTTTTTTTATTTTCAAGAGGGTCTTTAGTGCCCCGAACCAGTGGACACTCCACTAAGAACTGGCATTAAAGATGACACCTAAGTGCTATTACAGAGTACTGACACCCACATGCTATATTTACTGACATCCAAGTGCTATTACAGAGTACTGAAGCCCAAGTGCTTGGTGCAACTGCTATTACTATTGCTGTTGCAGAGTACTGACACCCAAGTTCTATTATGGAATACTGACCCCCAAGTACTATTACAGTGTTGTGAAAGCCAAGTATTGACACCCAAGTGCTTGAAGCAAGTGCTGTTACAGAGTACTGACACCCAAGTGCTATTACAAGGTACTGACACACAAGTGCTATTACAGAATACTGACACCCAAGTGCTATTATAGAGTACTGACAGCTAAGTGCTTGGTGCAAGTGCTATTACGGAGTACTACACCCACGTGCTATCACAGAGTACTGACACCCAAGTGCTCTGAGTAAGTGCTATTACAGAGTACTGACACCCAAGTGCGATTACAGAGTACTGACAACCAAATGCTTGGAGCAAGTGCTTTTACAGAGTACTGCCACTCAAGTGCTATTACAAAGTACTGACACCCAAGTGCTTGGAGCAAGTGCTATTACAGAGTACTGACACCCATGTGCTTGGAGAAAATGACATTACAGACTACTGACACCCAAGTGCTATTCCAGAGTACTGACACCCAAGTGCTGTTACATAGTACTGACACCCATGTGCTTTTACAAAGTACTGACACCCAAGTGCTATTACAGTGTTCTGACACCAAGTGCTTGAAGCAAGTGCTATTCCAGAGTACTGGCACCCAAGTGCTATTACAGAGTAATTACACCAAGTGCTGTTACAGAACACTGACACCCACGTGCTTGGAGCAAGTACTATTACAGAGTACTGACACCCAAGTGCTATTACAGAGTACTGCCGCCCATGTGCTGTTACAAAGTACTGACACTCATGTGCTGTTACAGAGTACTGACACCCAAGTGCTGTTTCAATGTACTGACACTGAAGGGCTATTACGGAGTACTGACACTGAAGTGCTATTACAGAGTAATGACTCTCAAGTGCTTGGAGCAAGTGCTGTTACAGAGTACTGGCACCCATGTGCTGTTACAAAGTACTGACACCCAGGTGCTATTACAGTTTACTGACAACCAAGTGCTGTTACAGTATACTGACACCGAAGTGCTATTTTAAAGTAATGACACCCAAGTGCTATTACAGAGTACTGACACCCAAGTGCTATTACAGAGTAATGGCACCAGGTGCTATTACAAAGTACTGGATCCTAAGTACTTTTACAGAATACTGACTCCCAAGTGCTTGGAGCAAGTGCTATTACAGAGTACTGACACCCAAGTGCTATTACAGAATACTGGCACTCAAGTGCTATTACAGACTTGTTTATATACAAAGACTATTTAGACTTTTGTATCCTAATTGTCCTGCTCACATGCACTTCCCAAGTAAGTTTAAAATGGTTTGAGCAGCTGCCATCCCTCCTTTGTTTCTTCTGAATTTGTGCAAGCACATGGGGTGTGGGATCTAGGCTGTACTGCAAGGTCTTTGACCCTTCCACCCCATGGACTGCACTCGAGGTTATAGGGCAACCTCAGGTAAGCCTGCTCCCAATTTATCTATTGCATTGTATGTCCCAAATGGGACTATCAGAGATTAGAGTTAGGATTGCACCCCACAGAGGCACCTTGGCATTTGGTGGTGCAGCTTAAGCATACTTCTGCAGATGTGTGTGGACCAAGTCCTCTGTTTTTAACCAGATTTAAAGAAAGATTTTAGGTTGGTTTGCAAGCTAACAGGGTTGAGTGCTGTGGCTCCTTTAAGACTTGCTATTACAGAGTACTGACACCCAAGTGCTATTACAGTGTCCTGACATCCAAGGCCAATGGTTGGAAGTGAAAGCTGTGCAGTCAATCAGCCTTTTTCAGGGTTCGGGCCGAGCACTGAACGTGCATATGGATTTAAATTTGAAATCCGTGTATGGGTTCGAGAACCACTTTGCAGTTCCGGTTCATCTATCACGAACAGCAAGGTAATAAAAGAAATTTCCAGGGGTGTGAGAGGGTGCAGGGGCTGCGACTGCACCGGAGCCGAGAAGGTGAGCGGGGCCTTATCATTGTTGCTCCTCCACCCTTTTTATCATATTTTTGGCCAGTTGGCATCTTGGCATTTAGAGAATGGAAGCACCTTTTGTATCAGCTGTTTCAGTCTTTAGTTGTCTAGCTACATCCAGTTAAGTTAAAATACAGAAAAAGTTTACTGAAAGGGCCCCCATTTTATTTTAACCTTATTGAATCCTTTCACATATTTAGAGGTCTCAACCATGTCCCCTCCCTCCCTTCTTTGCTCCAGACTGTACAAATTAAGTTCTCAAAGTCTCTCTTAGTTCAACCGCCCAGCGGCCAATCATGGGACTCCTTTCCCAGCACTGGCTCATAAGGAAGATGAGTAATCTAAGCGTCCTGTGCAGTTAGGTGTGAGGGGGCTCCAGTGCTCTGAATGCCCCCCCCCCCCCGAGCTTCTTGCCAGCAGTAAAGAGAGGGAACAACACCCGTATGTAATAACGGGTATTGGTCAGGTTCAACTAAGAGAGACTTTAAGAACTTAATTTGTACAGTCTGGAGCAAAGAAGGGAGAGAAGGGACATGGTTGAGACCTCTAAATATGTGAAAGGATTCAATAAGGTTCAGGAAGGAAGTGTTTTTAAGAAGAAAGTTAATAACTGGACAAGGGGGCACAACCTGAAGCTAGTCAGAGGGAAGATTAGGGGAAAGGTTAGAAAATATTAACAATATTTTACAGAAAGTGTAGTAGAAGCTTGGAACAAAATTCCAGCAGGGGTAGTTGAAAAATCAGAAAGATAAATAGATGTTTCTTTGTTTCTTTCATGATATGCTGCCCGGTGGAATTTTTCTTGGGGGGGGGGGGGTCTGAGGGCTATAGTGGGTGGCACATAATGTGCTAACCTTAACATGTTGCCTGCCTCTAGACCCTAAGAGGGGATGAGGATGTAGATGGACATTAGTTGACACTAGTCAGCAACAAGAATCTGCAGCTCAGGATGTGGTACGATATGGCACTTGTTGGCAGCAACAGTCAGCAGCTCAGGACATGGTCAAACATGGCACTGGTTGGCAGCAACAGTCAGCAGCTCAGGACGTGGTAACACATGACGCTAGTTGGCAGCAAGGGACAGCAGTTCTAAACAATGCCATAAATTATACTGATGAGAAACAATGGTCAATGGCTTGGTTTATGATCAGACATGGTAGTGATGAGCAAGGACAGGGGCTCAGAATCTGGTCAGACGTGGCACCTATCAACAACAAGTATCCTACCAATTTAGTCAGGCAAACTAAAAATGCAGGAGAATGCTGGAACAGCACCCCCAACCATGCAATACTGTCTGCACCCTACTGTACTTAGGGACAGTTTTTACCTCCAGTCAGCTGAGGTGCCTGGCTTTCCGGCATCTCCCACTGCTGGGCAAGAGGGACACTAAATGAGCCACAGCACAGGGGGTGAGTAAATGACTGGCAGACACAATTAGGAGTGGTTCTCATGTCAGATGCTGCCACCGGTTGCCACACAAGTGCTGTTTGCCACTGTAATACTTGGAGAGCAGCAAAGGAACAGCGGACAGAACACAATCAAATGACTCCTGAGTTGTCAATATAGATTCTGTTTTCTGACGGCTGTGTCACATTAGACAATTTTCAGCCTAAACCAAAAAAACGCTATACTCACCATGTGTCCCACCCAGACTGTTACTGATATTCCAATGCTCAAGATCTTAACTTACACCTGCCAGTCACTGTTAGCTGGCTGGCCCCCTCTATTCACTGCATGTTAGGTCTTCACTTGCCCCTTTCCATTGCAGTAAATAGAGGGGGCGAGCCAGCTAATTGTGACTGATAATGGGGGTGTCTCCCCTTTGGAGGATACAGCTAGAGATGTGCAGCACGGGACATAGAACTTGCTTTCAGGTAAGATCTGCAGCATCGGACTATCAGTGACAGTCAGGGTTGGACACATGGTGAGTATAGCGTTTTTCTTGTTTTAGGCTGAATAGTGTCTTTAAATATAATTATGTCAGTTTATTTTCTGCTTTGGAGAGCTGATATTGGTATACACATATATATAATTTTCTTGTACAAAACAATCTGCTGGGCATGGCACACTGAGTATATAATTTTCCAGTGGTACAGTACATTCTGCATGGCAATTTAGACAGTTTGTGGTGTGCATGGCACAGTGAGATTACTTAACTATTTCTGGTTTTGCAAATCTTTCCATCTTGGTCATGGGACTTGTATTACAAACAACCTCCCTAAAGAACCCTTTACAGCACAAAAGTAAAAAAAAAAAAAAGTTGTATTAATGTTCATAACATTAAAACAATGTATGTAATTACCCCTAAAACCCCAAATGAAGCATAACACAATCCCAAAGGGAACAGCTCCACAATGAATTCTGTCAAAAAAATCGAATCACTTTACAACATATAAGGCTCGATTCAGAGAGACAAAAAAAAAACTTCAGTTTTAGTGCCGATCTGTTTTTTTTTGGAAATGTTTCCGTTCTCATATGAGTGTATGAGCGATTCTATGCATGCATTGCGATCCTTCTGTAAAGTTTCCATCGTGACTTTTCCATTTCATTTTCACATGTTACAACGTAGGCTTTCGTTTTTGCCCTTTTCCCATCTTATCCTCCCACGAATCCTTTACATTTCCCGTTAGATTCTGTTTCCCTTTTCTCAAAAAATATTCGTCCGCACGGAAATCCTTACGATCTTGCGCCTGCGCACTACAAACTTAACTCATTAAAGTGCTCGCCTACATATTTGCCACCCTCACTTCTACTACAATGTTTAGCTAAATCACTTAGCACTATCCTCCATCTTCCCTTTTGGACCCTTAAAGCTCACCCAAACCACTTAGCACTATCCTCCATCTTCCCTTTTGGACCCTTAAAGCTCACCCAAACCACTTCGCGGTTCTTCCATTTTAGCCCCCTAAAACTTACCCAGATCACTTCTCGGTCATGTGAATATTCATCTTTAAATATTTCTGGGCCCATTCATTTGTGTTAATGTATTTTGTAAATGAAATGACACTGTAACATTTTATTTTTTGATTCCATCATAAAATATAACATTTTTACAAATTTTGAAAATTTAAAATTTTTACAACTATAAAAAACAAAATACATAGCAATGGCAGGCCACATAACATTATTCTTCATCTGGCACGTGTGGTCCCTGTTAAAAAACGTAAATTTAAATATTGGTATAACCTTGTTGGGGGTCATACTGCAGTGCCCCCCCCCCCCCCTGTATGGTCCAAACACCTAAATCTGGACTTCAAAAGCCAGAGGGCCCTCACCACCATGGCCCGGGTTTTGCATAGTGCCCAATTAGAGAACCCCTGGCCCGCATTCTGCAGTAAAAGAACGGGCATCAAGAGCAAGGGCAGGAGTGGATATCCAGAATCCCCTGAAAGAATTTAAAAATGCTAACATAAAATACACATTCTAAGCTACAATATTGTTTAACATGTCATCAAGGGCTAAAAACAGCCATAGGTTAAGACATGAGTCATCAACTATATTCATTGCCATACAGTGAAAATGGATTGATGGAATGTGAGCAAACTTACCCTGGAGCCATCTACCAGATAATTCTCCTGACTCAAACTGACGAAATAAGCCGGAGCTCAGCAATATATAAGCATCATGGGACGACCCTGGATGCCCTGCAAGAACACTGAGGAATCGCATAGCTGGACCAAACACTGCTTGTATGTTGTGTGAGTGGCACATCTTGCGGTTCCTGCAACCAAATATAAAATAATTACACAAAGCAAAGGTAACCGACTAAAACAATAACTCCTACAACAAATTAAGATTCAAGTTCAACAATCCAAATATAATTCACAAAGGACATAAGTCTAAAAAAATCTAGCAATTATATGGATGTGTGGGAAAATAAATGTTTACATGCTAAGGACTAATTAAGGTCAGCATTAAAATGCATCTAGAAGGCATACATGAAATGTATTGATTCAGGTATGCATTGCTATACAATATATGGCCTCGGCCATGCTGATACATGCAATGCCTTGGTGCTAAAGGCGCGCAGACTCCTCCACATAGCCGCAAAACATGTTCACCAATAGCAATCCGAGCCCTCAAAGGTCCCGTAAGGGGATCGGAAATGAAACGGATTTATAGGGTGGTGATCCGTCGGAAATCAGCTCTCTGAATCAGACGTAAGCCCATCCCAACAACGTAAGTTATCTGAACGAACGAAAAATATCAGATTTTGTTTGGAAAATGATCCGAACTAACGGAAATGTTCCGATTTGCTTCCGTTCATCGAAAGCGCATTCCCGAACGTTCGTACGAATGAAAAATGAACGAAAAAAAGCAAAAAAATGACCCCCACCCAAACTTTCACAGACAGCTACGGAAGTCCAGACGAATGTGTCTCTGAATCGAGCCTATAGGCAGGATAAGTATATGTATAGAAATAGGAGGTCAAAACATTAGGACTATTGGGCATATCAGTTCTGGAGGAGCGGTAATTTAAAGGCCATATTTACAACAGTGATCTATTTAATTTTATTGACCTGTATTTTAACTTGCAATGTACTCATGGCAATATCAGCAACTAAGCCGGTGCCAGAGCCCACTAAGGCCCACTAAAGCTGGACGCAGCATTCACCCTCACCCATCAATATGCCAGATTTGGGAATTCAAAAATAAAAACAGCTTGCATTTCACCTTGTACCCACAGCACTGCTCTCAGGGCTCTCTGCAGCACCTGTCTCAATCAGAGCTTCAGTGACTGTAAGTCAGCTGTAATGCTGATTGGGTGACTATAAGTCTGGGCAGCAGGCCTAGGGGCTAGTAACCTGTGGCTTGGAGGCCAACCAGCCATCCCCTGGCCCTGCAGGTATACCCTTTGGTATGGGTAAGGTGCTCTTCCAGGGGTGTCGGCAGGTGACATCCCACACTCCTGACCCCTGGACCACTTACCAGTTCACCCCAAGCACTGTAATAAAAAGTAGTTTAACTACTTACTGGTCTGCAGGTACTGGTCTGCAGATGTCCACATCTCATCCAGTGGGGTCTTCATTGTCCCGCACCAGGTCTCCATTCCATCTTCAGGGCTTTTTTGGGCCCATCTGCTTTCTTAGGCAGCAGGCATCAAAATATGATGCCTGCCACTGCCACCCCAGCTGCCAGCCAGACAGTATGACTGACAGGCCAGGGTTGGAAGCTTTTACACCTCAGTGTACTCACCTCCATGTAACTTCATACTTCATAGGAAGGGGGTGGGTGGGGGTGGTTTCCTGGATAAACCCCCTTCATTCCCCTCCTGTGACGTGCAAGTCACATAGGGGAGGTTCCAGAGTGGCTCCGTCCCTCTCTAGTATAAAAGCTTCCCTCCCCACCCAGCTGTCCTTAATCCCAGCTGGAAGCCAGGATAGAAGGAGGGGGACCTGTGTCTCTTTTTCTTCCAGATCCTGTCAAAGCATCTATTAGATGCTCCATCAGCACCATTTTCAGTGAAAATGGACATAGGGAGGGAAAAGGTTAGTATGAGTTAATTAAGAATAATAAACATTCTCTGGAATCTCCCCCATGTGACTTACATGTCACAGGAGGGGAGAGGGATTCCCCAGTAAAACATTCTCCCTTTTCAGTTCCTTTGGTGTATGTAGTCACATGGGGTGAATTCTCAAAGGCTCTTCCTCTCAGGTATAAAAGCTCCTATTCCTGGACTGTCAGTGGAAGGAGGGGGGGCTGTGCCCCCCTGTTCTACAGATGGCAGTGGGCAGTGGCATTGTCATATTTTAAACCCTGCCACCGCCTAAAGATGAAAGCGGAAGGGCCCCAAAAAAGATGGAACAGAGCCCCGGTGTGGGAGAAATTATCACCCCTGGGTGCGTAAGAGCCTGGTGACCATCAGCCCCTTAGCTTCGATGGCTAACAACCTGCATAGCCTATATGAACACCAGGCTTTTCTGTACCTCCTGGGCTTTGGGGATGCAGGTAATGGGGCTGAAGGTTAATGGCAAGTCACCCGCTTGCTGCAGTTGACTTGCCAGCCCCTCCTGCCCTGTGATGTAAAGACCCATTACCAGTTTGGTTAAATGTAAAAAAAACACTCAATAAAGTCCTTTAATATATATATATATATATATATATATATATATATATATATATATATATATCCGTATATATATTTCAAATTACCTTCTTCCATTCCTGTATCCCACACCGTTCACAAGTGATAGATGGAAGCCGGGTGTGGTGCAGTGGATCCGAGCCCTCTGGCCACATTTGGCACTATCCTACACCGGATTCTGTGTTTAAATTGAAGAAGAAATGGCAGAGATATCAAAGTTTACACTTTCTCCTCATTATTTATCTTCTGAAAAAAGCGGCCGTGGTACTTGGATCTGTGATGCTGCATAATAATCAGCAATGTGATGAATCTAGAAGTGGAGGAAGAGTTAGGAGGAGGGAGGGACCAGCAATCCTGTCCCACTCTGCAGAGCTGATTAGGGGACAGGATGAAAAAGAGAATATCATTGGCTGAACCTGTAAACCCTGATATCTTGGCCATTTCTGCTTCAATTTAAAAATGTAAACAGTTTAGGACAGTGCTAAATGTAGCCCGACGCAGTGGTGTAACAATTACCTTTACCTGCAGTAGCACTTTAGCTGTACACCAATAACGCCTTTCAATCCCATTATATTTCACATTTTATTATTATTATTTTCATGATTTACAGAAGGTATGTTGTGTTTGTTCTTTGAACAACAGGACCTTGTAAAATGCAGTTAATTATAATGATTTTTTTAGCTTGTAAGATCTATGTTGTGCTTGTCATTTTGAGTCTGATTTTATTGCTGTTAATTATTCTTTTTCTTTTTGCTTAATTTTATAGCAGTAGCCCTTATTTTTCTATTTTAGCTTCAACATCATTAAACAACTCATCTGATCACTAACATTCTCCTATGTTGCCTACTGGGACAGGGCTCTGCATGGTAGCTATAGACTTAAGTAACTGCTGTATTTGATTAACTAACCAGTACAGTCACACTGCTGAACAAAATTAGGTGACTGACCTGTCACTTAAGGACCCAGCTTCAAATTCTGTACATATTGCCCATCCGCCCCCCAGTTGTTTTTTATGTTACTGGAAAATTGAGCTTAGCACAGGGCAAGGGTGTAGCGGGAGTGGGTGGAGTTTTCCAAAATGCTCTTTAATTTGTCATCATACAATGACCCTCAAGGCAGGACCCTGGAATCTAGATCGCAGATTGGAATGCCCCAATGTGTGAATCCCCCCTGGGCGCCACAACACCTTCTTCACCGTTGTAAAAACCTGCATCACTGGACTGTGCACATGCCCTTGCATTTATATTCATCACTAATTTTTTATATGAGATTCAAATTAATATTATTGTTTTTTATTGTATTCCACTTTCCACTTTTTCATGCAAAATATTAACATTAAACACATTCTTGATTTTTCTATAATATTGATCTTATTAGTATAGATGATTTTGACATACCAAATATGATGAAAATAGAGTCGCTTTGTGCCAGTGGAAACACAGGTAAAAACAGGATGTGCGGATGGGAGATAGCTATTAAATGTACATTTACATAAAGGCCTGAACTGTGAGACCGACTCTTCCTTCTTTCTTTATTTGTGAGATAGAGGAAAGCCAGCTCCCAGATAATGTGCCCCTGATATGGATCAGGCTGCCTGTCATTCCTCTAGTAGGTCAATTTACACACATAATGCCATCTGGTATCCCATAACGTTTACGTTGGATGTGATCTACTGATACTCCTTCCCCTGGGCTTCCATTTAATAACATCTTGTAAGAAGACCTGCCATCAGGATTAGTTTTCAGAATCACAGGCACCTCAGAAAACTCCTATTAATTGGAACGCTCCCCATATAATGAGCTCCTGATTAGTTCATCTAATGATACAACCTTATGTTGCTTTCAGTTTTATCTAATCTCCCACCTGTTTGTTTCACTTTTCTCGGCTACAAGAATTTTATTTACACTGACGATGGAGTGATTGTAATTAGTAACCTGCCTCAGTCAGAAATGATTACTGCATGCCAGGGAGGCACCTAGTAATTGCTTTTCAGTTGTGTTTTGGCTACTAAAAACAGTTATGTAAAATGAGCAACTCCTACAACCCATTTCCAAGAACAGATAAAACAACCATTCACTGAGGACGCAAAGGAACTTGTATTCAAGCGGGTGATTTGCGCTTGGGTGATTTGCCAGATAATTGTTCGTTGTGAGCTTGTGCTATGCACTCTATGTCCTATTTTGGTCCATTTCTATTTCCCAGTGTCAATAAGCATGCGACGGACGCAAAATTTTATGTCAGACAATACGATAGGATACGCGATAAACTAACTTACTCTTGCTCATCGCTTAATCACAGTAGGCATTTCCACATTTTCATCTGATTTCATCTGATTTCATCTGATTGTGGTCAGTTTATGCATTTCCTCGATCCGAGGAAATGAGCCATTACACTACCAAGTCAAAGGAACTTGCATTCAAGTGGGTGATTTGCGCTTGGGTGATTTTCTAGATAGTTGTTCATTGTGAGCCTATGTCCTATTGTCCAACATCATCACACATTTACATGACACAAAAGGTTTAGATATGGGAAAAAAAATGAGAAAAACTCAAAGCCAATTACGGTAAACATTAAAGGCAAGGAATAAGGAAACCAAAGAGATTAAGGTATGCATTAATGGCAAGAAAGGAACGCCCAAAAATAAATTTGACAATATATATATATATGTGTCAAATTGGCAGTTGGTGCCATATGCATATTCCAGTGGAGGTTTAGGGATGTGCGCTTGCGTGTAGCCAGATTGGCAACTGAAGAGCCATGGAGATGTAAGTATACTTGGGAAAACCACCAAAATGGAAGGTCAAATACGACGGAAACCAAGCAGGTACGTTCAAAAAGGCAGGAAAAATCAGGGAAAAACGGGCCGCCCGTGTGAACGTGAACGGGAGCCCCGATCAAATTGAAGGCACCCGAGAAAGCAAAAAAAGCTTTCCGAGTAAAGTGAAATTGACGGATCAGTTAGGGAGCCATTCCGACGGAGGCTCTGCATCACATTTGAGCCACGATTCAAACGGGAGCCCCGGACAATCGGAAGGTTTTAAGCTCAGACCGGGGTAGGCTCTGCATCAGGCCCTATGTCCTATTTTGGTCCATTTCTATTTCCCAGTGTCAATAAGCATGCGACGGACGCAAAATTTTATGTCAGACAATACGATAGGATACATGATCAACAAACTTACTCTTGCTCATCGCTTAATCACAGTAGGCATTTCCACATATCCATTTTCATCTGATTGTGGTCAGTTTATCCATTTCCTCGATCCGAGGAAATGAGCCATTACACTACCAAGTCAAAGGAACTTGTATTCAAGCGAGTGATTTGCGCTTGGGTGATTTGCCAGATAATTGTTCGTTGTGAGCTTGTTCTATGCGCTCTATGTCCTATTTTGGTCCATTTCTATTTCCCAGTGTCAATAAGCATGCGACGGACGCAAAATTTTATGTCAGACAATACGATAGGATACACGATCAACTAACTTACTCTTGCTCATCGCTTAATCACAGTAGGCATTTCCACATATCCATTTTCATCTGATTGTGGTCAGTTTATCCATTTCCTCGATCCGAGGAAATGAGCCATTACACTACCAAGTCAAGGCTAAACAAAGTGTGAAAAAGAAATACAGCAAACCCCTTTAAATGGAAAAAGGTCAATTTGAAATTGTTATTTACACAATAAGATTATGATAACATAATTTAAAGAGACAAGTCTGAAGACTGGGCAGCCCACATTTACTTCTTTGACATGTGCTTACATGGCTGCCATTCAGTTGATTGCCAGCAGCCAATTTGATTCAGCAACCTAGCGTCAGTGGCAGTCAATACCACTCAGCATCAATATTTTTTCTCAGTGTTCGATTTATCAAACAAAAAAAACAGGCAGCCACTAGCCTGTGTCTAATTTATCACTACCACCATATAGGTCGCAGTGACAGGCACTTTATACTGCACCGGTTTATAGTGGCACTGTAGGTTAAGAACCCAAAGAGCACAATGGGCAGAACTGTATTAAACTGTTTTATGCTTAAAATTAATATTATACACATTTTTTACAGAACTTGCATTGTGGCTGGTCAATAAAGTAAATGCATGTTGCCAAATGTAAATTATTTTATTTTAATTAAATAATTTTTCATGGCTTCTTTTGCTTACCAATATGTATTTGGACAACAACAAAAATGCAGCTTAAACACACTGTAAAGTTTGTCCCCTTTGTACCCAGCAGTGATATCCTGTATCTGTAATGATGACATGTGGAACAGCTCTAATCTTTTCAGCATACTAAAAAATAATAAATATGCTATCCAGCACCTAAAACACGGCGGTACAAAGTTGCGTCAAACAGCCGGCTGACACAGGCCGGCGAATATCTAGTGCAACAATCAAAGTTAACAGTGAACTTTAGGCACTGTGACTTCCATTGCCATTCTGTCCAAATAGCAGCACCACAAAAGAGATGTCGGTGCTCAAAAAATGGCGCTATACCAAGCAGAAAGATGATAAATGGTGCACTTAATAAATAGGACTCATAGAGTAAATATTAGCAAAGAAGAACATGGAGAGCTTGAGATACTGGCATTTGAGGAGCACTATGAAATCAATAGTGTGGCTGGAATCTTAAAACAATATGAATGTGTATAACCTGTATCTGAGGGACAGGTAAAAGAGAAAAATAGTGGAGCGTCACTGTATGTTAGAAATTATATAATGAATAAAGGGGGGTGGGAGCAGCTCAATCACTATTATTTATACAAAATTATTATTATTATTGAGGGCCTGGGAACTAATTTACCGCCCAGTTTAACCCTCTCATCAACTAAATATCAAGCAACAAACATGTCTAGCTATGTGGAAAGACAGAGATTTGGTTGCATATATCTGCAGATACATGTGGAAGCCACACCGCTCCCCGGCAAGGCACTCTGTGTTTAGTGTGGTCCCTACACTTAATTTTGAGTCTCCAACATTAGGACATGCAATGCAGACAAATATTTGAGAAATTATATAAAGGATGACCGTAGAGATATAGGCTGTACTGTTGCTGAGGTATTATTGGTGGAGCTGCATATAAGTGTAAAAAGGGATAACATCATCAATAGATTCTGTTATATGCTTCCTAACATTAACAAGGAGAACAAAAATATACTGGCAACCTATGGGGAATTCAGATACATTAGAATAGGCCATTCCAGTTGTGTTTGAACTTCCCATAGGCTGATCGTTTTTGTCAGATAAAATATTTACTTCCATGGAAACATTTGCATCTCACCTGTAGACCTGCTTAGTCAGAGGTGCAGGTGATTTTCTTAAATAAAACACCTCACGTAATGTTTTGACAGGTAAGAGTATTCAGCCTGTTCTGGAATTTCACAAACTGAAAGAAGACTCCTGCTCCACTCCCATCTTAGTTTATCCTGATGCTTACTGATTCCACAGATTCCCTTTTTCATTGATATGGATGTCTTTGAGCTTGATGTGGGGGGTCTCAGTACTCTGGAACACCGCAGAATTTAAACACATTCAGCTCTTTATCTCTAAAGATTTCATTCAGGGAGAGGTACTACAAAATAGGCAACTATGAACTCTTGTAGTAAGTATGTGTGGAGTGCTCGTGCTTTCAGACGTCTGGGAAGAGCTGCCCACAGTAATCTATGGGCACTTACATGTGAATAAGGCGGAGCGCTCAGAGTGCTCAAGTGGAGAGTATGTTGGTTATACCAGTACACAATGAACTATCAAGCCAAAATTACATATAATCTCACTATTATTAATAAACCTAGCTAAACAGACACCAAGGCACATTTTATTTGAGTTTTTATTATTCTATACATACTGTAGCCTTGGAATGGTTTAGTGGCCCATTTAACCTTCCCTCTGTGTTTAACCATGCTTTCTTGATTAGCTCTAGATTTAGTTATTACCAACACTGGAAAAACATATATTAATTCAAAGAAAATACATTTTACAATTATCAGGGCAAGTCCCTCCATTGTTACATAGCCTACAACTTAGCCTGGGTAGACAATAACAATCGTGGTCAGTGTGAAAGAGGAAACCCCTCCTCACATTGGTTATTTTGGTGTTCTGAGTTCTTTGAGTTCACCAAAACCATCTGATACAGTTCAGTGCGAGGGAAGGAGATTTCAATATCAATCTACAAATACAAATGTTATTGTAACTGGAACAACCTGTAAAAATGCTTTGCAACTGAAAAGAAGCCCCAACTCCCCAATGGAATAAAATTCCTTTCAAAGAATCTACTGTGTGTTCTGGAATAAACAATGCAGCAGCTATTAAAACGTATAAAATGATTGTGCAATTATGTCATGGTAGCTGGATAGCTCTAGTCAGTTCCCAAATTTAGCCTGAGGAATGTCTGTTTTTCTCTAACCGGTCCTTAGCTGTGTTTTCATGGGTCTCTCTGTACATTCCCGGAAACCCAAACCTGTAATTTAGAACAACATATTTTTCAAGCTAGCCTTAGAGATTGTATTTTTTCTGATATTTCCATTTGGATAGCAGATCCATGAGTGTGTTCTCTTATTTTTTTCTTCCTGGACAAAATGATCATACTGGATGTGACATGAAGGATATACGGTGTCTGCAGAGAATGAGACGTTGCTGGTTCCTGTCTGGACAACCTCACTTATGTACTATGCAATTTTCTTCCAGCTTCCTGTGCAGCAGGAGACACCAAAATAAGCATACAAGAGTCTTAGATTGCACTTTATTTTAAAAGTAATCTTAAAGTGGACCCATCAACGAGGTTAATTTATTAAAGCGTGGTGAACTGCTCCATCTAATATGGAGAGCTGTCTCATGTGAAGTCTTGTCTTAAACTGGAATGACATTGCATTGCCACCGCCACAACCTGTGCACCACCACTACTGTACACCAGTAACAATGACAAGAGTGTTACACACTGTCATGAATCTCTCAACAGATGACAATGACCAGTAATGAGGCTGAGAAACAGATTGAGATGCGGCAGACCGTGTTAAATCGTGACAGTGAACAGATCACACAGCAATCAGACTGCTATATATATATATATACATGGAACATAAATTCGAAGTCCGGAAATATGCATACATAGGAATTCAAGGAAAAGTCCAAAGGTAGAGACTGAGCTGAAACAGGAAAATTAAACACAAGAGCTATGGCAAGGATCCAGGTTTCAAGGTTCAGGGTTCCAGGTTTCAAGATTCAAAGTCCAAGGTGCAGAGTTCAGGGTCCAGGTCTAGCTACAGGATTCCAGGTACCGAGTTCAGGGTACAGACAAAGACACATCAATGCTGATCCATTAACTGAATGGGTGGATCAGCTTAAAAATCCCAGGAAGTCACTCAGGTGCTGGCTAATTGTCAACACCTTTGCAAAAGAGGGCCATCTGCTGGTTGAGCAGGATATAGCAGGGAGAAAGTCCAGAGAAAGGAGCCAGCCAACGGTACTGGACAGCTGCGAAAGAACTCCAGACCTGACACACACTCACATACATAAATAGTTGGCAAAAGTAGATTTTTATGGGTCCCTGAGGTGTTCCATAAAGCATGTGTGGTATGTGAGTTGTTCCTGAGCAACAGCGCTCTCCTGCAGGTGTACGAACCAACATAAAGGTCAAGCAGGTTTCTGTTGCAGAGTGTGAGTGCTGGGTGCAGCAAATCCAAATATACATTAGTGGTATAATAAGAACCACCTTCACAGGAACACAAATGCATTAACCTTAGCATGGTGGATTAAATGGACAGAAAAAAGAAGCTGAATATACAGGAAATACAACACAGCAGAAAAATGCATATATAGATAAGCATTGGTAACAGGTATACCGCAGTGCTGCACACATCGTATTGGAAGAGGTGGGGCTGCAACAGGGTTCAGGTCTGTTTAAATTGTGATGCTGCATTCTAGAAAAGCCCCTCTTTCCCATTACAGAGCCCCCCCCCCCCCATAAAGCCTAACGTAGGTTTCTCCACATGGTGCCTTGCGATTTTATAGTTGAAAAAAGACATATGTCCATCAGGTTCAACCAAGGGATAGGGTTGAGCAAAGTTATCTTTGATAAATATAGATAAAAATTAATTGTAACTGTTAAGCGTTATTTTTATTTTTTTTTTTTAAGCATCTTAATTGTTTTTGAAGTTGTCAGCTGTTAATGCTATAAAAGCTTCTGTGGGAGAATATTTATAGTTCTTACTGTAAAAAATGGATTGTTGCCTCTAGAGAGATGGAGGTGCCCTCTTTACCTCTTGTTGTAATAAAGGATTTTACTTGAAGTAGCTCTTCCCTAATATTTTTGTATTGGCCATTTATATATTTATACAAGTAAATCATATCCCTTCATCCATGTGCCCCCCATTCCCAGAATATTTATACAATAATTTAGATGCTTAATTTCCCTTATCAATTCGGTGGCTCTCATCTGCACCCTTTCCAAAACCAGAGCGTTTATTTAAATGATGCTCAGAACTGGACCACATATTCCAGTTGAGGGCACACCAGTGCCTTGTTAGGCCTTCTAGAGGCAATATTATGTCCCTATCTTATGCGTCCATGCCTCTTTTAATGCATGATAACATAATGGTGTCCTTGTAAGCAGCTACTACATACACTACTGTTATTTACCCTCTGAACGAGTACACCCAGACCGCTCTCAACAAGTGACTCCCCAAAGCTTAAGTTCTCTGAGGACATATGAGGTCCACAAATTATTAGACCCCCCCCCCCCCAAGTGCATTGCTTTACATTTATTGAACTTCATTTGGCAATGTGGCAAGTAGATGTCCAGAATCTCAAATGGTCCAAGTCAGCCTGAAGCTTGTGAGCATCTTCAATGGACTGCACTAGTATTAATTCCATCTTCTATATAAATTATTAAACAAGTTGAACAATAATGGGTCCAGGACTGAACCCTGACGTACACCCCCTACAACCAGAGACCATTTAGAGTAGGTATCAACTCTGTGCACACCCTGAAGACCCTAATTTCCCCAAAAGGCATATTTGAGGAAGAGTGTCAAAGTTTAGCAAAATCTAGAAATGCATACCCATCATCTTGCTGTTAGACATTTTGATGGATGTCCACAAGACCTTCTAAAAGTTTCTATGGGATGATGAGGCAGCAAGGACTATGCGTTCAACTCTTCTTCCAAAGCAAAGGGGGGAGTGGGTTTGCCTTGTATTCGCACCTTGTGAGAATAGTTGATTAGTAGAAAATGGAAGTAATAACAAATGGATTCAAATAGAAAAATGGGCAGCAGGTAGTGAACTGGGTTTAATCAGTCTTGTACCAAGCAAAATTCTGAGAGGGGTCAAAACCCATCATTTAGCTCTTCAAATCCTCCATTCAAAATGTAAACTCTATAAAAACATCACGGATCACCTATGGTCGCTACTACCACTAAAGGGAATTTCAGGCTTTTTCCCAGGAATAGATATAGTTTTCCTGAAAGTCTGGTCCCTAAAACAGAAGCCAAGGGCTTTTCATTTACAGGAAGGCCATAATATACCGTAAGTAAAAATACCTGAGTTAAAAAAAACATGCTTAGACTAGCACCGAGGGTCCACTTGCTGTTATGGGCGTATAGCTTACTTTTCAGTGCAGGAGTAGAAGCTCACAATTTCTGGGAGAAAAGATGGAATACAGATCTAGGCACCACAATTGCGATGAGTGGGTAAACATTTATTTGCTGGTGCACAGAGACACAAGAACTCGATTAGCAGCTCCATGCAGAAAAGTAATTAAAAAATAATAACCAGATGGTACAGGACACAGGAAGTATTGCACAAACCCCCCCCCCCCCCCCCCACAGTTCCAGATAAATTCTGGAGATGTGGTAGACGGGGCTCACTAATACACATTGGCCTTCATACAATAGGAGGTCATTCAAATTTTCATGGCAGTAAAAAATTCATATTATGAGAAAAAAGCGTGAGAATTTCATTGTTACTGAATCACCAGATAGGAAAACAATGAAAGTCAATCACACTTTTTACTATAGTGTAAAAACGATTAAAATGTTTTTTTACTTTTCTTTTTCAGACACAGTGAAATTCTCAGGCTTTTTTCTCATCAAGTGAATGTATTACTACCATGAGAATTCTTTTCAACTCTTATTGAATCGAGGCAATATGGTGATCTTGTCCAGATCTGCTGAGGCAGTTGCTTGATCTGATGAAGCAAATGATAAAAGTCTCTTTCATTTGGAGCCCAACAACATATTGTTCAAAGAACCATATTGAGCAAATGGAAGAAATACATCAAATACAAAAAAATGCATCAGAGGCAGGATGGGGTGGACCTATTTGGAAAGAAAGGGACCCCACGGATAATGTTCAAAGATACTGATCAGTATAAAAAGATGCTTATGATCTAACTTGTTTCTGGAGTGCTGAAACTGTAAACCCGGATGTGGTTGTGGGTAATAATACTCTCCCTTATGCCCCCCCATTCCTCATTTTATGACCCTTTGTCTTGCCTTTTTTTCCTATTTATTTTCTTTTCTTTCCTTTCTCATTGTTTTCCTGTTTATTTATTGTCTATAGTTCATGTATAGCATATACTGTAACATACTAGATAATATGAGACAGCTATGAATGTCGCCCTCATATGAATACGACAAGCCTGGTATAACAACATGGAAGGCTGGCCAGGCATTCTAAGGTTTAAGACAAAAGGAAGCGTACTCATACTCATATATTAAAAAATCTATGTAATGCTTGTATGTGCTGCTTGTATGATGCTGAATTTTCAATAAAATTAGTTGGAATGAATAAATCTACAGCCACAACTCTGCCCAGGCTTCTACTCACCTATTCAGAGAGGACAATCAGTTTAGTCTGACAGCTTATGTCCTTAGTAAAACCATGCAAAGTCTCCTAATCCTGTATGTAGCCCCTTAAAGTGGACTAAAAACCATCTATGGGGGCCCTGGAATCTATAAGACACCAGGGCTGCCTGATTTCCTCTCCCCTGTGCATCCCCCCAGTAAAACCTAACTGATCCCTGATCCAACGGCACACATGTGCAGGCGTGGCTGCACTATGCTATATTAGCTCCATTTTGCCCTTAGATATTTCTTAGCCAAAATTGACAAATGGAGCCAAACATGCTGATTGGCTGCACATCTGCGCATGTGCCGTAGGACTGGGGAGAGGTGAGTTTTTATGGTCGACCTGGGAAATTTCACACAGCGAGGCATCCCAAATTAGGATACCTCAGGGGCGAGGACCAAAACCCGGGATAGTCAAAATCCTGGGTTAATATCCCCTTAAGCAATTTCCCCATAATGGATGTTAAGCTTTCGAGTCTGTAATATCCCAGAGAAGATCCCTTTTTAAAAATGGAAACCAATATCCCCTGGCACTATGCCAGTTGTTAATGTATCTTTAAAGATCAAGCAAGTGAGGATATAACTGAACCGAGTTCTTCAAGAACTCTTGGATGAATTCTATCTGGTCCTGGATTTATCCAGTTAAAAATATAACATGTTGTATTGCCAGCATCGCCATTGCTTATTTTAGCTCCTTGCTCCTCTTTTGTGTACACAGAGCTAAAGAACCCATTTAGCAGCACTGCTATATATATATATATATATATATATATATATATATATATAGATATATTTAAAGATATGTTTACGGTTGGCTATACATTCCTTGGCTACATGCCTTTCATGCTGTAGTTTTGTCAGCTTTTTTTTTCTTTTTTACAGGCTTTATCAACTGGTTTCAAAAGTTACTGCTGAAATGCCCATTTTTAAATGCCCATTGCTTGTCTTTTATCACCTTTTTTAAGTGGACCAAAACCCAGGTTTATCACTCACCTGGATTTTGGTCCACTTAACAGGGATAATCTGATTTGGGATGCCCTGTTGTGTGTATTTTCAGGATTGATGGTAAAACTTGCTTTTCTGGCACTGTGCAGGCGTGGGCGGGCAGCGAATTTGGCCCGATCTGGACTCTTTTAGAGCCTTACACATACCTCTGTACACTGATATGGGAAAAGAGAAACTTCTGAACCCAAAGGTCTTTATATATGCACATGTAATGAATTAATATATATATATATATATATATATATATATATATATATATATAGAGAGAGAGAGAGAGAGAGAGAGTTTTAGAGATTATACTTAAAAAGAAAATCTCAGTGGAAAATATCTTTCAAAATTGCCAGGTGTAATGGAGCATCTGCCCCAGGCTCCCATAGCTCAAGGCCCCCCATGGGTTAATAAAGGAAATGCATGGATCTTACGTGGTATTCCAGGCCGAGGGAGAAACAGATGAGGGAGATAAACAACAGATAGACACATATAAGAGAGAGCGATAAAAAAAGAAATAGGAGAGACAGAGAGAAACCGGTAAGAGAGGCAGAGAGAAACAATAGAGCAACAGAGAGAAAAAATTTAGAGAGGCAGAGAGAAACGGGAAAGATACGGGAGGGAGAGAGACAGACATAACAGAGGGGGAGATGAAAAGGAGAGAAACAGACACAAAAGAGAACATAAGAAACAGACACACAAGTGACGTGGATGGAAAGAGACACTCAAAAAAACAGACACAAAAAGAGACACATAGGGCTCGATTCAACAAAGGCAGAAATACATTCGTGTTGCTCGAAAAATCGGATTGCATGCGTACATTTTTAACTTTTTCGAGTGATTCAGAAAAGGGGTTGAATTAAATACGTGCACTCGAAAATGCAATCGTAAAGTTTTCGAATCACTCGTAAAATTTACAAAATGCTCGTAAATAGGCTGTCTCAAGCGAAAATTATTGGAAAATGTACTCAAATTTTTTTTCTATTGTTTAGTATTGTTTTCTGACTGCTGCATGGTGTTGTAAGGTTTTATAATGGGTAAATGTAAATGCATATTTTTTTTCAACTTTTCTTTTTTTCTTATTTTTTTTCAAGTTTCCTGTGTAGCTGTATGTACATGGCTCACATTGTAGATACATGTAATAAAGAGGCAAGGTATGCTGTAGTGTAGGAACTAATTAAACTGTAATATTTGTAAGAGGTATGTAAGTTGTTTTTTGGGGGGGGGTTGGTTGAATTGCCAGCGACCTGTATTAAAAATGTTTCCTTTAATGCAGAAATGTGGCCATTGTTTTCTATACAAAGCTTGCTCACATAGCACCACGTGTCCCTGGGTGCAGGGAGCAGCTCTTTGCTAGCTTTAACCTCACGGTACGCCATTCTTATGCTTACACTATAATGTGGACCAAAACCCAGGATTTTGACTATTCTGGGTTTTGGTGCCCCGCAGTGTAAAAACCCAAAGGTTGACCACTCCCATGTACCTCCCCCTGTTCTTATGGAACTTTTTACTACTAGTAAAAAGGGGTAAAAAGTTCAATATTTTTTTCAGGAGTAAAACAGTGCCATTGACTTTCATTGTCTTCCTAACTAGTGATTCACAAACAGTGGAATTCACAGGCTTTTTTCCTATGAATTGAATTTTTTACTACCATTAGAGTTTACTACCATTGCAAAGAAAGTAGAAGGGCTCCATTGTGAGAAAGAGCAAAATGAGTTTTCTCCTGCTGAAAGCTGCATCAAAAAACTAGTGTGAAACACTCTAATTTATATCATGTGTGTGGCTCATCAAGTCCACCTGAATCAGTAGTAAAATTTTTGAATCGCAAAATGCAGTAGTAAATTTTTCGATCCACTAATTTATTTCGCACTTTTACAATTGCAATTGAATTTAATTCGAGTGACTCGTGTTTTACAATGGTTCCAGGTTGCTGAATCACTCGTAAAAATAACTATCGCAAAATCGCAACTTTTTAAGCACAAAACACACGAAAAATCCATTTTCTACCTTTGTTGAATCGAGACCATAGGTTGAGAGATGAATCACAGTAAGAGAGAGATGGGAAAGGCACCAGAGAGATGAAACAGGAGAGAGAAAGAAACAAGAGAGTGAGAATCAGAATAGATAGGCACTGGACAGAGAAAAAAGGGAAACAGGGGAGACAGGTGTACAACAGAGAGAGCTAAAGACAAAAAAGAGAGAGAGGGGAGAGAAAACCAGAGAAACAGGAGAAAGGAGACACACTCAAGAGAGACAGAAACAAGAGAGTAACAAATGCAAAAGAGACAGAAATAGGAGAGAAATACAGAAACAATAAGAGGGAGAGCAATGTGGAGAAACAGTAAAAACCATATAAAGATAAATATAACAAAGAGAGAAATAAGATAAATAGAAACAAAAAGTGAGAAACCCACAAAAGACAGGAGAGAGAGTGAAACCATAAAGGAATTATCTATACCATGGACATCTTTAATCTGACCCTGAAGTTTCTCATCATGGTTTGACAGTAATGAAATTGAGAAAGAGGCTGCCAAGCACTATTAAAGAAAAACTGGTTAATAGTGGTAATCGGAAACCCTCCTTAAACATTTCCTCTTTTCTGACATTCTAGTTTTGTCTCTCACAATTAGTCCTGGAAGTCTGGCAGTCCTGCTAAAGCAGCAAGCTCCAGGACAATAAGGGAATGCTTCATGAAATAGTTCCAGTCATCTTTAGAATTCCCCAAATAAGAAGGATTATCCTGCCTATTCCTCGGACAAGCCAATATCAGAGACTTCTGGCTACTTCTTGCAGACAAAATATGTGTCCTATTGTCAGTGAAAACAGAAGAGCCACTATCTGATTAAGTAGAACAGTGCCTGCAATTATGTTAAATGGCACAACGCTGCTGAAAGATGAATTCCGTAGTGAAAGCTTACCTTCCGAGAGCCCAGAGGTCCCAGGGGAAGGGGGGGGGGGGGGACAGCACCACTGCACAAGTAGCATAAGCAAAGTTCCAAGCCTTTCGATTTCTTAACATGCAGCTTGTAAAATTTACTCACTTCTTCAGGGGAAGTGGAATCAAGAAGAAAATCCCCATAATGGTTAATATAAGGCAAAGGTCTGTTTTGTTTCTCGGGATTAGTATTCACACATTTCCTGAAGCGAGACTTCCTTCGAGTGATTAGCCCTGACCACAAACCCACCATTGAGAAACACAACCAGAACTAATTTCTGTTTCCTGGTACACGTAAAAGGCCAAAGGTTTATGTCACTGTTTGGAGGAAAGGACATTGAATATGGCAAACTAAAAAAGACATAATGATACCTAATCAAGTTAACATTTGAGACATCAAGCAACATTATCCAACAAGCACAAGATGTGTGTGTATAAGTCCCAGAATGTTCTTGTGGAAATCGCAGCTCTGTTTAAAGATCCGTAGGGCTTTAATATTTATGCATAAAGCTGCAGCAGATTCCATCCTGCACATGCCGTTGACCTTCAGCAACCAGTCAAGTTCCCCAGATTGATGTGCACACACTATAGCCTCGATTCAGAGACACATTCGTCCGGACTTCCGTAGCTGTCTGTGAAAGTTTTGGTTGGTGTTTGTCATTTTTTTGCTTTTTTTCGTTCATTTTTCATTCGTACGAATGTTCGGGAATGCGCTTCCGATGAACGGAAGCAAATAGGAACATTTCCGTTAGTTCGGATCATTTTCCAAACAAAATCGGAAATTTTCCGTTCGTTCAGAAAACTTCCGTTGTTGGGATGGGTTTCCGTCTGATTCAGAGAGCTGATTTCCGACGGATCACCACCCTATAAATCCGTTTCATTTCCGATCCACTTACAGGACCTTTGAGGGCTTGGATTGCTATTGTTGAACATGTTTTGCGGCTATGTGGAGGAGTCTGCGCGCCTTTAGCACCAAGGCATTGCATGTATCAGCATGGCCGAGACCATAAATTGTATAGCAATGCATACCTGAATCAATACATTTCATGTATGCCTTATAGAAGCATTTTAATGCTGACCTAAATTAGTCCTTAGCATGTAAACATTTATTTTCCCACACATCCATATAATTGCTATATTTTTTTAGACTTATGTCCTTTGTGAATTATATTTGGATTGTTGAACTTGAATCTTAATTTGTTGTAGGAGTTATTGTTTTAGTTGGTTACCTTTGCTTTGTGTAATTATTTTATATTTGGTTGCAGGAACTGCAAGATGTGCCACTCGCCCTTGCTCCTGATGCCCGTTCTTTGCCTGCAGAATGCGGGCCAGGGGTTCTCTAATCGGGCACTATGCAAAACCCGGCCCGTGGCGAGGGCCCTCTGGCTTTTGAAGTCCAGATTTAGGTGTTTGGACCATACAGGGGGAGGGGGGCACTGCAGTATGACCCCAACAAGGTTATACCAATATTTTAATTTACGTTTTTTAACAGGGACCAGACGTGCCAGAGTGGCACAACTGAGTATCAGGGTCCTTCAGGTGGTGGGCGAGATGCAGGAGCTGCGCAACTCGTTGGGGACCACAGATGAAGAATAATGTTCAGTGGCCTGCCATTGCTATGTATTTTGTTTTTTATAGTTGTAAAAATTAGAAATTTTCAAAATTTTTAAACATTTTATATTTTATGATGGTATAAAAAAAAATGTTACATTGTCATTTCATTTACAAAATACATTAACACAAAACTAATGGGCCCAGAAATATTTAAAGATGAATATTCACATGACCGAGAAGTGATTTGGGTAAGTTTTAGGGGGCTAAAATGGAAGAAGAACCTAACCGAGAAGTGGTTTGGGTGAGCTTTAAGGGTCCAAAAGGGAAGATGGAGGACAGTGCTAAGTGATTTAGCTAAACATTGTAGTAGAAGTGAGGGTGGCAAATATGTAGGTGAGCACTTTAATGAGTTAAGTTTGTAGTGCGCAGGCGCAAGATGGTAAGGATTTCCGTCTGGACGAATATTTATTGAAAAAGGGAAACAGAATCTAACGGGAAACGTAAAGGATTCGTTGGAGGATACGATGGGAAAAAGGCAAAAACGAAAGCCTACGTTGTAACATGTGAAAATGAAACGGAAAAGTCTGGATGGAAAATGACATCCTCGTATTTGTAATCTGCCGTACGAACGGACGGAAACTTTACAGAAGGTTTTCAATGCATGCATAGAATCGCTCGTACGCTCATACGAGAACAGAAACATTTCACACAAAAAAAAAACAGATCGGAACTAAAACAGAAGTTTTTTTTGTCTCTCTGAATCGAGCCTTATGTGCAAGAGTACCCAGAAAACCCCATTTGGCCACCAGTGATCATATGGTGTGCAAGGGTGGTTTTGGAGCACTGACTCCAATGTATTTTTAAATTACAGGGCTTCCCCATTGGTATACCTCCGGAAAGAGAGGTTATGGGACCTAAACCTAAAAAATACAAGCATTACAAGGTCTATTTTCCACCTATATAAAGGCAAATATCATTGGGTTTTAGTGCAAAAAAAGTAGGGACACTTACTGGATTATACAGCAACAATACTTTGACCTATTAGGGTGTTAATCTTTCAAACACCTGGAAAGGCTTTTACACTTTTGATTGCAAACGCACAAGGGCAGGGGCCTCTCTCCTAAAGTACCCCTGTATCAATGTGTATATTTTCTACCTTGTGCAGTGCCACGGATGACAATGATGCTTTATAAAAAGTCATGGTGGGCCTCTGGTACTCTTTTGCAGTCGCTACCTTTGCACCAAGGCAGACGGGTTATCTGGAAAGCCTGGAAATATCCAAGTAGCTTGCAATGCAGTATGGCCAGCAAGGCTGAATATTCATTATTTTACCCTCTGTGCAATGCAATCACCACAATAAGGAGTGCTAGCATGAGCAGCTATGCATCCTGTTTGTATAGAAGAAGAGGACACCTTGTCATGGTAGCATGGGGCACTGCATGTAGCTTAGGCATGCACATTAAAAATAGAAAGATAAAGCCAACACTAACAAATGATGAAAGTGGGAAGATGATGAAACAAAAACGAGGTGGGCTAAATTGGATAATTTTTCTACCCTAAATAAAAATATGGATAAAAAAACTAGAAAAATGAAGTCAAGTATGGCAAACTTCTAACAGATCAAGTTTCAGAGAGATCAACAACATTAACAGTTGGATCAGATATATGACTGGCCAGTTAAGTCAGTTATTAAGATATGGGGGAGAAATTTGCAGACAGCACCTCAGGATTAATTGAGGAATCCCTCCAGGAGCGGGACCGGGAATACGAACAAACAGTCATATCAAACAAACAACATAGCCTTTTGTCTAAAGGTTTATATTTCTCACCATCCACGGACATGAACTTTTTTAAAACTGTGATAGAAGTGATCTACCACTTGTTGGAATTTATGGGGGCTTATCATGATTGAATTGGGTAAAATTCCAGATGAGAACAGTCCTTAGGCAGGGGCATAGCCGGGGAGGAAGAGGGGGGGCACTTGCCCTGGATGCAGCAGGTCAGGGGGGCGCCAAAGGGGGGTCTGAGCAAAGGTGGGGGTGCCATTTTGAATCTTTGCCCCGGATGCCAGAAAGCCTAGCTACTCCTTGTGATGCCCAGCGGGACACCAGCCTTCTGTAAGCAGGCAACCCCCAATCTCCACCGCCGCTTCTGCCTATAGTCAAGCCCCCGCTTGCCGGGACGCTAGGCACGCCTCACCGGACACGGTTGCCCCCAGGTCTTAATAGGCGCAAAGGATGGCTGCTTACGGTGAAGGCCGATGAACCACGAGGGTATCCCGAAGCCGAGGTCGTTCACAGGTAGTCAATCCGGAGGGTGCGTCAGAGTACAGGGATGAGACAGGTGCGTAGTCAGGGGTAGCCAATGGGTCAAGCCAGGAGGTCAGAGATCGCAGGGTATCCAGAGGGGCAGGCAGGTTCGCAGTCAGACAAAGCAGAGGTCGGTACAGGCAGCAGACAGGGATGGTCGATCAAGCCGGGTCAGGATCAGATAACAGCTAACAGAATCACACCCTAATCACAAGAGACTATCACGGGCACTGAGTGCTGGGCTGACTCCATATTATTTGGGAATCGACCAATGGCCACCCTGGGGGGGGAGTGTATGTGCTGATTGGTGTAACTTACAACACTGTGAGTGATTGGACACACTATCCAGGGGCTGGTCAGTCTTGGCTGCAGGGCTGATCAGCCCCTGATTCCCATCAGGTGTGGAGCACTCTGCGCTGCCTGCCACTCACAGCACAGCGCCTCCTAGTGGCAAAATCTACAGACTGCGGGACACGCGCCTGCACAGCTAGAGAGGGGCAAGGGAGGCTGCCAGAGTGACGCGCCGCGCTCCCAGCAGCAGGAGTGCTGCGTCGCCCCGCGGACGCTCGCCGCCGGCCCCCTGGCAGAGGTAAATTCCTTACATTACCCCCCCCTTGAGGAGGGGCCCCAGGACCCTCCACCCTGGGTTTAAGAGGATTTTCTTTATGAAATCTTTTAATTAAACGGTCTGCATGCACATCTCTAGCTGGAACCCAACTCCTCTCTTCTGGCCCATATCCCTTCCAGTCAACTAAATATTGCAAGGAATTCCGGAGGAAACGGGAATCCAGAATTCGTGCGACTTCAAACTCCTGCTCACCATCAACTAGGATAGGAGAAGGAGAGGAATCCTCCTCCACTCCCCTGGCAGGCTTAAGGAGGGAAACGTGAAAGGAATTACAAATCCTCAGAGATGGTGGAAGTTTGAGTCTGTATGTGACTTGGTTAATTTTCTGTAAAATGGGATAAGGGCCGATATATCGTGGTCCCAATTTTACAGAGAGTTGGCGTAGCGCTAAATTTTTGGTAGAGAGCCAGACCAAATCCCCCACTTTATAATCTGGATTCTTGGATCGGCGACGATCCGCAAAGACCTTCTGCTGACTCGATGCCTGGACCAAATGCCGCTGAATCTTGGCCCATAAATCTGGCCACTGGGACAACCAATCGTCTAAAGAAGGCAAACCAGAGGACGGGCCTGAAAGTGCTGAGAACTTAAGATCCCTCCCATATACACATCGGAAGGGCGATACCCCCGTGGAGGAGTTAACTGCATTATTGAAGGCAAATTCAGCAAAGGGAAGAAATTGGGACCACTCTGACTGAATATCAGAGGTGAAGCAACGGAGATATTGTTCTAATGACTGGTTGGTCCTTTCCGTCTGCCCATTGGACTGAGGGTGAAAAGCTGAAGACAGAGAAACAGTGAAGCCTAGCCGGGTGCAGAATGCCCTCCAGAAGCGTGACACAAATTGGACCCCCCTATCTGAGACCACATCTTCTGGAATTCCGTGAAGTCTAAAAATATAATCTAAGAAATATTGAGCCAATTCTTGGGCTGTGGGCAGCTTTCTTAGGGGGACAAAATGCGCCATTTTGCTAAATCGATCTACCACAACCCAGATAACGGTATATCCCTGGGACTGTGGTAAATCAGTAATAAAATCCATTGCCAAGTGCGTCCAAGGCTTTGAAGGAGTGGACAGGGGCACTAGAGGTCCGGCAGGAGCTGACCTGGGGGTTTTGCTACGGGCACAGATCTTACAGGCCTGAATAAAGGCCTGGGTATCTCTCCTGTAAGATGGCCACCAGACATGACGGGCTAGAAGGGCCAAAGTCTTTTTAACCCCTGGATGACCCACCGTCTTGGAGTCATGAAACTGCTGAAGTACTGCCGGACGGTGGGACACGGGTACAAAGAGGAGGTGATCGGGTTTGCCCGGAGGAGAATCCGATTGAAACCGACTTAGTTCACTTGACAGGTCAGGTTGGATGACAGCTATGACCTTGTGTTGTGGGATTATGGGAAGGATCTCCTCTACAGGGACTTTATCAACTGTGAAACTTCTGGAGAGAGCGTCAGCTTTAACATTCTTTGTTCCTGGTTTGTATGTTATGGTGAAATTAAAACGGGAGAAGAAAAGAGACCATCGGGCCTGACGGGGGGTTAACCTTTTAGCTGATTCGATGTATTCTAAATTCTTGTGATCTGTGAATACCATAATTGGGAACTGGGCCCCCTCTAACCAATGTCTCCATTCCTGAAAGGCTAATTTCACAGCTAGAAGTTCTCGATTGCCAATATCATAGTTCCGCTCAGCGGAATTAAATTTTCTCGAGAAAAAGGCACAGGGATGTAGCCGTTCAGGAGACCCACTGTACTGTGAGAGAACTGCCCCTACCCCGAGCTCAGATGCATCTACTTCGACTATGAAGGCTCGGTGGATATCAGGGTGGGTCAACACAGGTGCCGAACTAAAGGCAGACTTAAGGTTCTCAAAGGCTTGGATGGATCGGCCCGACCAAGTAGGGGTAAACGCCCCCTTCTTAGTGAGGTCGGTGAGTGGGGCTACCAAGGTGGAAAAGTTTTTTATAAAACGCCTATAAAAATTAGCAAACCCCAGAAACCTTTGTAAACCCTTCAAATCTTTAGGTTGTTCCCACTGGAGGACTGCAGACACTTTGTCCTGATCCATTGTTAACCCAGTATCGGCAACAATGTATCCCAGGAACGGAACCTCAGAAACCTCAAAAACGCACTTTTTTAGCTTGGCGTAGAGGTGATTTTCTCTCAATTTCTGTAGAACCATCCGCACATGCTCTCTATGCTCGGTTAAGGTCGGGGAGAATATTAGGATGTCATCTAAGTAGATGACCACAAAACGGCCCGTGATAATGTGATGCCCAGCGGGACACCAGCCTTCTGTAAGCAGGCAACCCCCAATCTCCACCGCCGCTTCTGCCTATAGTCAAGCCCCCGCTTGCCGGGACGCTAGGCACGCCTCACCGGACACGGTTGCCCCCAGGTCTTAATAGGCGCAAAGGATGGCTGCTTACGGTGAAGGCCGATGAACCACGAGGGTATCCCGAAGCCGAGGTCGTTCACAGGTAGTCAATCCGGAGGGTGCGTCAGAGTACAGGGATGAGACAGGTGCGTAGTCAGGGGTAGCCAATGGGTCAAGCCAGGAGGTCAGAGATCGCAGGGTATCCAGAGGGGCAGGCAGGTTCGCAGTCAGACAAAGCAGAGGTCGGTACAGGCAGCAGACAGGGATGGTCGATCAAGCCGGGTCAGGATCAGATAACAGCTAACAGAATCACACCCTAATCACAAGAGACTATCACGGGCACTGAGTGCTGGGCTGACTCCATATTATTTGGGAATCGACCAATGGCCACCCTGGGGGGGGAGTGTATGTGCTGATTGGTGTAACTTACAACACTGTGAGTGATTGGACACACTATCCAGGGGCTGGTCAGTCTTGGCTGCAGGGCTGATCAGCCCCTGATTCCCATCAGGTGTGGAGCACTCTGCGCTGCCTGCCACTCACAGCACAGCGCCTCCTAGTGGCAAAATCTACAGACTGCGGGACACGCGCCTGCACAGCTAGAGAGGGGCAAGGGAGGCTGCCAGAGTGACGCGCCGCGCTCCCAGCAGCAGGAGTGCTGCGTCGCCCCGCGGACGCTCGCCGCCGGCCCCCTGGCAGAGGTAAATTCCTTACACTCCTCTGCCTTAGGTGGTGGTATTTTGCTCTTCCCTGCTTCCTGCGACAGATCTTTTAATTGGAAAAGGTTCAGGGTGTCCTCAAAATTGTCAGCAGCTGTCTTTGCAGGATGCATCAGTCCTCCTTTCACCCCTCTGATGTTAGGCGGACACTTATTGGTGCTTTTGACAACATTGAGACTCTATTCGGGGGGAGTTTGAATGGCCCTTTGCCCAGTGTGGTACGCTCACGCTCACAAGCTGGGTGTCCACTTTTAGTGGGCAGGCCTTTGGGCATAAGCTTGGGTTGTGATTGGACCCAAGGGTGGATTGAGGCTATTTCCTGTTTCTCTCCTAGGGAATATGGCAAGGTGAGTAGGTTGTAAGATTAAGAGGCTGATTTATTAATAGCGCCAGGTAGCGACAGTTGAGCGACTGTAGCGGTATTTTCACAGCGCCCACTAGTATTCGCTGTGCTTGGCCGTTGTTCGGCTGTTGATAGCGACTCAGTCGGTGTGCAGTAATGTTGAATACAAGGTGATGAGTTGCTATTTGACAGGTTCCGCGCTGTATGATAGCGAATGGCCATAGCGACCTGCTCCCACCATATTCATTAACAAATCACGCTCCAAAAATTCTCGCGCTGTGAAATGCATGTTTAAACCCCAGAGCGCTGGCGGCGATGGGTTAAAAGTAGTTTTTTAACCCCCAAACAACCATATTTTGGGAAACCAAAAAAAACAAGTTTATAAAAACATTTTGGAATATGAATACATTAATATCAGACCTGTAATATCAATTCTGCACAAATTTTTTTTTATTTTTTTCTTACCTTAAAAAAATATCTAACATGGCAGAAGTGGTAACAGAAATTTTCACATTAAAAAAAAAAAAAAAGAAATGATTAACAATTAATTATGAATATTTAAAGATTGTTCCTTTGAAATGCATTGGAGAGCGCCAGGTAGCGAGAGGTCATACCTGGCGCTGTTCAAGGTCGCTCGCTGGCGCTGTGGGGTGAGGCTGGAATAATGATGAATAAGTCGCTATCTGGGGCTAGCTCAGTCGCTAAGCAGGATCGGCTTGATAAATGTGTGATTGTGGTGGGGAGCCGGCGTTCTTGTGGCGGTGACCGTCATTACCGTTCGCTCACCAGTCGCTACCTGGCGCTATGCCTTGTTAGGTCAGGGAAGAAACCCGCCACCCAAGGTTCCCACATTTCTGGAATTCCTCCATCTTGTTGTTATGAATGGCCGATATCTTATCCATAGCCATTATATTGTCCACTCTGCTTTTACATTCCTTGAAGCTTAACGTAGCAGTTTTCCATGCTCTAGCTATAGACAGTTTCGCGGATGAGCAAATATTATATATCAACAATCTCTGCTTAGTGGTACTATTTATGAGAGGTTCATTTAATAAGGCTATCCACGGATCTGGGTCTACTACTCTTCCCATAATTTTGCTGATAATTCCAAACACCTCGATCCAGAAAGATCTCACAACTTTGCATCTCCACCAAGTATGACCATAGGTACCTAGCTCATCGCATCCGCGAAAGCACTTTCCCTGATCTATGCCCCGCATATGTGACAATTGCTCCGGTACCAAGTACCATCGCATAATAACTTTCAAGTTTACCTCTATTACTGAGGCCGACGCTCCTTTGCCAAATGAGGCCAGCCACATTTTTTGCCACTGATCCTGACTCCTTTTATCTCCTAAATCTACTTCCCATCTATTCCTATAAGGAAGGGTGTCACAACTATTCCCTAAAATTAATGAGTGATAAATGGCTGATATAGCTCCTTTACTGTTTGGATCTTTCCTACATCTTGTTTCAAAAAATGTCATACTGTCTAACTTTGAGCAATTCCTTGCAAATAGCTAAATAAATCACTTGCTCGAAGACCAACTCGATCCCGAAATTGTTGGAAGGAGGCCACCCCCGAACCCTGTAAACAGTCCACTATACGGCAGACCCCCCCCTCTTTCCACCTACTGAATCTTAACGGGTCCATAACACCCGGAGGAAACATAGGGTTACCCCATAAGGGCATCAATGGTAAATACTGAGAGGCCAAGCCCCCCCGAATATTTAACCTCGTCCCATAATCTTAAGGAATGGGCTAGTATAGGATTATCGCCTGAATATCTGTGTTTAGGGACAAGCCATAATAAGTTTTCAATTGCTATTGGGTGAATTAAAGAACCTTCTATCTGGACCCAGCTAGGAATGTCTTCTGTCGTATGATAGGATAATAACTGCGCGATCTGCGCTGCCTGAAAATATCTTCTAAAGCATGGAAATCCCATCCCCCCCAAACCTTTAGATTTGATCAAGACCTGGCCCGCTATTCTCTGTTTCTTCCCATTCCATAGGAAGAGCCACACACTTTTCTGAAGGTCTTTTAGGGTCTTAGACGGAACATGGACTGGTAAGGTCCTGGCCAGGTAAAGAAATATTCATCCTGATAGCGGCAATCTTACCCAACCAAGATAAGTTATATTCCTTCCATTTGGTCAATAATGCCTTAAGTTTATTACATAGAGGTATGTAATTTGCGGTAAACAATGCATCATACTCATTAGTCAGGTTTATCCCCAAGTATTTAATAGCCTTATTTTCCCAGCTAAAATCATAGTTAGCTTGTAGCTGTTGCCAGATCACCAAGGGAATATTAATGTTTAAAGCTTTCGACTTAGATGTATTAACCAAAAGGCCAGACACCTCAGCAAATTGCTCTAATACTTGTAACAGGTTTGGCAGGGTAACACAAGGATTCGTAATAAAAATTAACACATCATCTGCAAAGAGACAGAGCTTGTGGTGAACACCACCAATCTCAATCCCAGAAATATCCAAGGATTCTCTAATCTTTTGAGCCAGCGGCTCCATTGCCAGGGCAAATAGTAATGGAGATAACGGGCATCCTTGTCTCGTCCCTCTAGCGAGATTAAAACAGTCCGATTTGTACCCTCCATATTTAACAAAAGCTGAGGAATCAGAATATACCGTTCTTAGAATCCCTAAAAATTTAGGACCAAATCCCCATTTTCCCAATAATCCAAAGAGATACTCCCATGACACGGAGTCAAAGGCCTTCCTAATGTCCAGGGAGAGAAGCAGAAGAGGCACTTTTCTTTCTCTGGCAATATGGGAGATCTGTATCGCCCTCCTAAGATTGTCTCCCGCTTGTCTCCCTGGAATAAAGCCTGTTTGGTCGTTGTGCACCAATTGGGGCAGGTAAAGTGACAGTCTATCCGCTAAAATTTTGGTTAAAATTTTTATATCTAAATTCAATAACGAGATCGGCCTAAAATTAGACCACACAGTAACATCAGCCTCAGGTTTCGGCAGCATACTGACGGACGCCATTAAAGACTCTCTAGAAAAAGTTCCGCCTTTCCGAATAGAGTTAAGTGCAGCTGTTAACTTAGGTGCAAGAATAGCACTAAACGTCCGGTAATATGCTGCAGAAAAACCATCGGGTCCTGGGCGTTTATTGATCTTAAGGCCTCTTATCACCTTCAATACCTCATCCGTGCTAAAATCTTTCTCCATAAGTTCCTGCAACTGGTCAGGTAAGATTGGGATTTTAACCCCTTCTAAAAATTTCAATATTTTATCTGGGTCTTGGGGGTGAGGGTTAGAATATAATTTAGATAACTGAGAGCGAAAAAGCTCCACTATTTTAACAGGATTACTCGTTAAAGTGCCCCTATCGTTACGTAGCCTAATCGGGCGGTACTGCTGGTCAGGGGTTTTCAGCCTTCTAGCTAAGAGAGAATCAGGCTTATTTGCCTTGCAGAAGAATCTGTGTTTTAGCCATCGCAAGGCATTTTCGGCCTTGCCCGCTAAAACTAGATTAAGTTCTCTAGTCACTTGGTTCAACTTACCCCGGATAGCCGGTGACAAAAAAGCCTTGGCTTTCTCCCTTAGGTCCAGATATTCCTTTTCCAATTTTACCACGTATGCTGCCCTTTCCCGTTTTCTTCTGGACGCTAATTGTATTATCTTTCCCCTAATTGTTGGTTTATGAGCCTCCCAACAAAGCACTGGTGATGTCTCGGGAGTTTCGTTTAAATCAAAATATTCCTCTAATGCCTTAGCAATAGACTGTGTAATCCCTTGATCAGACAGTAGAGAAACATTTAAAGACAATAAAGATCCTATTGGCCTACTTAAAAGAGAATCAAGCCTAAGCATTATTCCCTCGTGATCTGACCAAGAGACCGGGATTATTTTTACACTTTGTACCTGTGCCAGGGTGTCTATTGGCAGAAAAATATGGTCTATCCTGGTATAGACTCCGCATGGGTGTGAGTAGTGTGTAAAATCTTGGGTTCCCGGGTGGGCCTCCCTCCAACAATCCGCCAACGAGTGAACATCAAGCAAGTCTCTGAACTGCCTAGAATTCGCTATTGTCTTGGCGCCAATCATAGTAGTTATTGTAGATAATCTATCTAGAAACGGGTTCAAAACCAAATTTGAGTCGCCACAGATAATCGTTTTACCCTTAGCTACAGTCATTACTTTTTTAAAAAAGTTAGTCAAAAATGTGACCTGATTCACGTTCGGTGTATAATATGTAGCCACTGTCACCTCCATGTCTTGTAATTCACCTACTAAAATTAAATACCTGCCCTCAGGGTCGCTCTCTTCATACTTACATTGAAACTGAGTCCCTCTCCTAAAAGCTATCATTACCCCCTTCTGTTTTGAATCTGCACACGCCAAATGAACCTGTGGATATTTAGAATCAAAGTATTTTGGTTTGGAGGTGACCGAGAAATGTGTTTCCTGTAGGCATAAAACATCGGGATGAAGTGCATTAATCTTGCGAAAAGCCAAGCTCCTCTTATTTGGGGAGTTAAATCCCTGAACGTTTAAAGAAAAAATTGTAGTCATGTTAAGATACTTAAAAGGCTATCAGTATGTCAAAGAGAAAAGAAAGAGAAGTAATGAAAAGGGAAGAAGAAGAGAAGAAAAGAAAAAAAATAAATAAATAAATAAAAAAAGGGGGGGGGGGAAAGGAGGGGGGGGGAAGGGCTGAAGGGCCCCGAGGAGGGTTCAAAAATACAATTATCAATATAATTCAAGGGCTAAATTATAAAATTACCACTACATAGAACAAGTAGTGAGATCCACAGATCCAGGAGGAACCAGCCCCCAGCTTTTCCCAGAATCTCTATAATTCCAAAAAGTACTGTAGATCCAACTACCGTTCTCGAAACTTTATCTACAGACTAGTTTCAACCCCCTTTAATTTAAGGAGGCAAAAACAAGTAATATAAATCCAACTTTCACTGGTCCAGAGCACCTCAATCAATTTTGCACCACAAAAGAGTGCAAAAAGATAGGACCAAAAGAGATATCCCTTATGGTACTACTAGAAGGCAACATGGCAATGCCGCCGGACAAGCGAGGGTATGGAACTAATTTAAAAAATCACTCTATAATCTTTAGACATATGCATAAGTTTTATAACAGTAAAAAGGGGAATATATCAAACTAGCTTAAAACCTCATTGATGAGCAGATTATTCCTGTTCTATGCATTACCAACCTTTACACTACTATAATATAAAGGCTCACATAATACATTAACTACCTAATAAGGTGCTATTAATCATATAAAGAATATACTGAAGTGAGAGAAAAGAACCGTTTTCTTCTCCATCCACTCCTCCTGGGTGGCATCAGAGATCCTAAAAATAGTAATAGAAGAAAGACAAGAGCAAACAACGCCCCAAACTGCTTCAAGTGTCTCCAAAAGGCAAACGTGAGCCTCGACTGCTTGGAGGATTCCCACGTTTCTGTCTCTTGCCCACACGTTGTAGCTTGGGTGAATTATCTTCATATCTGGGGGATTTAGATGATGTGACTCTGGATAAATTCAAATATGCCAAGTGCTGTTGTAGTTCTTCCATGGACACTGCAGAATAAGATGCATTTTCATGAGAGAAGGAGACCCTAAACGGGAATCCCCATTTATATTTAATATTATGGTCCCGCAAGATGGCAAGCAATGGTTTCAACTCCCTCCTCCTCATCATCGTGGCTCCAGAGAGATCTGAATAAACTTGGTACTTTATACCCTGAAATTCCAGGTTTACTGCATCCCTCGCCGCCTTTTGAATGCGCTCCTTGGTGGCGTAATAGTGAAACTTCACTATAATGTCCCGGGGAGGATCTTCGGGTGGCCTACGAGGGTCAAGAGCCCTATGGGCCCTATCCATTTCCAGCCTATCTGCCGGGAACCCTGGTAGCAAGTCCTGGCAAAGGGCAATAATGACAGCATTAGTGTCTTCCAAGTGTTCCGGAAGCCCTCGAAACCTTAAATTTTGTCTGCGTTCCCTGTTTTCCATGTCCTCCAGCTTAAAGTTTAAGGCCACATTATCACGTTTTAACTGTAATAACTCAGACTCCAATATTTCCTAAGCTGAGGATACTTCTCCCAGCTTTTTGTCTAGATTAATCAAACCACAGGAAACTTTCTCCACTTCAGCAGATAGGTGTTGCATTAAGATCTTATTGTTGGTAGCTAATGCAGTTTGCAGCATATGCTCTATCTGGGGTAGGAAATCACCTCTATTTCCTGGCTGTGTGGAGGGGCCAGCATGAATAAAATCTTCCTGTTCACTCACCAGGAATGACGCCTCACTCGATTCAACTTCATCCATCTCTGCGGCTGATAGAGCTGCTGCCATCTTGGTCCCGGAGCCGCGACTTCCCCACACCTCCGATGCCTGATATCCAGCCGGCACTCCCCTCTTCTTTGCTCTCGCCGCCGCCAAAGAAAGTCCAGCCGCCTCGGCAATAACCTCCAACCAGCCAGCAGGTACAGCACACAATGCAGACGTCTCCTTCAGTCTCTCAATAGAGCCGTTTACAAGGCCTCCGCCATCTTGTTTCCCGAGCCGCGAGCTCCCGCCGTCTGTCACCGCTCCTCCGCTGCCCGCTCCTCCTCGCAGCCTCTGCCTCGATCTCTCGGAGGGTTGCTCCCACACTCCACAAACTCGTCCCCACTGTCAGTGAGCCGCCAACCACATCTACAGCCTCGAAATGTCCGGCGGGCGCGGAGCGCTGTTAAAACACCGCCATCAGCACGCCACGCGCATGCGCCTCCCTCTTTTTTTTTTTTTTTCTTTTTTATTCTCAAATAATGTTGGGACCTCTCCTGGCCTAGGAAAAGCCATTTTTTCACACTTTCATTTTTTATATATTTATGCAGAATTGACATGACAGGTCTGGCATTAATGTGTTCATGTCACAATGTTATAACAATGTAATTCCATATGTTTTCGCTTTGTTACTGGTGGATAGATGCCTAAAAACAGCCTTTAATCACACAGCCTCCGGCACTCTGGGCTACAGCGAAGCATTTTTGAGAGCCGGAGGTGTGTGAGGCTGTTTTTTTGATGAATATGGTGTGAGTCGTCGCACTGACCAACCGCTACCATTCGCTCCTATACAGTGCTGTACTGCTCATATAACGACTCCCCACAATGTATTAATCAATGCTGCACAGTGACTGAGGCGCTCTGAACTAGCAAACCACGGCACAGCGACTACTAACGGCGCTCTGAAATCCGCTCTACAGATACTCAGCTGTCGCTACCTGCCTCTAGTAATGAATCAGCCTGCAAGTCACACCTGAAGTGCACCAGGCTTGACCAAATATTTTGCATGGCCCTCATAGAAAGGCCTGGTGAAGGAGGAAGCCGAGGAGCACACCTCTGCATTTAAACCCCTCCTCAGATCGGGCGGAGTGCGGGGGGATCCTGGGGGTGCCTGTCACTCAGGCCCTTATTTATGAAGGAATAGCGACTGGTAGCGACTGGTGTGCGGCCGGTAATGACGAGCCCCTCCACGAGAACGCCGGCTCCCCACCACCATCACACATTTATCAAGCCAATCCTGCTTAGCGACTGAGATAGCACCATATAGCGACTCATTCATCATTTTTCCAGCCTCAGCGCCAGCGTCCGACATTGAACAGCGACAGGTATGACCTCTCGCTACTTGGCGCTCTCCAATGCATTTCAATGGAACAATCTTTAAATATTCATAATTAATTATTATTAATTTTGTTTTTTAAATGTGAAAAATTCTGTGACCACTTCTGCCATTTTAGATAATTTTTTTAAGGTAAAAAAAAAAAAAATTGTACAGAATTGATATTACAGGTCTGATATTAATGTATTCATATTACCAAATTTTTTTTTAAAAACTTGTTTTTTTTGGTTTCCAAAAATATGGTTGTTTGGGGTTAAAAAACTACTTTTAACCCATCACCGCCAGCGCTCTGGGGTTTAAACATGCATTTTACAGCGAAAGATTTTTTTGAGCGTGATATATTAATGAATATGGTGGGAGCCGGTCGCTAGGGCCAGTCGCTATCATGCGCTCCCATACAGCGCGGAACCTGTCAAATAGCGACTCCTCACCTAATATTCAACATTACGGCAAACCGACTGAGTCGCTATCAACAACCGAACAACGGCCAAGCACAGCGACTACTAGTGGGTGCTCTGAAAATGGCGCTACAGTCGCTCAACTGTCGCTACCTGCCGCTATTAATGAATCGGCCTCCCCGATTCATTACTGTATGGTGTCACTCTTACAGCTCTACATATTAAGAGATTAACAGTTGGTTGTCATGTGAGGCCTTTTGGCACAGGATCATGTGACCACCAGAGGCAGTGAATCATGAGCCAAGGTTTCATTAAGGAAGCACGGAAAAGGTAAACAAAACCAGGCTGGCAGGGGTAGTATGTGCAAGGGGTCATCGGCATTGGAGATGCCCCCTGTGCTGCACTCAACACTCATTCTATTTAAAATGGGAGTTAGATTGCTTTAATTACTACCAAAAACATTCAGTCAAAACTGGACAAGGTCATATAGACTAAAGGAGAAAGTATTCAGTCTCTGTGCTTGTATAAGTCTTTGTGTGGGGAAGGTCAGAAGCATATGCTGAGGTTAAAGGTGAGCAGCTGGTAGCCAGAAAGAGGAAACCGAACATGGGAAACAGAAGTATGGCCAGAGCCTGGGATGTGGGGTTAGCTAAATCGGAGATGCGGCTCATGGTGACAACTGTCCTGCAAAGATGCCCTGGATGCAGAACGTGTGCACAGAAAGACAAGCTCATTCATAAGAGACGAAGAAGAAGGAAGATCATTTATTTGGATGGATCAAAATTTTATTATTGCATATACCTAAAAATAAAGCAGTATCTTAAGGCACAAACCATTTATTTTTACATTTGATTTTTTATTTCACGGTCACTGCAAAAGACACAGGCTCAATATGAATCTATTATGAAAAATGTTTTTAAAACAATTTTTTAAGCAATGGCCATTTTCAAAAATGTTGGTGTCCCAAACCTTTGCAGCTCTTTGAGTGATAAACCTACTTGTCTTACCCTAGTTATCAGCCAGTAACATTTTAAACCACTATGACACAAAAGTAAACTGTAAGTATCCTTCTTTATGTTACTCACTGCAAAATGTCTGATAAATCTGTAAAAACCAAAATGATCTGTTGTCCTAGGTTCCATTTATCACTGACTATTATTATTATTAATCTGAATGGTACTAAGCAGACTGAGGTGGTCACCTGGTCCAGCTGGTATACAGTGTAAGCCATGGTCAGATGCATGCCTAGGTGGGAGGAGGTCACAGGCAAATAAGCGTAAGGCAATTGTAACAAAAACCCAGGTAATACATGTAGAAGCAGGCAGAGGGTGATCCAAAAGACCAGAGTTAAAGACAGTCCAGGTTATACACAATAGTCCAAAGAGCAGAGAATGCCGATTAGGAACCAGAGGGCATAGGGAAATGAGCACAAGTAATGTTCTGGTGTCATTTTGGCACCATTAAGCGCCCTTTCTTGCACACATGCACCTGTTGATGATCCTAACACTCAGGGTAACTATAAAAAATCAACAGTGATACATATGTTGCTTTTAAGGTATATGGGATGGTTTTCCAAAAGCATACAAAACCCAGATTTTTCATTCTCCTGGGTTTCGTTCCTCTTCCATGGTGCATCCCAATTTGGCTGCGTGAAACAAAAGAAACCCGAGAATGCGCCATCGATCCCACCACACATGTGAGGCTCTCCTCCAATCAGTCTTGATAAGTGGCATAGAAAACTAAATGGAAGGAAGTGCCATGCAATTTGGGATGCCCCAAAAAGACTGAGACCACTGGACTATAGGCTGATGGATGCTCCATTTATCTACTGAATTCATATTATATGGCATTGGCACTAAGTTGCTCCTGGTTATTTTGTTTATTTCACAAATAAGTTTTATTTGACCAGATTTATACAATTAAAAATCAAAATTGAGCCACTTGTCTAGTTAGATTTTTAGAAAAAATAATAAAAAGCTGCATGGTAGAGCCTCAAATCGGACGTCCCGGTCCCCCCGGCACCCTTGGGCCTCACCAGTACATCAAACCGGACACGTGGCTTCTGAGAGCCCCATATGAATTGCAGGAAAGTTGACTGGATGGATTTAAGGAAGTATCCTGGGAGAGTTATAGGGATGGTCTGGAACAAGTACAGGAACCTGAGGAGAATATCCACTTTCAGGATGCTGATTCTTCCAAACCAAGAGTATTGAGAGACTCTGAGTAACCTTGGACTTGAGCTCCTTGAAGTTGAGTTCAAACAGGTCATTTAGGTTAGAGGGCACCCGGATCCCCAGGTATTTTATTGCGACAGGTTGCCATTTGAACGGGAAGCTGCTCTTGAGGTTGTCCACCAGGCGTTGAGGTAGGGTGAGATTAAGTGCCTCAGATTTTGTATAGTTGATTCGAAAGTTAGACATAGGACCAAAGAGCTCAAACTCCTTGAGGACCACCGGAAATGACACAATTGGTGAGGTCAGGTGAAGGAGCAAATCGTCGGCAAAAATCGACGTTTTGTATTGTTGCCCTTCGCACTCCACGCCTTTGATGTCAGGGTTGTTCATGATCGCTATGGCCGTTGGCTCTGGCCCGTGCATTCGGACCCTGTTATAATGCCATAATCTTTGAGGTGATGTTGGGACCAAGGCCAATCTGCTCCAGGGTGGCTTGGAGGAAGCGCCAACTCATCCTGTCAAACGCCTTCTCAGCGTCGCAGGCTAGCAGACATGCCGGTATGCCCCTGTCCCGAACGTAAGAGATAATATTCAACAGCTTATTTGTGTTATCCCTAGCCTTTCGGCCTGGGACGAAGCCTACCTGGTCCAGGTGGATCAGCTGCGGAATCAACGGTTGAAGCCTAGTGGCTATAATTTTAGCAAACATCTTTAAATCTACGTTAAGTAGAGAAATGGGCCTGTAGCTGCCACACATTGACGGTTCTTTGTCTGACTTTGGAATTACAGCTATCGTGGCTTCCAAGGCCTGCTTTGGAAAGGGGTTGACCCCCTCCACGTGATTGAAGGCCTTCGTCAGGAAGGGAGCGAGGCATTCCGCTAGGGTCTTGTAGAATCTCAGTGTTAAACTGTCCGGTCCTGGGCTTTACCCGGCAGGCGCCTCCTTGATGGCTTGTAGAACCTACAGCCCCCTGAAGGGAACCTCCAGCTCTGTTGAGGAGTCCTCTGAGAGCACTGATAGTGGGGTCTTGGCCATGTTATCCTGTATACCTAAGTCTATTTCTGCCTCCGAGGCTACGGTCGGCTGGAGGTTATAGAGACCACTGTAGAAGTCTCTGAACACCTCCGGGATCTTGGCTGGGTCCACAATACTCTCCCCCCCTTCGCCTTGATACATGGAATAAATGACCCTGTAGCTTTCTCCTTAAGAGACCTGGCCAAAAGCTTACAGCACTTGTTTGCGTGCTCGTACATCGAGGCGTGCATCCGATCCCTATGCTGAAGATAGATCTGATCATATAACTTCAGGAGCTTATTCCTGTTGAGCGAAAGCTCAGAAAGTAGTTCAGGGGATGGGGTCATCTTGTGCTTAGATTCCAAGTCGTGTATGGTTTGTAGCGTTGTAGTGATTAATGCCGATCTCTCACGCTTCAGCCTCGAGCCCTCCTGAATGAAGATCCCCCTAAGCACGCACTTGAGCGCCTCCCACCGAATCGGGGAGCAGTCATCCTGCACGTGGTCAGCAGCAAAATTAGCTATCGCCTCCCGGACCTCGCCCAAACAGTTCGCATCTCTGAAGAGATTGTCATTCAGGTGCCAGCTCCACTGCCTAGGGGCAGCGCCAGGTAGGTCAAGAGAAACAAAGACTGGTGCATATGGTCCGACCATAAGAAGGGGCCTATACTAGTTTTGGTACCACCATTGTAAGGCGTGGTGGCTAAGTAATATGTAGTCGATGCGACTATACAAGCCATGTACAGGTGAAAAGTATGTGTAATCTCTAGCAGGTCTGTGTTCCAGTCTCCAGACATCCATCAACTGCAAGCTGTGTAGGGTCTTCCTCAGAGACTGCAGCTTTCCAAGGGACACCGAGGACCTGCCTGTGGATGTGTCCATGGAGGGGTTCAACGCCAGGTTGAAGTCTCCCCCCAGGATTACCACCCCCTCCACAAAGTCCTCCAGCTTCCTCAAATATCTCTGAAACGCCACCACCTAGTTATGGTTTGGGAGGTAGAAGTGTGTACTTTCTGTGGTGGATTAACACCTTGACAAAGATAAACCATTCCCTCGGGGTCAGTAAGCCGCTCGATCTCCGTGAAGGGTATAGGGAGTATGGGCAGGGGGGTAGACGCCCAGGTATGAGGAGGGTGGCGGGAGAAAGGTAAAAAAAGGTGGGGAAGAGTGAGGAAAGAGAAAGAAGAAAGGAGAGAAAAGAAGAAAAGAAAATGGGGGGTGGAGGAGAGGGATGCCTGATTCAGAGGCCCAGGGGGTAGAAGAGCGTGTGCAGGGTGCTCTCAGCGAGCAACTTTAGGCAAGGGCCTCAAGCAAGGACCCAGCCTGGGGTGCGTAGTTAGTCAACCTGAGAGCGGTGGGACAAGGGAGGAGGACAGGGGAGACAAAATAACAGACCGCCGGAGAGAAGCAAGTCCGCAAAAAAAAAAACTCTATACGAGGGGCAGCAGCGGAGAAAAGTACCGCTCGCGACCTCGTTCCCCTAGTTGGATCAGCCCCAACACAAGCCTAGGTTGGGAACGTGTAAGTCGAGTGCGAAGGAGGCACAGGAGGTGCACACACTGAGAAATAATGACTCATTGTAAGCTGACTAGTAACTCTACATAAGGCATATTAAACTTGTGAATCACATTAAAGCATTTGGAAATTAAGTAAACAGCAAAACAGAGGAGGACCCCCAGGAACAGAGTACACCGTGCGGCCCCACTCCCAAGGGGAGAGGGGAACAAGGTACCCTCCCACCCCTCTCCGTGTCGGCGCCAAGGCCCCCGTCAACCCGTCCCCCCGAAGAGCAGCTCGGTGAAGAGCAGGGCGAGACACCATCGACTGTCGACTGATGAGATTCGGGAGACCCAGCACCGCAACAAGGAAGGGCGCCCAGCACCCAACATCACAACAACAGGATAATATTTAAGCATTGATACAAGAAACAGAGCAAGAGGACTGCAGCAAGATAGCACATCAATAACCAATACGAACCCGCCCCGCCCCAGGCCCCCCCCCAAGAGAGGAGGCACGCCCGCCGGGCCAGGGGAGCCCCGCCCAAGGGCCAGCGGACCCCCCATCAAGGCAACCATCGGGACACCCCAAGGACCACCCCCCAGGTCGCGGGTAGCCTCCGTGTCACATTCAATCAAGGCACGGCACACCAAGACCTCGCCCCCCGAGGGGACCCATACCTCGATCAGATGCAGGCCCAGCAAGGGGGCCCCAGAGCCCGACAGCGTCCAGTGGGTGGCCCGAGGGTGTGACCCAAGCCTCGGCCCCAGATGCTCCTCAATGTAGGGAGGCCCGGGAGGCACCCGGGTCCCGCCCGTCGCGCAGGGGGAGAGGGACACAGCTCGTTAGTGTTCATTGGTTGTTGATTCAGGCTCTAACATCTGGCGGGGGCCCCCATCCCCAGGGGCCCCCTCTCGCTCTTCTAGGTGGTCTTGGTGGCTCTCTTCTCGCCGGTCCCCCGGGAGTAAGGTCCAGGTCCGGCGCGACCCAGTCTGGCACTCGGATCGGTTTGGACTCCAAGAAAGCGAAGAGAGACAGAAGCTGGTCAGGGGGTTTTAGGGTGAAGGATCTTTCATTCCTGCAGATAATCAGGTGGAACAGGAAGCCCCACCGGCAGGTGCCCCCCTGGCGCTAGATCACTCCCAGAAGGGGTTTCAGTAGACGTCTCATGTGAAGTGTTCTTAGGGATTGGTCTGGGAGTATCACGACGGAGGCGCCCTCGAATTTGATTGCGCTCTTCTCCCACGCCCTCCTCAGAATGTCCTCTTTTGTTTTGAAAAGGTGTATCCTGCAGACCACATCTCTAGGCCGCTGAGGGTCCACAGATCTCGGACCCAGGGCGCGGTGAATTCTGTCTATGATAAGGTCATTCGTGGGGGGGGTCCCCAGGATTTTGTTTAAAATGGATCTGGCTGTGCACTCCAGGTCCGATTGGGCGATCGTTTCCAGGAGCCCCCTCAGTCGTACGTTGTTGCGCCTGCCGCGGTTCTCAATGTCGTCTAAGTTGAGGTAAAGGGTGGAGAGATGACGCCGCTCGTCCTGCCGCAGCTGCTCCAAGGCCGCCACTCTCTGGGCCAGCGAGGACTGATCCTGCTCGACTGTGTCCACTCTGTGGGAGATTTCCACAACCGAGTTCTGGAGTGTGCTGAGTTCTCTACGAGGGGTGTTTTCCATCTACGATATGTATCCATCAAAGTACGAACGAGAAGGGAGCGCCCGTATGGCGTCGGCTATATTTGATCTGACAACTTCGGCCAGAGCTAAGATCAGTGAGGAAGACATAGGTCCGGGGTCGATGATCGTGTCTCGTTGCCCGTCCGACCCGCCGGGCAGGCGCAGGCGGGTTTGGTCCATGCGCGCACCCGCTGGAAAACCAATTCCAGATCCGGCCGACCCTGCTACCTGGCACCAGCTCTCATTCCACTCAACTGGGTCCTCTGGTGAGGGGGACAACACCTGCACGTCGGGGCTCTCAGCTCCGCAGGGGGCATCCCAAGTCTGGGGCATCTCATTTATTTTCTGAAGGTGGGGGGTCGCATTTCCCTCCTCAGCCGGGATGTAGGGCAGCTCGTCATCTCTCCCCCTCCCCTCCCTCCACAGCAAGTTGTCAGTGCTGGCAGAGGAGCACCGCATCATTGTGGCACTCCGGTCGGGAGCCAGCTCAGCATGGCTCCCACGTGGCTGGGACTTCTCCCTCTCCTCCCTCATCAGCTCTGCTTCAGGGGTGGGGGCCCGTCTCATGCCCTATCCTATGTCTCGGGTGCTGCCTGACTCTTCGCCCCGCTCTCCGTGGGCTCCATGCGGGGCACCCCGCGGCCTGAGTGACATCTCTGGGGCCGATGCTCCGCTCCTCCCCGCTCCTGCCGACCTCCGGCTCCTGCTCGGCAGCCGCTTGTACAGGGGCAGCAGGTGTGATTCGCCACTGCGCGTCTCTCCCCTTCACTGCTCCCTCGGTACCTGTGCCTGTGAGCCGGGGACCTCGACGGTGACGTCACTCTCCTTCACTTGGCGGCTCTCTCCGCTCCCGGACGCCGCCATGCTGCCACCTCCTTTGCGATCCTCCTTCACGTTTCCTGGTGCCTGAAAGTAAGTGGAGATGGGGGCCGATTTCTGCTTCCCCCTTGCTCCTGACGCCTTCCTCCGCCTGAACATCTGCTTCTTATGTCTGCTGCTGGCTTGAAGGGTCAAATCCGGGACGATTAGGTGCAGAGCTCCTGCACGAGGTGACCTATCTTGCTATCCTATCCTATCGGCTAGCCACACCCCCTCGTCCCTTGTACTTTTTGATGTATTTACCAATCAACTTTCTAGTGGGTAAAGGGAAGAAGGCTTTATTTATCATGAAAATTCTATGCTGGCTAGTTTATCCATATCAATTCCTTTCCAAAATGAATGCCATTGTCCAAATCAGCACTTATGTCTATGAGCAGATTCACTTATCTCTATGAGCCAACAATCAAGCAATTTACCTCAATAGTGTACCATCTTTAGGATTGAGTATTAAGGATCTAGACACTAAAGGTCTTATTTTATCATCAAGAGGTTTTTTTGTATAGGCAGAGGAATGTATCAAATTGTGTAGGTCTTATGTTAGGGTATTAATGTTATCATCATTCCCGTTTTTTTAAACAAATGTTATTTTTATGCTGATATAATTAACTTTGATCATTCATCCATTCCTTAGATTAGAAAAATAACATTTCAAGGCACCTGGACACAATTCATTTTCGTGCTAGGCTCAGTTTTTCTAAGAAGATAAAAAGTCAAGAGATGTTAGGTGAGGTGTATTTACTCTTTTCGGGAAAGCAAATAACAGACACAAAAAATCTTTTTTGTGGCTGTCATGTTTCAGATGTTGCCTCCCAAGATCCAAGGGCTGAACTACAAAACAAAAGCTATTCAAGTCTCACATTGCTAAGCTCAGAAAACTGTTTAAATCCTAGGTTCAGCCTTTGTTTTAATTTTGGATAGAGAGATGAAGGATGAAACCAGTTTTGTATTCTGTTTTCTGTATGTTACCCAATTTTTCAATTGAAAAGCCTTTGGTCTGTACAGGTTACTAGCACCAGTGCCCACCACCACCTTTTAGTCTTAATAACACCAATTTCAATTTGTTTTATTTAACTTGCTGCCCTTGAAAACCAAACAGGATGCTCTTCAGCAAAGACATCTAAAATTACATCCTCAATGTAGTCAAAAAGGTAATCTCAAAAATGAGTTTTGGGCATCTATTGAGAACAATAGTAACTAGAGATGAGCGAATCGATTCTGACGCACCCGAATTCATTACGAATTTCAGGAAATATTCGATTTGTTACGATTTTGAATATCGCCCCGATTCGATCGCTTGAAACGCTTCCTTAAAACTCCATTTACTGCTATACAGCCCATCTAAAATGGTGGATTCACATGTCAGGACATGTCCCATGGGGCAAGGAATCCTGGGTAGGTGTCACATGCTTCCTATCAGCAGACAGTCTTACCGATGATGTCACAGCCCCATATAAACGGGGGCATTTTGCGGAAGATCATTCTGGCACTGTATTGCGGCCAGAGCAGATCAGGCAGGGAGAGAGCGAGGGACAGATTGATAGATAGATAGATAGATAGATAGATAGATAGATAGATAAATAGACAGACAGACAGACAGACAGACAGACAGACAGACAGACAGATAGATAGATAGATAGATAGATAGATAGATAGATAGATAGATAGATAGATACAACGAGAGATAGATAGATAGATAGATAGATAGATAGATAGATAGATAGATAGATAGATAGATAGATAGATAGATAGAAGGGACAGATAGAGAAAGAGAGAGGCTGTGGCAGTGACAGAGAAAGGCAGGGACAGTTTAAAGTGTTTGCATTAGCTTTCAAGCCTATTTAGTGTTAATAACACACCTGCCTATTTAGCTTTTCCTTTTCCTGGTGTCATTCTTTAAAAAGCGTGCTAGCATTAATATTTCAAGACTACCTGTGTAATAACTGCTTGCATTTTATAATCAACGTCACTTTTCCACAATCAAAGGAGCCCACCTCTGTATTTGAAGAGGGGGCATCCCAAATACTAGCATAAATATTTCAAGAGTACCTGTCTACTAACTGGTTGCATTTTGTAATCAACGTCACTTTTCCACTATAAAAGCAGCCAAACTGCGTATTTGAAGAGGGGGCATCCCAAACACTAGCATAAATATTTCAAGACTACCTGTCTACTAACTGGTTGCATTTTGTAATCAACGTCACTTTTCCACTATAAAAGCAGCCAAACTGTGTATTTGAAGAGGGGGCATCCCAAATACTAGCATAAATATTTCAAGAGTACCTGTCTACTAACTGGTTGCATTTTGTAATCAAAGTCACTTTTTAAGCAAACTTTGCCATTCGCTGGGGGGCATCCCAAATACTAGCACGTGTCTTTTAAGTGTACCTGCCTACTAACCTTTTGCCTTTTGTATAAAAAAGTCTGGTTTTCAAGTGTAAAGCACCCATTGCCTTTCACTGGGGGCCATTGTCAGTGCTAGCACTTGTCTTTTAAGAGTACCTGCCTACTAACCTTTTGCCTTTTTTTAAAAAATGTCTGGTTTTCAAGTGTAAAGCACCCATTGCCTTTCACTGGGGGCCATTGTCAGTGCTACCACTTATCTTTTAAGAGTACCTGCCTACTAACCTTTTTCCTTTTGTATAAAAATGTCTGGTTTTTAAGTTTAAAGCACCCATTGCCTTTCACCGGGGGCCATTGTCAGTGCTACCTTCCACTTATCTTTTAAGAGTACCTGCCTACTAAGCTTTTGCCTTTTGTATAAAAAAAAGTCTGGTTTTCAAGTTTAAAGCACCCATTGCCTTTCACCGGGGGCCATTGTCAGTACTAGCACTTATCTTTTAAGAGTACCTACCTACTAACCATTTGCCTTTTGTATAAAAAAGTCTGTTTTTCAAGTTTAAAGCACCCATTGCCTTTCACTGGGGGCCATTGTCAGTGCTACCACTTATCTTTTAGGAGTACCAGCCGACTTACCTTTTGCCTTTTGTATAAAAAAGTCTGGTTTTCAAGTTTAAAGCAGCCATTGCCTTTCACCGGAGGGAGGGGGGCATCCTGAATACTAGCACTTAGCTTTTAAGAGTACCTGCATCTTTACCTTTTTTACATTTTGAAAAAAGACACAATTTAAAACTGCCTAACTGGTTGCATTTTGTAATAAAAGTCACTTTTCCACTATCAAAGCAGCCAACCTGTGTATTTGAAGAGGGGGCATCCCAAATACTAGCATAAATATTTCAAGAGTACCTGTCTACTAACTGGTTGCGTTTTGTAATCAAAGTCACATTTCCACTATCAAAGCAGCCAAACTGTGTGTTTGAAGAGGGGGCATCCCAAATACTAGCATAAATATTTCAAGAGTACCTGTCTACTAACTGGTTGCATTTTGTAATCAAAGTCACTTTTTAAGCAAACTTTGCCATTCGCTGGGGGGGCATCCCAAATACTAGCACGTGTCTTTTAAGTGTACCTGCCTACTAAGCTTTTGCCTTTTGTATAAAAAAAAGTCTGGTTTTCAAGTTTAAAGCACCCATTGCCTTTCACCGGGGGCCATTGTCAGTACTAGCACTTATCTTTTAAGAGTACCTGCCTACTAACCTTTTGCCTTTTGTATAAAAAAGTCTGCTTTTCAAGTTTAAAGCACCCATTGCCTTTCACTGGGGGCCATTGTCAGTGCTACCACTTATCTTTTAGGAGTACCGGCCGACTTACCTTTTGCCTTTTGTATAAAAAAGTCTGGTTTTCAAGTTTAAAGCAGCCATTGCCTTTCACCGGAGGGGGGGGGGGGGCATCCAGAATACTAGCACTTAGCTTTTAAGAGTACCTGCATCTTTACCTTTTTTACATTTTGAAAAAAGACACAATTTAAAACTGCCTGTGGTGCATTTAACTCTGACCATGGGCATCCTGTGTAAGACCATCTGACAGTGTATTTTTGCATTAGCTTTTAGCTACAGTGTCTGCCTATTTTGAACTTACTTTTCTACACACCTGCTGTTACAAAAATACTGTTCTAGGTGTAGTGTAGTGTATTGTTTTCCCCTCCTAAACGCAGTAAAAATGTTAGGCAGAGATGTGCCAGGATGTGCACAGAGGAGAGGCCAAGATTCATCAGGCAGAGGTCGCAGCAGACTATGGGCGAGTGGCAGCAGGAGTCGCGGTGAGAGGCCTGATCTCCCGGTATCTACTAGCGGTCGTGTCTCGACCAGCAATGCATCTGCCATCATCGATTGGTTAACGCGGTCATCGACCTCATCACAAGTGACATCTGACACCCCCAGTCAACAGTCGGTAGGTTCCTCGGACACAAGCCTGAGTTGGCATGGCCCGGGAGCAGCCCCTGTCCTTCCATTGCCTCCCGGCCGCCGTATCTTATGCTTTGGGTTCAGCTCCACTATTCAGCGAGGACGATGTGTTAGAGGACAGTCAGCAGCTACTGCCCAGCCAAGAAATAGAGGAGACATCCGCCGCTTCTTTCGCTAGGCAGACAAACACTGAGGAGGAGAGTGGCGTGGGAGGTGGTGTGGCGAGCGTTCCGTCTCCTGCAACACACGCTGTTGTGGAAACCGAGGAGGACATCAGTGACGTGCAGACACAACTCGATGATGATGATGATGAAGCTGATCGCACTTCGGAGCCCGGTGCAGAAGAGGCTTCATCATCATAAGGAGAAGAGGGTCCCAGGTTGCCCCAGAGTCAGCAGCTGAGGCAGCAAGGTGGTAGTAGGGTTGGCAGTCAGCAAGGTGGCAGAATTGGGATCCAATTGGGATCCACACGTGGCTGGGGGCGGGGTAGACCACCTGCTGTGTGGCAGGCTGCCTTCCCAGGAGGAAGTGGAGCAGGGGTTCCTGGAGTTGGGTTAGTGCGGACTGTTGGAGGGAAAATTAGCTACTGGGCAATGTGGCACTTTTTCATCAAGCATCTGCAGGAGGGTAACCTGGCCACATGCAAGATGTGTAGACAGAAGGTGAAACGTGGCCAGGGCCCCAATGTTGGTACCATGGCCCTGCGGCAACACATGCGGTGTCACCATAAAGCGGCCTGGGAGAACCGAGGCTCTGAAGTGGGGGTCCAGCCTGCTGCATCAGCCAGTGCCACGCCGCTTCCAATTTCACCCAGCCAAGGCTCAAGCACCTCAGTCGAAGGTAGCTGTGCCTCATACCCATCCTCTGCCGCTCCTGCTCCTCCTACTAAAAGTCAGTCATTCCGCCAGCAATCCATCAACGAAGCCATGTCCAAGAGACAACAGTATTCGCCCACTCATCCTACGGTGCAGAAGCTAAATGTGCTCCTGTCCAAGTTGCTGGTGCTGCAGTCCCTCCATTTTACGGTGGTGGACTATGCACCTTTCAGAGAGTTGATGGCTAGTGCCGAGCCGAGGTGGAGAGTCCCAAGCAGTAATTTCTTTGCAAAGAAGGCAGTATCAGCCCTGCACAAATTTGTTGAGCAGAAGGTAGGCCAGTCCTTGAGCCTGTCAGTGTGCACCAAAGTGCACGGCAGAGCCGCCATCTGGACCTGTAACTACGGACAGAGACAATACATGTCCTTTACGGCCCACTGGGTGAATGTGGTTCCTGTACAGCAACTTGGACAGGTCACACCTCTTCGGGCTCAATGCTCCCAGGCCGTTTTGCCTGTCATAGTGTGCGACTCCGTCTCCTCATCCTCCACCGTCTCCTCAGCCTCCACTGTAAGGTCAATTCTCAATGCCCCTCCAGCCTACCATGTGTGCAGGGCACAGCGGTGTCACGCTGTGCTTCACATGGTTTGCCTTGGCGAACGGAGTCACACAGGGGAGGAGCTCCTGAAATTCATTCATCAAGAAATCAAAACATGGCTTACTCCACGGAAATTGGAAATGGGAACCATGATGACTGACAATGGGAGTAACATACATGGCCATGCGCCCTGTATAGCACACGTGTTCAACCTAGTTGTCAAGCGTTTTCTGAAGTCTTCCCCCCATCTGCAAGACATCCTAACAACGGGAAGGAAACTTTGTAAAACTTTGTATGCACTTCAGCCACTCCTACACCGCCAAGCACACCCTTCTTGAGCTACAGTGTCAGAACGGTATCCCCCAACATAGTCTGATTTGCGATGTCCCTACCCGTTGGAATTCCACCCTACATATGTTAGATCGCCTATACGAATAGAGAAAAGCCATCAATGATTTCTTGATGATCCAAACAGATAGAGGGACTCCCCTGTGTAACTTTAATGTGAACCAGGGCAGCTCATAAGTGACACCTGCCGTTTGCTCAGGCCCTTTGAGGAAGCCACTTTATTTGTCAGTCGCCAGGATTACTGCATGAACGACGTGATTCCGCTGCTTCATGTAATACAACACATGTTGGAAACCATGGCTGGTCAGGGCACTGGAGACATGGCGCATACATTTCACGGCCACATAAACCCCAGAGGAGGAGGAGCACAGTGAAGCACAGTTTAGTTTTGGCAAAATGGGCGGTTTATCTAGTCATCTGACAGGAGAGGAGGAGCAGGAGCAGCCAGAGGAGCTAGAGGGTTGTGAGGAAGGCGAGACAGAGGACCCAGACACACCTTGGCAGTATGTAGTGGAGATGGAGACAGGTAGTCCCTCCGAGTCACTTGCACAAATGGCACGATGCATGCTCAAGTGCTTGCGTAGTGACCGCAGAATTGTCTCCATTTTTCAGCGGGATGACTTCTGGTTCTCCACCTTGTTGGACCCTCGCTACCGGCACAAAATGGGGGCATTTGTTACACCCACTGAGAGGGAGGACAAACTGACCTTCTACAAAGACATTCTACATAGTCAGTTGGCCGATGCCTATCTGCGCCATGGTCCATACTCTCGCAGGTCTGACTCGGGGCGACCTCTGCGCTCACCTTCCACTGCCATGGCTGCTGGGGGGGGGGTGGCAGGAGCAGCAGCAGCAGCTCCATCAGCAGCAGCCTCAGTCTTCAGTCGCTAATGAGTAGCTTTCTGCACCCGCATAGTGAGGCTACTCATGAGCAGCAGGAAGACCTGGAGCAGGGCCTGAACCAGCAGGTCGTGTCATACCTTGACATGATCATGGCAACGCACCTTGAGGATCCGCTGGACTTCTGGGCAGCCAAACTTGACTTGTGGCCGCAACTGGCAGAGGTTGCCCTGGGAAAGCTGTCCTTTCTGGCCAGTAGTGTGCCATCTGAGCGGGTCTTTAGTGCTGCAGGGGCCATAGTAATGCCAAGGAGAACTCGTCTGTCCACGAAAAATGTGGAGAGACTCATCTTTGTGAAGATGAATCAGGCATGGATTAGCCAGGATTTCCACCCACTCCTTATGCTGCTGCCAACTCCTGGGTGTGTCTTTCAGGCAATATATGAGCTCCAAATGTTTCTGCCAACTCCTGGGTGTGTCTTTCAGGCAATATATGGGCTCCTAATGCCGCTGCTGCTGCCAACTCCAGGTTGTGTCTTTCAGGCAATATATGAGCTCCTAATACTGCTGCCAACTCCAATGTGTATTTCCAGCAATATATGGGCTCCTAATGCTGCTGCCAACTCCTGGGTCTGTCTTTCAGGCAATATATGAGCTCCAAATGTTTCTGCCAACTCCTGGGTGTGTCTTTCAGGCAATATATGGGCTCCTAATGCTGCTGCTGCTGACAACTCCAGGGTGTGTCTTTCAGGCAATATATGGGCTCCTAATGCTGCTGCTGCCAACTCCAGGGTGTGTCTTTCAGGCAATATATGAGCTCCTAATACTGCTGCCAACTCCAATGTGTATTCCCGGCAATATTTGGGCTCCTAATGCTGCTGCCAACTCCTGGGTGTGTCTTTCAGGCAATATGTGGGCTCCCTATGCTGCTGCCAACTCCAGGGTGTGTTTTTCAGGCAATATATGGGCTCCTAATGCTGCTGCAAACTCCAATGTGTTTTTCAGGCAATATATGAGCTCCTAATACTGCTGCAAACTCCAATGTGTTTTTCAGGCAATATATGGGCTCCTAATGCTGCTGCCAACTTCTGGGTGTGTCTTTCGGGCAATATATGGGCAATATATGAGCTCCTAATACTGCTGCCAACTCCATTGTGTTTTTCAGGCAATATAAGGGCTCCTAATGCTGCTGCCAACTCCTGGGTGTGTTTTTTAAGGTAATATATGGGCTCCTAATGCTGCTGCCAGCTCTACTGTGTTTTTCAGGGAATATATTGGCTGCTATATAATGCTGCTGCCGACTCCTGGGTGTGTCTTTCGGGCAATATATGGGCTCCAAATGCTGCCAACCAACTCCTGGGTGTGTCTTTCAGGCAATATATGGGCTCTCTATGCTGCTGCCAACTCCAGGGTGTGTTTTTCAGGCAATATATGGGCTCCTAATGCTGCTGCCAACTCCAGGGTGTGTTTTTCAGGCAATATATGGTCTTCTAATGCTGCTGCCAACTCCAATGTGGTTTTCAGTCAATATATGGGCTCCTAATGCTGCTGCCAACTCCTGGGTGTGTTTTTCAGGCAATATATGGGCTCCTAATGCTGCTGCCAACTCCAATGTGTTTTTCAGGCAATATATGGGCTCCTAATGCTGTTGCCAACTCCTGGGTGTGTCTTTCAGGCAATATATGGGCTCCTAATGCTGCTGCCAACTCCTGAGTGTGTCTTTCAGGCAATATATGGGCTCCCTATCCTGCTGCTAACTCACTGTGTGTCTTTCAGGCAATATATGGGCTCCTAATGCTGCTGCAAACTCCTGGGTGTGTCTTTCAGGCGATATATGGGCTCCTAATGCTGCTGCCAAATCTAATGTGTTTTTCAGGCAATATATAGGCTCCTAAATCTGCTTCCAACTCCAGAGTCTCTTTCAGGCATTATATGGGCTCCCTATGCTTCTGCCAAATTCAGGGTGTGTTTTTCAGGTAATATATGGGCTCCCTATGCTGCGGCCAACTTCTCTGTGTGTCTTTCAGGCAATATATGGGCTCCTAATGCAGCTGCCAACTCCTGGGTGTGTTTTTCAGGCAATACATGGGTTCCTAATGCTGCTGCCAACTCTAGTGTCTCTTTCAGGCAATATATGGGCTCCTTATGCTGCTGCCAACTCCAGGGTGTGTTTTTCAGGCAATATATGGGCTCCTAATGCTGCTGCCAACTCCAATGTGTCTTTCAGGCAATATATGGGTTCTCTATGCTGCTGCCAAGTTCAGGGTGTGTTTTTCAGGCAATATATGGGCTCATCATGCTGATGCCACCTCAAGGCTCTCTAATTGTGTCGTTCTGCGACAACGAATCTAATAGCGACGCCTCTGATCTGCATGTCATATTTCTTTACAATATTATTTCACTAACCCAGCATGCATCCTATGCATGTTACAGCCAAGCAAAATGTTCTGCAACCATATGGAGGCTATCGGAAGCCCAGAAATGGCCATTTTTAATAGCGATTCATCACGAATGAATTTGGACCGAAACGTTATTTTCTGGAAAATTCGGCGAATCGGCCAAATCAAATTTTTCAAAAGTTCGCTCATCTCTAATTGTAACACACACACACACCACAGATAGGTTATGAGAAACTATAGTCACTGCCCAACCATATCCATGGAAGGTAGTCACTCAAGTTGGAGCAGGATCCTGGCAGGCTGTAGGTCCTAAGGTTAGAGGAAAATTTCAGGTGAAGGCAGGAAATAATTTTTTTGGGATGCTCATCTTTATTAAGGCACATAGCTGCATTCAGCACAGTTTCTTCCCTAGCACTTAACAAGGGCCCACCATATAACTTGGTCCTCACTAGGCCTCCCCTCCAGGCATCCCCATCCAGAATGGGTTCCTCAGAAAGGCCTCAGACAACCCTCTGATCTGATGTGATCCAAGGGACCCTAGCAAGCAGTGCTCCTGGGGTATCTCTTCTTGATCCCAAACTCTGACATCCCAAGCCAGCCTTTCTTCATCCCCTGGCTTGCTAAAGGGGCACCTGACATGTTTCATCTTGTTTCATCTTCTTCAACTGAATTGTCGAGATGCCAAACCCGCTGCTACCGCCATAAAAATTGGATCATTTTTACACCCAAGGTCTCTGGCCTCTGCTCCATCGGCTTCAACTCTACCGACTCGCAGCCGGTCCAGCACCAATTGCGTGCTCATCTCACACATTGCTCTCCCTCGAACCTCTCCTAGGGTTCTCTTTCCTTTGACAGGGGACCTCTGTACATTCTACATCTTCCCAACTCTCACCGGGCAGTCTTCCCATTTCCATTGATAAAGATACATTTTCAACACAGTACATGATATTAACAACTTGATGGGACTGTGAGTATTAAGATTGGAGCTTTTATGGATACATTAATTTCATTTTCATGTGAAACTGTATATCTTTATGTTATTTATAAAATGTATATACCGGTAATTAACAACATGTATTTTCACAGCTAATATTCACAGATCCCCTGGTGAAGTATAAAGTTATATACAAAGTATACAGGGATTAACAATGACAACTAATGCTGGGGAATATGTGATGTCATCTCAAAAGTATCTTACATGACTAATGCTATAACAATTTATCAAGTCCAAAAGAAAGAGGATCAAAATAAATCTGCTTTATGTAACTTTGTTTCATTGTGGTAATATATATATATATATATATATATATATATATATATATATATATATATCAATCTTAAATGTTGGGCTTCTTCAAATGTGTGCTGTTACTACCACCAACCTAGGTGGTTATATGTATACATACATCTATATTTAGGCTAAACAGCAAAAAGGGTTAAGTTCCACAGATTAGATAGAATTATACACAACATGTCCCTCTAATAGCTATTTGGCTTCTCAGCCTGGAAACATATAAACATTTATTTCCATGCACAACTCACACTCAGAGTCTTCCCTTTTATAGTTTTAGGGACCAATAGCTTGAAGAGGTGGGCTGTGCTAATGACTTACTAACTATAACCCCTACATGACAATAAGGCACCCAATCCCGGCCAGTAGCTCCTACTGCTTATGGAAGCCAAGAAGCCCCCCCAACTACAGGGAGCCTACCCAACCCAGCCTGAGGCCAAGGTATCATCCTGTTACACGATGATTAAATACCACATACCTTTCAATGGCAAAAGTATGTGACCCTTTCTTTTTAGTATGTAATATTAACCCCTTTGTGAAACATTAACTGCATTTAAACATTTCCAGTAACTATTGATTAGTCCTGCACATCAGCTTAGCCCATTCTTCCATACAAAACAACTTTTTGTTGGTGGGTTTCCTCCCACTAACTGATTGCTTCAGGTTCTATTGGATCAAGAGGGACCTGTAACCATTCTTTGGTAGAACAACATGCGCACCAAGGGTTGTTTTCTTGCTGCATAACCCACATTCTCTTGAGAGTCAGCTTGGGGACGAACGTACTGACATTTTCTTTTGGATTCTGCTACAATTCAAATTTCATTGTTCCTCAAACATGGTATGCTACCCAGGCCTAGATGCAGCTAAACAAAACCAAACTATAATACTGCTACCACCATATATCACATATGGAATGAGTTTTTTTTTAGGGTGGAATGCAGTATTTTCTTTCCTCCAAATATAACAATTCTCATTTAAATGGAAAAGCAATCCTATGGTCTTATCCAGATCTCCATTAATCTTTACAAAACTGTGGATGGGCAGCAACGTTTCTTTACAGGGTAGAAAGAGGTAAAGCTGCAGCTGTGCCCGTAGATCCATGCCTCATGCCCCAGAAGCAAACAAGTGCAGAGCCCAAGAGGTGTTCTAGAGGTTCCACCTCAAATGTATATTCAGAGTGTGTGTGGACCCCCCACGGACACACTCGCTCTGCCTTTCAAAAAAAAATTGAGAAACCCACCAATTAAAATGTTTCTGTGTAAATAGTAAATGTGAGCTTTGTACAAGCAGATTTGTCTTAACCCCATGCCTGTTCTGTGCAGCTGGGAAGCTGAAGTAGACCTAAAGCCTTCTAAGCAGCTTTCTTTTTGGGAGGGTGCTGGTCCCTAACTATCCTTCTCCCATCACCACCAGTGCTGAAATACTTGGGAGACAACAAAACAGCTGTATAATTTATAAAAATGGTTGAAGGTGCCCTTTACAATTCACCCCCTACCCTGGCAAAACCTATTGCCCATTGGCGGGGGGGGGGGGGGGAGGTGACTGATGCTAAAATGTGGGAGGGTAAGTATGACTTTCCAGCATGTCACTGGTTTATCTAAGGACAGGCATCTCAAATCAAGTCGCATGGATGTAGGAGATAGAATGGTCTGACTTTAAAGTGGACCAACACCCAGGGGTGATCGGCCCGGAAATCTATAAGATTCCCGGGCCGATCACCTCCCACCCCGCGGGACATCCGAGATCGGGATGTCCCGCGGGGTGAAACCCCCCAGAAACCCCAAAAAGATCTTACCTGATCCGCCGCCGCTTCCGCCGCCGCTTCCGCCGCCGCTTCCGCCGCCGCTTCCGCCGCCGCCTCCCGCGGGCGGGGGCGCGCGCGCGCCGAGAGTGACGCGCGGGAGGCGGCGGCGGCGGAAGAGGCTTGTACGTTCCTGTCCCCCGCCTAGACGTTGGCGGGGATTGGCTGCGACGTTCACGTGGGAGCGGGGAGAGGTGAGTTTTTTGGGGTTTCTGGGGGGTTTCACACAGCGGGGCACCCCCGATCGGGGTGCCCCACCGAAGTGGACCAAAACCCAGGATAGTCAAAATCCTGGGTGTTGGTCCACTTTAAGACACAGCTATCTAATCTTGATTTTACCATTCATCAGGTTTAAGGTTCTGTTTGTTCGCTATCTAATTTATCAGTATTGATATGTTCTGTTCTTCTATTCTGTGTTAGCTCCATGCTAGGAAAGGAAACTCTTCAGGCAAGCTAGTGAATATCCCAATATTCTACCTGCTGGCAGCAAGCGACAGATGGAAAATATTCATATATCATCCCTTATGTAACTCCACTGAAGTTGCTCCATAGCGTGAGGCTACAGTCGCTGTGGTATTGCAGCTCCACGTCAAGAAACTTTGCTTGCTTTTTGTCTCAGATCTGAAGGGTGAAGTGGAGTGAAACACCTTTTCATGAGCACGGTCTGAGGCATGTGAATGGAGTAAAAACAAAGCGAGCTTGCTGACTGGCAGCGCTCAATATGCAATTGCACGGGACTCCTCGGCCGCACACAATGAGGGAATTCCTCTGGGCAGCTAATGGATAACATAATATTTGCTGAGATGCCTTCTCTTTCATTTGTAGCAGTTTAAAGGATCCCATTTGATGTTTTAAAGAATTTAAAGATGAAAAAAGAAAAATTCCAATGATTGTACTAGGCAGCGCACCTGTCATGGGGGAAACATGGTTGCTGTCATCTTTGTGAATTTCTACTGACCCAGCTTTAATACATTGCCAATCAGCCACTGGCCTGGACCAAGTTGGTTTTGCCCACCAAAGCCCATGTCCAGCACACAATGTTGCAGTGTGTGAGTGCTGGGTGCAGCTGAGTCAAATCCAGATAGACATCTGTGGTGTACCAGGAACTGGCTTTACAGGAACATGAGTGCAGTAGGAGAACGTCACCTTACATGGTCGATATCATAGACAGGAAAAAGAAGACCACAGAGATCACCTCAATGTACATGAAACACAAAAACCAGTAGAGAATGTGCAACAGAGACTACACGTAGATGTAACAGCTTCATTAACCTGGTGATATAGATGCAGATGACATACAGATACAAGATGTAAGCTGCTGCACAGTATCTGCAACACCCCTTCCCAACAGCTGAGGCTAATTTCATTAAACCCATCTTCTTTGTAAGCCTCAAGTATCTTTTGGTGGTCAGGGGCTAGGTAAGGATATCTGCTGTCATACCCTCTGTAGGGCAATAAAGTAACTCAGGAAGTCCCTGCTCTTGAAGATCCTCTGTCTCAAAGTGCCGACTTAGGGTTTGTAGTATTCCTGCTCCATCCCTTTCTTGCTCAAAGCAAACTAGTAGTTCGCTCATATAGACAAGCCAAAGATCCATCTGTTTGCCAATTTATTTGTGTATAAGCAGGGGTTTGCTTCTACTCCTATGAAAGTCCTCATGGCTAAGCACTTTATATATTTCCATATTCCATGCTCTGGTGGCTTGCTTTAGACCATGTGAGATCCTTACCTGATCCACCAGACCTGCGCTGAGCTCTGGGCGGCAAGTACCCTGGCATTTTTACAGCTGTATGCCCTAGGGAGATGATGCATTGCTCGTGGCAGGCAGCACAGTCTCCGGGGGCAGTTAGTGAGCCCTGCCCCTGGTTCTGGGACGGGCCGTCCCCTGGATTTAATTTGAGCCAATGAGCCCTTGTGTTTAAAGGGGCCACTACCCCTTCCTGTAATGTGGGCCAATGATCCCTTTTGTTTAGTTTAAACCCTGGCCTTGACCAATCAGTCTCTCCCCCTTAGCCAATGACCAGACTCAACCCCTTCCCTATGGCCATTGGTCACTCACTGTTTAAATATGGACCATGATAGCATGTACTGTGCTAAGGGTGTGTTTCTGTGTTACAGCCTTCTTTCCCATTGCTCTTGTTGACTCTTGTTTTGCCTGACCACCTCTGCCAGCCGCCTGGACCTACCACTGCTACTGACCTCAATTTAGTCTCACCCTTTGGATACTGCGATACTTCATATACCTCAGTTTGACCCTCGGCCATCCATCTGCTCAACCCCAGAACAAAGACACTTAGAGGACTGACTCAGCTCCCTAATCGCCTTGGTTCATCTGCCTTCAGCTTGTCAGTTGGCATCTTTTGCACTATATAAGACCTGGGGGCAAGCGTGTCCGGTGAGGCCAGCTTGCGTCCCGGCGAACGAGGGCTGGTCTATGGTAGAAGCAGCAGTGGAGATTGGGGGTTGCCAACTGACCTGAAGGCAGGTGTCCCACGGAGCATCGCAGAACATATATACTCTTTTAAAGATTTCATACTAGGTCTTGCCCTTGTTCCTCTTTGAATCCTGATGGCTGTTCCATGTAGATGTCTTCTGTAAGCTCGTCATGTAGAAATGCTGATGTCACATAAAGGGGTTTCACTTGCATTTTCCTTCTGTCAGCAATATCCTTATTGTAGCATGTTTGACTGCTGGAGCAAAGGTCTCATTATAGTCCTTTCCATATTTTTGAGAATATCCCTTCGCTACGAGTTTTGCTTTGTATAGCTCCACTGTGCTGTTTGCATTGTACTTTATTTTTAAATTCCATTTACAGCCTATGGCTTTCCTTCCAGCTGGTAGTTCTGTAAGTGTCCACGTTTTGGTGTCATGCATGGATTTTATCTCTTCCTTTGTAGCCTTTATCCATTTACTGGCTTCTCCTTCTGAAAGTTGAGATATGTCTTCCCAAATTGCAGGTTCATTAGTATTGTCAGTGCTTGGATCTCTCTTGGTCTTTTCAGTTATTACACATGAGATTACAGACAGACATTACACATGTCTTTTACTGTATTCTCACTGTGTGAATAAGCTGATCGTCTTCTACTAGTAAGCGTATGGTTGCCCGTGCCTGTCTTTTTTTCCTGTCCCAGTCCTGATTATTGTCCTGTGGTCTGCAGAGATAATCTCCCACAAGTCATCTTGATAGAATTTCCACTTCTATAGCTGATAGTTGTCATTGTTCATCTTGGCCACTGGGAGTTTAAACTTTGAGCTACTGGCCATTCTCACTCCTTTATATATGTCAGTCTCACTTGTATACAGGAAATGTCTCTCTGTGGAAGCTTCTTTATGTCCATCTCTGCATTGGCCACACTGTTTGCCATTCGGGGCTTTGCTCTGAGTGGGCCATTTCTGGTCACTGGACTTTATCTATTCTATGGGGCTTCATTTGGTCAATGGACCTGTTGCAGGGTGTGAGTGCTGGGTGCAGCGGAGTCAAATCCAGATCCAGACATTTGTGGTGTAACAGGAACTGGCTTTACTGGAACATGACTGTAGTAAGAAAACATCACCTTACTTGGTGAATAACATAGACAGGAAAAATAAGTTATAGAGATCACCTCAATGTACAGGAAGCACAACATGCAGTAGAGAATGTACAACTGAGACTACACATAGATATATGTAACAGCATCATCTTCTGTCACAAATGTAAACTGCATTAACCTAGCAGCCCATCAACCAGCTGTTCCATGTTCAGGCCTAACACTGAACTCGAACACAGATTTCTGGCTAAAGCCTGTGTTTGGGTTTAGGAAAACGGGACTGTCAAAGTTAGGTACGACACTGAACTTTGCTGTTCGGGTTCGCCCAACACTACTTATCACCTCATGTGAATAGCTCATATAATTGAATACACCATTTGGGGATATTACAATAATTTGTATAAAATGTCCCTACCTCATTGAAGAACATCTGCACATTATCTGGAGACCCTCTCAATCCAATCCAACCAGTATTGGTGTCCAGTATTGGTGTGAAGGATTTAAAACATTGTTTTGTTGCTACTAACAGCACCTGCCACCTTGCCCCCTCTTCCACTAACACTTCTTTCTGCCAGTTTCATTATCAATCAAAGCCACTTTTTTGGATGATCACCAGAAGAGACTGCTCCAATTTAGCCCCCCCCCCATCTCAGTTTCAGAAGAAAAGGTGATGAAGGTGGAAAAACTCTGAATAAGTGTGATATTTTCTAATAGAAACAGTTGCATATACAGTAGATCATTTTAAAATAGGATTCGGTTTCTTATATAGTAATTTATGCATAATGATCAACAGCTACTGCTGAACTGGGAATAACTATATGGGGGGGATTTTCCTTATTAAAGAGGAGCTACACCCAAAAGTGAGGCATGTAACTGAGACCCAGAACTTACTAGCTCCGCAAACATTTGTTTTAGAGCAAACTGGAGCACCCTTTGTTGGGGAAGGGTGATCTCCCTCCAGCAGAGCATGGAAAAAAATAAATCTTCCCCTCCCCATCCATCATATGCTGATGCCCTATTGGTGTCATACTGTGCCACTTCCGCGGTAGCAGACAGACTTCTCATGCCTACTGCTAAGCCTAAAGTAAAGGGTGATGGAACCTGGTATATTGCCGAAACTCTCTTATCCATGAAGAACATAATGGCTGGCAATGTGGTGCCCCGTGCTTCTCATGGCCCTGCTTGCTTCTCTGTAGAAGGTACTGTCCTCTGGATCAACTAGAACTCTTGAACTCTTTGTCTTGTTTTCCTTACTCTAAATGTGCTGAAAGGTTTCTTTTTTCAACTTAAAGTATGTTACATAAGTAGTAATAAAAACAGACAGACACCACAACTTTGGTGTTGCTCAGAATAGCAGCTGTCTTGTTTTAAAGATACAAACAGAGATAAAATGGTAGCTACACTTTTCCCTCTGATCCCCTGTTTAATTTCAAGAAGCCAGTGATACCAATATAAGAACAAAGACACAACTTATGAGACATATTGATCTTAGACTAAACAAAAGACGGCAAGCTGAATCTTTCTTCCCTTGGCTTTGAGTCCCTCTTCTTGTACAGGGACTTCAAAGCCCCACATCTGGCTCATTAACAGTGTAAATGCCCAGCAATAGATAACTGCATTCTAAGACAAAAACTAAAGCCATTTCTTCTATGACATAAAATAAACCCATTTATTCTGTGTCTAACCTACATTCCATCAGAGGCCTCTACTCCCCACTGACTAATCCATGTTTTCCTGCATATTAGCAGTTTACCCAATTCAAAGCCATTACAGTTAAAAGGCACCCGGAAAGCTTTAAATGGCCTCTAAAAATGGTCATCAGTGAAACATTGGCGCTAATATTTATGACCTACTTATAAAAATGGTGTCTAGCTATTATGGTACTACTTCATCAGGAATGTACCAGCCAGGATCAGTGTGCAGATCATTTCAATACAGTAGCTCATGCTGGCTTGCTGGATTTCTACAATACTTACCAGTTAGTGGCTTGGTGTGCCAAGCATATGGGCTGGTAGCCCAGAGCTAAGATGTTGAGCAGCCTTATTGCAGGTGTACCAGCCTTTATGCTTTTCAGCTCAGTGGTGCTCTCCGAGAATCAGCAACTTAGCATATTATGATGTGTAGACATTCTTGCTCAGTGATTTTGCAGAATTTCTGGATAACTATAAATACTATTGATATAATAATTACAGTGTAGAAATAGTAGAAGTCCAGGATCTATTGGCTTGGAGCCTGCCTATTTTCTTACATTCAAAAAGTTTCCTTCCATTGCCCTTCATACACTTCACTCCCACAGCAAACTATACCCAAAACATTTTGTTTTAATTTTAATGGAGAAGGGTTGCACCTTCTTTCTGATTTTGACTACAGCAAAAATAGAAGATATTCATTTCCAGGACCAGGTTCCAAGTGACACCATGTAATGGCTGCCTTGAAAGGTAAGTCCTGCGTCTAATAATTTACTCCTGCTGCTAGATTTTTTACCCCAAGTGTCATAAAATTAATCTTGTACATCTATATGTATGTATGTATTTTCTGATTGTGTGTGTGAAAAACCGTAGTAAGCAAAAGACGTTCTAAAACAGTTGCAGTCAAATGGGTTTCGGGTTGAATTTATTTGAAGCCAGAATGATGATAAAATTTGTTAGCCCTCCCATGCTGCCTGCTCCTACAGATATCCAACCGTATACCTGACCCCCAGTAACTCTGGAGAGCCAGCCCCCAGCTATAGCCCTGCAAAACACAACAGGAATAATTAAAAACCAAATCTTCCTTTGTGCTATCATTAAACCAGACCTTCAAAAGTTCATCAAATATTCATCTAAAATGAATATATTTTAAGTTTTTAGTCACTTACTTTTTATTCTTTCCCCCAATGGGCTGCAACTCTGTTCAAGACTCTAGGATACGGGCGCCCCATCTTGCCTCAGAAGCATCACATACTGAGGAGAGGAGAGGGGGCAAAAGTGTAGGAGGTGGGATATAGCTGTGATATAGCTGTGCTTTGCACAGACAGCAGAGCTGGGGTCAGGAAAAGGATGGCAATGCAATGCAGCGTCGGAAGACTGAGACTCCATGTGCCACCATCTTGGATGTTCAAAGGCTCAGATAATGCAGTAGATGCAGGTAGGATGATTTTAACATGGGCAATCTGTATGTAGAGGGTGGGGAAACATATAAGATATGCTTTTATTCAGGGTGAAGGTCAGATTAAAAGTATTTTTTGCCCTATGTACCTGCCCATAAGACACACCTAGGATTTGGAGGAGGAAAATAAGAAAAAAAATATTATGAACCAAATAGTGTGGTAAAATAGAGGCTTTGTAACACTGACAAGAATTATACATACAGCTTACTGTTTAATATTGGCAGATGAAAAGACATGCATTAATATGAGTACAGTAGTATTCATTTTACAGTGTAACTATTACTCAGTTCTGGTTACCTGGTTATTGGTCTAACCCCTCCTTAGTTTATTGCAGCTGCTAGTGGATGCAATATTTTCTTCTGTTGATAAACCATATAAAATCCTTGGTGCACCTGCACTTAGTCAGTATCTAGAGATGAGCGAATTTTTGAAAAATTCGATTTGCCGAATTTTCCAAGAAAAATCGTTTCGGTCCGACTTTATTCGCAACGAATTGCTATTAAAAACAGCTATTTCTGGGCATCTGAAAGCCTCCATAGGGTTGCAGAACGTTTGGCTTGGCTGTAACATGCATAGGATGCATGCTAGGTTAGTGAAATACTATTGTAAAGAAATATGACATGCAGATCAGAGGAGTCGCTATTAGATTCGCTGTCGCAGAGCGGCACAATTACAGAGCCTTGAGGTGGCATCAGCATGATGAGCCCATATATTGCCTGACAAACACACCCTGAATTTGGCAGCAGCATAGGGAGCCCATATATTGCCTGAAAGACACATTGGAGTTGGCAGCAGCATAGGGAGCTCATATATTGCCTGAAAGACACACCCTGGAGTTGGTAGCAGCAGCATCAGGAGGCCACATATTGCCTAAAAAAACACATTGGAGTTGGCAGCAGCATAGGGAGCTCATATATTGCCTGAAAGACACACCCAGGAGTTGGCAGCAGCATAGGGAGCTAATATATTCAATGAAAGACACACCCAGGACTTGGCAGCAGCATAGGGAGCCCATATATTGCCTGAAAAACACACCCTGGAGTTGGCAGCAGCATAGGGAGCCCATATTTTGCCAGAAAAACACATTGGTGTTGGCAGCAGCATTAGGAGCCCATATATTGCCTGAAAGACACACCCAGGAGTTGGCAGTAGCAGCAGCATTAGGAGCCCATATATTGCCTGAAAAACACATTGGAGTTGACAGCAGCATAGGAAGCTCATATATTGCCTGAAAGACACACTCTGGACTTGGCAGCAGCATAGGGAGCCCAAATATAGCCTGAAAGACACACCCATGAGTTGGCAGCAGCATAGGGAGCCCATATATTGCCTGAAAGACCCACCCAGGAGTTGGCATCAGCATAGGGAGCCCATATATTGCCTGAAAGACACACCCAGGACTTGGCAGCAGCATAGGGACCCCTTATATTGCCTGAAGAACACACCCTAGAGTTGGCAGCAGTATAGGGAGACCATATATTGCCACAAAAACACATTGGAGTTGGCAGCAGCATTAGGAGCCCATATATTGCCAGAAAAACACACAGAGGAGGTGTCAGCAGCATAGGGAGCCCATATATTGCCTGAGAGAGACACTGGAGTTGGCAGCAGCATTAGGAGACCATATATTGCCTGAAAAACACACTCAGGAGTTGGCAGCAGCATTAGGAGCCCATATATTGCCTGAAAGACACACTCTGGACTTGGCAGCAGCATAGGGAGCCCATATATTGCCTGAAAGACACATTGGAGCTTGCTGCTGCTTTAGGAGCTCATATATTGCCTGAAAGACACACTCTGGACTTGGCAGCAGCATTGGGAGCCCACATATTGCCTGAAAAACACATTGGAGTTGGCAGCAGCATAGGGATCTAATATATCTCCTGAAAAACACATTGGAGTTGGCAGCAGCATAGGGAGCCCATATATTGCCTGAAAGACACACCCATGAGTTGGCAGCAGCATAGGGAGCTCATATATTGCCTGAAAGGCACACCCAGGAGTTGGCAGCAGCAGCATTAGGAGCCCATATATTGCCTCAGTTGCATCAGCTACTCGCATGCATCAGCTATTGGTGGGGGGAAATCCTGGGTGACCCATGCCTGATTCATCTTCACAAAGGTGAGTCTCTCCACATTTTTCGTGGACAGACGAGTTCTCCTTGGCGTTACTATGGCCCCCGCAGCACTAAAGACCCGCTCAGATGGCACACTACTGGCCGGGCAGGACAGCTTTCCCAGGGCAAACTCTGCCAGTTGCGACCACAAGTCAAGTTTGGCTGCCCAGAAGTCCAGCGGATCCTCAAGGTGCATTGGCATGGTCATTTCAAGGTATGACACGACCTGCTGGTTCAGGCCCCGCTCCAGGTCTTCCTGCTGCTCAAGAGTAGCTTCACTATGCGGGTGCAGAAAGCTACTCATTAGCGACTGAAGACTGAGGCTGCTGCCGATGCAGCTGCTGCTGCTGCTCCTGCCACCACCCCCCGGCAGCCATGGCAGTGGAAGGTGAGCCGAGAGGTCCCCCCCGAGTCAAACCTGCAAGAGTATGAACCATGACGCAGATAGGCATCGGCCAACTGACTACGTAGAATGTCTTTGTAGAAGGTCAGTTTGTCCTCCCTCTCAGCGGGTGTAAAAAATGCCCCCATTTTGTGCCGGAAGCGAGGGTCCAATAAGGTGGAGCTCCAGAAGTCATCCCACAGAAAAATGGAGACAATTCTGCGGTCACTACGCAAGCACGTGAGCATGCATTGTGTCATTTGTGCAAGTGACTCGGAGGGACTACCTGTCTCCATCTCCACTGCATACTGCCACAGTGTGTCTGGGTCCTCTGTCTCGCCTTCCTCACAACCCTCTAGCTCCTATGGCTGCTCCTGCTCCTCCTCTCCTGTCAGATGACTAGATAAACCGCTCATTTTGCCAAAACTAAACTGTGCTTCACGGTGCTGCTCCTCCTCCCCTGCTCCCACGGGGTTTATGTGGCCGTGAAATGTATGCGCCATGTCTCCAGTGCCCTGACCAGCCATGGTTTCCAACATGTGTTGTATTACATGAAGCAGCGGAATCACGTCGTTCATGCCGTAATCCTGGCGACTGACAAATAAAGTGGCTTCCTCAAAGGGCCTGAGCAAACGGCAGGTTTCATGTATGAGCTGGCACTGGTTCACATTAAAGTTACACAGGGGAGTCCCCCTATCTGCTTGGATCATCAAGAAATCAGTGATGGCTTTCCTCCGTTCGTATAGGCAATCTAACATATGTAGGGTGGAATTCCAACGGGTGGGAACATCGCAAATCAGACGATGTTGGGGGATACCGTTCTGACGCTGTAGCTCAAGAAGGGTGTGCTTGGTGGTGTAGGAGTGGCTGAAGTGCATACAAAGTTTCCTTCCCGTTGTTAAGATGTCTTGCAGATGGGGGGAAGACTTCAGAAAATGCTTGACAACTAGGTTGAACACGTGTGCCATACAGGGCACATGGCTCAGGCTTCCTTGTCGCAGCGCAGACAAAATGTCACTCCCATTGTCAGTCACCATGGTACCCATTTCCAATTTTCGCGGAGTAAGCCATGTTTTGATTTCTTGATGAATGAATTTCAGGAGCTCCTCCCCTGTGTGACTCCGTTCGCCAAGGCAAACCATGTGAAGCACAGCGTGACACCGCCGTGCCCTGCACACATGCTAGGCTGAAGGGGCATTGAGAATTGACCTTACAGTGGAGGCTGAGGAGACGGTGGAGGATGAGGAGGCAGAGTCGCACACTGTGACAGGCAAAACTGCCTGGGAGCGTGGAGGCCAAAGCGGTGTGACCTGTCCAAGTTGCTGTGCAGGAACCACATTCACCCAGTGGGCCATAAAGGACATGTATTGTCCCTGACCGTAGTTACAGCTCCAGATGTCGGAGCTGCTGTGCACTTTGGTTCACACTGACAGGCTCAAGGACTGGCCCATCTTCTGCTCAACAAATTTGTACAGGGCTGGTACTGCCTTCTTTGCAAAGAAATTACTGCTTGGGACTCTCCACCTCGGCTCGGCACTAGCCATCAACTCTCTGAAAGGTGCAGAGTCCACCACCGTAAAATGGAAGGACTGCAGCACCAGCAACTTGGACAGGAGCACATTTAGCTTCTGCACCGTAGGATGAGTAGGTGCATACTGTTGTCTCTTGGACATGGCTTCGTTGATGGATTGCTGGCGGGATGACTGACTTTTAGTAGGAGGAGCAGGAGCATCTGGAGAGGCAGAGGATGGGTATGACGCACAGCTACCTTCGGCTGAGGTGCTGGAGCCTTGGCTGGGTGAAATTGGAAGCGGCATGGCACTGACTGACGCAGCAGGCTGGACCCCCACTTCAGAGCCTCGGTTCTCCCAGGCCGCTTTATGGTGACGCTGCATGTGTTGCCGTGGTACCAACATTGGGGCCCTGGCCATGCTTGACCTTCTGTCTACACATCTTGCATGTGGCCAGGTTACCCTCCTGCGGATGCTTGATGAAAAAGTGCCACACTGCCGAGTAGCTAATTTTCCCTCCAACAGTCTGCACTAATTCACTGCTACTGCTGCCAACTCCAGGAACCTCTGCTCCCTTACCTCCCAGGAAGGCAGCCTGCCATACAGCAGGTGGTCTACCCCGCCCCCGTCCACGTGTGGCTCCAGACATCCCAGTTCTGCCACCATGCTGACTGCCAACCCTACTGCCACCAAGCTGACTGCCAACCTTACTGCCACCTTGCTGCCTCAGCTGCTGACTCTGGGGCAACCTGGGACCCTCTTCTTCTGATGATGATGAAGCCCCTTCTGCACCGGGCTCCCAAGTGCGATTGGCATCATCATCAAGTTGTGCCTGCACATCACTGATGTCCTCCTCGGTTTCCACAACAGCGTGTGCTGCAGGAGACGGAACGCTCGCCACACCACCTCCCACGCCACTCTCCTCCTCAGTGTTTGTCTGCCTAGCGGAAGAAGCGGCAGATGTCTCCTCCATTTCTTGGCTGGGCAGTAGCTGCTGACTGTCCTCTAACACATCGTCCTCACGGAACCCAAAGCATAAGATACAGCGGCTGGAGGGGGGGGGCGTAGGACAGAGGCAATGGAAGGACAGGGGCTGCTCCCGGGCCATGCCAACTCAGGGTTGTGTCCAAGGAACCTACGGACTGTTGACTGGTGGTTTCAGATGTCCCTTGTGATGAGGTCGATGAGTTGCTGGTCAAGACATGACTGCTAGCAGATACCAGGAGATCAAGCCTCTCACTGCGACTCCTGCTGCCACTCGCCCCTAGTATGCTGCGACCTCTGCTTGATGAATCTAGGCCTCTCCTCGGTACACATCTTGGCACATCTCTGCCTGACATTTTTACTGCGTCTAGGAGGGGAAAACAATATACTACACTACACCTACAACAGTATTTTTGTAACAGCAGGTGTGTAGAAAAGTTAGATCAAAATAGGCAGATACTGTAGCTAAAAGCTAATACAAAAAGACACTGTCAGATGGTCTTACACAGGATGCCCCTGGTCAGAGTTAAATGCACCACAGGCAGTTTTAAAACGTGTTTTTTGTTCAAAATGTAAGAAAGGCAAAGATGCAGGTACTATTAAAAGCTAAGTGCTAGTATTGGGATGCCCCTCCGGCAATGGGTGCTTTAAACTTGAAAACCAGACTTTTTCTATACAAAAGGCAAAAGGTTAGTAGGCAGGTACTCTTAAAAGATAAATGGCAGCACTGACCATCGCCCCAGTGAAAAGCAATGGGTGCTTTAAACTTGTAAACCAGACTTTTTTATACAAAAGGCAAAAATCTAGTAGGCAGGTACTCTTAAAAGAAAAGTGGTAGCACTGACAATGGCCCCCGATAAGAGGCAATGGGTGCTTTAAACTTGTAAACCAGACTTTTTTATACAAAAGGCAAAAGGTTAGTAGGCAGGTACTCTTAAAAGACACGTGCTAGTATTTGGGATGCCCCCTCCCCCCCCCCCCCCCCCCCGGCGAAAGGCAAAGTTTGCTTAAAAAGGGACTTTGATTACAAAGTGCAACCAGTTAGTACACAAGTAGTCTTGAAATATTTATGCTAGTGTTTGGGATGCCCCCTCCTCACATACAGAGGTGGCCTCCTTTGATTGTGGAAAAGTGACGTTGATTATAAAATGCAAGCAGTTATTAGACAGGTAGTCTTGAAATGTTTATGCTAGTGTTTGGGATGCCCCCTCCTCACATACAGAGGTGGGCTCCTTTGATTGTGGAAAAGTGACGTTGATTATAAAATGCAAGCAGTTATTACACAGGTAGTCTTGAAATATGTATGCTAGTGTTTGGGATGCCCCCTCCTCACATACAGAGGTGGCCTCCTTTGATTGTGGAAAAGTGACTTTGCTTACAAAATGCAAGCAGTAAGTACACAGGTAGTCTTGAAATATTAATGCTAGTGTTTGGGATGCCCCCTCCTCACATACAGAGGTGGCCTCCTTTGATTGTGGAAAAGTGACTTTGCTTACAAAATGCAACCAGTTAGTACACAGGTATTCTTGAAATATTTATGCTAGTGTTTGGGATGCCCCCTCTTCACACACAGAGGTGGGCTCCTTTGATTGTGGAAAAGTGACGTTGATTATAAAATGCAAGCAGTTATTAGACAGGTAGTCTTGAAATATATATGCTAGTGTTTGGGATGCCCCTCCTCACATACAGAGGTGGCCTCCTTTGATTGTGGAAAAGTGACGTTGATTATAAAATGCAAGCAGTTATTACACAGGTAGTCTTGAAATATTAATGCTAGTGTTTGGGATGCCCCCTCTTCACATACAGAGGTGGGCTCCTTTGATTGTGGAAAAGTGACGTTGATTATAAAATGCAAGCAGTTATTACACAGGTAGTCTTGAAATATGTATGCTAGTGTTTGGGATGCCCCCTCCTCACATACAGAGGTGGCCTCCTTTGATTGTGGAAAAGTGACTTTGCTTACAAAATGCAACCAGTTAGTACACAGGTATTCTTGAAATATTTATGCTAGTGTTTGGGATGCCCCCTCTTCACACACAGAGGTGGGCTCCTTTGATTGTGGAAAAGTGACGTTGATTATAAAATGCAAGCAGTTATTACACAGGTAGTCTTGAAATATTAATGCTAGTGTTTGGGATGCCCCCTCCTCACATACAGAGGTGGGCTCCTTTAAATGTGGAAAAGTGACGTTGATTATAAAATGCAAGCAGTTATTAGACAGGTAGTCTTGAAATGTTTATGCTAGTGTTTGGGATGCCCCCTCCTCACATACAGAGGTGGGCTCCTTTGATTGTGGAAAAGTGACGTTGATTATAAAATGCAAGCAGTTATTACACAGGTAGTCTTGAAATATGTATGCTAGTGTTTGGGATGCCCCCTCCTCACATACAGAGGTGGCCTCCTTTGATTGTGGAAAAGTGACTTTGCTTACAAAATGCAAGCAGTAAGTACACAGGTAGTCTTGAAATATTAATACTAGTGTTTGGGATGCCCCCTCCTCACATACAGAGGTGGCCTCCTTTGATTGTGGAAAAGTGACTTTGCTTACAAAATGCAACCAGTTAGTACACAGGTATTCTTGAAATATTTATGCTAGTGTTTTGGATGCCCCCTCTTCACACACAGAGGTGGGCTCCTTTGATTGTGGAAAAGTGACGTTGATTATAAAATGCAAGCAGTTATTAGACAGGTAGTCTTGTAATATATATGCTAGTGTTTGGGATGTCCCTCCTCACATACAGAGGTGGCCTCCTTTGATTGTGGAAAAGTGACGTTGATTATAAAATGCAAGCAGTTATTACACAGGTAGTCTTGAAATATTAATGCTAGTGTTTGGGATGCCCCCTCCTCACATACAGAGGTGGGCTCCTTTGATTGTGGAAAAGTGACGTTGATTATAAAATGCAAGCAGTTATTACACAGGTAGTCTTGAAATATTAATGCTAGTGTTTGGGATGCCCCCTCCTCACATACAGAGGTGGGCTCCTTTGATTGTGGAAAAGTGACTTTGCTTACAAAATGCAACCAGTTAGTACACAGGTATTCTAGAAATATTTATGCTAGTGTTTGGGATGCCCCTCCTCACATACAGAGGTGGCCTCCTTTGATTGTGGAAAAGTGACGCTGATTACAAAATGCAACCAGTTAGTACACAGGTATTCTTGAAATATTTATGCTAGTGTTTGGGATGCCCCCTCTTCACACACAGAGGTGGGCTCCTTTGATTGTGGAAAAGTGACGTTGATTATAAAATGCAAGCAGTTATTAGACAGGTAGTCTTGAAATATATATGCTAGTGTTTGGGATGCCCCTCCTCACATACAGAGGTGGCCTCCTTTGATTGTGGAAAAGTGACTTTGCTTACAAAATGCAAGCAGTTATTAGACAGGTAGTCTTGAAATATTTATGCTAGTGTTTGGGATGCCCCCTCCTCACATACAGAGGTGGCCTCCTTTGATTGTGGAAAAGTGACGTTGATTATAAAATGCAAGCAGTTATTACACAGGTAGTCTTGAAATATTAATGCTAGTGTTTGGGATGCCCCCTCCTCACATACAGAGGTGGGCTCCTTTGATTGTGGAAAAGTGACGTTGATTATAAAATGCAAGCAGTTATTACACAGGTAGTCTTGAAATATTAATGCTAGTGTTTGGGATGCCCCCTCCTCACATACAGAGGTGGGCTCCTTTGATTGTGGAAAAGTGACTTTGCTTACAAAATGCAACCAGTTAGTACACAGGTATTCTAGAAATATTTATGCTAGTGTTTGGGATGCCCCTCCTCACATACAGAGGTGGCCTCCTTTGATTGTGGAAAAGTGACGCTGATTACAAAATGCAACCAGTTAGTACACAGGTATTCTTGAAATATTTATGCTAGTGTTTGGGATGCCCCCTCTTCACACACAGAGGTGGGCTCCTTTGATTGTGGAAAAGTGACGTTGATTATAAAATGCAAGCAGTTATTAGACAGGTAGTCTTGAAATATATATGCTAGTGTTTGGGATGCCCCTCCTCACATACAGAGGTGGCCTCCTTTGATTGTGGAAAAGTGACTTTGCTTACAAAATGCAAGCAGTTATTAGACAGGTAGTCTTGAAATATTTATGCTAGTGTTTGGGATGCCCCCTCCTCACATACAGAGGTGGCCTCCTTTGATTGTGGAAAAGTGACGTTGATTATAAAATGCAAGCAGTTATTACACAGGTAGTCTTGAAATATTAATGCTAGTGTTTGGGATGCCCCCTCCTCACATACAGGGGTGGGCTCCTTTGATTGTGGAAAAGTGACGTTGATTATAAAATGCAAGCAGTTATTACACAGGTAGTCTTGAAATATTAATGCTAGCACCCCACCTGGGGGCTCGGATGGCTCCAGGAGAACCCCCGGAATAGTGACCGCCCCCTTCAGCAGCGGCTGCTGCTAACTGTAAAAAAAATAAAATAAAAAAAAAAATGACATTTACTCACCTGAAGCTGCACTGCCTCAGATCACCCCCTCCCAGGCTGCTTAGTAGGGGCTCAAAATGCCCTTTCCCCCTGCCTTCCGATGGGCGCCGCCATCTTGACCACTAGCCCTTGGGGGCGGGCTTATGACGTCATGATGATCCCCTGCCCCCCCTCCTCTGGCCAGCGATCACCAGGGCATCTGACAGCTGATCGACACAGGAGCTGACACAGGAGCTGACAATCGGGTGAGGTGAGTAAAGAAAAAAAAAATTAATGACATTTTTGTGTGGTGTGTTTTTTTTTTAATGTTAACCCTTTGTGAACTGGTAAGGGGTCCATGAGACCCCTATACCAGTTCACAAGGCTGGGGGCTGGCAAGTCACCTGCAACTAGCGGGTGACTTGCCATTAACCCCCGCACCTCCAATTATCTGCATCCCCAAAGCCCAGGGGGGGGCAGAAGAGCTCGGGCCCACACAGGCTATGTGGGATTGTAGGCTGCAGGGTGGGGGGGCCACAAAAGCTGGCCCCTCCACTCTGTTCCTACAAGCCCCCATAGCTGGTCCCGGGCTGGTTATGACGGGTAGGGGGGACCCTACGTCATTTTTTGTGGGGATTTTTAAGGGTTAGGGTTAACCCTAACCCTTAAAATTCCCCCCCAAAATGCCCCCCCCCCCCCCGGGAGGAATGGAATTAAAAGGAGGGGCACATTTTGGATACCTGCTCCAGCATCTACAATGCTCTTCAGGTTAGCCCCTTGCTGTCCTGCTTATTGTTCTTTGCTGCTTTATTATTTACATTGTCTGGACTGTCCCTTTAATTGACCCCATTATATTATGTTTTTTGCCAAAACTGGTACAAATATGTTGTTCTTGAATGATTTTACACCTACATATTTGTCGACAAATAGCGAAATGAGTTCTAACTACAACAGGCAAATGATATTTAATAAGTCTTTCCTATTTTAGAAGACATATAATATATGATGTTATGATATATCATTAGGTTGTCAGACAAAATGGCTTAGGAATGTTCAAGGTAAAAGACTTGATTTCTCCATTCTGGTGTTAAAATATGAAACTAATAAAAAATCTTACATGAAATTAGAATTACGTTGTGGCTATTTGCAGCTTTATTTATAAGGATTAATGTTAGGGGTAAGGTTAAGAATAAGGCTTACATTTGAGTGATCTGATTTATATCAGGTGTAAATTGTTAAACGTTAAAGGTACTACCAACCCAAAAGCAATAATAAGGCAGCAAGCAACAGCCTGACATTGCTCAATGTGCCTCTGCTCAATTTCTTGCAGCACAATTAAAGTGGACCAAAACCCATGGTCCACAGTCTATAAGATTCCAGGGCTGTCTGATAACCTCCCGCGGGGCACCCTGCCTTGGAACGCCACACTGACTGAGACCCTCGAGCCCTCTAGAAGTTCTACCTTCTCCCTGATCCAATAGCACATGCTATACCGTTGGGGGCACACACCCTGTTAGTGGGTAGCGGGGATGCAGCCAATGGCATGTTTGGCTCCACTCAGTCCTTAGCTGAGTCTTAGTCGATATTGATGAGCATGCTGATTGAACAAGAGCCCACGCATGTGCTGAAGGACCAGGGAAGGTGAGTTTTACTGGGCGACCTGGGGTGTTTCACACAGTGGGGCATCCCAAATCGGGTTGCCCTCGGAGAAAAGACCAAAACCTGGGATAGTCAATATCCATTTTTCAGTTTCATTCCCCGAGTGTCCCTTGTAGCCCTCAGTACATGGAACCATGGTAAGCCACAGTGGTTGTGCAGCTCTCTCTGACCACACCATGGCGTGCACATGACACATAAAGCTACGTCATGACACACCTATCCCAGCTCAGCCACAACCCAGAAATTGAAGCAAAGAAAGTGGCTTTGCTTAGTATAAATACGTTTACATTTTTAAATTTTCATATAATCATTTCGAGATGCTTTAAAAAGACTAATTTTACACTGTTACCATTGACGATAAGGGAGAATGTTTGGCTGGACAGAAACTTTAAGGAAAAGTTTTGCAAACATTAGGAATAAAGGATTTGTTTGGGTTTAAGATAATTTGGCTTGTACTGGACATGTGATTTTACCCTATAATCTGTTGTTCCTCAACTCTTTCCTTTAGAGCCACCAACAGGCCATGTTTTGTGTATCTCCCTATCAGAGCCGGATTATGAGGAGGGAGCAAGGAGCACCCCCCGGGGCCTCCACCCCTTGCCCTGCAAAAGGGGGTCTCCACCAACCTTTGGGTCATGATGTGGTTCAGGAGGCTTTCAGTATTTGGTCTGACAGGCTGCCAGGCTGGCAACAAAGCTGTGGCCCCCCCCCCCCCCCCCCCCGCACCTGGACAATCCTTTTTTTGTTTTTGGCCATAGCCACCACAGGTCAGGACGGAGAGTCTAGACCAGCAAAGCTGGAAGCAACACTACGGTGAAAGGTGCGTGCAGAGCTGTCAATCGGCTGCCGCTCATTGCACATAAGCCACCAAGCACAGCCACTGGCAGCTTTATGCAGGGAATGTTTCTGCTAGACCAACTGGGCAACTACCACGCCCAGAATGGCAAAGCAGGAGTTCCTGAACAGAACAGCACAAGGGTGGCACAAGGGATTCGATCTGACGTTTCAGTAAGTAAGTGGGTACCAGACAACCACCAATCAGTACTTGTCTGGACTATTATTTAAAAGGAAAAATAAATACTGTATCTGGAGCTCTGTCTGAGCGTCAATGACTTCACCAGTCCATGTGTGTGGAGATCTGAAAAACCTGGCTAGTTGGCGGCTCTCGAGGGGAGTGTGGGGAACTCTGCCATAAGTGATAATTATACGTTTGAGGTTGGGGTAAAGGGTTGAGAGTCACCTATAAAATATGGACCAAAAGCTCCAAACAGCAGAATTATGCTATTTCTGTTAGGCCTTCCCACATCCTTTCTAGCTTGACTGCTGAGGGTTGGCAGGACAAGGAGGCTGGGGTGGCATACACTGCTGTTTATACATGTGTTATGTGGCTTGGATGCAACATTGAATTGGTCTCTCCTCTCTTCTACTGTCTGCTGGCTGTACATATCTTCCTGACAGCATTTAGGGCACATAAAAGGAAGAAGGGACTCTCCAATAAGGCTTAAATAAAATATGGATAAGCCAATGATCAAGGTTGAGTTCTTTGGTCAGTTTGCAAGTCTTATAAATGCCCTGCATCCTGACATTGATATTTTTCAGACTCAAGCTCAAGAGCGTGTTTGCTAGGGTCATGATTTGTTATATCTCTCATTTCTCCTGTAATAACCAGGTTATACCCAATGCCAAAAAACAAGATGCCATAATGACCATAATTTAGTCACTCAGCCCCAGGCTAGATGACACGTTATATGAGATGATGAAATGCCGCTAGCCCATAATCAGACGCATGTCTAGGATAAAATACTGTGCTTTATTCATGTCCACAGCCAAGACTCCATATTGTATTTAACTTGGCTGTAATTTAATGCTTGGTGTAATTAATTTCCACTCCTAAGGGCCCCGTCAGTCAGTGTAAAATAGCCACGTGGTTCTAGCAGCTGGAAGCATGAGTCATGATGGCTATATCATCTCTATGGCTGAGGGAATAGGGGAGAGACACGGCAGAAATTTAGAAACTGCAAAGGTAGATCAAGCTTGACGAGCTAACAGGATGTGAAAGACAGATCTAAAATAGGATAACTGAGATCACTTAAGTGAATAATTCTGTGCTGGGAAAAAAATCAGAGAGATGTAGGATAAGGTGTGTGTGTGTCTGTGTGTCTGTGTGTGTGTGTGTGTGTGTGTGTGTGTGATTGCTAGAAGGTTGTCAGTCCGTTTATGCCTTTAAGGTCTACATGCAACACTTGAAAAGTGGCATGAACAAGCCTGTCCAACTAAACATTGTTGTCAAAAAGTGCAACTTTGACTTACCATTTTTTTCATGTGTATTGTATAGTAAACACCTAGATCCTCCATCATGTATAGTGATTTACTATGCTCACTACCATTCACTACTTGACATAAAGTATGTTCACCGGTAGCACAACACACGCGTGACAGACCGGCGAGTATGCAGAATTTACTGCAGCGAACGCCAGTAAACACAGACTTGCATTTTGCTGTGTTTGCGCCGCAATTCGCTGGCAAAAGTCACAGGTATTTACATTGAAAAGTGGTTTGGAGAATGCCGGCGACATGCAGAAGAACTGCTGCAGCAGTATTCTTTAGCAAAAAACATGAAATCTTGCTGAAAACACACTTTTATAGCATATGTCGGCATTGGAGGGATTATTAGTTATTTTTACTAATACTGGGAAATTTAATGGTATGTTCAGAGGGTAGAAAAACGTACGCAAATGTGGCAATTTTGAAGAGTGAATTTCCACCAGCAAATAAGTGGCAGGAAACTGCCAATTCCAATGAGTGTCAGGCTTATTTCATCCTAAAAACACATGCCGGCAGCGTCCTACATGTTTAATGTTTGCACAATGAAAGTGTCAGCTGCAAGTTCTTTTTAGGGATTAAACCCATTTTTTTATTTGGGTTCCTACGAAAAAGTTAGCAAAAAACACAAAAATTAAGGTCCAAAAAACTAAAATGTGGATATTGTGCCCCAAAGTTAAGCAAAGACAAAAACAAAAAAAATATTATTATATTTTTAGTTAATTAAGTTAATTAAATATTATTAGTTAAATTATTAAGCATTTATATGCAAAACAAACAGGGTGGGTTAAAGAGAATATCTGGGACAAAACATTGGGCAAAAAAAGTTAAGACTTACCTGGAATCAGAATCAAACAACCCCCCCCCCCCCCCCCCGCAATAAAAAAAAAATGAAGAAGACAGGTTCTCCGAAGAATACAGGCTAAAATGGAATAGATCTTCACAGAAATCACAGGAGCTGGAGGGATCAAATCACTATGGAGAAACAGTAAAAGAAAGCGCTTAGCCGGCCAAATGTGCATGGGACAGGACCATTGGTGCTTCAAAATAGCAGATTTACCTTGTGGAAGGTGCAAATTGTGCTTCTCCAGGCAAAGACAATGTCAACGCTGATGTCTTACGATGTTTGCCACCAAAAACAGAGATTGTTATAGATGGATATGAACAATGGGCGGAACAACTGACGAGAGGTAATTTGGGTCTACAATAACACGTATAATACTACTAGGTTTTTTGTCTCTTGACATGTTTGCATAATCTGGAAGATTACCATAAGATACTTTTGGGTTCAAGGTCTGCATTAGATTATTGTTCCACTTCAAGGGGCCGCAATAAAATGTAAGGAAAGAAAACGACAACCATTTACTGCAGGCAAGCTTTAACTTTAAACCATTGTATAAGCGTTTTTGTACATGCAGATGCAGGCAGAGGTAAGCAGAGCTGGTTAGAGGTGGGAAGAGAGGGCAGGGATGAAGCGGAAAAAGGTGAGGGGACAGAGTCGGGTAAATGTAGGCAGAGATGAGGTAGAGAGAGGGGGGATGTGCAGAGGCGAGGTAGAAAAGAAGTGGGCAAGGATAAAGCAGAAAAAGGTGAGGTGAGAAGAGGCGGGTAGAGGTAGACAGAGGTGAGATGAGTAGATGTGAGATGGCAAAAAGTGAGAAGAAGGGAGGTGAGCGGAGGTGAGGTTGGTTGAGGTGAGGCCACAAAATGTGAGGTGAGCAGAGGTGGGGCAGGAAGAAATGAGATGGGCAGGGGGCAGGTGGGAAAATGTGGTAAGAGGTGAGATGACATAGGTAGAGGTAGGAAGAGGAGCTCAGGGCCACAACTGGCAGCAGTGCGGCCCACAGGTTGTGCATCTCTGCTTTAAAGCGATGATGCGGAAGAATAAAGGAGTACAGATCAATGGCTCGAAGAACATCAGTAGAGATGAGCGAACTTTTGAAAAACTCGATTCGGCTGATTCGCAGAATTTTCCGACATAATTCGCTTCGACCCGAATTTATTCGCGACGAATCGCTTTTAAAAACGGCTATTTCTGAGCTTCCTAGAGCCTCAATAGGGTTGTAAACCATTCTGCCTTGCTGTAACATGCATAGGATGCGTGCTGGGTTAGTAAAATAATACTGTAAATAATTTTGACATGCAGATCAGAGGCATCGCTATTAGAATCGCAGAGAGGCACAATTGCAGAGAGTTGAGGTGGCATCACAATGAGGAGCCCCTATATTGCCTGAAAAACACACCCTGGAGTTGTCAACAGGAGCCCAAAAATTGGCCGAAAGAGATACTGGAGTTGCCAGCAGCAGCAGGAGCCCAAACATTGGTGGAAATAGACACTGGAGTTGGCAGCAGGAGCCCAAAAATTGGCCTAAAGACACACTGGAGTTGGCAGCAGCAGGAGCCCAAACATTGGCTGAAAGAGACACTGGAGTTGGCAGCAGCAGCAGGAGCCCAAAAATTGCTTGAAAGACAAAACCTGGAGTTGCAAGCAGCAGCAGGAGCCCAAACATTGCTTGAAAGAGACACTGGAGTTGGCAGCAGGAGCAGCAGGAGCCCAAACATTGGCTCAAAGAGACACTGGAGTTGGCAGCAGCAGCAGAAGGAGGCCAAAAATTGGCTGAATGACACCCTGGAGTTGCAAGCAGCAGCAGGAGCTCAAACATTGCTTGAAAGACACACTGGAGTTGGCAGCAGCAGGAGCCCAAACATTGCTTGAAATAGACGCTGCATTTGGCAGCAGGAGCCCAAAAATTGGCTGAATGACACCCTGGAGTTGGCAGCAGCAGCAGCAGGAGCCCAAACATTGCTTGAAAGAGACACTGGAGTTGGCAGCAGGAGCCAAAACATTGGCTCAAAGAGACACTGGAGTTGGCAGCAGCAGCAGCAGGAGGCCAGAAATTGGCTGAATGACACCCTTGAGTTGCAAGCAGCAGCAGGAGCCCAAATATTGCTTGAAAGAGACACTGGAGTTGGCAGCAGGAGCAGCAGGAGCCCAGACATTAATTGAACGAGACACTGGATTTGGCAGCAGAAGCCCGAACATTGCTTGAAAGAGACACTGGAGTTGGCAGCAGGAGCAGCAGGAGCCCAAACATTGGCTCAAAGAGACACTGGAATTGGCAGCAGGAGCCCAAACATTGGCTCAAAGAGACACTGGAGTTGGCAGCAGCAGGAGCCTAAACATTGCTTGAAAGAGACACTGCATTTGGCAGCAGGAGCCCAAAAATTGGCCGAATGACACCCTGCAGTTGGCAGCAGCAGGAGCAGGAGCCCAAAGATTGCTTGGAAGAGACACTGGAGTTGGCAGCAGGAGCCCAAACATTGATTGAAAGAGACACTGGATTTGGCAGCAGGAGCAGCAGGAGCCCAAACATTGCTTGAAAGAGACACTGGAGTTGGCAGCAGGAGCCCAAAAATTGGACTAAAGACACACTGGAGTTGCAATCAGCAGCAGCAGCAGGAGCCCAAACATTGCTTGAAAGAGACACTGGAGTTGGCAGCAGGAGCCCAAACATTGGCTGAATGACACCCTGGAGTTGCAAGCAGCAGCAGCTGCAGGAGCCCAAACATTGCTTGAAAGAGACACTGGAGTCGGCAGCAGGAGCCCAAACATTGGCTGAATGACACCCTGGAGCTGCAAGCAGCAGCAGCAGCAGGAGCCCAAACATTGCTTGAAAGAAACACTGGAGTTGGCAGCAGGAGCCCAAACATTGGCTCAAAGAGACACTGGAGTTGGCAGCAGCAGCAGCAGGAGCCCCAAACATTGCTTGCAAGAGACACTGGATTTGGCAGCAGGAGCCCAAAAATTGGCCGAATGACACCTTGGAGTTGGCAGCAGCAGGAGCCCAAACATTGCTTGAAAGAGACACTGGAGTTGGCAGCAGGAGCAGCAGGAGCCCAAACATTGGCTCAAAGAGACACTGGAGTTGGCAGCAGGAGCAGCAGGAGCCCAAACATTGGCTCAAAGAGACACTGGAGTTGGCAGCAGCAGCAGCAGGAGCCTAAACATTGCTTGAAAGAGACACTGCATTTGGCAGCAGGAGCCCAAACATTGGCTGAATGACACCCTGGAGCTGCAAGCAGCAGCAGGAGCCCAAACATTGCTTGAAAGAAACACTGGAGTTGGCAGCAGGAGCCCAAACATTGGCTCAAAGAGACACTGGAGTTGGCAGCAGCAGCAGCAGGAGCCCCAAACATTGCTTGCAAGAGACACTGCATTTGGCAGCAGGAGCCCGAAAATTGGCCGAATGACACCTTGGAGTTGGCAGCAGCAGGAGCCCAAACATTGCTTGAAAGAGACACTGGAGTTGGCAGCAGGAGCAGCAGGAGCCCAAACATCGGCTCAAAGAGACACTGGAGTTGGCAGCAGCAGGAGCCCAAACATTGGCTGAAAGAGACACTGGAGTTGGCAGCAGCAGCAGGAGCCCAAAAATTGCTTGAAAGACAAAACCCGGAGTTGCAAGCAGCAGCAGGAGCCCAAACATTGCTTGAAAGAGACACTGGAGTTGGCAGCAGGAGCAGCAGGAGCCCAAACATTGGCTCAAAGAGACACTGGAGTTGGCAGCAGCAGCAGCAGGAGGCCAAAAATTGGCTGAATGACACCCTGGAGTTGCAAGCAGCAGCAGGAGCTCAAACATTGCTTGAAAGACACACTGGAGTTGGCAGCAGCAGGAGCCCAAACATTGCTTGAAATAGACGCTGCATTTGGCAGCAGGAGCCCAAAAATTGGCTGAATGACACCCTGGAGCTGGCAGCAGCAGCAGCAGGAGCCCAAACATTGCTTGAAAGAGACACTGGAGCTGGCAGCAGCAGCATCAGGAGCCCAAACATTGCTTGAAAGAGACACTGGAGTTGGCAGTAGGAGCCCAAAAATTGGCCTAAAGACACACCCTGGAGTTGGCAGCAGCAGCAGCAGGAGCCCAAAAATTGGCCTAAAGACACACTGGAGTTGGCAGCAGGAGCCCAAACATTGGCTATAAGAGACAATGGAGTTGGCAAGCAGCAGCAGGAGCCCAAACATTGCTTGAAAGAAACACTGGAGCTGGCAGCAGCAGCATCAGGAGCCCAAACATTGCTTGAAAGAGACACTGCATTTGGCAGCAGGAGCCCAAACATTGGCTGAATGACACCCTGGAGCTGCAAGCAGCAGCAGGAGCCCAAACATTGCTTGAAAGAAACACTGGAGTTGGCAGCAGGAGCCCAAACATTGGCTCAAAGAGACACTGGAGTTGGCAGCAGCAGCAGCAGGAGCCCCAAACATTGCTTGCAAGAGACACTGCATTTGGCAGCAGGAGCCCGAAAATTGGCCGAATGACACCTTGGAGTTGGCAGCATCAGGAGCCCAAACATTGCTTGAAAGAGACACTGGAGTTGGCAGCAGGAGCAGCAGGAGCCCAAACATTGGCTCAAAGAGACACTGGAGTTGGCAGCAGCAGGAGCCCAAACATTGGCTGAAAGAGACACTGGAGTTGGCAGCAGCAGCAGGAGCCCAAAAATTGTTTGAAAGACAAAACCTGGAGTTGCAAGCAGCAGCAGGAGCCCAAACATTGCTTGAAAGAGACACTGGAGTTGGCAGCAGGAGCAGCAGGAGCCCAAACATTGGCTCAAAGAGACACTGGAGTTGGCAGCAGCAGCAGCAGGAGGCCAAAAATTGGCTGAATGACACCCTGGAGTTGCAAGCAGCAGCAGGAGCTCAAACATTGCTTGAAAGACACACTGGAGTTGGCAGCAGCAGGAGCCCAAACATTGCTTGAAATAGATGCTGCATTTGGCAGCAGGAGCCCAAAAATTGGCTGAATGACACCCTGGAGCTGGCAGCAGCAGCAGCAGCAGGAGCCCAAACATTGCTTGAAAGAGACACTGGAGTTAGCAGCAGGAGCCAAAACATTGGCTCAAAGAGACACTGGAGTTGGCAGCAGCAGCAGCAGGAGGCCAGAAATTGGCTGAATGACACCCTTGAGTTGCAAGCAGCAGCAGGAGCCCAAACATTGCTTGAAAGAGACACTGGAGTTGGCAGCAGGAGCAGCAGGAGCCCAGACATTAATTGAACGAGACACTGGATTTGGCAGCAGGAGCCCGAACATTGCTTGAAAGAGACACTGAAGTTGGCAGCAGGAGCAGCAGGAGCCCAAACATTGGCTCAAAGAGACACTGGAATTGGCAGCAGGAGCCCAAACATTGGCTCAAAGAGACACTGGAGTTGGCAGCAGCAGGAGCCTAAACATTGCTTGAAAGAGACACTGCATTTGGCAGCAGGAGCCCAAAAATTGGCCGAATGACACCCTGCAGTTGGCAGCAGCAGGAGCAGGAGCCCAAACATTGCTTGGAAGAGACACTGGAGTTGGCAGCAGGAGCCCAAACATTGATTGAAAGAGACACTGGAGTTGGCAGCAGGAGCCCAAACATTGGCTGAATGACACCCTGGATTTGCAAGCAGCAGCAGCTGCAGGAGCCCAAACATTGCTTGAAAGAGACACTGGAGTCGGCAGCAGGAGCCCAAACATTGGCTGAATGACACCCTAGAGCTGCAAGCAGCAGCAGCAGCAGGAGCCCAAACATTGCTTGAAAGAAACACTGGAGTTGGCAGCAGGAGCCCAAACATTGGCTCAAAGAGACACTGGAGTTGGCAGCAGCAGCAGGAGCCCCAAACATTGCTTGCAAGAGACCCTGCATTTGGCAGCAGGAGCCCAAAAATTGGCCGAATGACACCTTGGAGTTGGCAGCAGCAGGAGCCCAAACATTGCTTGAAAGAGACACTGGAGTTGGCAGCAGGAGCAGCAGGAGCCCAAACATTGGCTCAAAGAGACACTGGAGTTGGCAGCAGGAGCAGCAGGAGCCCAAACATTGGCTCAAAGAGACACTGGAGTTGGCAGCAGCAGGAGCCTAAACATTGCTTGAAAGAGACACTGTATTTGGCAGCAGGAGCCCAAAAATTGGCCGAATGACACCCTGCAGTTGGCGGCAGCAGGAGCCCAAACATTGCTTGGAAGAGACACTGGAGTTGGCAGCAGGAGCAGCAGGAGCCCAAACATTGATTGAAAGAGACACTGGAGTTGGCAGCAGGAGCCCAAAAATTGGACTAAAGACACACTGGAGTTGCAAGCAGCAGCAGCAGGAGCCCAAACATTGCTTGAAAGAGACACTGGAGTTGGCGGCAGGAGCCCAAACATTGGCTGAATGACACCCTGGAGTTGCAAGCAGCAGCAGCAGCAGGAGCCCAAACATTGCTTGAAAGAGACACTGGAGTTGGCAGCAGGAGCCCAAACATTGGCTGAATGACACCCTGGAGTTGCAAGCAGCAGCAAGAGCCCAAACATTGCTTGAAAGACACACTGGAGTTGGCAGCAGGAGCCCAAACATTGGCTCAAAGAGACACTGGAGTTGGCAGCAGGAGCCCAAACATTGCTTGAAAGAGACACTGCATTTGGCAGCAGGAGCCAAAAAATTGGAGGAATGACACCTTGGAGTTGGCCGCAGCAGCAGCAGGAGCCCAAACATTGCTTGAAAGAGACACTGGAGTTGGCAGCAGGAGCCCAAACATTGATTGAAAGAGACACTGGATTTGGAAGCAGGAGCAGGAGCCCAAACATTGCTTGAAAGAGATACTGGAGTTGGCAGCAGGAGCCCAAACATTGGCTGAATGACACCCTGGAGATGCAAGCAGCAGCAGGAGCCCAAACATTGCTTGAAAGACACACTGAAGTTGGCAACAGGAGCAGCAGGAACCCAAACATTGGCTCAAAGAGACACTGGAGTTGGCAGCAGCAAGAGCCCAAACATTGCTTGAAAGACACACTGGAGTTGGCAGCAGGAGCAGCAGGAGCCCAAACATTGTCTCAAAGAGACACTGGAGTTGGCAGCAGCAGGAGCCCAAACATTGCTTGAAAGAGACACCGCATTTGGCAGCAGGAGCCCAAAAATTGGCCGAATGACACCCTGGAGTTGGCAGCAGCAGGAGCCCAAACATTGCTTGAAAGAAACACTGGAGTTGGCAGCAGGATCCCAAACATTGGCTCAAAGAGACACTGGAGTTGGCAGCAGCAGCAGCAGCAGGAGCCCAAAAATTGGCTGAAAGGCACACCCTGAAGTTGGCATCAGCAGGAGCCCAAAAATTGGCCTAAAGACAAAAATATGTTTTGCACCATTTGGAAAGTGTAAAACGTGGCACCATGCTGAATCTAGTCGCATGCATCAGCCATTGGTGGGTGGAAATCCTGGCTGATCCATCCCTGATTCATTTTCACAAAGGTGAGTCTCTCCACATTTTTAGTTGACAGACGAGTTCTCCTCGACGTAACTATGGCCCCCGCCGCACTAAACACCCACTCAGATGGCACGCTACTTGCCGGGCAGGACAGCTTTTCCAGGGCAAACTCAGTTAGTTGCGGCCACAAGTCAAGTTTGGCTGCTTGGAAGTCCAGCGGATCCTCAAGGTGTGTTGGCATGGTCATGTCAAGGTATGACAAGACCTGCTGGTTCAGGTCCTGCTCCAGGTCTTCCTGCTGCTCATGAGTAGCCTCACTATGCGGGTGTAGAAAGCTACTCATTAGCGACTGAAGACTGAGGCTGCTGCTGCTGATGGAGCTGCTGCTGCTGCTCCTGCCAACCCCCACAGCAGCCATGGCAGTGGAAGGTGAGCGCAGAGGTCACCCCGAGTCAGACCTGCGAGAGTATGGACCATGGCGCAGATAGGCATCGGCCAACTGACTACGTAGAATGTCTTTGTAGTAGGTAAGTTTGTCCTCCCTCTCGGCGGGTTTAAAAAATGCCCCCATTTTGTGCCGGAAGCGAGGGTCCAATAAGGTGGAGAGCCAAAAGTCATCCCGCTGACAAATGGAAACAATTCTGGGGTCACTACGCAAGCACGTGAGCATGCTTCATGCCATTTGCGCAAGTGACTCGGAGGGACTACCTGTCTCCATCTCCACTGCATACTGCCACGGTGTGTCCGGGTCCTCTGTCTCGCCTTCCTCATAACCCTCTAGCTCCTTTGGCCGCTCCTGCTCCTCCTCTCCTGTCGGCTGACTAGATAAACCAGCCATTTCTCCAAGCCTAAACTGTGCACTGTGCCACTCCTCCTCCTTTTCCTCCTCCTCTTCCAGTTCAGCTCCAAAGGGGTTCATGTGGCCATAAGATGTAGACAGCATGTCTCCAGTGCCCTGACCAGCCATGGTTTCCAACATGTGCTGTAGTACATGAAGCAGTGGAATCACGTCTTTCATCCCGTAATCCTGGTGACTCACAAATAAAGTGGCTTCCTCAAAGGGCCTGAGCAAATGGCAGGTGTCACGTATGAGCTGCCACTGGTTGACATTGAAGTTACACAGGGGAGTCCCCCTATCCGCTTGGATCATCAAGAAATCTGTGATGGCTTTTCTCTGTTCATATAGTCTGTCCAACATATGCAGGGTGGAATTCCAACGGGTGGAAACATCGCAAATCAGACTATGTTGGGGGCTACCGTTCTGACGCTGTTGCTCAAGAAGGGTGTGCTTGGCGGTGTATGAGTGGCTGAAGTGAATGCAAAGTTTCCTTGAAGTTTTTAGGATGTCTTGCAGATGGGGGGAACACTTCAGAAACCGCTTCACAACCAGATTGAAGACGTGAGCCATGCAGGGCGCATGGGTCAGCCCTCCTTGTCGCAGCGCAGACAAAATGTTCTTCCCATTGTCGGTAACCATGGTTCCCATTTTCAGTTTTCTTGGAGTAAGCCATGTTTGGATTTCTTGATGAATACATTTAAGCAGTTCCCCCCCTGTGTGACTCCATTCGCCAAGACAAACCATGTGAAGCACAGCGTGACACCTCCGTGCCCTGAACACATGGTAGGCTGGAGAGGCACTGAGACTTGAGCCTACAGTGGAGGGTGAGGAGAAGGCGGAAGATGAGGAGGCCGAGTCGCACGGTGTCACAGGCACAACGGCCAGGGAGCGCGGAGGCCGAAGCGGCGTGACCTGTCCAAGTTGCTGCTGCCGCAAAGGGACCACATTCACCCAGTGGGCCGTAAACGACATGTACTGTCCCTGACCGTAGTTACAGCTCCAGACGTCGGCGCTGCCATGCACTTTGCTACACACCGACAGGCTCAAGGACTGGCCCACCTTCTGTTCAACAAAAGTGTGCAGCGCTAGTACTGCCTTCTTGGCAAAGAAATTACGGCTTGGCACTCTCCACCTTGGCTAGGCACAAGCCATCAGTTTTCTGAAAGGTGCAGAGTCCACCACCTGAAAAGGGAGCGACTGCAGCACCAGCAACTTGGGCAGGAGCACATTCAGCTTCTGCGCCGTAGGATGAGTGGGCGCATACTGCTGTCTCTTGGACATGGCTTCGCTGATGGATTGCTGGCGGGATGCATGACTTGGAGGAGGAGGAGCAGGAGCATCAGGAGGAGCGACAGAGGATGGGTATGATGCACAGCTGCCTTCGGCTGAGGTGCTGGAGCCTTGGCTGGCAAAAATTGGGAGCGGCCTGACACTCGGTGAGGAAGCAGCCTGGACCACCTCTTCAGAGCATCGGTTCTCCCAGGCCGCTTTATGGTGACACATCATATGTTGACGCAGGGCCGTGGTGCCAACATTTGGGCCCTGGCCGCGCTTCACCTTCTGCCTACATATCTTGCATGTGGCCATGTTACCCTCCTGCGGATGCTTCAGGAAAAACTGCCACACTGCCGAGTAGCTACTTTTCCCACCAACAGCCCGCACTGATTCACTGCTACTGTCGCCAACTCCAGGAACCCCTGCTCCACTATCTCCCGATAAGGTAGCCTGCCGCGCAGCAAGTGCTCTACCCCGGCCCCAGCCCCGTTTGGCTCCAGGCTTTACAATTCTGCCCCCATGCTGACTGCCAACCATGCTGCTAACACCTTGCTGCCTCAGCTGCTGACTCCGGGGCAACCTGCGCCCCTCTTCTCCTGATGATGATTATGAAGCCCCTTCTGCACCCGGCTCCCAAGTGCGATCGGCTTCATCATCATCGAGTTGTGGCTGCACGTCACTGATGTTCTCGGTTTCCTCAACAGTGTCTGGTGCAGGAACTGGAACGCTCGCAACACCCACGCCACTCTCCACATCACTATTTGTCTGCCTAGCGAAAGAAGCCACCTCCATTTCTTGGCTGGGCAGTAGCTGCTGACTGTCCTCTATCTGATCGTCCTCCTCACTAAAGAGTGAAGCTGAACCCAACGCATAGGATACGTCACTGGGGGAGGGAACGGCATAGGACAGAGGCAATGGGAGGATAGGGACTGCTCTCGGGCCATGCCAACTCAGGGTTGTGTCAGAGGAACCTACCAACCTTAGACTGGGGGTGTCAGATGTAACTTGCGATGATGTGGATGACCGCGTTAACCAATCTACCACGGAAGATGCGTTACTGGTGGAGACATGACCAGTAGCAGATACTGGCAGATCAGGTCTCTCACCGCGACTCCTGCTGCCACTCGACCCTAGTCTGCTGCGACCTCTGCCTGCTGAATCTTGGCCTCTGCCACTACTCTGTGAACATCCAGGCACTTGCCTGCATGACATTTTTATGTATTTGAATATACAATGCAATAGGCACTTTAAAAAATGTGTTTACTTTAAAAACCAGAAGCTAAATAAATTGAGGAAATGTTTCTCTGTAACAGATACTATGAAAATTGGCAATATGGGATGCCCTGTGGGCAACCCTTTAAAAGCTGCTTGTAACAGATAGGGTCAAAAGTGCAGGTTTGGGATACCGTGCGGCCTGGTGTTTTTACAGCACACACAAAAACAATTCAAACTGCAATATATTTATGAGAAATAGCATTTAAAAGCTGCTTTAGTGTAACAGATAGGGTCAAATGTGCTGAAATGGGATGCCCATGTGGGCTGGGGTTTTCACAGCAGACACAAAAACAATTTAAACTGCAATTTATTTATGAAAAATAGCCTTTAAAAGCTGCTTTAGTGTAACAGATAGGGTCACATGTGCTGAAATGGGATGCCCATGTGGGCTGGGGTTTTTACAGAAAATGAAAACTAATCGAGTTATAAGAAATGCTTGTGTGTAACAGATAGGGTTAAATATGCCACTGCCAAGATGGGATGCACAGTGGCCAGGAATTTTTACAGCACAAACAAAAGCACTTTAAAACTGATCTGGCAAATGAAGTGAAATGAAAATAAAAAAAAAGTTTCCCTGTCACTTTCTCTGCTGTCCCTGCCTGGATCCTTCCCGATTTTTCCCTATCCTTCCCTATCTTTCCCTGGCACTCTGTGGGTCTTTGTGGGTCTCCCTGCCTCTCTGTTAGTCTCTCCCTGTCTGTAGCAAGCTCCGTTCTGGACGCAATACAACGCTGAAATGCGCACAAGCAAGATGGCCGGCGTTTATATAGCACTGTGACGTCACCGGGCTTCCTAGCTGCTGATAGGCTGCATGTGACCTTCCCATGATAACTTGCCCCAGGGGATATGTCCGGACATGTCCATCCACTATTTTACAATGGCTGTAATTGAAATAAATGGAGTTTAAAGGAAAACTTCGATTGATCGAATTGCGGAAAAATTCAGATTCATTCAGAATCAAATTTTTCCTGAAATACGGAACGAATTCGGGTTCGTCTGGATCAATTCGCTCATCCCTAACAATCCACTTAAACTACGGACAGCTAGGTAGGAGCTGGAGCCACACATAGTCAGAAGTGTTGGCTCAATGGAACGTCAGTTATACCAAAATACTTTCTTCAGTGAGAATGTAAATAAAGGCACGCCAGAAGCCCCTAAACAGGAGAATGAAGTAAAGCATCTCACTACTGATGGGGACAATTGTTCAATGTCAAGGCCGAAGCCCTGAACAAGAAGCGACAGTGACAATAGCTAGGGAACCAATACAAAGGGTCGGGGAGAGGTTCAAGCAGAAGAAAGTCAAAGATATCCAGTTAGGCAAAACTGAGTGGTTCCAATGCTTCAAGGAATATAATATGTAGGCAGATGACTGCCAAATTTAAGCAAGAGGCAGAATGTAAGTGGAGTTTAGACACCCCATTTCCGACCATATATTAGAGTGGCCAGCAATTTAGGATACCTTTGTTTTTTTTACGCTAGAAGCAATGGTCTGGCCAATATCTATGGGGGTTTCCGGCAAGAGGTTTCTCTTGAATGACCACTTGGGCAGACAGGAGCATGCACAGGAAGGGGAATCAAGCTCTGTATACCTTCTTTGTGGCCACCACCATGCATCGGTGAGAACCCTAGAACCCCTAAGCAAGGTAAGAAGTTTTTATTTTGTTGTAACCCCTCTCCACCATCCTGCCTCAACACCAGCAGGGTGTGTTGTGACTTGAAATCCACTTATGATAAAAAAATACAGTATAGGGGCTCCCACCAACCTTCTGCTCAGGGGCCTCCACCACACTTAATCTGGCCCCGGCTGTGGCCGGAGAAGAAAGAAAGCTGGGTGTATATGTGGCATCACTTCCAGTTGATGCAATGACGGAAGGACCCGCTCCGCTATCTTGCAGTTGGCCTGTGAGTTCAGGTTCTTCCTGTGTGCCTGCCAATAACTATTTTCAGAAGGCCAGTAACGCATGGGCACCACAGGTTCAGCAGGAATAAGCAGGTAAGTGCATAGCAGTTAGTGCGCACATTTCAACGAACAAATAGAACTGCTATAATGTAGAGGACCACATGAGGAATGCAGAGTCTTTATAGAAGTCAGATGGGAGGGATCTATTTACTACCCCAGCTCGGTCCATTACCATAGTGGGTTTATTTCAAATGTGGCCCATTCTACGTGTTCTTAGTACTTACCATTTAATGTGGCTGAGGAATCCCCAATGTTGCCAATAGAGATTGAGATTCCAACAAGACCTTGTTTTAAGATAGCTTGACTCACAGGATGATACCCTTAAAGACATTCGGACAGAACTACGTTACTCTGCATCAGGCAAGAGAATGTGGGTTGGGACAAGGAGGGGAGGGAGGTCGGAATAGTGTTAAGTATTAAGAGAGTGAAAAGGGGAAGGAGCAGATGTGGTATAGATTAGTTACTGTTAATGTTAGTATTAGGAATAGGGATGTATTTTGGGTAATGTTTTCTTTATCGTTTCCTGTTGTGAGATTGTTTGGACCAGTTTATTATATATAAACTTGAATTAATCCTATTTGTTTAAAAATGAATCAGTGTCATATGTGGTTATTCTTGCAAATGTATCCCCTAACTCACAGGTCTACTTTAATGTCTAGGGGAGGGACATTCTGTTATTTGTTTGCATTTCTTTTTATCAGAACATTGGTCAGTGTGGCCATCTCTTTTCAGCTTATATAAAATACCTTTTCCCATAAAATATTCATATGAAATATGATGACAACAATTTTTCATACTTTGGGGACGTTTTATTCCGAGGCACTTGTTTCCATTAGAGCAAAACACATAAACCAGATGCATTTTTCTCCTATCACTCAGACGTCCGGGGTCACAATTGGTGGAACAGATGTTCCCTGCTAGGAAAATTTGTGAAACTATGATTAGTAAAACAGTTTTTCACTTCACAAAATGCGCTTTTCTTTCCATAGGAGCATGGCCCCTGTGCTCAAGAGCATGGTTTATTTGTCACCTTGAAGGAATTTAAATTCTAATGACGATCAAAGGGGGCAATGCAAAAAGATTTGCGGGGAGGCTGATTTATTAATAGCGCCAGGTAGCGACAGTTGAGCGACTGTAGCGGCATTTTCACAGCGCCCGCTAGTAGTCGCTGTGCTTGGCCGTTGTTCGGTAGTTGATAGCGACTCAGTCGGTGTGCAGTAATGTTGAATACAAGGTGATGAGTCGCTATTTGACAGGTTCCGTTCTGTATGGGAGCGCATGATAGCGAGTGGCCATAGCGACCGGCTCCCACCCTATTCATTAACAAATCATGCTCCAAAAATTCTCGCGCTGTGAAATGCATGTTTAAACCCCAGAGCGCTGGCGGTGATGGGTTAAAAGTAGTTTTTTAACCCCCAAACAACCATATTTTGGGAAACCAAAAAAACAAGTTTATAAAAACATTTTGTAATATGAATACATTAATATCAGACCTGTAATATCAATTCTGCACAAAATTTGTTTTTTTTTTTTTTTCTTACCTTAAAAAAAATATCTTACATGGCAGAAGTGGTAACAGAAATTTTCACATTAAAAAAAAAAAAAATATTAACAATTAATTATTAATATATAAAGATTGCTCCATTGAAATGCATTGGAGAGCGCCAGGTAGCGAGAGGTCATACCTGTCGCTGTTCAAGGTCGCTCGCTGGCGCTGTGGGGTGAGGCTGGAATAATGATGAATGAGTCGCTATCTGGCGCTATCTCAGTCGCTAAGCAGGATCGGCTTGATAAATGTGTGATTGTGGTGGGGAGCCGGCGTTCTCGTGGCGGTGACCGTCATTACCGTTCGCTCACCAGTCGCTACCTGGCGCTATCCCTTGTTAAATAAGGGCCAAAGTGTTTCTCAGATCTTCAATAAATATTTTTTGAATGGGCTCTGAGAGTATTTACAGCTTAACACACGATTATTTGGATTAAAAAACCTATACTTGACCTGGGTACTTGTGTTTACAAATGTGTAAATAACAATATCTTGTGGGGGTATTTATTGCAACACCAATTTCCAAAAAGTTAGGACAAAACGGTTGATTCAGAGCAAGGTGAGAATTCTCACTCCTTTTTTATTAGAGATAACTGCCACTGACTTTCATTGTCTACTAGGTGTAAATTTTCACCTGGCACTGAATCAGCCCTAAGGTAGACAATTAAGTCAATGGTAGTTTTCTTTCCAAAAAAAAAAGTGAGAATTCTCACCTGGCTCTGAATCAACCCCAGTGTGTCAGGCTTTTGACTGTGTTAAAAGATTTAGCTTTGACCAAGAGAAGACAGTGGCATCCCGGGATTATGTTCTTCTTCTATACATGATACAACTGGCAATGGTGGATTTTGCAGCAAATTGTGTTCACAGACAATGATTTCTGGAAGTATTTCTGAGCCCATTCAGTGAATTGAATTACTGATTCATGCCTGTTTTTTATTCAGTGCTGCCTTAGAACCGATATACTACAACTGACCATTGCCCTTGTACCTTGTGCACATGGATTTCTTGCAGTGAAGTGTAGCTTAGCCAATTGCATTTCTGTGAAGTTAGTGTCAATCTGCTACAGACCTAATAATAGGAAACTGAATTCTGTATTGCTTACTGAAAAATCCAGAACATAATGCAACTGATCATGAATGATGCTGTTGTCAATAGCTACAGCAGCCAGGCAAAAAGCAAGGGTGTTAGAAGTCGTTGAAAACCTGGTCATGTAGCAAATATTTGAAGCGGATGCCCTAGCATGGGTTGACTCAAACTACCTCCTCCTTTTCTTCCCATGCAAAGAGTACCCAGTTTGCAGTAAACCCTTTACTTCACACTGTGACAAATACCAAAGACACTCTAAAGCAGCCAACTTTAATCCATCTGGAGCATATTCTTTCAGCAATTCAGCAATCCATGTTGTGCAAGTACATAGGACATAGAATGCAAAATAATGTGACGATAAGGACCAAGACACTCATGCACTGATTCCCAAACCTTTCTGTCATCTGAAGAGTACCAGTCAGGGAAGGAAGAGCACAGTGGGTCAGTAAGTACCATTAGCCCTCATACTGTATCATGCTATGCCAAAACTCATGTTCCAGTTCTTGCTGTTTACTGTGGTACAGATTGCACTTAAAAGAATGAGGGTAAAAAAAAGGAAGAGGAGGTGATGACAAAATACTTAACCCTGTGTGGCATAAAGGCACAGACCAGCCTAGCAGAGGAGTGATGAAAAAGTTTGAAACAAGGCAACAACCAAAACAACTTGGGGGCTATGGGCATGAGTAACCAATTGAAGACCCACTTTCATGGAGAGTGCATCTGGGCTAGAAGACGTAAAAGCAATGCCTCTTTGCTTGCCCTGCAATGTCTTCTACTTTCTATTTATTTAATTTGCAGCAGTAGCTTTCATTTTGAGAAGTAGCTTGTTCCACCTTTAGGTGGGAGTAAATGTTGTCTAAGGGTTATAGGTAGACCCAAGGCCTCTCTGCCTTCAGCAGTGATAAGGTAGCGCTTCTCAAAGACAGAAATGAAAAGTAGAGAATGCACTGAAATGAAATGAAGTGCATCGGTTCGCAGAAATGCCGCCAGTCCAAGTGTTTGTAAAAGAACCAGCAAAAGTCGATTATTCACATTAATTATATTGCACAAATATCCAAAGCTAACAAAGCTTGTATGCAGGTCAATGTTTTGGGGACCAGGAGGCCCCCTTCCTCAGGACCAAGTAATAACAAACAGAAGGAAAGAGCCCAAACAGTTAAATAGGCCTACTGGCCAATCACAGGCTGTCACTTCAGCTCAAAGTTCTAGCCTGACATCAGGAATGACGCCATCAGCGCTGTCAAACATAAAGCATAATTGTATGAAGCAATAAGGCATATTCCCGAGTGTGAGCAAAACCACCAGCTGGCTGAGCCTCCCCCCGCACCTCCCCAGGGGCCAGATTGCGCCTTTGACAGTGCACCGTGGTAGAATAACCTGGTTGCTGATTGGCGTCAACTGCTACAATACAAATTAATGGACACGGCTGCATTCCACAACTTCTATCACAGTACAGGATGCACAGCCACCACTTGTTCAAGAACTTCATCATCTACCACATCTTACTCCTTCTTCATCCACTCCCTCTTCTCCCAAGTGAGCTCAACATCTAAGTAAACCGCAAGTGGTGGCACGTGTATTTCTCTATTACTTTCAACCAAGTGTCCCGGTCATTGCAGAATAATGTCAGTGGCAGGGTTCCATGAATATGTGCTCCAGTAAGCATGGCCTAGTAAACTACATATCCTTATTTGGGCACTGGCTGTATCTAATGGAGGATAGGCAACCATTGGCAAGGGGATGCACCGTTTAAATGTGTGGTACCACCAAGAGTTTGAAGAGCGCTCATCATTTTTTTTTTGTACACCCTCATCCTCCTCTCCCCCTTTGCCTCCAAATCTTTGTTCAATTTATCTGCCCCCTCAATACCATTGACTGGTACAGAGCTGCTCAAGAGGAGGGTGTAATTCCATGTCAAAAAACATATCTGCTTATGCCAGTGAACTCACACAGGTCAAGAGCTCCTAAAGAATTTGCAGTCCCATGATTGCCCCCTCAAAAACCAACCAAGGTTGTGTATAACAATGTACCCAACCTGCTGGCAGCCTATGAATGCCTGACACCCAAACCACTGTATTAGAAAAATGTTCCCCCAGACATATGATGGCTTGCCCTTCCCAGTAAGGGAAACTCTTCCCGAAAAAGCTCTCTCATGTTCCAAAACAATTCTCCTTTTATCGCTTGCACCTGATTGGGGTTTGAGTTTTTACTAATTTTTGGATCTGTTAATTGTGTGCTTGTTATCACCCATAAATGGAAAATGTCTCCATACCTCAGTTAGCAGCCGACCTTGTTGGATATTTGGTCCTTGGTAGGTGTCCTTTGCTACTGAACGGACTACATTGAGTGTTATTTGACTTTAATTCAGCTACACAGCCAAATTATTTCTTAGAGCATGTAATAGCATACAATGTCTTTAGGAAAAACAACTGGCGCTATGCTTGTTAAAACCATTAGTTACATTCCACAGCAAAAGAAAATAGTGGAGAACGCTGGGGAATTGTCATTTTCTAATAGCTTCTGCACATTGCTCCCTGCTGCATTATTTTAGAAAAATCCACAGGAATGATTCCAGGGTTCTTCCAGAGTTCAGCCGGGGTACCGCTCTCCATTCCGACAACTCCACAAAACCGGACTGCTTGACATTCCCTAAAAATAAATGCTTTATCTGTATGATGTCACCCACAGTCTCCATGAGGACTTAATCTTTTTATAAAGCCTGATGAGAGCGGTTTAAAGTGGACCAACACCCTCCCCTGATCGGCCCGGGAATCTATAAGGTTGGCCGATCGGGGGTGCCCCGCTGTGTGAAACCCCCCCAGATCCCCGAAAATCCTACCTGATCCTCGTTCCAGCGGCGCATGTGCAGGCCACCACCTCCCACGCGTCCCTCTAGCAGAGCGCGCACCCACGCCGGACGTTTGTGAATGGCCGGCGCGGGCGCGCTCCCTGTAAGAGGGACGCGCGGGAGGCGGCCCGCGCTCAACTTGTCCGTCGCTGCCTCTCCGGCGGCGGCGATTGGACGAGCGAGTCACGTGGGGTCAGGTGAGTTTTCGGGGCTTTCTGGGGGGTTGCACACAGCGGGGCACCCGCGATCGGGGTGCCCCGCGGAAGTGGACCAATACCCAGGATAGTCAAAATCCTGGGTGTTGGTCCACTTTAAGCAGAAAATGATGGCTAGCAGGTTACAAGACCTGGCATAAGGCCTACAGGGGAAGAAATGGTAGCATCCACATCATGGCCCTTTAGTTCAGAGTTCTTAACAGATTTACATTCCTATTTAACAGCTAAGTATACACTCTATGGTATTTATCTTCCACACAAATCCCGCAGGCTCTCTAACAGGTTATGTCGTGAGGAGCTCCCCACAGACAGCTCTTTTGCAACGCTGAATGTAAAGCTTTGCCTCTGAATGTAGAACCCAAACAACACTGTCCTCTGAGGTTAATGAATAGTCATACCTCCCAAGTGTCCCTGATTTGGAGGGACTGTCCCTCTTGTGAGTCCCTGTCCTCCTGTCCCTCGTTCTCATTTGTCCCTCTGAGGTGTAACATGCAGATCTGCATCAATAAATGATTATTTGCTTATTTAAAGTGCTTCTATTGTTGTACCTGTTACAACCCATCTCATACCCATCAATCAATGAGAGGGTGTGGCTTCATTTAACAATTGCCTCTCTTTCCCACCCTAAAACTTTGGAAGGTATGTGAATAGTGACATTTTATTTTAAAAGGAACAATGGCCTCACTGGAGCCAAAAATCCAGCAGTTGCAGAAGAGCATAGGGGCACCCCAGGAAGAACACCAGGCCCATGCCAAAAAACATAGGGGCTGGTAACTTGTTAGGGTCCTTGGATGGGTTTACTGAATAGGAAAAAAAATATTAAAATGACGCAAATTTAAAATTAACCTGAAACCTAAGCTCTGATATTGGTATAATGAAAAATAGTACTGAAAATAGGGATTTCTGCTATTAAAACTACACCCAAATGGAGCTGAGACACATGCTCCCCCCTGCTCCACTCACAGGTGCCCCTCTTTCCTGTCTCCAGACCTCACCTGGTGCACACACGCGTGTAGCTGTCAGGACTGTGCTCATGGGAGAGTGGATGTCACTGTGTGGGCGCTACACATGTTCAGTCCCAGCTCACACAGTCTAAACATGCGATGAGACAAAACAAAGAGAAACATGACAGCTATTAGCCCCTCATGGTGTGTTTATTTGATCAGCAGATGTCTTCCCCGTCACTGTAAAATTACAGGAAGCAAAACATCACACATACCTGATTCCTTTTTTTTATCCATTTCAGCAATCAGCTGATTTATTTAGTTTAAAGAAGAAAATCAGACCAACAGATTGTCATGGGGGGGGGGGGAGCCTTAAAGAAGCCTGTCCTCCATTGTTTTTAATAAGAGTGTATGTTCACTTTTGCATTCTCCTCACTCTTTCTGTTCCTGGCTCTGACAGACCCCTTCTGAAACAGGAAAAACACAGGATTTTCACTATCCCAGGCTTTGTTTCTTCTTCCCGGGATAACCTGATTTGGGATGCTTGGCCGAGGAAATCCCCTCAGATTGTCTCGATGGGGATCCCGTGGTGCATGTGGCAAATAAATGCAGAATGTAGCTTGCCATGCACCGTGGGATCACCGGCAAGCTGAGTTTACAGGTGATCTGCGGGATTTCACAAGGCAGAGAAGCCCCACAAATAAGTAAACTATGAGACTCTAGGCCAGTGGTTGTTCCTCTCTAAAGGGACAGTCCAGACAATAATAAGGCATCAAGGAGCTCAGCTGAAGGACTTAACCCATATCTAATCAGGACTCCCTTTAAATACTAACTTACAGGACAACTAACTAAAAGTTATCCCCCAGTCCCTCTCAGTCATGTGTGGCACATGTTTCAGCCACAAGCGGTGCATGATTTAAAGCACCTGGTTCACTGATACTAACTGGTTCTGTGTAGAACATGTTTGTTCTCAGTTTTCCCTAGAAAACCAACAGTGCCCATTAGTTGAAACCAAGATCAGTATCCTCTATGGAACATGTTGTTCCCTCTGGTAGTGATCTTACTACTGCCATCTAAAGTTTGATTTCAATTGTTACAACTACTAACTTACGTGACAACTAACTAAAAGTTATCCCTCGGTCCCTCTCAGTCATGTGGAGCACATGTTTCAGCCACATGCGGTGCATGACTCAAGGTACCTGGTTCAAGGGTTAACCTGTTTTCCCTCTGGTAGTGATCTTACTACTGCCATCTAAATTCTGATTCTGATTCAACTACCATTGCGCTGCATGACTCTTATTTACACATACATTTTATTAAAGTCACTCTCAGGGTCTATTCTTTTGAAAGGGTTCTAATACTGCAACTGTTAACCCTTTCTAACACATCACGTTAAGTTTAGCACTTCCAAAACACAGCCTTGGCTCCTACACCAATACCCCCAAAAGGCCTGTGACTCTTTCTAAAGGTCTTGTGTTTAAATTAGGCCTATACTGCAGAAAATATGCATAGAATATCCCAACCTTTTTATAGAAGCCTATAACTGTCATCCTGGGCATCTTAATTATATTAGCAGACATGCCAGGTTTTCCAGAGAGTCACCTGGTGTTGACCCCCCACCTGGTCACCCTGTCAGCAGATCATATCATCTGCAGCAGGACTAGCTGCCTCCAAGTCCTAGTGCTGGGACTTTACACAGACTCAAGGACTGTTCTAATGGGGGGGGGCACCACTTTGAGACCCACTTTTCAGTATCTCTGTTAGCAGGTGGTCTCCCTGATAAACAGTGTGTTGATTGCTGCTGCCCAGCAATGTGTAATATTGTTGGCAGTGACACTCATCCATCCTCCTCTCCCCTGATTTGGGATGCCCATTGTCTGATACCCCTCCCAAAGCAGCCATACTTACCGATCTATGCAAGCCGGACTTTGGAGGCCACTTCACATTGCTTCATACATTTCACAGCACAGTCTCCACCAATCCGGGCTGCAGGGCCGGATTATAGGGCGCAAGCCCGGGGCCTCCACCACTTGCCCTGCAAAGGGGGCCTCCACCAACCTTTGAGTTATGGTCTGGTCAAGGAGGCTTTTCAGTCTTTGTCTGATAGGCCGTGGGGCCAGGAACAAAGCTATCGGCAACAGCGGGGGCCCCTGTGCCTGGGCAAGCCTTTTTATGTTTTTGCAAATGTGCAGCCAAAGCCACCACAGGGCAGGATGGAGAGTCTAGAGTAGCAAAGCCGCCATCAGCAACACTACAGTGATGGGTGGGGGCAGAACTGTCAGTCAGCGGCCGCTCACTGCACATTAGCCGCCAAGCACAGCCGCTGGCAGCTCAATGCAGGGAACTGTTTTCTGCTGGACCAGCTGGGCGACTACACTACCCCCCCATACAGAATGGCAAAGCAGGAGTTCCCGAGCAGTAGGCACTCGCAAAAGGTGGCACAAGGGACTCGATCTACCGTTCCACTAAGTTGGCGGGTGCCAGACAACCACCAATCAGTTACTTGGCTGGACTATGATTTTAAAGGAAAACAAAATACTGTATCTGGGGCCTCCACCAGATTTTGTGCCCAGGGACCTCCACCACACTTAATCAGGCCCTGCAGAGGTGTGTGTCATGTTCCTGAGTCCCCTGACAGCCTTTACATGTAAATCAGTTACTAAAGCTGTAGGGGGAGGTATTAGGCAATGGCATCTGTCATCGGGGGCAGTGCCACAGCAGGGTGGACATAGCCCATACTTCTGCTTCAAATGCTAGGCTGGTTTTAAGCACAATTTTTGAGGTTTTGTTAAAAATATTTGTTTCACAAAATCCACAAGTAAGCCACACCCATGTCATGCCCATTACCCTGTAAGCTGGTCCCCGAGGTCGGCATCTCTGTAATAAAGACAGGGAAGGAGTGAGCAGCGAGGAGCTTTCCTGCTTTTACATTTACCATGTGAAATTTTGCATGTTTTTGCAGTTTGGCTTTGCTAATTTTGGCAAACACTTCAATGTTATTTCGGGATTAGTTTTTTTAGCATCTTATTTTTAGAAAGTTTTCCAGTATGTGAAAAAGAACTAATAATAATGTTTTATATTTTCAAATAAACTTTGATTCTTGAAGTGGACCAAAACCCAGGATTTTTACTATCTGGGGGTGCCCTGCTGTGTGAAACCCCCCAGGTCGCCTGAACAAACTCACCTCTTCCCGGTCCTACGATGCATGCGCAGCTACTCGTCCAATCAGCAAGCTAGGATCTGCTCGAGACCCTTTTTCCAGGAGCTCGTCTAATACGAGAGGTTCTGAGTGCGCTGGCGGCCGCATCCCCTGCTACCCTCTAACAGGGAGCGCGGCCGCGCTGGCCATTCACAAATACCTAGCGCGGGCAAATGTCCTGCAAAAGGGGTAACGGGGATGCAGGCGCTGATCGCGTATGGGTTGTTGGATTGGGAAATAAGATGAGTTTTTGGGTGACCTGTGTGCTTTCACGCAGCAGGGAGAGCGAATATGCCTGCCCTGGAGTCTCATAGACCGGTGGGTTTTGGTCCTCTTTAAGATTTTCAAACAACCCAGACACTCCCAACATACCCCACATATATTCTGAGACCCCCTCCAATGCCGACATATGCTATAAAAGTGTGTTTTCAGCAAGATTTTATCTTTTTCGCTAAAGAATTCTGCCACAGCAGCTCGCCAGCATATTGCCAGAATTCTCCAAGCCACTTAACAATGTAAATACCTCTGACTTTCGCCAACAAATTGCATCACAAACACAGCAAGGGCCTTATTTATGAAGGGATAGCGCCAGGTAGTGCCTGTACAGCGGCAGGTAAACGCCAGACACGGCACGCAATTACACATTTATGAAGCCGAATCTGTAGAGCGACTGGAACAACGCCATGTAGCGTCCGATTCAACATCATCCCAGGCTCAGCGTACAGCGCCGGCGTTCAGCCTTGCAGAGCGCCACGTCTTACCTGTCACTACCTGGCGCTCTCCCATACATTTCTATGGACGATCCCTAAATCCCTTTCCTGATCCCAATTTTTGTTTTTTTAAACTTTTTGGATTAATAATATTTTCATGCAGAATTGTCCTTACATGTCTGGTATTAAAGTTTTCATGTTACAATGTAATAACAATGTAATTCCATATGCTTTGTTACTAGTGGATACATGTTCATAAACAGAGTTTAATCACACAGCCTCTGGCGCTATGGCCTACAACTACATGATTTTGAGCGCCGGCGCTGTTTGAGGCTGTTTTTTTTATGAATGTGGTGTGAGTTAGTCACACTGAACTGGAGCTATTGTTCGCTCCCATACAGTGTAGTACTGCGACTGACACACCATTTTCATCAATGCCGGGCAGCGACTGAGGCGCTGTGAAAGAAAGAACCATAGCCGAGCACAGCGACTACTAGCGGTTGCTCTGAAATCTGCGCTACAGACGCTCATCTGTGGCTACATGGCGTTAGTAATGAATCAGCCTGTAAGATTCATTGTGAAAGTCTGTGTTCACTGGTGTTCGCTGCAGTAAGTTTTGTTTACTCACTGGTCTGTCAAACGCTTGTCGCATGTCTGGTGAATATACTTTTATGTCAAGTAGCGAACGGTAGTGAACATAGAAGTAGTAAATCACCCCCTATATGTTAGATTATATCTATATTGTTATATTAAATGTTTCCTCATTAGGGAAGTAAAAACTTGGCACAATGCCTATAATCCGTCATCACCGGCAGACCGGCCTGCAAGGCCAGCAGGGCCTCCTGCCTCTAGTTAGGTCCTCCTCATCTTGTGGCTTTGCCATAGAAATGTGTGCAGGATGTGGGGAGTGGCCAGCGGAGCCTCCTGCCTCTAGTTAGGTCCTCCTCATCTTGTGGTTATCATTAGATTTGCCATAGAAATGTGTGCAGGATGTGGGGAGTGGCCAGAGGAGCCTCCTGCCTCTAGTTAGGTCCTCCTCATCTTGTGGTTATCATTAGATTTGCCATAGAAATGTGTGCAGGATGTGGGGAGTGGCCAGCAGGGCCTCCTGCCTCCAGTTAGGTCCTCCTCATCTTGTGTTTATCATTAGATTTGCCATAGAAATGTGTGCAGGATGTGGGGAGTGGCCAGCGGAGCCTCCTGCCTCTAGTTAGGTCCTCCTCATCTTGTGTTTATCATTAGATTTGCCATAGAAATGTGTGCAGGATGTGGGGAGTGGCCAGCAGGGCCTCCTGTCTCTAGTTAGGTCCTCCTCATCTTGTGGTTATCATTAGATTTGCCATAGAAATGTGTGCAGGATGTGGGGAGTGGCCAGCAGAGCCTCCTGCCTCTAGTTAGGTCCTCCTCATCTTGTGGTTATCATTAGATTTGCCATAGAAATGTGTGCAGGATGTGGGGAGTGGCCAGCTGGGCCTCCTGCCTCTAGTTAGGTCCTCCTCATCTTGTGGTTATCATTAGATTTGCCATAGAAATGTGTGCAGGATGTGGGGAGTGGCCAGAGGAGCCTCCTGCCTCTAGTTAGGTCCTCCTCATCTTGTGGCTTTGCCATAGAAATGTGTGCAGGATGTGGGGAGTGGCCAGCAGGGCCTCCTGCCTCTAGTTAGGTCCTCCTGATCTTGTGGTTATCATTAGATTTGCCATAGAAATGTGTGAAGGATATAGGGAGTGGCCAGAAGAGCCTCCTGCCTCCAGTTAGGTCCTCCTCATCTTGTGGTTATCATTAGATTTGCCATAGAAATGTGTGCAGGATGTGGGGAGTGGCCAGCAGGGCCTCCTGCCTCTAGTTAGGTCCTCCTCATCTTGTGGTTATCATTAGATTTGCCATAGAAATGTGTGCAGGATGTGGGGAGTGGCCAGAGGAGCCTCCTGCCTCTAGTTAGGTCCTCCTCATCTTGTGGCTTTGCCATAGAAATGTGTGCAGGATGTGGGGAGTGGCCAGCAGGGCCTCCTGCCTCTAGTTAGGTCCTCCTGATCTTGTGGTTATCATTAGATTTGCCATAGAAATGTGTGAAGGATGTAGGGAGTGGCCAGAAGAGCCTCCTGCCTCCAGTTAGGTCCTCCTCATCTTGTGGTTATCATTAGATTTGCCATAGAAATGTGTGCAGGATGTGGGGAGTGGCCAGCAGGGCCTCCTGCCTCTAGTTAGGTCCTCCTCATCTTGTGGTTATCATTAGATTTGCCATAGAAATGTGTGCAGGATGTGGGGAGTGGCACCAGTCAGTGCTACAAACTCCTTAGCAGGGAGATTGGCCTGCGCTGTTGAATGAGCGCTCTCCATGCTGATAGCGAGCAGCTTTGTTTACTCTGGAGCATGCCAGGACTTCTGCAGACAGGAACATTGTGCCGGCAGATTTTCCCCTGCATATTTCAGACTTTGTGAGGAAATCCTTCGCTTTTCCTGACAATTAGCAGTTTAACGCTTAAAGCAAACTTCCTCTGGCTGCGGACAAGACTGCGTGCCGAATGCCGACATGTCTGCTGTTCCTCTCGCCTGTGAAACATTTGCCCTGAGGCTGGCGGATTTCAAGGAGGTTTAACCCTGATTCACTTAAACTATCCTGAAATTCTGCTTAAAGAATGAGGGGGTTATTTATTAAGGTGTGGAGTGATTCTTTCACTTAATTGGTCATTCGTGATGAAAGAGAGCTTCTCCACCTCAATATACAATCAAGTGGAAATAAATTCCATCTGACTTGAGTTTGTGGACAAGAGGTTCCCCAGATAAGGTGCAGATGTTTTCTAATAAAGCAGAGACATTTTTTCTCAAAGATACAACATTTACTTGTAAGAAGAGCTCTACACATAAATCATGGAGGCTGTCCAATTGGGTGGAGAAGATTTCTATCCTTAAACTGGACCTTCAGCATAGTTTAATGAAAAGACAAACAGTTGAAAAAAACTATTCACTAGCCTAAATGTAATATATTTTATTTTTTATTCTTTCCCCCACTGGGCTGCCACTCTGTTCAGGACTCCAGGATATGGGTGCCACCATCCTGTTTTAGAAGCATCACATACTGATGAGGGGGGGGGGTTCAAGTGCAGGGGGTGAGTTATAGCTGTGCACAGACAGAGCAGGGCTGGGGTCAGGAAAAAGGCAGCAATCCCAGAATGCAAAGCGGCATACTCAGATGACGGTTGCTGTCTGCAGGCAGCCTGAGACTCCCTGGGCCACCATCTTGGATGTTTAAAAGCTCAGAAAAGGAAGTAGGTGCAGGTAGGATGATTTGTAATGTGAGCAATCTGTATGTACAGGGTGTGGGAAACATACAAGATAGACTCTTATTCAGAGTGAAGGTCCAGTTTAAAAGATTTTCTCTCTCTGGTTTTGTTCTTCCTCGTTGTTGGATTCCTATGTTTACACACCCTGTTGGTGATCCCATGGTGCATGCCAGGCTTCATCCAATCAGCTTTCTAAGCGGCCTATGCATCACAGAGGCTTAGGCCCTTATTTAACAAGGGATAGCGCCAGGTAGCGAATGGTGAGCAAACGGTAATGACGCTCACCTCCACGAGAACGCCGGCTCCCCACCACAATCACACATTTATCAAGCCGATCCTGCTTAGCGACTGACAGAGCGCCAGATAGCGAATCATTCATCATTATTCCAGCCTCACCCCACAGCGCCAGCGAGCGACCTTGAACAGCGACAGGTATAACCTCTCGCTACCTGGCGCGCTCCAATGCATTTAAATGGAGCAATCTTTAAATATTCTTCATTAATTGCTATGATTTTTTTTTTTTTTTTTTTTTTTAAATGTCAAACATTCTGTGGCCACTTCTGCAATGTTAGATATTTTTTTTAAGGTAAAAAAAAAAAAATTGTGCAGAATTGATATTACAGGTCTGATATTAATGTATTCATATTACAAAATGTTTTGAAAAACTTGTTTTTTTTTCCCAACAATATGGTTGTTTGGGGGTTAAAAAACTACTTTTAACCCATCGCCGCCGGCGCTCTGGGGTTTAAACAAGCATATCACAGCGTGAGAATTTTTTGAGCGTGATTTGTTAATAAATATGCTGGGAGCCGTTCACTATGGGCATTCGCTGTCATGCACACCCATACAGCGCGGAACCTGTCAAACAGCAACTCCTAACCCCGTATTCAACATTACCGCACACCGACTGAGTCGCTGTCAACAGCCGAACAACGGCCAAGCACAGCGAATACTAGCGTGCGCTGTGAAAATACCACTACTGTCGCTCATCTGTCGCTACCTGGCGCTATTAATGAATCGGCCTCCCCGTAAAGGTGAATGGGGCTTAGATGCTCACCGCACCCCTTCTGCTGTGTGTACTCGCGTACAGCTATTCTGAAATGCCTGGAGCGGGTGGGCACATCATCCAGAGAGGGATGCCGCAAGAGCCACATCCCCGTGCATCAGAGGGATCACTGGAAATGGGAGTTTAACAAGGATTTTACACTTTGAGGACAAATCAAGTTGCCCTAGAAAGAGGGAAACCACCAGGTCTTATAAATCCTCGGCCAAGGTTGCTTCTGCTTAAAGTGGACCAAAACCCAGGATTTTCACTATTTTGGGCTTTGATCCATACATGCTGTGTAAAACCCAGATGGTTGCACAATATATATACCTCACTGGCATTCAAACAGCTTAGGTGCGACTCTGCTCCAATCAGTTTTTTTTGGCTGTGGATATAAATGTGCTGCTAAACTAAATGAGAGTTTGGCTGATATCTTGATTGGCATGTGGCGCCCTCTGCTTCCCTTTATGGCTGTGCAAGGCCACGCCAATCACTCATTGACAACACTGCCAGGCCCAGATCTAGAGACAAGATGCCCCAGCACATGCACTGTGGGTTTCCCGGTCAGGTAAGTATATCAGGCGACTTGGGGGCTTTTCACACAAATCGGGATGTGGGTATTGAAAGAGGAAATCAAAACATTTTTTAACATTCCCCCCAACCCTGTTCTTTCCTTGTGTTTAGCCCAATTTTGCAATGGCATATAAAAGGACTCACTGGGGGGCTAGCAAACTGCCCGGAAGCTGAATCTGGGACCTTGAATGACAGGTCAGTCACCCAATCCCATACAACAGTGTGACTTTACTGGTCTGTCACTTAAAGTGGACCAACACCCAGGATTTTGACTATCCTGGGTTTTGGTCCACTTCGGCAGGGCACCCTGATCGGGGGTGCCCCACTGTGTGAAACCCCCCTGAAAGCCCCAAAAACTCACCTCTCCCCGCTCCCACGTGACCGCTGCTGCCAATCCCCGCCGACGGACAAGCGGGAGGCAGCGACGGACAAGAGAGCGCGCCCGCCGCCGCCTCCCGCACGGCACTCTTACAGGGCGCGCGCCCGCGCCGGCCATTCACGAATGGCCGGTGTGGGTGCGTGTCCTGCTAGAGGGACGCTCGGGAGGCGGCGGCGGGCGCCACTGGATCGAGGATCAGGTAGGGATTTAGGGGTTTCTGGGGAGTTTCACACAGCGGTGGGGGGCTGATCGGTCCGGGAATCTTATAGATTCCCGGGCCGATCACGGGAGGGTGTTGGTCCACTTTAAGTCTATGGCTGCCATACAAAGCCACAATGACTGTTCCAACCTGCCAGCTTCGGAGACCGGGGAATTGTTTTTTTAACTTAATATCCAAACTTGGCTTAGCACGGGGTAGGGAGGGGTGGCTGGGGGGGTTGAAGGCATCCAGTTAAAGACTTCCCCTTAATGTAAGATTCCCCGGCCGATTAATTCCTTCCCCCCGGGGCATCCAAAGTCGGGACGCCCCACTGTGTGAGACCCCCCAGGCCACCCACCAACTCACCTTCTTTTCCGGTCCAACGGCACATGCGTGAGCCATGGGCGCATCCCCGCTATCCCTCTAGCAAGGCGCATGCCCGCACCAGGTATTTGTGAATGTCTGGCGCAGGCACACTCCCATGCGGCCGCCAGCATGATTGTAACCGCTCGCCTTAGACAAAGGGGCTGGAGCGGATCCGAGCAAGCTGATTGGACGAGCGGAGTACCAGGAAACGTTGAGTTTGCTCAGACGACCTGCGGGGTTTTAAACAGCAGGGCATCCCCGATCAGGGTGCCCCAGTGCAAGGACCAAAACCCAAAATAGTCAAAATCCTATCCTGGGTTTTGGTCCTTTCCCCCTGGGCATCCCCGCTGTGTAATACACCCCAGATCGCCAATGCCAACTCACCTCTTCCCAGTGCATGCATGGCCGCTCGTCCAATCAGTGTGCTAAGAGCCGCTGATATCACGTCGTCTAAGCCTTCGTCTAAGGCCAGTGGCTAGGAACGCGCTGGTGGCTGCATCCCCCGCTTCCCTCTAATAAGGAGCGTGCCTGTGCCGGCCATTCACAAATGCCTGGCGCGAGCACACGCATGCGCCGTTGGACTGGGAAACAAGGTAAGTGTATGGTGCGACCTGGTGGGTTTCACACAGCTCCGCATCCTGATTTTGGATTCCCCGGGGGGGGGGGGGGGGGAATCAATCAGCCCGGGAATCTTATACATTCTTGCGTCAGAAGCATCACATACTGAGGAGAAAAGAGGTGAACAGTACAGGGGGGGCGGGTTATAGCTGTGCTTTGCACAGACAGAGCAGAGCTGGAGTCGGGAAAAGGACAGCAATCCCAGAATGCAGAGCAGCACAGTCATGTGCTGCCATCTTGGATGTTAAAAAGTTAAAAATATGCACTAGGTGCAGGTAGGGTGATTTTTAATGTGAGCAATCTGTATGTACAGTGTGAGGGAAACTAAATAAAAAAATAAATTTAGGGTGAAGCTCCGCATTAAAGGCAGAGAATGCACTGGACACTGGTTCAGGAATAAATATATTTGCCGTTTAGGTCCACATAACTGCTGCTGTGAGGTGAGGGATGAGCTGACTGAGGCCCTTATTCATGAAGGGATAGCGCCAGGTAGGGGCTGGCTATTGAGGGGTAGCGACAGGTAGCGACTGGAGAACGCCGGACACGCCACGCAATTACACATTTATCAAGCAGAATCTGTTTAGCGACTGGGATAGCACCATGTAGCGTCTGATTCATCATTTTCACAGCCTCAGCGAACAGTGCCAGCGTTCAGCCTTGCACAGCGCCAGGTATGACCTCTCGCTACCTGACGCTCTCCCATACATTTCAATGGACGATCCTTTCCTTCTCTTTAAACTGTGTTTTTGTTTTTTTTTTTTTTTTTTTGTTTTTACATCTCAAATAATTCTGTGACTTCTCCTGGCCTTGAATAAGCAGTTTTTTCACATTTTTTTTATTTTTTATATATTTCTTCAGAAATATATAAATACAGGTCTGCCATTAAAGTGTTCATGTTACAATGTTGTTACAATGTAATTCCATATGTTTTCGCTTTGTTACTAGTTGATAGATGCTGAAAAACAGACTTTAAACACACCGCCTCCTGCGCTCTGGGCTTCAAACAAGCATTTTTCAGCGCCAGAGATTTGTGAGGCTGTTTTTTTGCTGAATATGGTGTGAGTCGGTCGCTATGAGCAGTCGCTAACATGCGCTCCCTTACAGCGCTGTACTGGTCAAATAGCGACTCCTCACAATGTATTCAACATTACTGAACAGCGACTGAGCCGCTATAAACTAGCGTCTCACGGCCGAGCACTGCGACTACTAGCGGGCACTCTGAAAATGCCTGCTACAGACGCTCATCTGTCGCTACCTGCCGCTAATGATGAATCAGCCTGTTAGTGACAGCACCTGAGTTCACATTACAGAGCAGGAAATGAGACCCCTCACTCAATATACTGTGCAGTTCAGGTGCCTGAGGCTGACGTTACTGATACATAACAGTGACAGAGCAAAAGGAAAAAGAAGAGGGATGTTTAGTCTGGAGTTAGGTTTAATAGATTTGTATTGGATTTGAACAATAAACCATATTGATTAGCTGATGGGATGAATGAATGGGTGTATGTGTGTGGGCACCATTTAGAAGAAGTCATCATGTTTCTTGTATCAGGTCCGCTTTGAGCTCTGCTGCTATCCTTCGTGCAGACAAGCCGCTGTGGAGTTCCAGAGACGCAATGCCAGGATTCGGTGGGTGGTCCCCATCTCTCTATCTGCTTAAGTCAACAGATCTACCGGTTAGATTTCCCATTGAGTGGGATGTTGCTGGCCCAGAGTAGTAACAAACGCAAGGAGTATAACATGCACGCTATAATTACATGAATTATATGGAGGAAAGCTGATAGAAATAACACCTCCTGGCCCCCATGTCATTTTCCTCGGCGTGGGCTATGAGTGATGGCGCTGGAGCCGTTCTGGAAATAGCTGCGCTTGTCTGTGTTGGCCTCTGGCAACAGCAATGCTGAAACCAACAAATATTTACCAACAGCTCCAGCCAAGCACTACGACAGCCAGTTACTGTGAAATGGGCCGTGTGACTTCTACTGCAGATCACTGGACCGTTATTTTGCGTTTTGCAGATTGTATACCTTAGGTGTCTTTAAAATTGCTCTTTCAGACCTTCCTGCTTCTTATACGCCCATGCTCTGTGCTGCGTTGCATTTTGGGAAATGTAGCGTTTGACTCAGGGCCGGCTCTAGGTTTATGTGGGCCCCTAGGCAGTAGTGGTATGACACTCTATGCATAGTTGTAGTTGCATATATTGTGAATATTGGTAAAGAATAGAAAAAAAATTATAGAAGCATCGAGGAAAGACAAAGAGGCTGATTTATTAATAGCGACATGTAGCGACAGTTGAGCGACTGTAGCGGTATTTTCACAGCGCCCGCTAGTAGTCGCTGTGCTTGGCCGTTGTTCGGTTGTTGACAGCGACTCAGTCGGTGTGGCGTAATGTTGAATACAAGGTTACGAGTCGCTATTTGACAGGTTCCGCGCTGTATGGGAGCGCATGATAGCAACTAGTCAGAGCGACCGGCTTCCACCATATTCATCAAAAAATCACGCTCAAAAAATTCAAGCGCTGTGAAATGCATGTTTAAACCCCAGAGCGCTGGAGGCGATGGGTTAAAAGTAGTTTTTTAACCCCCAAACCACCATATTTTTGGAAACCAAAAAAAAAAAGTATTTTAAATAATTTAGTAATATGAATACATTAGTATCAGACCTGTAATATCAAATCTGTACAATTTTTTTTTTTTCCCTTAAAAAAAATCTAAAATGGCAGAAGTGGTCACAGAATTTTTCACATTTAAAAAAAAAAACACATTAATAACAATTAATTATTAATATTTAAAGATTGTTCCATTGAAATGCATTGGAGAGCGCCAGGTAGCGAGAGGTCATACCTGTCGCTGTTCAAGGTCGGACGCTGGCGCTGTGGGCTGAGGCTGGAATAATGATGAATGAGTCGCTATATGGCGCTATCTCAGTCGCTAAGCAGGATTGGCTTGATAAATGTGTGATTGTGGTGGGGAGCCGGCGTTCTCGTGGCGGGGCCCGTCATTACCGGCCGCTCACCAGTCGCTACCTGTCGCTAATCCTTCATAAATAAGGGCCAAAGTATAGAGGAAATAAGAAATAGAGTGAAAGCCAGAAAGAAAGAGAAAGAAAGAATTAAGTAATAGAAGAAATGACAGAATGAAAGCAGAAGAAAGGATTGATGAAATGATAGAAAAAAAGAAAACAAGAAGGAAAGAAAAAGAGAAAAGGAATGACAAAAAAGTTTAAGTAGAGAAGAAAGAAAATGACAAGAATAATATATTGAAGACAGATACAATTATAAGGAAAGAAGTAAAGAAATATAAACAGAACAGCCACAGAGATTGAATGTCAGAAAGAAAGTGACAAAAAACACAGAAAGTATAAAAGCAATGACAGAAAAATGAAAACAAGAAGGAAAGAAAGAGAGAAAAGGAATGACAAAAAGTATAAGTAAAGAAGAAAGAAAATGACAAAAATAATAGAGGCAAAAAATAGATAAAATTATAGAGAAAGATATAAATAAAAAAAATCAAAGATAAGACAGAAGATCAAGAAAGAAAGGACAAACACAGAGATTGAATGTCAGAAAGAGAGAAAGCGACAGAAACACGGAATAACACAGAATAAAAGCAATGACAGAAAAAAGAAAGCAAGAATTCATAGTGGTGAAATGGCAGAATAAAGAAGAGAATGGAAAAAAGGAAAGAAGGGAAAGAAAATGGATGGCAGAATGAACAGATGAAAAAAAACGAATAGAACAAAGGACAAAGAATAGAAGGACTGACAGGGAGGCTGATTTATTAATAGCGCCAGGTAGCGACAGTTGAGCGACTGTAGCGGTATTTTCACAGCGCCCGCTAGTAGTCGCTGTGCTTGGCCGTTGTTCGGTTGTTGATAGCGACTCAGTCGGTTTGCCGTAATGTTGAATACAAGGTGATGAGTCGCTATTTGACAGGTTCCGCGCTGTATGGGAGCGCATGATAGCGAATGGCCATAGCGACTGGCTCCCACCATATTCATTAACAAATCACGCTCCAAAAATTCTCGCGCTGTGAAATGCTTGTTTAAACCCCAGAGCGCTGGCGGCGATGGGTTAAAAGTAGTTTTTTAACCCCCAAACCACCATATTTTGGGAAACCAAAAAAAACAAGTTTATAAAAACATTTCGTAATATGAATACATTAATATCAGACCTGTAATATCAATTCTGCACAAATTTTTTTTTATTTTTTTCTTACCTTAAAAAATATCTAACATGGCAGAAGTGGTAACAGAAATTTTCACATTAAAAAAAAAAAATATATTAACAATTCATTATTAATATTTAAAGATTGTTCCATTGAAATGCATTGGAGAGCGCCAGGTAGCGAGAGGTCATACCTGGCGCTGTTCAAGGTCGCTCGCTGGCGCTGTGGGCTGAGGCTGGAATAATGATGAATGAGTCGCTATATGGCGCTATCTCAGTCGCTAAGCAGGATCGGCTTGATAAATGTGTGATTGTGGTGGGGAGCCGGCGTTCTCGTGGCGGTGACCGTCATTACCGTTCGCTCACCAGTCGCTACCTGGCGCTATCCCTTGTTAAATAAGGGCCAAAGTCTCTCTTAATAGCCAATCTGCCTCAGTCCTTATTCCTGGTTATTGCATGGCTCTGCATCCTGCATAGGGGCTTCCCAGGATAAAGGGAATGAGGGGGGCCCTCCCAAGATGCCAGGGCCCCAGCATCTGCCCAGGTACACCCAGTGCTGACGCCTGCACTGGTTTGACCCACAAATCGAGCGCATCACAGCCAGGGCTGTATTTAAGATTCGGGCTACCCAAGTTACTATTTGCCCAGCTGCACCTATTGTTGCCCAGCTCCCTCTGCCAATCGGCTGTTGTGGTTGGTTGCTGGCAGACAGGCGCACACACAGTCAGATAATAACACAGCCCAGAACAGTTTGGTATGTTGTAAAGTTCTGGGCATCCCAAGCTGCCATCCCCACTGGCCTGTCATCAATATGGTCAAAGCAATCCAAAAGTCTTTAGGATACTTTAGGATCATTTCAGGACCAAAACCCAGGGAGATCTGCCCAGGAATCTATAAGATTCTCAGGCTGATTGATTCCCTCCCCCCCGGGGCATCCAAAATCAGGATGCCCCATTGTTTGAAACCCCCCAGGTCGCCCATAACTCACCTCTCTTTCTGGTCCAACGGCGCATGCGCGAGCCACGGCTGCATCCCCATTATCCCTCTAGCAGGGAGCATGCCCGCACCAGGCATTGTGAATGGCCGACGTGGGCACCCTCCATGTTGCAAGGTAGCTGAGGGGTGCGGCCCGCTGGATCCGCTTGACATAGACAAGCTCCTGGACGCAGGGGCCCAAGCGCACTGATTGGAAAAAAGTGTGAATGCGTTGTAGGACCGGGAAGCAGTAAGTTTGTTTGAGCGATCTGGAGGGTTTCACACAGCGGGGTGCCCCAAGGGCAAGGACCAAGACCCAGGCTAGTCAAAATCCTGGGTTTTGGTCCACTTTAAGGCTTCCATGCATGTGGAAGCAGGTAGGCCCTATAGGCATACCTTCCAACATTTCAGGGTGGGAAAGAGGGACAGTTGTTAAATTAAACCACGCCCACTCGGGTGTAACAGTTACAACAATATAAAGACTTATTATTACAATTTATTGATGCAGATCTGCATATTTAACCTCAAAATAACAGAGAAGAATAACGAGGGACACAGGGACATGGATTCAAAAGAGGAACAGTCTCTCCAAATCAGAGACAGTTGGGAGATATGCCTATGGGATCCATACTGGTCTTTTTTTCCATAAAAGAGAAACGAAAGAGTGGGAGAGAAAGAGAAAGGAGGAAGCTAAAAATGAAGAGGGTGGAAGGGAGGGGAAAAAGGAAAAAGAAGAAGGGGAGGACAAAAGGAGGGAAGGAAAGTGAAAAGGAAAGGTAAAATTGGGAAAGGGAGGAAAATAGAGAGGCAAGGTGATACGAACAGTAAGGGAAAGGAACGTACAGGAAAGGATACTGTATAATGGGTGGGAAGGGGTGCCTGGGATGTGAAGAAAGAAAAGGAAAATTATCAAGCAAATGGAATTTGAAGATTGATAGAGTGGGTTGGTTGAAATTCAAGGTTCAGCAAAATTAGGCTCGATTCAGAGAGACACAAAAAAACTTTCGGTTTGGTGCCGACGTCGTAACATTTTCAAAATTTCCCGCTCTCGCATGAACGTTCGAGCGATTCTATGCATGCTTCGTAAACCTTCCGTAGCGCGTCCGTGCGCTCGTATGCCAGAGTACGCAGACGAGGATGTCATTTTCCATCGAAAATGTTCAGATTCATTTTTCACAACTACCAACGTAGCCTTTCGTTTTTGCCCTTTTCCCATCGTATCCTCACACGAATCCTATCATTTTCCCGATACATCCTGCTTCATTTTTTCCTGAAGTATTTGTCCAGACGAAATTCTTACGATATTGCGCCTGCGCACTACAAACTTCTCTCATTAAAGTGCTCGCCTACATAATTTCACTTCCATCACTAAACTCACCCTAACCACTTAGCGCTATCCTGCCTTTTCCCTTTAGGTCCCTTAAAGCTCACCCTAACCACTTAGCGCTTTGGTTCTTCTTCCATTTTCTGTCCCTAAAACTTACCCAAATCACTTAGCGCTTTGGTTCTTCTTCCATTTTCTGTCCCTAAAACTTACCTAAATCACTTAGCGCTTTGGTTCTTCTTCCATTTTCTGTCCCTAAAACTTACCCAAATCACTTAGCGCTTTGGTTCTTCTTCCATTTTAGGTCCCTAAAACTTACCCAAATCACTTAGCGCTTTGGTTCTTCTTCCATTTTAGGTCCCTAAAACTTACCCAAATCACTTAGCGCTTTGGTTCTTCTTCCATTTTCTGTCCCTAAAACTTACCCAAATCACTTAGCGCTTTGGTTCTTCTTCCATTTTCTGTCCCTAAAACTTACCCAAATCACTTAGCGCTTTGGTTCTTCTTCCATTTTCTGTCCCTAAAACTTTCCCAAATCACTTAGCGCTTTGGTTCTTCTTCCATTTTAGGTCCCTAAAACTTACCCAAATCACTTAGCGCTTTGGTTCTTCTTCCATTTTAGGTCCCTAAAACTTACCCAAATCACTTAGCGCTTTGGTTCTTCTTCCATTTTCTGTCCCTAAAACTTACCCAAATCACTTAGCGCTTTGGTTCTTCTTCCATTTTAGGTCCCTAAAACTTACCCAAATCATTTAGCGCTTTGGTTCTTCTTCCATTTTAGGTCCCTAAAACTTACCCAAATCACTTAGCGCTTTGGTTCTTCTTCCATTTTAGGTCCCTAAAACTTACCCTAACCACTTCACGGACATCACAATCTTGATCTTGAAATATGTAATTGTCCCCTTGTTTTTTGTAAATGTATTTGTGCAAATAAATGGAACCACATTTTTCTTTTTTTTCTTTTTTTATTTTTCAATTGGCATTTTTGTTGCCAATATTTTGGACAACTTGGCCCAAAAATTGTTTAAAACTGGTTAAATTTTTATGTGCAAAAAATTAAAATATATACAATAGTATATTTACAAAAACATTAAAAACTATATACAATCTAAAATTATTAAAAAACAATAAAACTATATACATAAAAATTTTGGGGATTTGAAAGGCAACTATGTACAATTAAAATGTTTAACAAATATAAGGCAAATAATACTGTGGATGCTGGCCAATCAGGTAGACTGTTAGCAGCTATTGTTGCCTGTCTGTGCTGCAGAACAATGTTTTATGGGATAAGTTGACCTGACCCATTTTCAGTCTTGGCTTAGTCCAAAACCGGTGTAAGCCGGCCCCTGCACTTTATCCCGCTCACCTCTACTCAGTAAGTGAAATGCATGTAAGCAAAGATGGCGCAGACTCTCTGGTAAAGTCAATAACCGATTTTGATCTTAAATTGTTTGGAAGGCGGTTTCAGACTTTGCCTCGCATTACACTTATTAATTAAAACAATGCAGGCCAAACAATTTGGCAGCCTATGTAGTTTGTATAATGTAATGGTTCCAGTGGGGTTACACATGTTCACAAGGTGATGGGCAAGGCAGCGTTTAGGAAAGGTTAATACAACCAAAATCAAAGCCATACATATACAATCCAAATCGGTAATTTGAGCCAACTTACCAAGGAGCCATGCACCCGCAAATTCCCCTGACTCAAACCGCCGGAATAATCCTGATCTGCGCAGGATGTAGGCATCATGGGCTGAGCCAGGGTAGCCTGCCAGGACGCTCAGAAAACGCATGTCCTGGGCCACCACTGCTTGCACATTCAGCGAATGGCCCATTTTGCGATTTCTGTGTAAAAAGGAAACATAAACAACCAAAAAATAACGATTAGGAAACAAATCCAACGCACACTTCAAACAGCCTAAGTCAAAATGTAACAGGCAGACAAATAACACTAAACAACTACGTTACATTTAAGTGGGCAACAAAAGAAGATCAATGTTTGAGCCTTGACAAGGTTGAGTTACTAGTTCTATTTTAAGTACACTTACAAATGTTTTACTTTGAAATAACTAACTTTTTTAGTCCTGTAAAAATAAGGGCCATGGTTGCACATACACTCTTGGCAAGGAGGGAGCATTAGCAAGGAGGGAGTGATTGCAATGAGGGAACATGTAAAGCAGAGAGTATGAACCTAGAGGGACTAATCAAAAGGAGGGACTATTGGCAATGAGAGTTACTAAAAATGGAGACATTAGGCCCAAGGATGCATTTCAGAAAAGGAGGGACTATTGGCAATGAGAGTTACTAAAAATGGAGACATTAGGCCCAAGGATGCATTTCAGAAAAGGAGGGACTATTGGCAATGAGAGTTACTAAAAATGGAGACATTAGGCCCAAGGATGCATTTCAGAAAAGGAGGGACTATTCCCAATGACGACCAAAAATAATGTGATTGGCCAAAGGAGGGACACACAAATATTTAGATACAATGGAAGCCCAAACTTGCCTGTATATATACTCGTTGCTTGACGGAGGGACCAGGGCAACGTGCGTGCAGTCAATTGCACCCATGACATTGGGCATGTCGGCGATGTTATAAAATGCCAGCTTAATGGCGTTTCTGGCTACCATATCCTCAGGGAAACAAATATATTTCCGAGTTATGGTAGCCATGCCTTCCAAAAATTTGGATAGCGCGCGGCTCAGCGTAGGCTGTGAGATCCCCACGGAGAGGGCACCCAGCCTCTGGAACGAGCCGTTCGCCAAAAATTGCAGGCAGCCAAGCATCTTGGTCATACCTGAAATTGCTTGCCCCTTCCTTGTGGTGCGGGCTAACCATGGCCGCAGCTCACTATACAGTTTATGGAGGGAAGCGCGATTAAGCCTGGTCAGCTCGAACAGCTCAACGTCATGCATGCAATTGATGTCCATGCGCCGCCGCCGGTGCAATCTGGTCTCTGCCCTCCGGACGATCTCAATGCCCATGAGTTGCAGATCCTCATGCTCCTCAAAGGCAGTAGCCTCGTCCATGGATGGCTCGCGCTCCCGTAGTCAAAAAGGTGCCGGGAATGTTTTGGGCCAGAAACGAATTTATGAGGTGTGGGACCATCGGCAATCAGCTCTCTGAATTAATCGCAAGCCCATTGCAATAACGAAAAATTTCTGAACGGACGAAACATTTCCGATTTGGTGGGAAAAAGCTCCCGAAGTAACGAAAATCTTCCGATTTTGTCACCATTATCGAAAGAGCATATACGCATGTTCTCGAACGTTCGTGCGAGTGAAAAATGTACGAAAAAAAGGAAAAAAATGACAAACACCCACCAAAACTTTCACAGACAGCTACGGAAGTCCGGACGAATGTGTCTCTGAATCGAGCCTATTGTACGAACGGGCCGCCAAACTTCGGGTCAGAACTTAAATGGGGACTCGAACTTTGGGACCAAAAAATGTTTTTTTCTAGCAACAGTGAAATTCTCAGACTTTTTTCTCATGAATTGAATCTTTTACTACCATGAGAATTTTTTCTACCTTTATTAAATCAAGGCCAATGTGTTAAATAGAGAAATAAGTGAATGTGGAAAAGAATAGGAGCCAGCAGGAAGTTGGAGAGAGGAGAGACAGTGACAAGTGGAATAAAATGAATGGAATAGAGATGGAGGTGTGCGTTCTCTTGCGGCAGACAAGGGCTGACAGGGGAAATGGGGATTATCTGCAGAACTATAAGGCACAGCTACACTCTGTTGGCTGCAATGTGCTGGGGGAGGGGGTCTCAGTTACACAACAGTCAGACAAAGCAGCGACAGCTTCAGCCTCTGTTCCTTATCAGAACTCACATGCTGGCCATTCTCGATTGCTCCAATGCGCTCAGGGCGTACATACCATAGGAGCAGTGCAGGCGCCTCTTTTGGTAATGCCGCATGTACCCCTCTCTTGTGGTGCCGCACCCGTGTCCTATTCCCCCTCCCACTGTGAGCCCTGCTCCTCCTCAGACGGCGGTGAGGTGCGGGAGGGCCTGATGTGATGATGGCAGCCTGTGGTGGGGGACATCAGGGCTATTTACGCTCCTGCCTGCACTGCAACTTTCTATTGACTTCACTCCACAACCCCAGGACAGAGCCACCTTCTAATGATGTGTGGGGGCGAGGCCAGGAATAGGGCCTTATTCATGAAGGGATAGCGACAGATAGTGGCTGTTAAGCGACAGGTAGCGGCAGGTAGCGGCATGAGAACGCCGACCACAGCACGCAATTACACATTTATGAAGCTGAATCTCTTCAGCGACTGGGATAACGCCATGTAGCCTACGATTCATCATTATCCCAGCCTCAGCGTACAGAGCCGGCGTTCAGCCTTGCAGAGCGCCACGTATTACCTCTCGCTACCTGCCACTCCCCCATACATTTCAATGGACTTCTGGACTTCAAACTTCAAGTGCTAACCTACAAAGCTCTCTCTAACCAGGCCCCTTCCTACATTTCATCTCTGATCCAGCATTACCAACCAAAGCGCAACCTCCGCTCTGCCTCTGACATTCTCCTGTCCTCTTCCTTGGTTACTTCCTCGCACTCCCGCCTTCAAGACTTCTCCCGTGCCTCCCCACTTCTCTGGAATGCACTCCCCCGCTCGATCCGCCACTCTCCATCACTCCAAGCCTTTAAAAGCGCCCTCAAAACTCACTTCTTCAGACAAGCATATGACCTGGCGTAAGCAACTCCTATAACCTTCAATGGCACATGCAGCCATACTCAAGCTCTACCACTTGTGACCCCGCCCCCTTTGTCTCCACCCCCATTCTTTAGACTGTAAGCTCGCAAGGGCAGGGCTCTCCTCCCTATTGTCTCCTGTGCTCACAACACTTGGTTTTAACCTGTGGCATCTAATTTTGTATTGTTCTCTGTGCTATATGTTTTACCTTGTCTGTATTCTTACCTTGTAAAGCGCTACGGAAGTTGATGGCGTTATTTTATAAACATTAATAATAAAAATAATGGACACTCTTTTACTTCTCTTTAAACAGGGTTTTTTTATTATTATTATTATTATTTTTTTATTCTAAAATAATGCTGTGACCTATCCTGGCCTTGAAAAAGCCGTTTATTCAAAATGTTTTCATTTTTGATATATTTATGCAGAATTGACATTACAGGTCTGGCATTAATGAGTTCATGTCACAATGTTATAACAATGTAATTCCATATGTTTTCGCTTTGTTACTGGTGGATACATGTTCAAAAACAGCCTTTAATCACACAGTCTCCGGCGCTCTAGGCTACAGCGAAGCATTTTTGAGCGCCGGCGGTGTGTAAGGCTGTTTTTTTTTATGAATATGGTGTGATTCGGTCGCACTGACCAGTCGCTACCATTAGCTCCCATACAGCGCTGTACTGCTCATATAGTGACTCCCCACAATGTATTCATCAATGCTGCACAGCGACTGAGGCGCTCTTAACTAGCGAACCACAGCCAAGCACAGCGACTACTAGCGGGTGCTCTGAAATGCCTGCTACAGATGCTCATCTGTCGCTACCTGGCGTTAGTAATGAATCAGCCTGCCAGACTGCAGCACACTGTTTCCCTGCGGATCTCTGTGTGTGTAGCGTTGAGCGAAACCAGGTGCTGGCATCTTATACCAGACCTTCAGCATAATTTAATGAAAAGCCCAAACCCTTAAAAAACTGTTCCCCAGCATCTATAATTAATATATTTTTAATTTTTAGTCACTTACTTATTATTCTTTTCCCCACTGGGCTACAACTCTGTTCCGGACTCTAGGATACGGGCGCCGCTATCTTGCCTCAGAAGCATCACATACTGAGGAGAGAAGAGTGGGGAGGGGAAAGCCCAGGGGGTGGGGTTATAGCTGTGCTTTGCACATACAGAGTAGAGCGGGGGTCAGGAAAAGGACAGCAATCACAGAATGCAGAGCAGCACAGTCAGAAGACACTTCCTGTCTGCAGGCAGCCTGAGACTCTATGGGTCGCCATCTTGGATGTTTAAAGGCTCAGAAAATGCAATAGGTGCAGGTAGGATGATTTTTTATGTGAGCAATCTAACATAGTAACATAGTATGTAAGGCTGAATAAAGACTTTAGTCCATCCAGTTCAGCCTGTTTAACTCCTTCCAGTGGTCTAGTAGCCATAGCTGGAAATGTTATTACATGCCAGGAAGGCATCAAGGCCACTTCTGAACGTTTTTACTGTATCCATCATTACTACCTCCTCTGGCAGCGAGTTCATAGTCTCACTGCTCTTACAGAGAAGAATCCCCTCCTATGTCGGTGGAGAAAGCACCTTTCCCCTAACCTTAGTGGATGCCCCCGGGTTATGGTTACACTCCGGGGTATAAATAGATTGTGGGACAGATCTTTGTATTGACCCCAAATATATTTATTCATAGTTATTAGATCACCCCTCAATCGTCTTTTTTCTAGACTAGATAAACCTAACTTGGACAATCTTTCCGGGTACTCTAGTCCCCGCACTCCTTTTATTAACTTTGTTGCCCTTCTTTGAACGCGCTCCAGTTCTGATATGTCCTTCTTAAGCACAGGTGCCCAGAACTGTACACAGTACTCCATATGGGGTCTGACCAGTGACTTGTACAGGGTTAAAATGATGCTCTGGTCATGAGCACCTATGCCCCTCCTGATGCACCCCATGATCCTATTTGCTTTAGCAGCAGCTGCCTGGCATTGATTACTACAGTTGAGCTTATTGTCAACTAAAACCCCTAGGTCCTTTTCCATTGTTGTTTTACCAAGTGTTTCTTTATTTAGTGTGTAATCATGACACAGATTTCTCCTTCCCATGTGCATAACCTTACATTTATCTGTGTTAAACTTCATTTGCCATTTAACTGTCCATACTTCCAATTTATCTAAATATGTTTGTAGCTGCCTGCTGTCCTCTTTTGTTTTAATTACTTTACTCAGCTTAGTATCATCTGCAAAGATTGAGACTTTACTGTTTAATCTGTATATGTACAGGGTGGGGGAAATATATAAGATAGGCTCTTATTTAGGGTGAAGGTCTGGTTTAATTACTTCCTGGGACAGTCATGGCCTGGTGCTAAGGAATTGATCTTGTGCATATTGCAGGTTTGATTCCCAGCCAGGGATTGATTAAATTATTCTGGAGACCTAATCCGCCAACTGCTTGCAGGGCGCAGTTGGCACTGCTTGAATGCATTAAATGCAGAGAAATACAAGCATACAATGCTTGATCCAATCTTGGCACAGGTTTTCTGACTGCTGTTGGCTCTGCTTTTTTTGCAGTTTGGACACACGCAAGTATTGCGATGTACCACACCTAAACGGCCATGTGACTGGGGGCTGTAAGCTCTGAAATAAGAGACCGCAGGCTATGGCAATGGCTCTTGGCAAACAATCTCCTTGTTGATGGGACAATCCCGCAGAGCAGCTGAGCAGAGGCTCCTCTTCTGATCAGAGCCGGGGATGGATTCCGGGGGCCTAAGCAGGATTTAGTGCAAATAGGGACATTGTAAAGTAATAAGTGTTCACAATGGCCTCCATTAACACAACAATCATTGTGTTTGTCAAGTACAATTCAGACTATTTGTTATTTGGAATGTGTTAATTATTTCTGCTAATTACATGCAAAACACTCATTATCACCAAGAGAGATGGAGGGCAGGCCCACTCTGATTTAATGACAAGCTAATGAATGTGTTTTCGCTCAAATATACCCCCAGCCTGCGTTTAGGTGGAAATCAAATATTTTCGCAGTTTTGTTGGCAGCTACGCTGTATGTTTAATTGTTCTGCTGAAAATGTGCTTTATTTCCTCATTAGCTGTAATAGTCTCGGGCCAGCTGAGACGCTCCCTGCCACCGGCGCCATTCACATGCTAATTAGCCTTGTTTGTAAGACTTGTGAGCTTTGTTTTAATGTGACATTTAAATAAACCACCCAGGCCAGTCCAGAGGGGTGACGTGTGACATGAGCAGAAAATCATGACGCACCATAAAAAGATCACAGCATGTACCTCCTAACAACACTACCTTAATGTCAATGTCTTGTAATATAGAGGTTTCCCCTTCCCCAGGTAAGCAGCCACTCCACACAAAACTCATGTCTTGGGAGCACAGGACCATAACTAGTCTGCCTGCAGCTCTAGGCTCCTGTCTCCATTGGGCCGCATACTCTAGTCCTTATTACATTTTTGCCTGCTATGCCACTCTGTGCCATACTGATATTTGATTTTTAAAGCAGAACAAAACCCTGGCTGGCTTTTTAGACTCCAGGCCCAGTTGCTGGCCTTCCCCTGGGGCATCCAAAATTGTGATGCTCCGCTGTCTAACCCCCCCCCCCCCCCACAATGTCGCCACAAAAATCACCTTTTTCCTGGCTCTTGTGACAATGTAAGCAATGCTGGCAGCATCTCTGCACTGTGCTGCTCCTGTGCCTAAACGTTCAGATAGTCTGGGTGGAGAAGAGCGCCCTCATCTGAAAGGAAACTGGGGATGCGGCCAATCTACATCCCTATTGCCGGAATCTGTGTCTAAACAGAGCCGTATGCTGGGCATTAATATTATATATACGGCGCTGATTGGATGAGAGCCTGCACATGTTTCGTGTGACAATCTGGAAGTTAAGCTTTTCAGATGATCCCAGGGGTTTACCTTAGTGGGTTATAGCAAATTGGGATGCCCATGGGACAAATAACAAAAAGAAGCAGTGAAAATCCAGGGTTTTTTCCGCTTTAAAGAGGAACATCGGGGGAGGTTAAACGCTCCCCCAAACCTTAGCGAACTGCTGCCCTCCCACCTCTGGTTTTGCATTACTCACCTCTCCAGGGCATCCATCTTCTGGGTCCCTCGGATTACGGACAACCTCCCAACAGGCAGCGCCATCTTGCATCCCATCAGGCACTAAGCCAACAGGGGGGGGGGGGCAGAGGATCGGGCCCCGAAGCAGCTGGTAAGTAGAGGGCAATGGGGGGAAATCTGACCCTTTTTATTTTAGGTTCGATGTTCCTCTTTAAAGAAAACCTATTGTGATTAATTTTCTTGCCACACCAGTCTCAGCAGGAGTTGCCTCTGTGACATTACCCTTACTGTTGTACAATATTTCCACTGACCTCTTCTGATTGTGTTAAAAAGTATAAAAACCCTGCTCTAGAGTCTAAAAAATTCTAGGAACAGGGAAATCCCTACAGAGGCGTTATGCTCTGCGGTGTAGAAACACTATGGTTTCACCAAACACTCACCTAAATCCAGGATCCCATGGTGCACACGGGTTTCTATTCTATTTATGGGATCACAATCCTCACCAGCAACCTCTATGAGTAAGACATCTGAAGAACCACCCAAATTACTTTTAGATGTAGCAAGAGGGCCAGTCAAAAAATGAATATTGGCTTCTATTGCCTTCACAAACAATTTAATGGGCATTGCTAAAATTATTAAAAAATGATAAAAGAATTGCAGATGAGAGCAAACTGGTACATTCTGAAATGACTCCCACAGACTCCTATGCAGCTTCTGCCATTTGGTTTCAGCACTGTTTGCTCTGGTGCTGACGGGGAGGCCGATTCATTAATAGCGGCAGGTAGCGACAGTTGAGCGACTGTAGCGGCATTTTCAGAGCGCCCGCTAGTAGTCGCTGTGCTTGGCCGTTGTTCGGTAGTTGATAGCGACTCAGTCGGTTTGCCGTAATGTTGAATATTGGGTGAGGAGTCGCTATTTGACAGGTTCCGCGCTGTATGGGAGCGCATGACAGCGACTGGCCCTAGCGACCGGCTCCCACCATATTCATTAAAAAATCACGCTCAAAAAATTCTTGCGCTGTAAAATGCATGTTTAAATCCCAGAGCGCTGGCGGCGATGGGTTAAAAGTAGTTTTTTAACCCCCAAACAACCAATTTTTTTAAATAATTTTGTAATATGAATACATTAATATCAGACCTGTAATATCAATTCTGTACATAATTTTTTTAAGGTAAAAAAAAAAAAATCTAAAATGGCAGAAGTGGTCACAGAATTTTTCACATTTAAAAAAAAAAAATTAATAACAATTAATTATGAATATTTAAAGATTGTTCCATTGAAATGCATTGGAGAGCGCCAGGTAGCGAGAGGTCATACCTGTCGCTGTTCAAGTTCGGACGCTGGTGCTGTGGGCTGAGGCTGGAATAATGATGAATGAGTGGCTATATGGCGCTATCTCAGTCGCTAAGCAGGATTGGCTTGATAAATGTGTGATTGTGGTGGGGAGCCGGCGTTCTCGTGGCGGGGCCCGTCATTACCGGCCGCTCACCAGTCGCTACCTGTCGCTATTCCTTCATAAATAAGGGCCTTAGTGTAACTCATTTGGCCGCATACCTGTCTGCTGCCAGACACTTGGGAGCAAGATCTCTCATTGATTTGTTATTTGACTTCTTGCAATTTTTTTAGAATTCCAATTGTGATGCTTGGTGCCAGACAGGGAGCTCACTATCAGCACCGGAGCTGACAAGACTGAATCTGGGGAACTGCAGCTCATATGAGCTGAGCTTTCAGGCTGATAGGTAAGTCCCTGGACTGTCCCTTTTACAGAGTGGTTGCATGACGATGATGATGGCTTTAAATGGGACACAGGATTCTCAACTTAAAGGGAAGAGTTTCTTTACACCTTAAAAAATAACCAGTTGAATACGAAGTCTAAAGTTATTTTCAGGCTAGCAGGGCCACCTGGCCTGGTCCCCCTCTCCATGCCGGGCCCTTGGGCCTTATACTTGAGTCTTTCGATGGCTGCCCTGTTTTTATGTCACAAAAATCCTGGAGAATTGTCATTAATCACTGAGAATGATGTCATCAATTTTCCATGCAAAACAATGCTGTAACAGTAAATTGTAACAGCTTGTATTATTGTATGCATGTAAAGCAGCCTTGGACTGGGCCACCAGAAAATACCCCAGTGGGTTCCATGTAGTGGTCCTTTTGGGACCTTGCAAGAAAGTCCATCTGCAAAGCACCCAGCAGTGCCAATTTTTTGCCCCCCCAAAACAGTGCTAGCCGACAGGGCATGGGTGGGGGGAGTTTAGACGCAATTGCATCAGGGGAGCGTAAAACAATGCAGAGCCTGGAAGTATGTAGGATTAAGCTTCAGGCATTTGATTAATCAGAGTAATTTGATGAATTTGGCAATTACGAGATGGCTACTCATTTAGAATAAAAGAAGAACAGCATTATATACTCTCGGGGGGGGGGGGGGTTGTCTACCTCTTTATGGGAAACCCCCCAGATTGCCTGATCTACTCACCAGGGCTGCATACTGAGTATACCACTAGCTAGGTGCCTTTCCGAATGGTTGGCGCTGGCACATCCACTGCTAGCGGCTGGGAAGGGAAGCGGTCAGTGGCACTCCCTCCATTCAGAATTCTTTTGCCGCTCTGAGCTTAAATATGAATGAAACCAGCATTGCTGATTGACTGAGCGACCCACACATGTGCCATAGGAACCAGGTGAGTTTACCTGTGATCCATAGGGATACACACAGCGGGGCATCCAAACTGGGATGTCCCACTAGGGAAGAACAACATCCTAAATGAGTCAATTTCTTGGTGTTGTTCCTCTTTAAAGTGGAACTCCAGTCTCTTTATAACCCAGGGGTAACAAAAAAAAATTCTCGTCTTACCTTGGGTTCCAGGTTTCACAAGCATATCGGGTTCTTGGTGCAGCTATCTTGCAAGTGGCAAGTCTGTAACCCAATCCCATGGAGCAGTGTGACTGTACTGGTGTCACATTACTGAGGGCGAATCCTGATTGCAGAGACTATCGGACCAACTCACCACTCAACCGGAAGGCCTGGAGTATAAGGACCCTCCTTGTTTTCACTAGAGCCCCGATGGGGCAGATAGACTGGTCTGCAGGAAGACCAACTAAGAAGTGGATCTTGCCAAATCCATGGTAGGAGGCTGACCAGAGCTGGGTAGAAAAAGAGAGAGTAAGGTCGTAGGCAGGCAGTTATGGATCAAAAGGGAAGACAGGCCGAGGTCCATAGGCAAGCGGATCTGGATCAAAATGGAGGACAAGCTGAGGTCGGGGACAGATGGATCTGGATCAAAACTGAAGGCAAGCCGAGGCTGTAGGCATTCGGATCTGGATCAAAAAGGAAGGCAAGCCGAGGTTGTGGGCAGACGGATCTGGATCAAAATGGAAGACAAGCCAGGGTCATGGACATTCGGATCTGGATCAAAACAGAAGTTTCGAGTGCATGCATTGAGCATGCTTGCGCATTTTTGGCACATTCACAACAACAAGATGGGCTGCTACGGTCACAGGTGCGTGCACACATGCTTACTGATAGACGCTGTCCTTGTGCGCAAATGCACGTGCATTGGCAACCTGGGCACCCTCTGCTGGGAAAAGAGAGGAACAGTCCCGGTTCTATGACAACTGGTCACTCACACAAGTCCAACTGTTACTCGGGTCTACTTTTGCCATTCAGAGTTCCACCTCCCAATGTCATTAGGGGAGGATTGTGGCTATGGGCTTAGTCTCAGATGCTTGCATGCCAATTGGAGCAGCCATCAGATAGTACAGTCATAACTCCAGTATTGCTCCCATCCAACCTAGACTACAGGAATTAATATGATCCACTGACACTAAATCACTTCACTTCTTTAATATTTTATTGATTTTTAATTCTTGGAGTAAAGCCACATGCTAGTGCTTGAACATCTTTTGCTTAGTCTCATACTACATTACTATGCAAGGTGTTTATGAAGGCTTTCAAAATGGTAAGGATGGGCCCCAAGAACTTATAGGTGCACATGGAAGTTCTAGGGGTAATCAGAGAGTAGAAATGCGTAAAAGGGGAATTAAATGATAGGATACACAGGTGGGCTACAAGAAACACGTGAGTTGCAAGGTGGTATTTGGGGCTGAAGGATTGTTTGTGGGGTCCCTTAGCTGTACAAAGGACCCATTAGATTATATGAGTGGGCCAGTGGGTGACACAGGAGCCTAGTATAAGGCAGTGGCATTGGAGTGTACATACCCTTGCCTTTATTAGTAGATTAGTAGTAGATTCAGGGTTGGAAATAGGAGGAGGTCTTGCAGTCTTAAAAGACCCTGGTCATCTGTCTGTATGTGGCCCAGAAATGTCTACATGCATAAAAAGGACCATTCACAGGGGGAGGGGAGCAGTCCCAGGCAAGGTCCTCATTAGTTATCCCATAATGTTTGCAGAATCAGACTTTGTAAAAATAAAAATTGACAGGGACTTAAACCAGAAGAGCATGGACTGTGTCTTAAAATATTCCGTAATTTTAAACTGAAGTTAAACAGGATTTAAACTGAAGTTTAATAAATGCAAGTCTTCAATGTAAAATTGGTAAGTGTATTAACAATGCGTTTGACAAATAATTGCTCCATCAGATGTCACTTTGTGTACTGACCCTACTTCGACCTTTTAACATTTCCCTCAAGGAGGCTGTCAGCTTAAATTTGCGTGAGAAATGCTAATATGTTTCTTAGGTCAAAAACAAAGACATGAAGACTCCAATCCATGTATGATGGCTGCAGGTAATTTGTAAAGAGATTAGGACACGCAGCTAAATTACCAGTCCTACCAAATCGGACTGACAGTATCAAATGGATATTTATGGCATTACAAACACAACAGCATGTTTAGACGGGATTTTTTGGGGTGTTACAATGTTTTTTAAAGCAGATTTTCAGAAGGAAGCCATCCTTGGTTGCTCAGTTTTCACAAGTTGGCAAGCTCTCCAAATCAATATGCAGTTTTGAGGTGAAGGGCTTCTGAAGGCAAAGTGGAGACATTTGCCATTTAGGTAGAGACATTTTCCTTTGGACCCCTTACCAGTTCAACACAACACCAAAAACATTGAATGGATTACATTTAGCAGTACTCACCTCACCTCGTCTTGTAGCCTATTTCTCTGGTGGGACGGTGTCCTCTATGCTGATCCGCAGCTCCCTCCGGTCTTCTGATGCTGGCAGTGGTGGCTTTCTCATCACCCGCCAGCATCTGGTGGACACTGCTCCCCCTTCCTTCTACCTTGCTTCCCCTGGCTCCTGGCATTACCCTTGGCAGGATGCCACGGAGGAAGGAGGCGGGACCTGTGCCCCTGGACTACAGATCATCAAAAAAGATACAGCAAGGAATGAAAGTTATTATAGTGGTAAGAATAATGTGGTGTTTTATTTTACTTTTTACTACTTGTAAACTGGTAAGGGGTTCGGTGAAGGGGCACCATCTGTCTGATATTCCTGTATGTTGCTTACCCATATTCCTGCCCTATTACCCACACTCACACTGGCCAGGGCAAAGAGCCTTTGTTCCCCTCGCCATGGGCCCGGTATTCTTTCAGGGGTAGCTGGGTTAGAGTGACTAGGAAATAAGGGGACAAAAGAGAGAGAAAAAACAGGGAAAAAATGGGGAATATTAAGTTAAAACTAACAAGAAAAAAAAGGCAGAACACTGAAAAGAGTTAAAGGCAAGGTTTAAAAGGGAATGATAAAGATGAAAAGTGGAAAAAGAGAGCAAAACGTGAGGTGAAAGGAGCAGATGAAGGAAATGAGATGGAAGATGTGGAGAAAAGAGAGATTAGAAGGTGAAAAAGAAGAAAATGTGGGAACAAGAAAGACAGAAGGTGTAAATGGAGAAAAAGGGATGAAGACGTAGAGAAGGTGATAAAAGAGGGAGATGGAAGGACGATTATAGATAGAATGGAAAAGAGAGATGGACAGAAGGTGTAAATTAAAGAAGACGCAAGAAATTTGGAAAAGAAAAGAGGAAAGACATAACCAAAGAGGAATGAAGAGGGAATGTGAACATTTTAGCGAGATGGCAGGAATATGGCAAAGAGATGAAAAAAGAGGGAATAAGGAAAGAGAAAAATGTATAGGAATCAAATAAAAACTTAGGGGAACACAGGAAAAGGATAATAGGAGTGAAAGAGGTGTCTAAAAGGTGTCTTCTGATGTCTCCTTACAGAGAGATAAGGGTGACCCTCTGTGTGACAGCACGGCTTGAACACCCCAAAGACCGATTTGGCCTCTAATAGAAATAACAGGACTTTTGGAAAATGCTGGGAAATGTATTCAACCCCTCTGGGCAAACAGAGCTGTATTTGACCAAAAGGAAATATAATCCAGCATCTCATTTAGGCATCAGTCACTTCCATCCACACAGTGGCACAGTCTAGCATCCGGGTATTTTTGTATTGTTTTTTTTCTAGCGTGTCTGCACTTTGTAACTGTAAAAATGAACATATGTCATATCCTATAGCCCTGTCCTATAGTTCATTTTTTCCAGAATTACATACTTCCTGTCTTGATGTATTTGTTTAGTGGCCCAAGGCTCTTTACAAGCACATTACTTTTCCTTCGGTCAACACCCTGCACAGTAGTTCTTGAACGCAGACACATGTTTCCTGGCCAGAATAAAAATATAAAAGGTTCCCGTAGTCAATCCATTTGTGTTTCCACCAGTAAGATTGATATTATTTTCTGAAAAGGCTGCCAATGCACTGTCAAACATTGAGAACATGAAGTATACAATGATGTCACTTGTAGGAAATGCAGGAAAGCGCCTTGCCACGCAAGTATTCATGCATGATATATGTATGGGGAGGGTGCTGATAAACTTGCGGTTGTGATACTTGCAGGAGCTTCAGCTGTAAGTATTGCCTATTGTACCTCTTAAATTCACTATACCTCCCCAGGCTATAGTGGATTTTGTGGAATAATAAAATATTCATTTATATAGCACAAACATATTCCGCAGTGCTTTACAATTTTCTCGTTGTAAAGAGTAAAACATTACACTGCAAAAAAGGGTGTTCATTGAAACAAAAGGAAGAGAATATTGTGGGTAACACAAAATGTAATAAGTGCTTTGTGCCATAGTCCAGCCATCTAAGTAAAAATAGGAGTTTATACAATTGGTCAGCCAGCAACGTGTTGATTTAGTGCTTTAGGGGGCATAGGGGTTGATTCAAAGCCAGATGAGAATTATCACCACTTTTTAGGCAAGAAAACTGCCAATGACTTTCATTGTCTACCTTGGGGCTGATTCAGAGCCAGGTGAAAATTTACACACAGTAGACAATAAAAGTGAATGGCAGTTTTCTCCCCTAAAAAGGATTGAGAATTCTCACCTCGCTCTGAATCGACCTCGTAGTTTTAACCTTCCGGCCGAAGGGCATGGACTGCAAGACAAAGGCACGGCTCCTCCTCCCAGCCTATATCCTTCCGCCTGACTTCCTCCAATCCAGTTAAATTGAAAAGCAGTAGAACCAGCAACCCGGGAGGCATACCTCTCTCCAATTATATATATTTTGTTTTTGCTTTTTTTTATTGAACAACTATTTACATATTTACCACTCCACAAAGACTAGGCATCCAAAGAATGGACATAGTAACCTAGCAGACAGGTAGGATCGGATGTCCTGAAGTAATAATGGAAGAGAAATAAATAAAATCTACAGGTGAGTACTCACAGAATTATCTTTTCTCTTCCATTTTACTTCAGGCCATCAGGAGAATTCAGTAACGATAGGGATCTCCAAAAGCAGTACCATGAATTTGGGTGGGATCCCTAAAAACCTTATTCCTTTCTATCAGGATTAAGACATTCCAAAACCATTTACTATACTACTGTATGTAATTCCTTCATACCAAAGGCGACAGCCGTCGAGACTCTACCTTATAGAATTTGGTAAATGTATGAACTGAAGACCAAACAGCGGTCTTACATCATTGTTCTACTGAAGCTTGATGCTGAAAAGCCCAAGATGATCCAATAGCTTGTGACGGATGAGCCGTAATCCGAAATGGAGGAAGCTTCTCTTCGGAGACATAGGTTCTTACCACTGCTGGGGGACCTGATGGTGGACCTAGCTGGTGGAAGACATTTTCGTGGTCCCTCAAGTATGACACATAAGAGGTCTGACCTGCGAAAGGATTGTGTAGCAGTGAGATAAAATTTCATTGCTCTCACTACATCTAGCGAGTGTAGAACCCTTTCCTTATCACTGGAACAGGACATAAGGAAGGCAAACCACCTCTTTATTAAGATAAAAAAGGGGGAACCCCTTTAGGACCAAATCTTGTCAAAAATGGAAAAAGTCCTTATGTAATACTAAATAAAGAGATATAACAGTTATAGCTGCCAATTCAAAAACCCTCCTTACTGATGTTCTTGCCACTAAAAAGATAACCTTAATAGTCGTTAACAAAACAGCCATTGGCTCAAAGGGAGGACCCTGAAGAGCTGATAAAACTAAGTTCAGGTCCCAAAATGGCAGAAGTAGCTTACGAGGAGGCCGCACATGAGCAGATATCAGATAAGCAGATAAGCACATATCTGTCCATTTATGCATTCAATTACAGACCTTCATCAAAACTGTTAGGGCAAGCGCTGCACGCCCATCTCGCAGCACTTCCCTTACCTCCATGGCTGCATCCAGCCGCTGTCCCTCTCACAGCATTTCCCTCACCTCCATGGCTGCTCCCAGCCATCTCCCTTCCCCCCATGCTTCCTCCTCGCATGGTCAGGTGCGCGCACGTCCCCGTCAACTAGAGGGCGAGCGCACTGGATTCCTGAGATTTAAAGGGCCTGTACAGCACTGATTGGTGCCTGGTCATCCAATCCTGCATCCACTTCCCCTATTTAAAGAGGCACTTCCTTTCCTTCAGTGCCGGATCTTGGTCTTTCCATGCCAGTTGTAAATCAGTTGCTTTTGGATTGCTCACCCGTGTACCGACCTCTGCCTGTTGTCCCCGACGCTGAACCTTTGCCACCTGCCCCGACCTTGGCTACTCGCCTTTACTACGAACCGCTGCTGCCTGCCCTGACCTCTGCCTGTGTGTACTATGCCTTTTGCCTGCCTCTTGTGTACCCCGCTGAGCCTCAGCTAGCCGTGGGACTGGGCCGCTGTTTGGGGGTAGCGACACTCGCCACACAAGACCAACCTGCCTTGCAGTGGGCTCTGGTGAATACCGGTGGCCTCTTAGACTCCGCTCCCCTGACGCGGTACCTGCCATCTGTTCCACAGTTAAAGTGGATCCACACCCGAGTCCGCTCCACCCGGTCCATGACAGTAAGATCCGGCCATGGATCCCGCTGAGGTGCCGCTGCCTGATGCCACTGAATTGCCTGCTATTGTGGCTATGCAGTCCGGCCAAATTAATCAGCTCTTGGCTATGATGCAGCAGTTACTATCGATTCAGCAACAGCAAGTGCCACCACCGGCCCCAGCTTTGCCGCCACAGCCACCTTTAGCATCTACAGCTAGAATCCGTCTTTCCTTGCCGGCTAAATATGACAGGGATGCCAAGTTATGCTGAGGCTTCCTTGCCCAGTGCTCTCTACATTTAGAGTTGTTGGCGGATCAATTCCCCACTGAACGAGCTAAGGTGGCCTTTGTCATTAGTTTGCTTTCTGGAAAGGCCTTGGCCTGGGCAACTCCTTTGTGGGATCGCAGCGACCCTGTCACTTCTAGTATTCACACCTTTGTTTCAGAGTTTCGCCAGGTCTTTGAGGAGCCTGCCCGTGCTTCATCTGCTGAATCGGCCCTATTGAACTTGGTCCAGGGCGAATTGTCCGTTGGTGAATACGCCATCCGGTTCCGTACCTTAGCATCCGAACTGTCTTGGAATAATGGGGCCTTGTGTGCCTGCTTCAAGAAAGGACTTTCTAGTAAAATTAAAGATGCTCTAGCTGCACGTGACTTGCCTTCGTCTCTCACTGATCTCATCCATCTGGCCACACGCATTGATGTGCGTTTTATTGAAAGGCGTGAGGAATTCCGCCAAGAAAGAGATACTCAGCGCCCTAGGAGGGCATCCCGTCTGACCCCTGTGTTTCAACACCCTTTGTCCGTGCATGTACCTCCCAGTGAGGAGGTCATGCAGGTCGACTGATCCTGCCTGACCCAGTTGGAGAGAACTCGTAGAAGGAACGAGAATCTTTGTTTGTACTGTGCTGGCTCTGAGCATTTATTGAAAGACTGTCCTATTCGCCCTCCTCGTCAGGGAAAGGGGCGCACCTAGTGGATGTGGGAGAGGCTTCCCTGGGTGTATGTGCTTCCTCTCCGCGTCTCACGGTTTCTGTGCAACTTACCATCGCACCTACCACCTCTTTGAATTTGTCCGCCTTTTTGGATTCGGGCTCTGCAGGAAACTTTATAGAAGCCTCCTTGATTATTAAATATAATATCTCTGTGAACCGCCTCGCAAAGCCCTTATTTATCGCCTCAGTCAATGGTGACGGGCTGGACTGTACCGTGCGTTATCGCACCGTTCCCCTACTTCTAAAGGTTGGACTTTTCCATCAAGAGAGTATTGAGTTCTACGTCCTCCCTAATTGTACATCTCAGATTCTTCTCGGCTTACCTTGGCTTCAACGTCATGATCCCACGCTTGATTGGAATACCGGCGACATCAAGACTTGGGGTGCGGCTTGCTTTAAGAGGAGTTTGAGGTCCGTTCCTGTTCCTGCTTCAGCTCCATTACTTGGCCTGCCTGAGGTCTACCGGTCCTTTTCCGATGTATTCTGCAAAAAACAAGCAGAGGAACTTCCGCCTCATTGCCCTTATGATTGCCCTATAGACCTCTTTCCGGGTACAACTCCACCTCGTGGTCGTATTTACCCCCTCTCGGCTCTGGAGACACAAGTATGTCGGAGTATAAAGAGGGTTTATACGAAAGTATTCCTCTCCAGCAGGCGCGGGTTTCTTCTTCCTGGCAAAAAAAGATGGCTCCCTACGCCCCTGTATTGATTACCGTGGCCTCAATAAGATTACTGTCAAAAATCATTACCCTTTGATTGCTGAATTATTTGACCGTCTGCATGGGGCCAAGGTTTTCACCAGACTTGATCTGCGAGGGGCCTATAATTTGATACGTATACGCGAGGGCGATGAATGGAAGACAGCCTTCAATACCCGCGATGGCCACTTCGAATATTTAGTGATGCCCTTTGGTCTTTGCAATGCACCCGCTGTATTCCAGGAATACGTAAACAACATTTTTCGGGACTTGCTTTACGCCTGTGTAATTGTTAATTCGGATGATATACTAATCTTTTCATCTAATCTGGAAGAACATCACCGTCACGTCCGGCAAGTTCTGTCTCGCCTCCGTCAACACCACCTTTACGCCAAGTTGGAGAAGTGTCTTTTTGATCAAACCACCTTACCCTTTCTTGGATATATTGTCTCTGCTCGTGGTCTCCAGATGGACCTCAGCAAATTGAAAGCAGTTTTGGACTGGCCACATCCTATTGGCCTACAAGCTATTCAACGCTTCCTGGGCTTCGCCAATTACTATCGACAGTTTATTCCCCACTTTTCTACTGTAGTGGCGCCCATTGTGGCTCTCACGAAGAAGAACGCCAATTCTAAGTCTTGGCCTCCTCAGGCGGAAGAGGCCTTCATTGCCTTAAAAAAGCCTTCTCCTCTGCTTCGGTGCTGTCTAGGCCAGATCCTTTTAGGCCTTTTGCCCTTGAAGTAGATGCCTCCTCCATTGGACCTGGAGCTGTGCTCACTCAAAAATCTTCTACTGGCAGAATTCTCACCTGCGGGTTCTTTTCGAAGACCTTTTCTCCAGCTGAAACGAATTACTCCATTGGAGATCGGGAGTTACTCGCCATCAAGTTGGCATTGGAGGAGTGGAGACATCTCTTAGAAGGTTCTGCCCATCAGGTGTCCATCTATACTGATCATAAAAATCTGTCTAATTTAGAAACTGCCCAGCGACTGAACCCACGACAAGCTCGTTGGTCGTTGTTTTTCGCCCGTTTCAACTTTCAAATCCACTTCCGGCCAGCCGCCAAGAACATCAGGGCGGACACCCTTTCTCGCCCCTCAGACATCTCTGGTGTTGAATCCACTCCACAACATATTATCTCGCCTGAATGCCTTGTCCACTCTGCACCCGCTGCCTTTGTACAGGCACCGCCGGGAAAGACTTTCGTGCCAGCTCGCCAACGTCGCAAAATATTAAGATGGGGTCATTCTTCACATGTAGCCGGCCATGCTGGCGTCAGAAAATCCTGTGCTATCATCTCTAGATATTATTGGTGGCCTTCTTTAGAAAAGGATGTGACAGATTCAGGCCTGTACCATCTGTGCACGTGACAAAACTCCTCGTCAAAGACCTGCTGACCAACTCCTCCCTCTGCCTATTCCCGATACCCCATGGACACACATTGCTATGGACTTTATTACTGACCTCCCTTCTTCGCATGGCAATACTGTTATTTGGGTGGTAGTGGATAGGTTTTCTAAGATGGCGCACTTTGTTCCTTTGCCTGGCCTCCCATCGGCATCCGTGCAGTGAGTGTACACATGCCCCAAGGCTGCCCTAATTACGGTGCCCGGGGAGCAGTTGGGGGGTTAGGTGCCTTGCTCAAGAGCACTTCAGTCATGTCCCAGGACCGGGATTCGAACCTGTCACCCTCTGGTCACAAGTCTGCTCCCTTACCTCTAGGCCACAACTGCTTCCGCCCGTATGAAAGTTAGATGATAAGAGGAGAAGAGCTCCGCCTGTCTATTCTCCAGGAGACAAGGTGTGGCTGTCGGCGAAATACATCTGCTTCAAAATTCCTAGCTACAAATTGGGCCCCCGTTACCTGGGTCCTTAGAAGATCAAGCAACAGATCAATCCAGTTTGTTATAAGCTACACCTACCAACATCACTGCGAATTCCCAATTCTTTCCACGTTTCCCTGTTGAAGCCTGTAATTGTCAATCGGTTCTCTCCTAAAACCTTGGTGCCTGCTCCAATCTCTGGTACCGAGGATGCCTTTACGGTGAAAGAGATTCTGGCCTCTAAGCTCTCCAGAGGTAAAATATATTTTTTACTCGACTGGGAAGGCTGTGGACCCGAAGAGAACATTCTGGACCGTAGTCTCATCTCGGATTTTCTTGGTCGCAAGAAGAGGGGGAGACCCAAGGGGGGGTACTGTTAGGGCGAGCGCTGCACGCCCATCTCGCAGCACTTCACTTACCTCCATGGCTGCATCCAGCCATCGTCCATCTCACAGCATTTCCCTCACCTCCATGGCTGCTCCCAGCCATCTCCCTTCCCCCCATGCTTCCTCCTCGCATGGTCAGGTGCACGCACGTCCCCGTCCACTAGAGGGTGAGCGCACTGGATTCCTGAGATTTAAAGGGCCTGTACAGCACCGATTGGTGCCTGGTCATCCAATCCTGCATCCACTTCCCCTATTTAAAGAGGCACTTCCTCTAACTAGATTGGGGCAACCCTTTCGGAGGTGTACCCCCTTTGAGGAGATCTGTAGTGAAGACCCGTTTCGTAGGGGATTGATATCCATGTTGTACTCTAATTTGAATAGCATGGGGGCGGGAGTTCATGCCTATGTGGAGAAATGGGAAAGAGACCTGGGTCCCTGTAAATCAGATAGGGGGTGGGCGGAGATTTGGAGTGCGACCTCCTCATGCTCCATGAACATTCTGACAACTGAGACGGCTTATAAAGTCCTGTTTCGTTGGTATTTGGTGCCTAGTTGACTCGGTAAAATGTTCCCAGGGCAGGCCAATACATGCTTTAGGGGTTGTAATGCCGAAGGTACCTTTATGCATATTTGGTGGACCTGCCCCATGCTAACCCGTGATGAGATGCCATTATGGTTTGTATAGGACGGCAAATAATTAGCGCAAGAGACAGCGTGATTGAGGATTGATAAAAATTGACAAATTTTGATGTATTCATTGTTTATTCAAGCTTTTGCCACACTGTAACCATATTGTCAATCGTTTTCTTGTTGAACTGAAATGCTGCGCCTCGATACTGGCTTAGATCACGAAAACTTGCTGTAGTCACTGTGTTGTTCGCCTCCCCTGCGTGGGACGGATTCTTGTTTGGCCGACCATATATTTCCTTTGCATTGCCTCTTTTGAATAAAATAAAAAATATTGAAAGATAAAGAGGCACTTCCTTTCCTTCAGTGCCGGATCTTGGTCTTTCCATGCCAGTTGTAAATCAGTTGCTTTTGGATTGCTCACCCGTGTACCGACCTCTGCCTGTCCCCAACGCTGAACCTTTGCCGCCTGCCCCGACCTTGGCTACTCACCTTTACTACGAACCTCTGCTGCCTGCCCTGACCTCTGCCTGTGTGTACTATGCCTTTTGCCTGCCTCTTGTGTACCCCACTGAGCCTCAGCTAGCCGAGGGACTGGGACGCTGTTTGGGGGTAGAGACCTGGGGGTCACTCGCCGCACAAGACCAACCTGCCTTGCGGTGGGCTCTGGTGAATACCGGTGGCCTCTTAGACTCCGCTCCCCTGACGCGGTACCTGCCATCTGTTCCACAGTTAAAGCGGATCCACACCCGAGTCCGCTCCACCCGGTCCATGACAAAAACCTTTCTGCAACAAGCTCAATATACCCTCTGGATTCACACCAAGCGATAAATGCTTGCCAAACTCTATAGTAGATCATTGATGAAGACTTCTTCCTGGCCTAAAACATAGTCTGGATGAGTCTGACAGAAAAAAACCCTTTCTGCCAAGATGGAAGTTTCAATAGCCAGACCATCAAAGCCAGTACTCGAGAATTGGGATGCCTTAAAGGCCCCTGTGTGAAAAGTTTTGTAGGCGGGAGTGGGAGGTTCAGACTAAGGTAGAGGTAAGTTTTAGATTATTTGCAGAGCATAGTGAAAATAGAATATTTTTCAATCTGAAGTGTTATAATTACTATTAGTAGTACCAAGAACAGCAGGGGCATGATTTATGAACAGATTCATCCGAATCGCCGATTCTAGTGCCAGTTTGTGCACGGTGTGCCGGTTTTGTGTGCAAACTGCATTTATCAAAGTTTCTCACATCAGCGCATGTGTGACATTTATTGATCCATGAGCACACATACACTCGCCATTATGGCTGCTTTTTGTGGCACATAGCTTGCTACACCCATAGGATATAATGGGAAAATTATTCTGTATGTTATTTTCCCAGTTTTTGTTTTTAGTTTTAAATCAATTTCTCCCATGGCATTTGGGACATAAAAGGAGCACAGAAATTTAGGGGTTTATTTAAGAATTGCTAAGACCACGTAGTGCCATGTAGTGCCAGATGGCCTTATTCATGAAGCTCTAGCGCCAGGTAGTGCCTTGTAAGCGGCAGGTAGCACCAGGTAGGGCCAGGTGAACGCCAGACACGGCACGCAATTACACATTTATGAAGCCGAATCTGGTGAGCGACTGGAACAACGCCATGTAGCGTACGATTCATCATTATCCCAGGCTCAGCATACAGCACCGGCGTTCTGCCTTGCAGAGCGGCACGTATTACCTCTCGCTACCTGGCGCTCTCCCATACATTTCTATGGACGATCCTTAAATCCCTTTCCTGATCCCAATTTTTTTTTTTTTTATAAAATCTCAAAACTTTCTGACATGTATCCTGGCCTAGAAAATGACATTTTTGAAAACTTTTTAGATTTTTTTATATTTTTATGCAGAATTGTCCTTACATGTCTGGTATTAAAGTGTTCATGTTACAATGTAATAACAATGTAATTCCATATGTTTTCGCTTTGTTACTAGTGGATACATGTTAAAAACAGACTTTAAACACACAGCTTCTGGCACTGTGGGCTACAACGGTGCGATTTTGAGCACTGACGATGTTTGAGGCTGTTTTTTTTATATTCATCAATGCCGGCCAGCGACTGAGGCATTCTGAAACAAAGATCCATGGCTGAGCACAGCGACTACTAGCAGTCGCTCTGAAATCCACGCTACAAACGCTCATCTGTCGCTACCTGGTGTTAGTAATGAATCAGCCTGCCCGTGTCAGGTGAAGGTTTTTTTAAGAAAGGCTAAGGCCACGTAGTGCCAGGTAGTGCCAGATGAGTGTCAGGTGACTGTCAGGTCCCAGTCCAAAATGTGTATTTATCAAGTCAAAAATCCACAGCGCCTGTGATAGTGCCAGGTACTGTCCCATTTATCAACAGCACTGGAAAGGGTGTGTCAGGGTTCCCTACATGGCCAGATAGGACCAGGCACTTACCTAGCACTGTGTGGCCTGATCCAATACATTTAAATGGACTGGGATGGTTTCAATTATTTGAGCATTTTAGTAGAATTTTTTTTAATTTTTATTTGGGATGGTGCATGTGTCACGGGATCCCTGGGCTGGTTAGAATTATTTTTATATGCATTTTTAGCACTGTGCTGCAAACTTGTGATTTGGAGGTCATGGTATTTTTTTATACATTTTGTCAGCTTGTGGCGCTCTCGGCTGGCTGGCTAAGTGTTGCTAACACATAGGGTTATATAAGTCGTGCGCTGTTGTTTTTTTTTACTTTTATTATTTTTTTAACTTTTGTGTTGCGCTGTATACTTTTGGGCCGTGCAAATAATGTGTCCTGTCTTTCATGTATCCCCAATGCAATTCCAGGTGTTTGTTAATTTTTTTTTGGTCCCCAGTCCCCCCAAAAATAAAAACGAGGCTTTCTACAGGCGCAAGCCGTGTGCCGCACCGACTCGCCAGCTGGGTGGGAGTGCAGGCATAGCGCTGCCCCACTCCCTGCTGCTGAAAACTGTGGGCAAAAAGAGCGGCTCCTGGAAGCCGCTCATCTGGCGCCCACATAAAAAATACATTACATATATTACATAACAGGCTTACATAATAAGGCTCCCTGTTTAAGGTGCTTTTTTATTTATTTATTTGTTAACTTCTCTATAAAAACAAACTGGCGCAACATTGGCACATCCTATGCAGAGGCTGTCTCATTGTTACTAGTTAGGCACACTTACCCCACACCATGCGCCAAAAAAAAACACATACACTGTTTTTCCTATGGCACAAGTAGTTGTGTGAGAAATGGCGCACTGCTGGAATATTAACAAATCAGGCCCCTAAAGTGCAAATGCAATTGTTTTTTACAGGTGCTACCATATTTAGGTGTATCCGTACACACACCTCAAAACACATAAGGATCCAAAAATATAGTGCACATTATTGTAAAAAAAAAAGGTTTTATATGAAAATACATAGCGACACTGGTCTTGACTTGAGGTGCTCACTGGTGGTATGCAACAAAGCTGCAAACTGCATTTGTACCCCAACAGCTGTCATCTGCAACCCAAGCATGATTTGTACCATAAATAAAAACTATACATTTTTCTGTGTGATTCATTCACTTTAAAACGTTGTTTTGTATGTTTTTTAAGGGTTTAGGTGACTGAAAACGCACACACACTGCCCAGGTGGGTTCAGAAAGGTTTAATCAGAAAATGGAAAGTGATAAAAAAATGTTGAGAACCCCTGGTCTATCAGATAAATAGTTAGAAAGCTCCATTAAATAATGCTCAAAGAACAGATAAGGTTGCTCACTGTGTCATTACATTCGACATTCAGGAGTCATAATCCACCTTTCTCAAGCATCATGGGGGGGGTCAGGTATTTGACGAACAGTGTGTTACTAAGGTAATAGCACAATAATGGCTGCCAAATTATCTGTCCCCACAAAATTAAATCTTCAGTAGCATTGCTAGGCCATATACACCCCTCTTCATGACTTGTTCTTGCAATGCTATAACCTCCGACTTGGAAGGCACTCTGGCTCAGCGGGACTTTCATGGGCTACTCAGGGGCTGGCCAGGGTTTTAAAATCCCTAGTCCACCCCTGACTGTAGTATACTATACGTTATCACAGCAAATGACAATAGACAATATATATACACCGTATTTTTCGTCCTATAAGACGCACTTATTTTCCACGAAAAGTGTGGGGGGGGGGGGGAATGTGCGTCTTATTGGGCAAATGTAAACAAAAAAAAAAGGAAACACCCATTACCGACGCTCCCGCGTTGCCTGCCATACTGCGGGAGGCCAGAAGAAGACAGAGGAGCGACGGGCTCTGTCCCCGTCCCCGCTGTTGCTATTGCTGTCTTTTCCGGCAGCAACAGCAGAGACAGGGACAGAGACAGCGCCTGCCGCTCCTCCATCTGCTGCTCTTCTGGCTGGGGCACATGCGAGCACCCGGTTCAGTGAAGCAGGTGGGCGTGGGAGTGGAATGCCACACTGCCTATATGAGGAATGGGAGGGGGGGAATGCCACACTGCCTATATGGGAAATGGGAGGGGGGAATGCCACACTGCCTATATGAGGAATGGGAGGGGTGGAATGCCACACTGCTTATATGGGGAATTGGAGGGGGAGGAATGCCACACTGCCTATATGGGGAATGGGAGGGGGGGAATGCCACACTGCCTATATGAGGAATGGGAGGGGGGGAATGCCACACTGCTTATATGGGGAATTGGAGGGGGAGGAATGCCACACTGCCTATATGAGGAATGGGAGGGGGGGGAATGCCACACTGCCTATATGAGGAATGGGAGGGGTGGAATGCCACACTGCTTATATGGGGAATTGGAGGGGGAGGAATGCCACACTGCCTATATGAGGAATGGGAGGGGGGGAATGCCACACTGCCTATATGGGGAATGGGAGGGGGGGAATGCCACACTGCCTATATGGGAAATGGGAGGGGGAGGAATGCCACACTGCCTATATGGGAAATGGGAGGGGGAGGAATGCCACACTGCCTATATGGGGAATGGGAGGGGGGAATGCCACACTGCCTATATGGGAAATGGGAGGGGGAGCAATGCCACACTGCCTATATGGGGAATGGGAGGGGGGAATGCCACACTGCCTATATGGGAAATGGGAGGGGGAGGAATGCCACACTGCCTATATGAGGAATGGGAGGAGGGGAATGCCACACTGCCTATATGGGAAATGGGAGGGGGAGCAATGCCACACTGCCTATATGAGGAATGGGAGGGGGGGAATGCCACACTGCCTATATGGGGAATGGGAGGGGGGGAATGCCACACTGCCTATATGAGGAATGGGAGGGGGGGAATGCCACACTGTCTATATGGGGAATGGGGGAAAATGCCACACTGCCTATATGGGGAATTGGAGGGTGAGGAATGCAACATTGCCTATATGAGGAATGGGTTTGGGGAATGCCACACTGCTTATATGGGGAATGGGATGGGTGGGAGGCCACACTGCCTATATGGGGAATGGGAGGGGGGAATGCCACACTGCCATTGGGGTATCCCTCACGGCCTATGGGAATAGGAAGGGGAATGCCACACTGCCTATATGGGATGGGGCATGCCACACTGCCTGTGGGAATGGGAGGGAAGAATGCCACACTGTCCATGAGGAATAGAATAGGGGGAATGCCACACTGTCTGTAATGGTACGTTTTTGGTTTAAAATATTTTTTTTCTTATTTTCCTCCTCCAAATCCTAGGTGCACCTTATGAGCAGGTGCGTCTTATAGGGCGAAAAAAAATATGGTATATATATATATTCTCACGTTTTGTCCTCCACAGTTTCTTTATGTAGCAGCCATGTTCCCCCACACCCCCAACTCTTCTGTGCGACTCTGGCTTGTCAGCCATTTCCACCCCTAATGCTGGAGGTCTCCCATTATGCATTGAGCCTTGTTTACACCCCTTTCATTCCCACTCTATTTATTGCACTGCATGGAGTGTGCTGAGGCAGGGCATGTTGAACCACCCTCTGCATACCCCTCCAGTGTAAGCAATGAGGTGGGCTTGTTAGAAGTGTAATAGTTTGATAGTTGCTGCCATGTCTGCCTGGTGCTGGAGGTTTAACATGCTTATTCTCTGTCATCGTTAGGTTTGAAGACACCAGAGCTGCACATAGGAGCTGAAGGGGCAAAGATTTTTTTCTTTTCTTGCCTGGACAGGGACTTTATAGGGTCGATCCAAAGAAACATGTAACAGCTTGGATTTTGGTGCCGATCATCCTATTTTTCCCGTACGCTCGTGCGTTCGTATGAACTTGCGAGTGATTCTATAAGCTAATACGTTTCTATCCTAAAATGTACGTCCGTTCGTATGGCAGTTCGGGAATCAGACCTATTTCAGTTTCCATCCTGAATTTTCCGTTTCATTTCTCAGGTTGCAACATTGGTTTTGCCCTTTTTCCTTTTTTGTCTGGACGTAAATCCTTCTGATCTTGCGGCTGCGCACTACAAACTTACCTCATTAAAGTGCATTCTAAATATTTGGTCTTTTATTTTTCTTTATTTCTTTCATTTTGTAGTAACCAACCATTAATGAATGCATTTGCATAAGTAAATCTTACTTTGTTTAATTTTTAGTTAACTAGCATTTTTTACTTGTGGATTTAATTTTAATATTTTGGCTTCAAATGGTACAACTTAAAATTTTGTGTGTGGTTACCCACACCCTCTCCATACAGATTGCTCTCAAATATAAAAAAACACCCAGCAACTTCTGCATGTTATGAGTCTAGAAACAGCCAAGATGGCGGGTCAGGTATTATCGGGCAGCCTGTAAACAGAAAGGGCCTTGTGACTGTGTTGCTCTGCATTCTTTGATTTCTGACCTTTCCGTGCCCCCAGCTCTGCTGTGTCTGTGCAAAATACAGCAGTAACCCACATCCTGCACTTTATCCCGCTCTCCTCTCCTCAGTAAGTGTGATGCATCTGACCAAAGATGAGCTTAAATAATTAAACAAAGCAAAGGTAAACAACTACACCAATAAGTTCAATCTAAAAATATTATTCTAGTACATCAATTTAAAAATAAATAACAAAGGACATAAGTTTCTATATATATTGCAAAATAAAGGTTTACATGCAAAGGACTAATTAAGGTCCACATTAAAATGCTTTTATAAGGCATACATGAATCAGGTATGCATTGTTATACAATTTATGGCCTCGGCCATGCTGATACATGCAGTTCATTGGAGCTCAAGACGCGCAGACTCCTCCACATAGCCAAAAAACCTGTTCAAGAACAGCAATACGACTGCTAAAAGGTGTCGGCAGTGGCTTTCTTTTAAAACGTATTTAGAGGTTTGAAAACTGTTCTCTGAATCACACCTAAACACATCCAATTATCCTAAGTTTTACGTTTTCATCCTAAGTTTTAGGATTTGATCCTAAGTTTTACGTTTTCATCCTAAAATTTAGGAACGAACTTGCGATGATCGTAAGAGCATATACGCATTCGTACGTAGGCTCGTGCGAGTCGTAAATGGCCAAAAAAAAAGGAAAAAATGACTAACACCCACCCAAACTTACGATTCTCGATCCGAAATCAATTAACTTTTGCTCTTTGAATCGAGGGGTATGTCTCTAAAGATAAAATAGCTACATTTTGGAATGGAGTTGCACAGCATTGTGAAAGAGGGTGTAGGTCCACTTTAATTTGTTTTGGAGGGGTCTGCTTAGCTACCACCTCGAGCAGCAGAATGTCTAAAAGCACCCTTGATTAAATAGGTGACAACAGCACCCACTGAGTGTTAATATATAGGATGATAACCTGGTGGCATGCAGCTAATTTCCTTTGCTCTAAACCAAGTAAAATCTAATCAGCTTTCAGAGCCTGGATAAGACAATGACACATTTCTCTAAAGTCCTCATCTACAGGGCAAACATATTACCAGCCAGCAGCAGAAGATTTTACAGAGACAGCAGTAGGGAGGTAAATAAGGGATATCCGGATTTACTCTGCAAAACCCCTCTAGAATTCAAGCAACCCTGGAGTTACCCTTTAAGACCTGACTTTATTTTGAAACCATTATTGCTCAGCAGCTTGTTTAAGCATTGTCTTTTTTATTCATTTAAGCTGAGCCGCTCAGTTTTGGAGACATGGAAGGAATTCTGATAAGTGTATTAGCTGGGGAAATAGCAGTGCCACCGGCAAGAAATGCTGCCATGTCTGTAATTAACAGAGCAAACTTACCTGACATGCTGACAGGGTGTTCCTAAAATAAGGACAGCAGGCCAAATATGACGGCATATACTTTATTAGCGGGAGAGCAGCAATTGGCAATAATACACCTTGTGTTGACTGCCTTATTAAAAAAAAAATAATGTGCAGTTCCCCAGATTCAGGAGTTTTCTGGGATCTTCCATGGTAATTAAAGTGGACCTATTCCCTAAATTAAAGGGACTCTTTAGAGAAAGTGATATTAAAAATCCATATAACAGGTTCGCACCAGGGCCCTATCACATGGAGAGGCTAATTTATTATTATAGTTGCAGGCGGCACTTGAGCACTCCGTCTGAGACGCTCGGCAACTGCCGCAGCGCAATGTCGGCTACTGGCTGGTGGCGCTATTACCTCCTCCGGTCAAGCAGTGTTTGCGGCACACGGCTTATATATATTTATGCGCTAGTGACACCTAGCACCGGCCAGGAGGGAGGGCCGCAAGCTGAATATATTTATTAAAAAATACATGGTGCTCTGAGAGGCGCTCAAAAAACACAATTTCATGCACACAGCGCCTGTTGGAATTCCGATTTTTAATTTTTTAGGGTCCAGGGATTTTTTTTTTTTAATTAAAAATGGGAATTACATTAGGAACACTATAAAATTATGACATAGATTTCTCACTGCACAAATCCCAAGTTTGCAGCGCAGCACAAAAGTTCTAAAAATTCATCCAAAAATAATCCCAATCAGCCCAGGGATCCCGTGGCACATGCACCAGCCCCCCAAAAATTCTTAAATAATTATAACTATCCCAGCCTATTGAAATGTATGGGATAAGGCCAAACAGTGCATGGTGAGCCCCTGGTCCTCTCTGGCATTGTAGAGAACTCAGTGCCAGCACTCATCCCATTTCCGGCTCGGTTGATAGATGGGACACTACATGGCACTATCACAGGCGCTCTGGATTTTTGACTTGATAAATACACCGTTTTCACTAGGTACTGAAATTCACCCGACACTCATTTGACACCACTTGGTACTATGTGGCCTTAGCCTTTCTTGGCCTTAGTTATGCCACTGGATCCAGTGGTGACAGTTTTTTATTTTTTTGTTTTTTGGCTTAACTGCTTAGTGAAAACCAAAACCCAGGATTTTCATTCACCTTGGTTTTGGCCTTCCTGACTGGGGTGCCCATGTGTGCAAAACCCCCGGGACTATCTGTTTTGTTACCTCGATCTATGCTCTCACAGGGGATGCTCAGACACGCATCCAATCAGAACTTACTACAATGAATATTCACACCCAGATTCCCAAGCTAAGTCTACAGGAGATACTCTGTGGTTTACACAGTCCGGAATTAAGAGAGTCGCCTCTGTCTCTCACCAGTGCTATGCGCCCAGTCACTAACCATGGCACCCAGCTATTAATTATTTTTTCTTAATATCTGCCCCCTTATAACCCAGCATTGGCTTCCTTCTTTTCTCACACCTGGGTACAATAGCATGCAGATTTCGAGATGTCTCTTTATATATATAAGCCACACTCCTCAAAAGGCAATGCCTAAATGCCATAACTTGCTGCTATCCTAAGCTGACCATTTATTTCAGAGGGACAAATTTGGGAATAAATTGTGACAGCTTAACCAGCTTTATCTTACCTGATCCTGGAGTTGCTTGTGGCGCTGCCCTTGCTCCCCGCGCTCAGCCATTCAGGTAGGCCAGGTTCTCGGGAGAGCGCACTGGACAGGGGAGCCAGGGAAAGTTCAAATTAGTGGCTTTATGTCGCATATTAGTATGCATGCTTGTGCCGTCGGGAAGATAAGTGAAAGTGGGCAATCTGGGGGGTTTCACACGGGGGGGGGGCGTCCTACACCAGGAACTGATCACCAGGATAGTCAAAATCCTGGCGATTGGTCCTCTTGAAAGGCGTATGTTGTAACTGACCTTTAGTCTACTAATTACTTTTGCTTATGTTCACATGTTCATATGTGACAAAATATCAAACCTCATCTATCTTTAGATTTTTATTTAATTTATTATCTTTTTTGCTTGATTAAATGATCCGGCTAGATAATTTTATGGATCATTTCATCTCATATTTAGACAAAGCTAAAAGAATATACAATTAACAGTAGGGTATTGATCAATTAAAGACAATAGATCAAAATTGAAACCAGACAAAAAAACAATAAAAAAAATAATGATCTTCAACAATACAAAAAATATAACAAATATATATGTTATACAAAGTTTTAAAATGTAAGTAACAGAAAGCAGTCACATTAGTCAAATATATTAACATTATACAATATAAAAAACACAGTTTTAACATAAAACAGTGGCATTTGTGAAATATACAACATTAGTAATACTTTTTCATTGTAAAGTTCCTGCACTCAGACCTTTGTCAGCTGATGAGCAGCTCCATTGACTGAGTGGGCCACTAATTGTGAGCTACCTATAGTATACTCAGCATAACTGTTAGAATTAATGAGGCACTGCAACAGTTCCCAGAGCACCAGGAGCCAGCTAAGACCCAGCACTTCACTTGATGGAGAGCCCCTGAAGAATGAGGACAAAAAAGACATCTTTCCTTTAGTAGTCATCAAAGGTTGTGTGTTTTGTGCGTCTTTGGAAAAATAGAATTTATTTGAACGTTTTTTAAATAATTGAGCCCTTTAAATAAGTCAAGAGAAGAAGAAAGTAATAACCCAAAGAGCATCAAGATTAGCAATTTCTATGAGAATGAGAAATGGTTTTATGCAACATACAAACAAAATAACTCTGTGAATGTATTTGTAGGGGGTGGGAGAACTCTTTTAGGAGACTCTTCATTAGTGAGATTAAGGAAACTGCTGTTTGCTAAAAGTAATCTGATTTTAACACATACATCACTGCAACCGGTCTATTTGGAGCATCCCCCCACCACCACCACCACCACCACCAGCTGGAAACCAGTGGTGACCCTCACTCCCTACAGACAACCCACAATTACTCCCACTCTTGACTGGCAAATCATGACTTTTACTTCCAATAGATAATCTCCAACTCACTAGCTTCACTCCCACTCTCAGATGACAACCCACAATTATCCCAACTAAATATTAAAAACTCACAACTATCTGTACTGCCCAGCACTCCTCGATAACGGTCTGTTACCCTCTCCTCACTAATGACCAAGGGTTGACTGGGGCCAAAAATCAGCATAGGATTTTGCATGCTCCTGGTCAGTAACCAAGGACAGACCAAGGACAGGAGTAAGTATGGCTCCACTTAAAGCAAGGGTACTAACGCTTTAGTATTGTAAAGGCAGATAATGGGACTGGGTGGTTATGCACTATCCAGACAAGATAAAACGTCTTTTGTGCTTGGCTGTCTTTAGAGCCTGTAAATTATAGTGATGTCCTGCTTTGTTAGAAAAAAGGTTTGGTCCAGTTCAGATGTATTGTTAACAATTTTGAGTGCTCTGGATCTGGTTCACGGTAGATGGGACAGATCTTCATATGTAATTTCCTGAAGCCTATCACCATCTCCATTGCCTTTCCTGCATTGAGGACCAGGTTGATCTGCTTTTACAATTGGTTTATTTCCTCTACACTTCACTACCCTCACTGGCAATAGTTTTTACGTCCACAAAATGCAAGTACCCCTAATTCTTAAAAAGTATTATTTTCTCTTCAGTACAACAGATTGTAACTACCGTGATTGCCAAGCTACAGCCTGTGAATTCCTCAATATAATAAGCTTAATGTCACACAAAAAATGGGAGGGACAGTGGGTACACATATTATAGGAGCACTGCTTATGTTCACATGTTCATATGTGCCAAAATATCAAACCTCATCTTTCTTTAGATTTTTAGTTAATTTATTATCTTTTTTGCTTAATTAAATGATCCGACTAGAGAATTTTATTGATCATTTAATTTCATATTTGGACAAAGCTAAAAGAATATACAATCAACAGTAGGATATTGATCAATTAAAGACAATAGATCAAAATAGAAACTACACAAAAAAACAATAAAAAAAATAATGATCTTCAATAGAGATGAGCGAACTTTTGAAAAATTCGATTCGACTGATTCGCCGAATTTTCCGACAAAAATCGTTTCGACCCGAATAAATTTGCGACGAATCGCTATTAAAAACGGCTATTTCTGAGCCTCCTACAGCCTCAATAGGGTTGTAAACCATTCAGCCTTGCTGTAACACGCACAGGATGCGTGCTGGGTTAGTTAAATAATACTTTGAAGAAATATCACATGCAGATCAGAGGCATCGCTAATAGAATCGCAGAGCGGCACAATTGCAGAGAGTTGAAGTGGCATCACTATGAGGGGCAGAAGGAGCCCAAATATACACTGGAGTTGGCCTCAGGAGCCCAAAAATTGGATGAATCACACCCTGGAGTTGGCAGGAGTTGGCAGCAGCAGCAGCAGGAGCCCAAATATACACTGGAGTTGGCTTCAGGAGCCCAAAAATTGGATGAATCACACCCTGGAGTTGGCAGGAGTTGGCAGCAGCAGCAGCAGGAGCCCAAATATACACTGGAGTTGGCTTCAGGAGCCCAAAAATTGGATGAATCACACCCTGGAGTTGGCAGGAGTTGACAGCAGCAGCAGCAGGAGCCCAAATATACACTGGAGTTGGCTTCAGGAGCCCAAAAATTGGATGAATCACACCCTGGAGTTGGCAGGAGTTGACAGTAGCAGCAGCAGGAGCCCAAATATACACTGGAGTTGGCCTCAGGAGCCCAAAAATTGGATGAATCACACCCTGGAGTTGGCAGAAGTTGGCAGCAGCAGCAGCAGGAGCCCAAATATACACTGGAGTTGGCTTCAGGAGCCCAAAAATTGGATGAATCACACCCTGGAGTTGGCAGAAGTTGACAGTAGCAGCAGCAGGAGCCCAAATATACACTGGAGTTGGCTTCAGGAGCCCAAAAATTGGATGAATCACACCCTGGAGTTGGCAGGAGTTGACAGTAGCAGCAGCAGGAGCCCAAATATACACTGGAGTTGGCCTCAGGAGCCCAAAAATTGGATGAATCACACCCTGGAGTTGGCAGGAGTTGACAGTAGCAGCAGCAGGAGCCCAAATATACACTGGAGTTGGCCTCAGGAGCCCAAAAATTGGATGAATCACACCCTGGAGTTGGCAGGAGTTGACAGTAGCAGCAGCAGGAGCCCAAATATACACTGGAGTTGGCCTCAGGAGCCCAAAAATTGGATGAATCACACCCTGGAGTTGGCAGAAGTTGGCAGCAGCAGCAGCAGGAGCCCAAATATACACTGGAGTTGGCTTCAGGAGCCCAAAAATTGGATGAATCACACCCTGGAGTTGGCAGGAGTTGACAGTAGCAGCAGCAGGAGCCCAAATATACACTGGAGTTGGCCTCAGGAGCCCAAAAATTGGATGAATCACACCCTGGAGTTGGCAGGAGTTGACAGTAGCAGCAGCAGGAGCCCAAATATACACTGGAGTTGGCCTCAGGAGCCCAAAAATTGGATGAATCACACCCTGGAGTTGGCAGGAGTTGGCAGCAGCAGCAGCAGGAGCCCAAATATACACTGGAGTTGGCTTCAGGAGCCCAAAAATTGGATGAATCACACCCTGGAGTTGGCAGAAGTTGGCAGCAGCAGCAGCAGGAGCCCAAATATACACTGGAGTTGGCTTCAGGAGCCCAAAAATTGGATGAATCACACCCTGGAGTTGGCAGGAGTTGGCAGCAGCAGCAGCAGGAGCCCAAATATACACTGGAGTTGGCTTCAGGAGCCCAAAAATTGGATGAATCACACCCTGGAGTTGGCAGGAGTTGACAGCAGCAGCAGCAGGAGCCCAAATATACACTGGAGTTGGCTTCAGGAGCCCAAAAATTGGATGAATCACACCCTGGAGTTGGCAGAAGTTGGCAGCAGCAGCAGCAGGAGCCCAAATATACACTGGAGTTGGCTTCAGGAGCCCAAAAATTGGATGAATCACACCCTGGAGTTGGCAGGAGTTGACAGTAGCAGCAGCAGGAGCCCAAATATACACTGGAGTTGGCCTCAGGAGCCCAAAAATTGGATGAATCACACCCTGGAGTTGGCAGGAGTTGACAGTAGCAGCAGCAGGAGCCCAAATATACACTGGAGTTGGCCTCAGGAGCCCAAAAATTGGATGAATCACACCCTGGAGTTGGCAGGAGTTGGCAGCAGCAGCAGCAGGAGCCCAAATATACACTGGAGTTGGCTTCAGGAGCCCAAAAATTGGATGAATCACACCCTGGAGTTGGCAGAAGTTGGCAGCAGCAGCAGCAGGAGCCCAAATATACACTGGAGTTGGCTTCAGGAGCCCAAAAATTGGATGAATCACACCCTGGAGTTGGCAGGAGTTGGCAGCAGCAGCAGCAGGAGCCCAAATATACACTGGAGTTGGCTTCAGGAGCCCAAAAATTGGATGAATCACACCCTGGAGTTGGCAGGAGTTGACAGCAGCAGCAGCAGGAGCCCAAATATACACTGGAGTTGGCTTCAGGAGCCCAAAAATTGGATGAATCACACCCTGGAGTTGGCAGGAGTTGACAGTAGCAGCAGCAGGAGCCCAAATATACACTGGAGTTGGCTTCAGGAGCCCAAAAATTGGATGAATCACACCCTGGAGTTGGCAGAAGTTGGCAGCAGCAGCAGCAGGAGCCCAAATATACTCTGGAGTTGGCTTCAGGAGCCCAAAAATTGGATGAATCACACCCTGGAGTTGGCAGGAGTTGACAGTAGCAGCAGCAGGAGCCCAAATATACACTGGAGTTGGCCTCAGGAGCCCAAAAATTGGATGAATCACACCCTGGAGTTGGCAGGAGTTGACAGTAGCAGCAGCAGGAGCCCAAATATACACTGGAGTTGGCCTCAGGAGCCCAAAAATTGGATGAATCACACCCTGGAGTTGGCAGGAGTTGGCAGCAGCAGCAGCAGGAGCCCAAATATACACTGGAGTTGGCTTCAGGAGCCCAAAAATTGGATGAATCACACCCTGGAGTTGGCAGAAGTTGGCAGCAGCAGCAGCAGGAGCCCAAATATACACTGGAGTTGGCTTCAGGAGCCCAAAAATTGGATGAATCACACCCTGGAGTTGGCAGGAGTTGGCAGCAGCAGCAGCAGGAGCCCAAATATACACTGGAGTTGGCTTCAGGAGCCCAAAAATTGGATGAATCACACCCTGGAGTTGGCAGGAGTTGACAGCAGCAGCAGCAGGAGCCCAAATATACACTGGAGTTGGCTTCAGGAGCCCAAAAATTGGATGAATCACACCCTGGAGTTGGCAGGAGTTGACAGCAGCAGCAGCAGGAGCCCAAATATACACTGGAGTTGGCTTCAGGAGCCCAAAAATTGGATGAATCACACCCTGGAGTTGGCAGAAGTTGGCAGCAGCAGCAGCAGGAGCCCAAATATACACTGGAGTTGGCTTCAGGAGCCCAAAAATTGGATGAATCACACCCTGGAGTTGGCAGGAGTTGACAGTAGCAGCAGCAGGAGCCCAAATATACACTGGAGTTGGCCTCAGGAGCCCAAAAATTGGATGAATCACACCCTGGAGTTGGCAGGAGTTGACAGTAGCAGCAGCAGGAGCCCAAATATACACTGGAGTTGGCTTCAGGAGCCCAAAAATTGGATGAATCACACCCTGGAGTTGGCAGAAGTTGACAGTAGCAGCAGCAGGAGCCCAAATATACACTGGAGTTGGCCTCAGGAGCCCAAAAATTGGATGAATCACACCCTGGAGTTGGCAGAAGTTGGCAGCAGCAGCAGCAGGAGCCCAAATATACACTGGAGTTGGCTTCAGGAGCCCAAAAATTGGATGAATCACACCCTGGAGTTGGCAGAAGTTGGCAGCAGCAGCAGCAGGAGCCCAAATATACACTGGAGTTGGCTTCAGGAGCCCAAAAATTGGATGAATCACACCCTGGAGTTGGCAGGAGTTGACAGTAGCAGCAGCAGGAGCCCAAATATACACTGGAGTTGGCCTCAGGAGCCCAAAAATTGGATGAATCACACCCTGGAGTTGGCAGGAGTTGACAGTAGCAGCAGCAGGAGCCCAAATATACACTGGAGTTGGCCTCAGGAGCCCAAAAATTGGATGAATCACACCCTGGAGTTGGCAGGAGTTGACAGTAGCAGCAGCAGGAGCCCAAATATACACTGGAGTTGGCTTCAGGAGCCCAAAAATTGGATGAATCACACCCTGGAGTTGGCAGAAGTTGACAGTAGCAGCAGCAGGAGCCCAAATATACACTGGAGTTGGCCTCAGGAGCCCAAAAATTGGATGAATCACACCCTGGAGTTGGCAGAAGTTGGCAGCAGCAGCAGCAGGAGCCCAAATATACACTGGAGTTGGCCTCAGGAGCCCAAAAATTGGATGAATCACACCCTGGAGTTGGCAGGAGTTGGCAGCAGCAGCAGCAGGAGCCCAAATATACACTGGAGTTGGCTTCAGGAGCCCAAAAATTGGATGAATCACACCCTGGAGTTGGCAGAAGTTGGCAGCAGCAGCAGCAGGAGCCCAAATATACACTGGAGTTGGCTTCAGGAGCCCAAAAATTGGATGAATCACACCCTGGAGTTGGCAGGAGTTGACAGTAGCAGCAGCAGGAGCCCAAATATACACTGGAGTTGGCCTCAGGAGCCCAAAAATTGGATGAATCACACCCTGGAGTTGGCAGAAGTTGGCAGCAGCAGCAGCAGGAGCCCAAATATACACTGGAGTTGGCTTCAGGAGCCCAAAAATTGGATGAATCACACCCTGGAGTTGGCAGGAGTTGACAGCAGCAGCAGCAGGAGCCCAAATATACACTGGAGTTGGCTTCAGGAGCCCAAAAATTGGATGAATCACACCCTGGAGTTGGCAGGAGTTGACAGTAGCAGCAGCAGGAGCCCAAATATACACTGGAGTTGGCTTCAGGAGCCCAAAAATTGGATGAATCACACCCTGGAGTTGGCAGAAGTTGGCAGCAGCAGCAGCAGGAGCCCAAATATACACTGGAGTTGGCTTCAGGAGCCCAAAAATTGGATGAATCACACCCTGGAGTTGGCAGGAGTTGACAGTAGCAGCAGCAGGAGCCCAAATATACACTGGAGTTGGCCTCAGGAGCCCAAAAATTGGATGAATCACACCCTGGAGTTGGCAGGAGTTGACAGTAGCAGCAGCAGGAGCCCAAATATACACTGGAGTTGGCCTCAGGAGCCCAAAAATTGGATGAATCACACCCTGGAGTTGGCAGAAGTTGACAGTAGCAGCAGCAGGAGCCCAAATATACACTGGAGTTGGCCTCAGGAGCCCAAAAATTGGATGAATCACACCCTGGAGTTGGCAGAAGTTGGCAGCAGCAGCAGCAGGAGCCCAAATATACACTGGAGTTGGCTTCAGGAGCCCAAAAATTGGATGAATCACACCCTGGAGTTGGCAGAAGTTGGCAGCAGCAGCAGCAGGAGCCCAAATATACACTGGAGTTGGCTTCAGGAGCCCAAAAATTGGATGAATCACACCCTGGAGTTGGCAGGAGTTGACAGTAGCAGCAGCAGGAGCCCAAATATACACTGGAGTTGGCCTCAGGAGCCCAAAAATTGGATGAATCACACCCTGGAGTTGGCAGAAGTTGGCAGCAGCAGCAGCAGGAGCCCAAATATACACTGGAGTTGGCTTCAGGAGCCCAAAAATTGGATGAATCACACCCTGGAGTTGGCAGGAGTTGACAGTAGCAGCAGCAGGAGCCCAAATATACACTGGAGTTGGCCTCAGGAGCCCAAAAATTGGATGAATCACACCCTGGAGTTGGCAGGAGTTGACAGTAGCAGCAGCAGGAGCCCAAATATACACTGGAGTTGGCCTCAGGAGCCCAAAAATTGGATGAATCACACCCTGGAGTTGGCAGAAGTTGACAGTAGCAGCAGCAGGAGCCCAAATATACACTGGAGTTGGCCTCAGGAGCCCAAAAATTGGATGAATCACACCCTGGAGTTGGCAGAAGTTGGCAGCAGCAGCAGCAGGAGCCCAAATATACACTGGAGTTGGCTTCAGGAGCCCAAAAATTGGATGAATCACACCCTGGAGTTGGCAGAAGTTGGCAGCAGCAGCAGCAGGAGCCCAAATATACACTGGAGTTGGCTTCAGGAGCCCAAAAATTGGATGAATCACACCCTGGAGTTGGCAGGAGTTGACAGTAGCAGCAGCAGGAGCCCAAGTATACACTGGAGTTGGCCTCAGGAGCCCAAAAATTGGATGAATCACACCCTGGAGTTGGCAGGAGTTGACAGTAGCAGCAGCAGGAGCCCAAATATACACTGGAGTTGGCCTCAGGAGCCCAAAAATTGGATGAATCACACCCTGGAGTTGGCAGGAGTTGACAGTAGCAGCAGCAGGAGCCCAAAAAATGGCCTAAAGACATAAATATGTTTTGCACCATTTGGAAAGTGTAAAACGTGGCACCATGCTGAATCTAGTCGCATGCATCAGGCATTGGTGGGTGGAAATCCTGGCTGATCCATCCCTGATTCATTTTGACAAAGGTGAGTCTCTCCACATTTTTAGTTGACAGACGAGTTCTCCTCGCCGTAACTATGGCCCCCGCCGCACTAAACACCCGCTCAGATGGCACGCTACTTGCCGGGCAGGACAGCTTTTCCAGGGCAAACTCTGCTAGTTGCGGCCACAAATCAAGTTTGGCTGCCCAGAAGTCCAGCGGATCCTCAAGGTGTGTTGGCATGGTCATGTCAAAGTATGACATGACCTGCTGGTTCAGGTCCTGCTCCAGGTCTTCCTGCTGCTCATGAGTAGCCTCACTATGCGGGTGTAGAAAGCTACTCATTAGCGACTGAAGACTGAGGCTGCTGCTGCTGATGGAGCTTCTGCTGCTGCTGCTGCCAACCCCCCCAGCGGCCATGGCAGTGGAAGGTGAGCGCAGAGGTCCCCTCGAGTCAGACCTGCGAGAGTATGGACCATGGCGCAGATAGGCATCGGCCAACTGCCTACGTAGAATGTCTTTGTAGTAGTTGAGTTTGTCCTCCCTCTCGGTGGGTTTAAAAAATGCCCCCATTTTGTGCCGGAAGCGAGGGTCCAATAAGGTGGACAGCCAGAAGTCATCCCGCCGACAGATGGAAACAATTCTGGGGTCACTACGCAAGCACGTGAGCATGCTTCGTGCCATTTGCGCAAGTGACTCGGATGGACTACCTGTCTCCATCTCCACTGCATACTGCCACGGTGTGCCCGGGTCCTCTGTCTCTCCTTCCTCAAAAACCTCTAGCTCCTCTGGCTGCTCCTGCTCCTCCTCTCCTGTCCGCTGACTAGATAAACCAGCCATTTCGCCAAGCCTAAACTGTGTTTCGCTGGGCAACTCCTCCTCCTCCTCTTCCTCCTCCTCCTCCTCCAGTTCAGCTCCAAGGGGGTTCATGTGGCCGTAAGATGTAAACGCCATGTCTCCAGTGCCCTGACCAGCCATGGTTTCCAACATGTGCTGTAGTACATGAAGCAGTGGAATCACGTCGTTCATCCCGTAATCCTGCCGACTGACAAATAAAGTGGCTTCCTCAAAGGGCCTGAGCAAACGGCAGGTGTCACGTATGAGCTGCCACTGGTTGACATTGAAGTTACACAGGGGAGTCCCCCTATCTGCTTGGATCATCAGGAAATCCGTGATGGCTTTTCTCTGTTCATATAATCGGTCCAACATGTGAAGGGTGGAATTCCAACGGGTGGAAACATCGCAAATCAGACTATGTTGGGGGATACCATTCTGACGCTGTAGCTCAAGAAGGGTGTGTTTGGCGGTGTAGGAGTGGCTGAAGTGCATGCAAAGTTTCCGTGAAGTTGTTAGGATGTCCTGCAGATGGGGGGAACACTTCAGAAACCGCTTGACAACCAGATTGAAGACGTGAGCCATGCAGGGGGCATGGGTCAGGCTTCCTTGGCGCAGCGCAGACAAAATGTTCTTCCCATTGTCGGTAACCATGATTCCCATTTTAAGTTTTCTCGGAGTAAGCCATGTTTGGATTTCCTGATGAATACATTTAAGCAGTTCCTCCCCTGTGTGACTCCGTTCGCCAAGACAAACCATGTGAAGCACTGCGTGACACCTCCGTGCCCTGCACACATGGTAGACTGGAGGGGCACTGAGACTTGAGCCTACAGTGGAGGGTGAGGAGATGGCGGAGGATGAGGAGGCCGAGTCGCACGGTGTCACAGGCCCAATGGGCAGAGAGCGCGGAGGCCGAAGCGGCGTGACCTGTCCAAGTTGCTGCTGCAAAGGGACCACATTCACCCAGTGGGCCGTAAACGACATGTACTGCCCCTGACCGTAGTTACAGCTCCAGATGTCGGCGCTGCCATGTATTTTGCTACACACCGACAGGCTCAAGGACTGGCCCACCTTCTGTTCAACAAAAGTGTGCAGCGCTGGTACTGCCTTCTTGGCAAAGAAATGACGGCTTGGGACTCTCCACCTCGGCTCGGCACAAGCCATCAGTTCTCTGAAAGGTGCAGATTCCACCACCTGAAAAGGGAGCGACTGCAGCACCAGCAACTTGGACAGGAGCACATTCAGCTTCTGCGCCGTAGGATGAGTGGGCGCATACTGCTGTCTCTTGGACATGGCTTCGCTGATGGATTGCTGGCGGGATGCATGACTTGGAGGAGGAGGAGGAGGAGCAGGAGCGACAGAGGATGGGTGTGACGCACAGCTGCCTTCGGCTGAGGTGCTGGAGCCTTGGCTGGCAGAAATTGGGAGCTCACTTGGTGAGGAAGCAGACTGGACCACCCCTTGGGAGCCTCGGTTCTCCCAGGTCGTTTTATGGTGACGCATCATATGTTGACGCAGGGCCGTGGTGCCAACATTTGGACCCTGGCCACGCTTCACCTTTTGCCTACATATCTTGCATGTGGCCATGTTACCCTCCTGCGGATGCCTCAGGAAAAACTGCCACACTGCCGAGTAGCTACTTTTCCCACCCCCTGGCCTCACTGATTCACTGCTGCTGTTGCCAACTCCAGGAACCCCTGCTCCACTACCTCCCGATAAGGTAGACTGCCGCACAGCAGGTGCTCTACCCCGGCCCCGGCCCCGGCCGGCTCCAGCCTTTGGAATTGTGCCCCCATGCTGACTGCTACCACCTTGCTGCCTCAGCTGCTGACTCCGGGGCAACCTGCGCCCCTCTTCTCCTGATGATGACGATGAAGCCCCTTCATCACCCGGCTCCCAAGTGCGATCGGCTTCATCGTCATCATCATCATCATCACCGGGTTGTGGCTGTACGTCACTGATGTTCGTGGATTCGTCAACAGTGTCTGGCGCAGGAGCTGGAACGCTCGCAGCACCCACGACACTGTCCACATCACTATTTGTCTGCCTAGCTAAAGAAGCCACCTCCATTTCTTGGCTGGGCAGTAGCTGCTGACTGTCCTCCTGTATCTGATCGTCCTCCTCACTAAAGAGTGGAGCTGAACCCAAAGCATAGGATACGTCGCTGGGGGAGGGAACGGCGTAGGACAGAGGAAATGGGAGGACAGGGACTGCTCTCGGGGCATGCCAACTCAGGGTTGTGTCAGAGGAACCTACCGACCCTAGACTGGGGGTCTCAGATGTAAGTTGTGATGATGTTGTTGATGAGCGCGTCAGCCAATCTACCACGGCAGATGCGTTACTGGTGGAGACCCGACCGCTAGCAGATACTGGCAGATTAGGTCTCTCAGCGTGACTCCTGCTGCTACTGGCCCCCAGTCTGATGCGAGCTCTGCCTGCGGAATCTTGGCCTCTGCCACTCCTCTTTTCACTTCCAGGCACTTGTCTGCCCGACATAGTCTAACTGGCGTGGTAGTAGGTGATATTTTAAGAACCCCCAGGCAGCAGTGGGTCTATATAAAACAGAATATAATGCACACCAAAAGTGAGCAGTAACACTCAGCCTCCAACAGGCCTGCTTAGTGTAAATAAGAGAGCTGCTTAGTGTAAATAAAGAGGGGTATGCTATGTTACAGAATGGGATGCCTCAACAGAAGTGCACCTGGCAGGCAGCAGTAAGCCTATGCCCAGCAAAAGTGTCTTATAATATAAATATGATAAGAGCAAATGCTTATATGGTCTTAAACAGAGGCTGCTTTAGTCACAGAATGGGATGCCCTGGGCAGGAATGGACCTGGAAGGGTCCAGTAGGGCTTTGGCCAGCAAAAGTGTCTTTATCAGGCTAATTTCAAATATGATAAGAGCAAATGCTTATATGGTCTTAAACAGAGGCTGCTTTAGTCACAGAATGGGATGCCCTGGGCAGGAATCGAGCTGGCAGGGTCCAGTAGTGCTTTGGCCAGCAAAAGTGTCTTTATCAGGCCTAATTTCAAATATGATAAGAGCAAATGCTTATATGGTCTTAAACAGAGGCTGCTTTAGTCACAGAATGGGATGCCCTGGGCAGGAATCGACCTGGCAGGGTCCAGTAGGGCTTTGGCCAGCAAAAGTGTCTTTATCAGGCCTAATTTCAAATATGATAAGAGCAAATGCTTATATGGTCTTAAACAGAGGCTGCTTTAGTCACAGAATGGGATGCCCTGGGCAGGAATCGACCTGGCAGGGTCCAGTAGTGCTTTGGCCAGCAAAAGTGTCTTTATCAGGCCTAATTTCAAATATGATAAGAGCAAATGCTTATATGGTCTTAAACAGAGGCTGCTTTAGTCACAGAATGGGATGCCCTGGGCAGGAATCGACCTGGCAGGGTCCAGTAGGGCTTTGGCCAGCAAAAGTGTCTTTATCAGGCCTAATTTCAAATATGATAAGAGCAAATGCTTATATGGTCTTAAACAGAGGCTGCTTTAGTCACAGAATGGGATGCCCTGGGCAGGAATGGACCTGGCAGGGTCCAGTAGGGCTTTGGCCAGCAAAAGTGTCTTTATCAGGCTAATTTCAAATATGATAAGAGCAAATGCTTATATGGTCTTAAACAGAGGCTGCTGTAGTCACAGAATGGGATGCCCCGGGCAGGAATCGAGCTGGCAGGGTCCAGTAGTGCTTTGGCCAGCAAAAGTGTCTTTATCAGGCCTAATTTCAAATATGATAAGAGCAAATGCTTATATGGTCTTAAACAGAGGCTGCTTTAGTCACAGAATGGGATGCCCTGGGCAGGAATCGACCTGGCAGGGTCCAGTAGGGCTTTGGCCAGCAAAAGTGTCTTTATCAGGCTAATTTCAAATATGATAAGAGCAAATGCTTATATGGTCTTAAACAGAGGCTGCTTTAGTCACAGAATGGGATGCCCCGGGCAGGAATCGAGCTGGCAGGGTCCAGTAGTGCTTTGGCCAGCAAAAGTGTCTTTATCAGGCTAATTTCAAATATGATAAGAGCAAATGCTTATATGGTCTTAAACAGAGGCTGCTTTAGTCACAGAATGGGATGCCCTGGGCAGGAATCGAGCTGGCAGGGTCCAGTAGTGCTTTGGCCAGCAAAAGTGTCTTTATCAGGCCTAATTTCAAATATGATAAGAGCAAATGCTTATATGGTCTTAAACAGAGGCTGCTTTAGTCACAGAATGGGATGCCCTGGGCAGGAATCGACCTGGCAGGGTCCAGTAGGGCTTTGGCCAGCAAAAGTGTCTTTATCAGGCCTAATTTCAAATATGATAAGAGCAAATGCTTATATGGTCTTAAACAGAGGCTGCTTTAGTCACAGAATGGGATGCCCTGGGCAGGAATCGACCTGGCAGGGTCCAGTAGGGCTTTGGCCAGCAAAAGTGTCTTTATCAGGCCTAATTTCAAATATGATAAGAGCAAATGCTTATATGGTCTTAAACAGAGGCTGCTTTAGTCACAGAATGGGATGCCCTGGGCAGGAATCGACCTGGCAGGGTCCAGTAGGGCTTTGGCCAGCAAAAGTGTCTTTATCAGGCCTAATTTCAAATATGATAAGAGCAAATGCTTATATGGTCTTAAACAGAGGCTGCTTTAGTCACAGAATGGGATGCCCCGGGCAGGAATCGAGCTGGCAGGGTCCAGTAGTGCTTTGGCCAGCAAAAGTGTCTTTATCAGGCTAATTTCAAATATGATAAGAGCAAATGCTTATATGGTCTTAAACAGAGGCTGCTTTAGTCACAGAATGGGATGCCCCGGGCAGGAATCGAGCTGGCAGGGTCCAGTAGTGCTTTGGCCAGCAAAAGTGTCTTTATCAGGCTAATTTCAAATATGATAAGAGCAAATGCTTATATGGTCTTAAACAGAGGCTGCTTTAGTCACAGAATGGGATGCCCTGGGCAGGAATCGAGCTGGCAGGGTCCAGTAGTGCTTTGGCCAGCAAAAGTGTCTTTATCAGGCCTAATTTCAAATATGATAAGAGCAAATGCTTATATGGTCTTAAACAGAGGCTGCTTTAGTCACAGAATGGGATGCCCTGGGCAGGAATCGACCTGGCAGGGTCCAGTAGGGCTTTGGCCAGCAAAAGTGTCTTTATCAGGCCTAATTTCAAATATGATAAGAGCAAATGCTTATATGGTCTTAAACAGAGGCTGCTTTAGTCACAGAATGGGATGCCCTGGGCAGGAATCGACCTGGCAGGGTCCAGTAGTGCTTTGGCCAGCAAAAGTGTCTTTATCAGGCCTAATTTCAAATATGATAAGAGCAAATGCTTATATGGTCTTAAACAGAGGCTGCTTTAGTCACAGAATGGGATGCCCTGGGCAGGAATCGACCTGGCAGGGTCCAGTAGGGCTTTGGCCAGCAAAAGTGTCTTTATCAGGCCTAATTTCAAATATGATAAGAGCAAATGCTTATATGGTCTTAAACAGAGGCTGCTTTAGTCACAGAATGGGATGCCCTGGGCAGGAATGGACCTGGCAGGGTCCAGTAGGGCTTTGGCCAGCAAAAGTGTCTTTATCAGGCTAATTTCAAATATGATAAGAGCAAATGCTTATATGGTCTTAAACAGAGGCTGCTTTAGTCACAGAATGGGATGCCCCGGGCAGGAATCGAGCTGGCAGGGTCCAGTAGTGCTTTGGCCAGCAAAAGTGTCTTTATCAGGCCTAATTTCAAATATGATAAGAGCAAATGCTTATATGGTCTTAAACAGAGGCTGCTTTAGTCACAGAATGGGATGCCCTGGGCAGGAATGGACCTGGCAGGGTCCAGTAGGGCTTTGGCCAGCAAAAGTGTCTTTATCAGGCTAATTTCAAATATGATAAGAGCAAATGCTTATATGGTCTTAAACAGAGGCTGCTGTAGTCACAGAATGGGATGCCCCGGGCAGGAATCGAGCTGGCAGGGTCCAGTAGTGCTTTGGCCAGCAAAAGTGTCTTTATCAGGCCTAATTTCAAATATGATAAGAGCAAATGCTTATATGGTCTTAAACAGAGGCTGCTTTAGTCACAGAATGGGATGCCCTGGGCAGGAATGGACCTGGCAGGGTCCAGTAGGGCTTTGGCCAGCAAAAGTGTCTTTATCAGGCTAATTTCAAATATGATAAGAGCAAATGCTTATATGGTCTTAAACAGAGGCTGCTTTAGTCACAGAATGGGGTGCCCCGGGCAGGAATCGAGCTGGCAGGGTCCAGTAGTGCTTTGGCCAGCAAAAGTGTCTTTATCAGGCTAATTTCAAATATGATAAGAGCAAATGCTTATATGGTCTTAAACAGAGGCTGCTGTAGTCACAGAATGGGATGCCCCGGGCAGGAATCGAGCTGGCAGGGTCCAGTAGGGCTTTGGCCAGCAAAAGTGTCTTTATCAGGCCTAATTTCAAATATGATAAGAGCAAATGCTTATATGGTCTTAAACAGAGGCTGCTTTAGTCACAGAATGGGATGCCCTGGGCAGGAATCGACCTGGCAGGGTCCAGTAGGGCTTTGGCCAGCAAAAGTGTCTTTATCAGGCTAATTTCAAATATGATAAGAGCAAATGCTTATATGGTCTTAAACAGAGGCTGCTTTAGTCACAGAATGGGATGCCCCGGGCAGGAATCGAGCTGGCAGGGTCCAGTAGTGCTTTGGCCAGCAAAAGTGTCTTTATCAGGCCTAATTTCAAATATGATAAGAGCAAATGCTTATATGGTCTTAAACAGAGGCTGCTGTAGTCACAGAATGGGATGCCCCGGGCAGGAATCGAGCTGGCAGGGTCCAGTAGTGCTTTGGCCAGCAAAAGTGTCTTTATCAGGCCTAATTTCAAATATGATAAGAGCAAATGCTTATATGGTCTTAAACAGAGGCTGCTTTAGTCACAGAATGGGATGCCCCGGGCAGGAATCGAGCTGGCAGGGTCCAGTAGTGCTTTGGCCAGCAAAAGTGTCTTTATCAGGCTAATTTCAAATATGATAAGAGCAAATGCTTATATGGTCTTAAACAGAGGCTGCTGTAGTCACAGAATGGGATGCCCCGGGCAGGAATCGAGCTGGCAGGGTCCAGTAGGGCTTTGGCCAGCAAAAGTGTCTTTATCAGGCCTAATTTCAAATATGATAAGAGCAAATGCTTATATGGTCTTAAACAGAGGCTGCTTTAGTCACAGAATGGGATGCCCTGGGCAGGAATCGACCTGGCAGGGTCCAGTAGGGCTTTGGCCAGCAAAAGTGTCTTTATCAGGCTAATTTCAAATATGATAAGAGCAAATGCTTATATGGTCTTAAACAGAGGCTGCTTTAGTCACAGAATGGGATGCCCCGGGCAGGAATCGAGCTGGCAGGGTCCAGTAGTGCTTTGGCCAGCAAAAGTGTCTTTATCAGGCTAATTTCAAATATGATAAGAGCAAATGCTTATATGGTCTTAAACAGAGGCTGCTGTAGTCACAGAATGGGATGCCCCGGGCAGGAATCGAGCTGGCAGGGTCCAGTAGTGCTTTGGCCAGCAAAAGTGTCTTTATCAGGCCTAATTTCAAATATGATAAGAGCAAATGCTTATATGGTCTTAAACAGAGGCTGCTTTAGTCACAGAATGGGATGCCTCACAGCAGACTTAAGATCAGTTCAGTATATATGCACAGTTAGTTACTATAAGCAGCCTGAAAACGCTAACAAAGGCTGGATGAAAAAAAAAAAATCTCCCTGTCAGCCAGCTCCGTTTTTCCTACCTTTCCCTGGCTTTCTGTCTGTCTCCTGTCTGTCTCCTGCCTGTCTCCTGCCTGTCTCCAGCCTGTCCCTGTCTGTCCCTGTCTCCAGCCTGTCTAACTGCCTCAGCTACACAGCGTTCTGTCTGTCTGTCACGAATGCAATAGAGAAATGAGGAAAAGCAAGATGGCCGCCGTTAAATACCGCTGTGTGACGTCACCAGGCTTGCTGGCTGCTGATAGGCTGCATGTGACTGCCCCAGCTTGCACTGGCGCGGGATACATGTCCAGACATGTCCCGTCCGCCATCTTAGAATGCCTGTAATGTAAATGAATGGATGTTAAAGGAAAACTTCGAGTGATCGAATCGCGGGGAAATTCGGATTCGATCCGAATCGAATTTTTCCTGAAATTCGGATCGAATCCGGGTTCGTCCGGATCGATTCGCTCATCCCTAATCTTCAACAATACAAAAAATATAACAAATATATATGTTATACAAAGTTTTAAAATGTAAGTAACAGAAAGCAGTCACATTAGTCAAATATATTAACATTATACAATATTAAAAACAGAGTTTTAACATAAAACAGTCGCATTTGTGAAAAAAAATGGGAGGGACAGTGGGTACACATATTATAGGAGCACTATCGCGAAATTGTGCAATATTAAAAACCCATTTGAACAGCTAATCAGCTAATGAGAGGAGGGGTCACTTATAATCCTAAACCAAATAAACCTCGCTGCCAGGCCTGTGTTTTATTCTCTCATGGTAGGAATACAATCCAGGGGTGACAGGTTTAAGTGTATCAGGGGTGACAGAACCTTGATTTCCTCTTCCTTGCATTAAAATAAAAAAAACAAGCCTTTCTAGATAGTTCTTGATGCTGGTGACCCCTCCTCCCGCCATCCAGCAGATTTATATGGATTTTTATCATTGAGCCATTTTTGCAATAGTTCTCCTTCATGACTAAGGCCTGGAGTCTATGGAAACCCCAGGTCTTAATCCTTAAAACTCCCTGAAGGTGGGTATAAAATTGTGCTACTGGGAACCCTGAGCCATGCACCTGGAAATCTGGTGGCCACTAGCAATGGAGTGGAAATATGAATGCTGAGGATATATATACATAAAGTAAAGACAAGCCAGTGCGTGAGTGCACATTTTTAACCTTTTAGAGGTTTTTATTATTAAAAGCAATATTACGCTATATATTTCCTTCATTGATTTCTTTCATGCAAAAACCCACATTGAGCCACCTTCAAGCCCAAAATCTATGGGTATTCATCCTTAACAACAAGAGGATCAGATTTGGATTGAATATTCTTAAGGCGTACCAATATACCCCACCTGGTAAGGGTACCAAAAATAGGTGGTGGGCACGCGGTGGATGATACCTATGTGTTTGAGCACTATTGAATACCTGCTGCATGAGATTTGGGATATCCGGCATAAATTGCAGTTTGAAAATTTAACACCACGAGTCAATTTCTGGGACTTCAGAAATAATGAAAGGACTTTGACATCAGATTTTTTATGGCTGATTTGGGCCAATTTATAATAATTGTATTTTTTGTTAACTAATCACTTGCTCTGTGTATTCTAATTATTTTACTGTTTGCTGAGCCTATTGGTGATATGGGGTTCTTACACGTTTGAGCAGAATTCATACTTTCAACTAATTGTGTAAAATATCAAAATCTTCTAAGCGCGGGTTTTCATTTTCTATATTTCTAGGTTTAATATCTGTTTGCATGAGGCCTGAAACTAAGCCAGTAATATTTGCAAGTAACTGTAAGGTGGACTCCCAGTAACCCTCCTGGTTGGCCAAAAACAATGAAGTTCAAGATCCAGAAAGAAGCCAAGTTCAGTATCACAAGCTTAGAGAAGATTAAAGTGGACCAACACCCAGGATTTTGACTATCCTGGGTGTTGGTCCACTTAGGTGGGGCACCCCGATCGGGGGTGCCCCGCTGTGTGAAACCCCCCCGACCGCCGCAAAAACTCACCTCTCCCAGCTCCCACGTGACCTTGTCCGGCCAATGACAGCGCTCAGAGCCGCTCTGGTATGCGCGTCCAAAGCCGCTTGGACGCGCATACCAGAGCGCTGTCATTGGCTGCGTCTCTCGCTTCCCTCTAACAGGGAGCGCGCCTGCGCCGGCCATTCACAAAACGGCCGGCGTGGGAGCGCGCCCTGCTACAGCGAAGCGAGAGACGCGGCCGTGTCTCGCGCATGCGCCGTTGGATCGCCGGTAAGGTAAGGATTGTGGGCCTCCTGGGGGGTTCCTCCCCGCGGGACATCCCGATTTCGGATGCCCTGCGGGGAGGGATCTGATCGGTCCGGGAATCTTATAGATTCCCGGGCCGATCCCCCCTGGGTGTTGGTCCACTTTAAGCCTGATCAGTGCATAACGGAACAAGAGAAGATCAGAATACACAGGAACAGGTTATACACCAGAGATTTTCTGAAAAACACATGTGCTCCTGTGGCTGGGCTGTGGTGGATCCAGAGCACAGCTGCTGCTGGACCTTGTGCTTGCACATGGGCACATAAACCCTAGGGAAGTTATCATGGTACTTACTAAACAGTCGCAATCCTCACTTTGGAATAAAAGTGACTATTCTTACTGTTAATTGTCAAACACTGACTACCCAAACCCAGGGGCGGACTGTGATTAAAAATGGCCTGGGACTTTTTGGGGCACACCGGCCCTGCTGTACTGTTCCTGTCCCAGTATAGTATCCTAATATCACATTATATATAAACCTTATTTTTCGTTCCACAGCACACACCCAGGATTTAGAGGACAAAATAAAGAAAATATTCTGAACCAAATGGTGTGATAAAATCCCCCAATTACAGTCAGTGAGCGGCATCCCTCATTACAACTATTAAGTAGCATCCTGCAGTGCAGGCAGTGGGGGCATCCCTCAGTGCGGGCAGTGGGGGCATCCCTCAGTGTGGGCAGTAGGGCATCCCTCAGTGTGGGCATCCCTCAGTGTGGGCAGTGGGGGTATCCCTCAGTGCAGGCAGTGGGGGCATCCCTCATGCTGGACAATATTAAAGCAGCAGACTGGCATGGTAACCGGTTCATGCCTGCCGCTGCTGTTACCCCCTCCCCCCAGATGTACACACACACGGGCAGTGGGGGCATCCCTCAGTGCGGGCAGTGGGGGCATCCCTCCCCTCAGTGGGGGCATCCCTCCCCTCAGTGGGTGCATCCCTCAGTGGGGGCAGACCTCTTTAAAATGAACTTCTAGACATAGTGTTTTAAATGAGTAAAAGAGGGGTTCTCCTTCCACTCCAAAAATATTGTGAGCCGAAAGTGTCTTATGGGGAAAATGTGTGTGTGAGGAGGGAGTACAATGGAGAACCAGAAGGCATGAAGGTGTTAAACTTACACTTGCTCCTTGCCTGCTGGTTCTCCAATGCTTGGTGCTCCTAGGTCCAGCTGGTGGGTGTGGAGCATACACGGCCAGTGTTCCTTTATGGACTTGGCCATAAATAGGCCATGCCTCGCTACTGTTCCCCCGGCCACTGCCGCCGCTGCTCCCGTCGCTTTCAAACACACAGAAACCCACGCTTACCTGCACTTCCTGGTCGGTGGCCGGGCCCCAGATGGCCGTAACAACCATGAAGTGCCGGTAAGCGTGTGTGTGTGTGCGCGCGGCGGCGGTGGCCGGGGGAACAGCAGTGAGGGGCCGCGCATGGCAGATGCCGCCCACCCTCCCGCATCTGTCATTCGCGGCCTTTGCTAGTGCCGGCCTACCGGGATTTTGCCCAGTATGCCCTATGGCCGCTCCTGCCCAAACCCCTAATTGATAACCCTGCCAGAGGTTCTAGCTTCCTCTCAGCCCACTAACTATAGTATTCTTGCCTCACATTGCTCTGTAACAGTTTATTCTTTTGCTCTTTCATTACTGGAAATACAAACTAAATGCTTAATCAGTTGAAACTGTTAAACACCCTTATTATTATTATACTTGGTAATTGTGTTCTCTGTGTCCTACCAATGAACTGGCTGGGCTCCCATCACGTTATACTTAAAGGGCATCTCTTACTTACACTATATCCAGCTTCTGTTCCACTGCTCCTCTGTCGGTCAGCCTCTGGGTAGCTCCCTAGATGTAGAGCTACTAGATATAGATGAAAAAGTTTTAGTATTAATATTATTGTTGTTTAGATTCAGACCAAATTCAACCAGAAATGAGCGAGTTCAGCTTGCTTTGATATGAAAAGAATGTTGGCATACTTCAGTCAGTTCTATTTTAATACAAACCTTTTTAAATGTAAAAAAATGCTTCAATGCTAATAATTCATTTTTAGATAATAATAGTGGTCCTTATTATTCAACTAATTGCTAGAAGAGAAAGGCAATGCTAGAGTTCCTCTTTAACAAAATATTGGATTTAAGAGTGAAATCTAGGATTTAAAGTGCCTCCTGGAGATCCACAAAACCAGAATTTTCTACCTCAAACTTGAATGATGGATTCAGTTTTCAGTTTGGTAACAACATTGTGATTCGAGTTACACCACCGAAAATCATGTAAAGTAGAGTCACCCCCAAAATCTCTTACAATCCAACCACCTGTTAATATTGCACAGCTTATAAAAAAATATAAACAGCAGGAAACCGATTGGCTAATATGTATGCTACCTATTTTCCCTATTTTCATTCCTTCTATCAGGGGTAGACTGGGACCCACTGGAGAAACCTGTGGTCCTCTGGTGTACACTTGGCAGAGGGTGCAATGCCCAGTTTGACGGTCCAGATCAGTAGTTATGTGGTAGGTATACAAGGGAGGTGAGTTACTCAATAGAGCAAATATTAAAAAGTCGCTTAACACTCACAGATTAGGCCTTGACAACTATGTGAGACACAAGGCACTGTAAATACAGAAATTATGGCCAGCACAGTCCTCACAGGCAGTAAAGCCTAAAATACAATTGAAGTGGCAGAAATAGCTAAGCACAGCAAGTATTAAAAAGTCACTTAACACTGACAGATTAGGCCTTGACAACAATGTGAGACACAGGCAATGTAAATAGAGAAATTATGGCCAGCATGGTCCTCAGACTCCTCACAAGCGGTAAAGCCTAATATACAAAGGAAGTGACAGAACCCTGCACAGGAACAGACATGGCCGCCTCCAATGGACTGGCAAAACACATGCCATATCTGTGTGCAGCCATGTTTTCGGATCTGTACTTGTGCCACTTGATATGCATCAGCCATCAGCAAATGTTCAAATTGGCCCAATACACAGTGATACAGTTTTTATCATTTTTGCACTAAGACTATAGATGAAACTTCCCTGCACTAATGTAAAATGTTACCTTAAGACAGTTTGTTTGCCTGTGCAAAGCGGAAAAGCAGATTTGTGGATTCAGGGGAAGTGTAACCGCACACCTCTTGTATAAGATTTATAGCCGGGCGTTGTGTTACTCTCAGGATCTCACGCCACTGGACACTTGTGCAGCAAGGAAAGCAGATGTACCGAGGCCTGAGCAGGAATGTTTTTCCCTTCACCCTGAAAACAGATCTTACAGAGTCTCTCTATAGCGCTTTTACTGTCAGCGTAGGTGGAATAAAATGCAGCAATTTAAAGGCTCAATCCAAAACTCATATTTCAGATTTTCCTAGATAGATGCTATGGACTTACCATACTGTACAGTAATGACGCCTAACAGGTCCTCTGTCGTGAGGCCACTGCACTTGGGTTCCCATATGTGATTATCTGTCATCACTTTTAAAGGAGACATCCAACTCGAACTGATTGCTTGCATTAAAGCCAACATTCACCTCAAGGCCCACCAACAGGTCATGTTTTGTGGATCTCCACATGGTTGGCTTTATAGTTATCTCTGTGAGCTAATTATTTCACCTGTGCATATATGTGAAGATCCACAAAACATAGCTTTTTAGTGGGCGTTGAGAAGAGGTTTGTGGAGCTTTGTGTTAAAAGACAACTACCAAATAGATCAGATTTCATTTACCATTTCCTTATGTCCCTCAACTTTAGAAAATGTCTTTATGACAGACGAAAAATAGCCCTGAAAATGAATTACTATAGATCCACTAGACTATCACTATTGCAAGTGAAGGATATCACTCAACATTATCTGACAACCTTCTTTTTACCCTTTGGTAGCAAAAATCAGAAGCCCATGAAGCAGTTAACCTACTGTAGTTTAATTCTGGATGCTCTGGAACTCACTGTCAAGAGAGATCAGAACTGCTAACAAGATCCAGTTACTATTAGCTGTTATCAGTAAAAAAACAAAAAAACTAAAAATACAATAACTTCCCCTACCCCAACACCCTCGGTTGAAATAGATGAACATATGTCTTTTTTTAACCAAATTAACTATGTAAATAATGTTGCCATGTCTCCTCAGGCAACTATAGATCTGTCTGGATTGGCCAGAAAGAAGTCACTAGCTTCAAAGGTTCCCATTTACTGTTTAGCCCATACTACCGACTGAGGGTCTAAATATGTTATACAGTAAGTAAGAAGATCTATGAGGACATCATAGAATCCAGTATTGTTTCTCCCACACCAGTCTAGTCAAACTTAAACCTTTTCGAAACTAAGCAGGCAGATGTCAAACAACACTTACTAGGCCTCAATGGCAGAATATTCACAACCTACTTCAAAAAGTGTGTATGCGGTGCAGTCCTGACTAGCACTTACAATACCTGTCTAATGATGAGTTATGACTTCTCCAAAGAGTGTCACCTCCACCTCTCACATGCACCATGGTCATTCAGCTACTGTTATTACATCATGAAACTTCCTTCCTGTCTGACAGACAAAATTACAGCTCTGCAGGCCAAAAGATTCTGCAGCAGCAGTGAGAATTCCACCCCCTACTGGACTGTGGAGGTCACTGCTATCTCAGTCCTCAGATATTTGGACGGGGGCAAAATATCATGTCTTGCCATAAGAGAAACTCACTAAAACTTTGCAAGCTCTCTTCATCACATGGAAAGCTAATTTTTTTCTCTGTTAACAAGCTTTCCACCTCCAAATATATTTTTAAATGAGGCACCCACTTAAGTGTAAAGAACGCTAGAACTGACATGGAATCTTGTCAGTCACTGTGCACAGGGGGATAGGGCCACAACTAATGGATGCTGCTTAGGGCCCCCAGTGTGCATGTCGCAGGACTTAATAATAGACGGAGCATTTTTGAGCTGCAGACCTAAACACAGCAGCCGCAGGATAGATAAGGGAGAGTATTTTTTATTTATTTTAGCCTTTGCAGTTCCTTTAACACCAAAGACAGCAGAGATGTACCGTATTTTTCGCCCTATAAGACTCACTTATTTTTCCCAAAAAGTTGGGGGGAAATATCAGTGCGTCTTATCGGGCGAAGGTGGGCAAAAAAATAAATAAAAAGCAAAAAGTTAACTCACCTTTCCATCGCTCGCGCTGTCCCGGAAGAGGCGGAGGCAGCCTTCTCTGCAGAGCCAGACACCCAGCCTGTTACAGTGGTGGGGGTGGCCAACGCTCGAGCGTCGGCCACGCCCACCACTATACCAAGCCGAGTGTTCACTCTATGCTGGCGCCGCAGAGAGGAGGCGATGGGGGCAGCTGTGTCTGCTGCCTCCGCCGCTTGCACTGTCCTTGCCATCTCTCCATGGTGCCAGCAAACAGAGACACCCGGACTTAAACAGCGGTGGGCGTGGCCGACGCCCACCGCTATTCCAAGCCAGTGGGTCTGTGTAAAGACGGCGAGGACAGCGGGCAGGATTGAAAGGTGAGTTTTTTTTTTTTTTTTCTCTTTTTACTTTTGCCTTTTGCCTATGGGGGAATGGGAGGGGGGATGGAAATGCCACACTACCTATATGGGATGGGGAGGGGGGGATGAATACCACACTGCCTATATGGGATGGGAGGGATGAATGCCACACTACCTATATGGGATGGGGAGGGGGGATGAATGCCACACTACCTATATGGGATGGGGAGGGGGGGTGAATGCCACGCTACCTATATGGGATGGGGAGGGGGGTTGAATGCCACACTACCTATATGGGATGGGGAGGGGGGGTGAATGCCACACTACCTATATGGGATGGGGAGGGGGGAGATGAATGCCACACTACCTATATGGGATGGGGAGGGGGGAGATTAATGCCACACTACCTATATGGGGTGTGGGGGATTGAATGCCACACTACCTATATGGGATGGAGAGGGGGATGAATGCCACACTGCCCATATGTGAATGGGGGGGTGAATGCCACACTGCCCATATGTGAATGGGGGGTGAATGCCACACTGCCTATGTGGGAATGGGAGGGTGGGATGCCACACTGCCTATATGGGAATGCGGGGGGGGTGCCACACTGCCTATATGGGAATTGGAGGGGGGAGTACCACACTGCCTATATGGGGAATGGTATGGGGGGAATACCACACTGCCTATATGGGGAATGATATGGGGGGAATGCCACACTGCATATATGGGGAATGGGAGGGGGGTGCCACACTGCCTATATGGAGAATAGGAAGGGGGGAATACCACACTGCCTATGGGAATGGGATGAAGGCACCCCACACTGTCTATGGGAAGGGGATAGGGGCATGCCACACTGCCTATGGGAATAGGATAGGGGTATGCCACACTGCCTATGGGATGGGGGCATCCCACACTGCCTATGGGAGGGGAGAATGCCACACTGCCCATGGGGAATGGGATGGGGGAATGCCACACTGCCTGTAATGGGGTGTTTTAGCACAACATTTATCTTAGAATATTTTTTTTTCTTATTTTTCTCCTCCAAATCTTAGATGCATCTTATGGGCAGGTGCATCTTATGGGGTGAAAAATACGGTATCTTTGTACCTGCTATGCATTTGGTTGGATTTTTTATACATAAGAAATTACAAAACCAGAGAGCAAGGGAAAAAGAAGAAACTTGATGGACATGTTTTAAATCAACCAAGCTGACTATGCTGTTACTGTATGTAGGTGTGGAATAGGTAACACAGGTAACACTATAGCATTAAAAAAGGGGGGGTTTAATTTTAAAGTAGCAGTTTTTAAAACACAGTTCAAAACAGGAATTTTCTGCTAAAACTTACTATAATACCTATCTTAAAGTAAGTGTCCACACATTTGTTTACACAAAACATTGGTCCAACTCCCACAGTGAGAATCTTAGTGGATCAAGCCCACACACTGTCCAGGCTAGATCCCAGTCCTCGGCAGCCTCCACAGTGCACGGCAGTCTGTGAATGGAGATGGAGTGGCAGCATCACTATCACTGGTGGCAATGGAGTGGATGTGCTCCGCAGAGGCAGGTGAAGAATCAAATAGGTACTGGGGAGCGTGGGAATAAACGTTACTCACCACGGGAGTTGGACCGATGAGCTGTAGGGGAGAAAAGGTGAGTACCCATTTGATTTTTTAATTGGTGGACAGTAACTTTAAATAAGAACAAAACCCAAGATTTTCACTTTTTGGACTTATGTGATTGCCTGTAAACTAACGTTTTCTCCGTTCAGCCCATTCGATTCAGGTTCCCTTTGCTGCTCTGAATTCAGAGCGTTAAGGCTATCTGAATGGAGAAAGTGCATCCAGCCACATCCCCACTAGCATTTAGCTATGGGTGTACCCACACTGGCCATTCTGAAAGGCCTGAGGAGGCGCGCGACTCCTAGATAAAGTGTTAACGAGAAGGGCAAGGGCTCAGGCAGGAGGTGAGTCGATTGAGTGACCAGGGTTTCGCAAAGCGGGGACATCCAAAATTCAAGATGCCCCATAAAGAGGTAAACTACTGCCCCAAGAGACTTATAGACTCGAGGGGGGCTGTTGTAGTGGACCTGATTCTTGCCAACTCTGCGATAGCTAGGATAAATCACCCTAACCCATCTCTACTGGCAGCACACAAGCCTTGTAATGCTGACATACATCCCCTTTCCTCATACTGCTTTGTCCGGTGAAGGACCTAGAAATTGCTGCACGTATAGCTGTCACAACTCAAGTAGTACATGCACGTTGATGGAATGTGTGGTCATTTCCAGGTCCCCCATTGGTTAGAGCAGCATGAGTAATGAGATTTGGGTGTGGCTAAGTTAATGAGACCTAAAGTTTGTGGGCAAATCATAGGCATGTTGTATGAGATCACGACTCAAGTGCCTCTTTTGGCAAATTAAATGTAAAATGTGGTCATCTCATCCAAAAAGTCCTTTATATTTAAAGGTACAGCTGCTACAGTTTCTCCTCTTTCTTAGAAAGACCCTGGATAGCTCAGTTGGTAGAGCATCAGTCTTTTAATCTGAGGGCCCAGGGTTCAAGTCCCTGTTTGGGCGGTGGAGCTTTCTATCTTCTCCACTTTCTTAAAAAAACTTTAAAAACAACCCCAAAAAAGAAATTGTAATTGGGGTGCCAACAAACATTAGCCAACTGCGTCTCCAGGTAGGCCCATGTTTGGGGGCACCTCTGAAAGAGCACCAGACCGATTCTGAAACTTTTATTTAGATTATCTCTACAGCTCTAGTGATACCAGGTCAATGCTTAAGGCAACCCCAGAACTTTTATTTTTCATTTTATACCTAGTAAGAAATAAAATAAGCCAGTTCTGCCTTAGACTTTCAGTGACAAGCCCTGGCCTGTGCTGTGATTTTAACAAACCAGGGCAACTGCCCACTGAATATAACAGGCACAAATACAGTGAAAGCAGCCTAAAGTTTCCCCCACTGTATCCCATTATTTATAAATTGAGTTGGTCTGGCTTCATGTCAATATGTAATTTATTCCAGAGTAATCCCAATGTATATCTAAAGGCCTTTACCCTGCAAGACGTGTTCCACACATGTGCCCACTTCACTGCTCCACTCCTGGGCCAATGCCTTACCCAGAGAACAGGCTCTTCATTCTAAATTTTTAATAAACTCTGACATCTTCCAAGCTTTAAAGCTGCTTAAGTAAGCAGCAATAAATCAAATTGTGAATGCATTTAATCTTTGACATCATAAAAATAACAACGGTCTGAAATAAAAATTGGAATTAAATTGATTTTATAGCTCATTACCATCACCCTAAACAAAGAAAAGTTTTGAATCTAGTTAAAGCAACAAGTCGGCTCATACCTCACTGGCATCTAGAATTCGATTTTCTCTTTAGTTAAGCCCCAACTTTAGCCAAAACTATAGCTTTAGACTGGTTTCACAACAGTCCGGATCCATATCGCTCGGGCTTTCGGGTGATCACCCCGCATCCGCCTGTTGCCCATAGCAATTTATAGGCTCTTTCACATGTTAATCGGGCATTTGCGGAGTGCTCTGAGTGATCTGCAAAAGCCCTGCCAGCTGCGTCCTGAGGGCGCATTTACCTGCATGTGATTGGAGAGTGTTAGCTTTAAAAGCCCTCCACATGCTGCATAAAAGAGCGAGACGAAAGCTCCACAACAAATCAACAGATCAAAACCCCCAATCAAATTGCTGCAAAGTCACAAAAATCATTTTGTGTAAAATATAATAATTTTCTGTGAAACAATGCCTATCAATCAGTAGAAAGGGACACTATAGTAAAGTCATCGCATGTTTAGCAGCAAAGGACAGCCAATTATGTGACCACCCCCAACGATTCAGATTTTCATGGTAGGGCTTATACGTCACGCAATAGCAAAAAATGCTGAAAAATCTTACTAGGGCTAATTTTTGGGGAAACAGGAAAATATAAACAAATGATGCTTGAATTAAGGCTTTAAATTAAGTGTTGGTGTCAAGTTAAGCACTTGGGGTAATTTAAAGTGGGCCAAAAAACGAGAATTTGACTTTGCTGGGTTTTGTTCCATTCTTCTGGGTCATCCTGAATTGGGATGCCCTGCTGCATGAAGGCGAGAGAAGCTGCACCATCTGACCCCACCAGGGTTAAAAGGGGGCTATATACTGGGATAATATGAGGTCTCTATTGCAACGGTAGACTGCGTCGCCACATACACTATCACCATCACTTATTATGCCCGATTAGGGAATGAAAATAAGAAATATGGTCTGAGATCTACTTTGTCATTAAAAGCCAATGCTGCCACATACTCACCTAATTGCATGATCCCGTGCTGTTCGAATGTGGCCATGAGTAGCAGCATCCCTATCCCTTCACTTTGGGTGCCCCCTTGGCAGACCAGTGCAGAGAGTTACCACTGCAAAGGAAAGCCCCTCCGTTTGATGTTGCATTTCAGAAGTGTAGGATCCCCAAATTAGATGAGTATGTGATCCTGACTTTGGAGGTGCATATAGTTTTGGACTGTAGGGCACCTCTAACCAAGATGGCCCCTTGGATGCATTTTAATGGACAGAATTCTGCAATTTTGACTATCAATCAATCTGATTTAGGATGCCCCACTGTGCGAACCCCCTGCCACTGTCCTCTACACCTACCTAACCTCTCCACCCTCTGCCACTGTCTTTCACTACTTACCTAACCCCTCCACCCCCTGTTGCTGTCTTCTAGTGCTCACCTAACCACTCCACCCTCTGCAACTGCCCACCACCACTCACCTATCTGCTCCACCCCCTTCTGCTGCTGTCCTCCACTGCTTACTTATCTCTTCCACCGCCTGCTGCTGTCCTCCACCACTCACTTGACCCCTCCATCCCCTGCCACTGTCCTCTACCACTCACCTAAACCCTCCATCCCTTGCCACTGTCCACTACTGTTCACCTAACCCCACTACCCCTGGTCACTATCCTCTACCCCTTACCAAGACAATTCGGCCCCTGCCATTGTCCTCTACCACTCACCTAACCCCTGCCTCCAGCCTAGCAGAAGACTCAGCAGCAACCAGCTGCAGCAGTAGGAGGGGGAAAAACTAGAGCACCAGAAGGGGGCAGCAAGTACCAAAGGGCAATTAGCAGCAGAGAAGACTGGGAGACTGACAGCAAGGATCTGGAGGTGGGGATGAGTACTGAGAGGCTGACCCACAATGCATTACACCTCCTCTAATGTGCAGCCATTTCCAGGGCCCCTTTCAAATAAAGCACTAGGAGAAATAGGTAGTTATATTTGCACTGCAGGGCTCACAGTTGGCAGAAGGGGGGATTTTCAGTATCCTTGTGATTATGCCTTTCTAGTGGGGCATCCCAATATAATAATTCTTACATTTCCAGTGATCACATGGCGGATGCACATGCTCTCCTCCAATCAGTGGCTAGTGCTCCATTTACTAAGATTTACTAAGTCACTCTGACAGAGCTGACATCAGAGTGGCTTAGTAAATCTGAATAGAGCCTGAGCAGCTGGCTGCTCCCCTTTGGCTGAGGTACCCATGCCAACCATTCAGATATGCCTGGTGCAGGTGCATGCATTAGCCAGAGGGAAATACATCATGGGAACCTTTGGAGCTTTTCACACAGAGGGCATCCTGATTTGGGATAGGGAATCAGCAGTCCCTGGAGTCTTTAAGCACCCGGTGAACCATGACTCCTTCCTCGCCCAGGTCTTGGCCTGCAGGAACCTAAAATGCACCTAACTTGCCCCCCCCCCCTCTTGTGCCCTTTGTGAGCCTGACATTAGGTAGATACCTTTTACCTTTCATGATCTGTCTACAAGAGGACTATGGAGTTCCAGGCCCTCTTGGAGTTTAGGGGTGTTAGGGGCATACACATATGCTTGTTACTACGGAGACCCATATGGACTTTTTTTGATTGAGGAAGCAGATATAAGGGTAAAGTAATACATGTTGGTGCTTGCTGAAGAAAAGGGTGCATTTTGGGACAAAAATATGTATTTGTGGGGCAATTGCCTTTTTATTAGACGTAAGGGGGGAACATGGCTGTTTTGCTGTCAGGTTGTTCATAAGGAGCCAAATGTTGTGTGTTGTGTATGGGGTTTAAGGACTTACCCTCGTAGCATTGGGAAACCCTGATTTAGAATGCCCCGCTGCATATCACCACCATGGAAGCCAGGAGACCAGACAGCAAATATTCCATACCTAATGTGAACTCCAGCAGCCTATCAGGTTTATCCAGCAGCTTTTCACATCATGGTGCACCCACAGGCCCGGCGATCCCAATGGGTTGCTGGCTATCACATGAACAGCTACCATCTCAGAGATGGGGGGCAAGTATGCGCTATGGAGCATCCAAAATTAGATTCCCTCATGGTGATGGGGGTAAGTCCAGTCATTTTTTACTTCTTTTTCATTCTAAAATTCTTAGGTATTCTTTAGGTATTTCTTGGGCCCATGGTGTCTGAAAACCAGTACTATAATAACAGGTCCCAATATCTTCTCACAAGGACTTAAAGGATGAGTTGGCTTAGTGTAGCCCTCACACACCTGGTGTTGGGTGAGGGAGCAGGTTCTTCTGGGCCCAGGGTGCTCTAGATGTGTCTGTGTGGGTGGGGTGCTGGGGCTCTGCCACAGGGGGTGTCTGTACTCACTGTGCAGTTTCATAAAGATGAGCGACAATCCAAAATATATAAAAACAAGGTTCCCTTCGGTGGCCACTGGTGTCGGGCTGGAGCCTTACCTCACACTCTCTTGACAGGGAATCCTGATAAATCTGCTCCTCAACAATTCATGTGGTAAGCACTGTGGTCTAGAACACCAGTACAGGGTCTCTGTTGCTTATATCAACTCTAGCAATCTCCTAGAACCTTCCATCACATGTTCGTCCACATGTCAAACATATGATGTTCTCTCAGACCTTCCTACAAATCACTATCCCCCTGGTTGTTACTAGGTCTCTCCATGCATCCTGCTCTGCTATTCTCTCTAGCTTCCCTTCTAGAACGGTCTCCATTAAAGTCTATGGCCCAATGAGTGTTGTCTAGGTTACTACAATCTCTATACACTTTCATGGCTAGAAACTATAAAAGGGTTTAATACCTTATTAACTCTATGTACAAGGGTTTCTTATTAACTGTCATGTTTCTATTTACATCTAGACCCCTATATTAGCATACATATACATGAAGACATTTGAGAGACTGGTGTTTGAATAACCAAAGAAGATTCTGGCCTGAAAATCCCCCCACCAATTTTCTTATAGAGTCAACAGATCATCAGAGGACATGGCAAGTTGCAAAGATAGGCCAATTGGACATCCCTTATAATATTTGCAAATTGACTTACAATTATCTCAGGTATAAGGGGTCTTTTAATTTTAGGAAGCAGAACCATGAAAAACCCCTTCAGGGCTGTATTCCCCCCATCGTTTTTCCCTAAAGTGGACCAAAACCTGGAGTGTTCGCTATCCAGATGAAAATGTGTAATGGGAGCAGTTTTTCCCACCTGCAATCTGTTGATATTAGCAAACTTACAGCAAGATCTACAAGAAGTAAGTAAGCCCTGTACACAGAATAGAATGTAGAAACTGCTTCCATAAAACACACACTTGCTAGCATAAGAAAAAATACAAATAATTGGTAGATAAGCTCAGCACCTTGTGGGTCATTTTGGGAGGCAATAATATACACTTTCAAAATATCCCATTGAAACAGGACATTCCTTTTAACTTTAAAGGAACTGTAAAACCAAAATGCAATAATTAGGCAACAAACAGCTCACCTAATGCCTGTCCCATATGCCTCTCCTTCATTTCCTGCAGTACCAGGTAGTATTAGACGTATTAAGGTTTCAAATGTTGCCCTCCTTTTAATTCCATTCATCCAGGACCACACAAACAATTGATCCAGCAGTCACTTTGTCCCTTGGTCCTTCTAGCATGAGTGATCAAGGCAAGTCACAGTGGTCCCACAGCTGTCTTTGATAACAGCAGAGCATGCCCATAATTCATTAAGCTGCGCCATGACACTCTCTTGCCAGCTCAGCCGCAACCCTGATATTTAAGCAAAGAATGTATAAGGTATTTACGTATAATGGGACATTTTGAGATGCTTTGAAAAGGCTTATTTTACAGGGGGGTTAAGGTGGGCAGAAGTGTGTGCCTGGACAGGGGCTTTAACCCAAATCTGAAAACTAAGATACACCATTTGTTTTATAGCAGTAAAACAGCAGTTGATCTCTCTTGCACTGTCCTATATGGGGTTAAGAACAAAAATAAATGAAGTATTCCAGAGGATCCAGACGGTCCTTCTTATATTTCCACATGTTTGTAATGGTTTCAAAAGCAAGCAGACAATCCCATCACTTGACACCACACAAACAGTCTGCACAGGAAGGGGACTCTCCAGAGAAAGCAAAGTCCTCGAGGAATCATTCGATACCTTCTCCCGACTTCCTTAACTCCACCGCCTAGTTGATTTGCTTTATTTATTTTGTGTGTGGCTTCCTTTTGAAGTCGCATTCATTTTTTTTTGTAATCATATATGAACTTTGTTGTTGGTTGTTGTTTTTATTCCTTTCTTTATCCTTTTTTTATTGTTTTCAGGCCTTTTCAGTTCTATAAAATGTTGCAGCTGCTCAAACAGACTCTGGACAGAAAGTACACAAAGTCACTTGGGTGAGCCTCTTTCGTCGTTCAAGCATTGAACCCTTCCCCCGACCTCCAAGAACGAAAAATAGATTTGAACAAAAGGATGACATCTTAAAAAAGAAACAGCACTGACATTTAAGGCTCTTCCATTGTATTGTCTGCTCACATTTTCAGGCTGGGGCTTGAAGAGTCCTTCAAGATGCACCGTGCTTCTAAGTCTAAGAAATCTCTACATGGTTTGGAACCCATAACGAACCTAAAGGGCATTCATTCATGACAATCATATATTGCTCCAAATTGTTGTAATAGATAGAAAATGATGATAGAAGATAGAAGGATAATGGAGAAAAAAAGAGTGCCTTTTTTAAAACACACTTGTAATATAATCCCAGACAGTAAGTCATTAAATAAACTGAACAACAGACTAGAATAATTAATTTATGCAGATTATGATATTGTGGTGACAGTGTTACATCTACATCAAGATCTTGTACACTTTGGGCCTTATTTAAGAAGCACTAACACCACGTAGTACCAGGTAGCATCAGGTGAACGCTGGGTGCAGTACGTAAAACCATATATATGAAAGTCAAACTGGTGAGAACCTCTAATAGTGTCATGTAGCATCACATGTATCACTAGCGGTAGTTCAGTGTAAAGTGCCGGCGATTTATGTTCAGCAGTGCCACATAGCACATGTCGCTCAGTTGCGTTCTCCAATACAATTCAATGGTCTTTAATTTGTTTGTGTATAATTAGAGCTTGGATCCACTTTTTCCCACTATTTTATCATATGATGTTTGTTTTGGCTCTCCTGGACAGCAACCAAAAGCTTATATTGTCATACATACATTTTTTTTAATTATTGTCTGAACTGTATGTGTTGGTCTGCCATCGCAGTGTCAGTGTTACAGTTTTGAAACATGTAATTCCATGTGTTTTTGCTCTGGTGCTGGTGTATATGTATTTTGAAACATATTGCGTCCAGTGCTCGTCGATAGAGCACACCGTTTTATAGCGATGACGCTGGCTATGTTATTTTTTTCTTAAATATGGGCTTCAGCGCCGAGCATCGGACACACTTAACATTGATGAAGACTGGATGGCATGTGACTGATACAGCATGGATGGCACAAAGTGATACACAGGGGGTGCAACATGGACTGTACAGTCATAAAGTGACAGTCATGCTGTATTGATGAAATATAGGGGGCAGCATGGATCCTACAAAGTCATGCAGAGTGATGCACAGGGCGTACCTGGGAGATTTCTCCTTCCTGATCAAGCATTCTAATCATTCTGTCATCTGTCTATCTACTGCCCTCCCCCCCATTTCTATTGAAATACACCCAAAACATAGTGGTGCTTCCCAGTGCTGCAATTGGTTCTGCATTCTGAGATGATTGGGCTCAGGATTGGCACCAGGATTATAAGAACATCGTAAACATATGTTTGAGAATTCACTCAGATGTTTTGTATTATAAATAAATAATAATAAGTTCTAGTTTTTCAGAATGGATGGCATGTGAGTGGTGCAGCATGCATGATACACAGGGGGTGCAGTTTGATATTTCATCAAACATAAGCCAAGTCATGTGTGGCCAGTTCATCTGCAGTTAAACACCAGTTTTTGAGCGATGGTGGCCAACAAAATAAAACGAAACTACAAACCATCACCATATATTAAGAATGATGATCATCGACAACTAAGCAGCAGTCAGGTGTATGCATGGGGAGGATAGGAAATAAGGATGTGATTACTGGATCACTTTAAATACCCTAAGGCAGGTCACATGCTCCAGTACCCTCCAAATTAAAACCAAATTGCATTGAGCCACCTAAACCAGCCACAATGTTAAAGGGGAACTATATGCAATTTACCACTTCCTCATTCATAGTGTATGGCACAAACTGGCAGTTAATCATGTGACCAACAGAAACTCTACAGGTCGGATTGTGATTACTGGGAAATTCCAATTAGTCACCAGCATCACGTGATTAACTTTATGGTATCCCTATCCCCTTCCTAAAGCTCATGAATACACTGTGGCTACATACAACAGGTAAGTCTTTATTGATTGCTCTGTTATGCTGTGCCCTAAACACATAAGCTTGGGTTGTTTAATTCATATTTGTTGTGCTCTCTCTGTATATCTAAACCAAAGCTCACAAAACTCATTCCTGTTTTTGCAAAATGAAGTGCGCTGCTTCTATTGCCTGAGTCCTGGGAGTGACTCCGCGAGTGTGACGAGTGGGCTCTTCTCGGGCCATGAGGGGCTTGGCACCTGTGGGATGTGGGTCCTGAAAGATGCACTTCCACACTCCAGCAAGAGAACAAATGTAAGTCTTGTGCCCTCTGGCATCTGGTCTGAGGTCCACAAACATTTTGACTTTTCAAAGGCTTGGTTCCTTCTTTTTTCATGTATGCACTAACGATAATCTAAAAACCTCAATGCCCTCATCAACACATCTTGCTTCTTAGTTTTCCAAACTCCTCGAACAGCACACCCACTAATAAGTGATGTGCTATCTCTAATGAAAGATCCCATTCTGGATTTTATCCTAATCACTCTACTAAAACTATGAGTAGTACAGATATTAACTATCTAATAAGAACAAAATCCAAAAGCTGCTCTTATAACCTAATTTTTTATTTTGCCTTCTCTAGCCATCCTATGCTTTCTTTCTTTCTTATACTCCTCTGGACAGACATTTAATGTATAAGCCATTCAAACATGGAGAACCTCTCCGTATATTTTCTCTGTTCCTATTAAAGCCCCACACTTCAACTCTTACCTCAGTTTCTTTTGTTATTTGACTCTATACTTCCCCATCTATACCTATATCTATACCTATATCTATATCTACATCTATATCTATACCAGGTTTGTCCAGATCTTGAACCCAGGCTCCCATGGTTACAGGTATCCCTTATATACTATTAAAATTCAGATTTGCCCTTCTTGTTATCCTATGTACTTGACTGTCAGATCCTTCAGGAACCATCAATTTTGTGAAATAAGTTACATCAATTTATCATTTCTAACCTTTTTTGCATTTCCACTATAACTAACTTTTGTTGAACTTATCTTAAAAATATTTCCTGTGTAACAGGAAGTTCAGTGGGTTATTGGAGCTGTCTGACAAAGCAGTGTCCACTATTTTGAGGTCCAGGAACAACTCGCTCTCATCTGTCACTAAGCCAGCAACAGCACATCCTAACCACTCCGCAACCTGGCATAACCCTCCTATCTATGCCCATCAGATCAATGAATGTGCCCAATGGGGAGCCAGTAAGAATATATTCATTTGTCTGACTATAAGTTATTAAGGGGTTTATTTAAAAAACGCTAAGGTCACGTAGTGCCACATAGTGCCAGATGAGTGTAAGGTGAATGTATGGTTCCAGTGAAAATAGTGAATTTATCAAGTCAAAAAGCCAGAGCACCTGTGATAGTGCCAGGTAGTATCCCATGTATCAACAGCACCAGCGATGAGATGAGTTCCCTACAGCACCACATAAGACCAGATGCTCACCCTGCACTGTGTGGCCTTATCCTATACATTTCAGTGGGCTGGAATGCTTATAATTATTTAGGCCACTTTTCTTCTTTTTGGCTCGTGCATGTGCAACCCCCAGGAACTCTGGGCTGTTTGGGATTTGAACTTTTGTGTTGTGCTGCAAACTTGTGATTTGGGCAGTGCAAATCATGTGTCCCCAATGCAATGCCGATGTTTTTTTTCCCAGTAAACAGGGTTTACTACAGGCAGGCGCTGTGTTTTTTTTAATGAAAGTGGCTTTTCAGCGCAGGCATAGCACTGCTTCGCTCCCCGTTGCTGACAAGTGCAGGTGCAGCTAGCGGCTCGTGTGAGCCGTTCATCTGGCGCCTGCTGAAAAATTAAATAAATATAGCTCTAAATGTATCTGAGTCTGGGTTTGCCCCCAATGTGCTGCACTTGCAATGAAAATGTAATTTTCTAGGTCGATTGCCATTGCACAGAGGTTTGCATGTGATTGCTGCTCAATGGACTTCAGTCGCAGTTGATCACCTTCAAGGTTGCTGCAGTCAAGACTTTAGCTGACCACTGTGCAACTGCATTTGTAAATGGACCCTGGCCTAAATTCAAATGCTGGCATATGGGCCTTTCAAGGTATTTAATAACATTTTAACGCTGTTATAAGCTCATTATTTTCTATAGAAGTCAATTATTAGAGAGAACTGCTAAACAACTGGCCATCTGTAAATGTATCAACTGTTATATAATTTCAGTAGGTCAAGCCAAAAGAAACCTCCACTAAGATTTTTGTAATGTAATTATGCCATCACTGGCCAAATAATCTCAGTCCATCATGGCATCCAAAGAGGAACATAATATTAATAATATCTCCCCTAGGAACCAATATGTCCCATGTCATTGTATATGGAGCAATTAGGGTAGTGAAATGAGCTTAATTGCAGAGAAGGGGCCCTTCAAAACTACATCTAACAACAGTTAGAGAAAAGTAGTCCATCTGCAGTGATCCCAGAAATACCAACAGCCAGAGGGGATTGGTTGGGACTAGGGATGAGCGAATCGATCCGGACGAACCCGGATTCGATCCGAATTTCAGGAAAAATTCGATTCGGATCGAATCCGAATTTCCCCGCGATTCGATCACTCGAAGTTTTCCTTTAACATCCATTCATTTACATTTACAGGCATTCTAAGATGGCGGACGGGACATGTCTGGACATGTATCCCGCGCCAGTGCAAGCTGGGGCAGTCACATGCAGCCTATCAGCAGCCAGCAAGCCCGGTGACGTCACACAGCGGTATTTAACGGCGGCCATCTTGCTTTTCCTCATTTCTCTATTGCATTCGTGACAGACAGACAGAACGCTGTGTAGCTGAGGCAGTTAGACAGGCTGGAGACAGGGACAGACAGGGACAGGCAGGAGACAGGCAGGAGACAGACAGGAGACAGACAGAAAGCCAGGGAAAGGTAGGAAAAACGGAGCTGGCTGACAGGGAGATTTTTTTTTTTTCATCCAGCCTTTGTTAGCGTTTTCAGGCTGCTTATAGTAACTAACTGTGCATATATACTGAACTGATCTTAAGTCTGCTGTGAGGCATCCCATTCTGTGACTAAAGCAGCCTCTGTTTAAGACCATATAAGCATTTGCTCTTATCATATTTGAAATTAGGCCTGATAAAGACACTTTTGCTGGCCAAAGCACTACTGGACCCTGCCAGGTCCATTCCTGCCCAGGGCATCCCATTCTGTGACTACAGCAGCCTCTGTTTAAGACCATATAAGCATTTGCTCTTATCATATTTGAAATTAGCCTGATAAAGACACTTTTGCTGGCCAAAGCACTACTGGACCCTGCCAGGTCCATTCCTGCCCAGGGCATCCCATTCTGTGACTAAAGCAGCCTCTGTTTAAGACCATATAAGCATTTGCTCTTATCATATTTGAAATTAGGCCTGATAAAGACACTTTTGCTGGCCAAAGCACTACTGGACCCTGCCAGGTCCATTCCTGCCCGGGGCATCCCATTCTGTGACTACAGCAGCCTCTGTTTAAGACCATATAAGCATTTGCTCTTATCATATTTGAAATTAGCCTGATAAAGACACTTTTGCTGGCCAAAGCACTACTGGACCCTGCCAGGTCCATTCCTGCCCAGGGCATCCCATTCTGTGACTAAAGCAGCCTCTGTTTAAGACCATATAAGCATTTGCTCTTATCATATTTGAAATTAGGCCTGATAAAGACACTTTTGCTGGCCAAAGCACTACTGGACCCTGCCAGGTCCATTCCTGCCCAGGGCATCCCATTCTGTGACTACAGCAGCCTCTGTTTAAGACCATATAAGCATTTGCTCTTATCATATTTGAAATTAGGCCTGATAAAGACACTTTTGCTGGCCAAAGCACTACTGGACCCTGCCAGGTCCATTCCTGCCCAGGGCATCCCATTCTGTGACTAAAGCAGCCTCTGTTTAAGACCATATAAGCATTTGCTCTTATCATATTTGAAATTAGGCCTGATAAAGACACTTTTGCTGGCCAAAGCACTACTGGACCCTGCCAGGTCGATTCCTGTTGGGGCATCCCATTCTGTGACTACAGCAGCCTCTGTTTAAGACCATATAAGCATTTGCTCTTATCATATTTGAAATTAGCCTGATAAAGACACTTTTGCTGGCCAAAGCACTACTGGACCCTGCCAGGTCCATTCCTGCCCAGGGCATCCCATTCTGTGACTACAGCAGCCTCTGTTTAAGACCATATAAGCATTTGCTCTTATCATATTTGAAATTAGGCCTGATAAAGACACTTTTGCTGGCCAAAGCACTACTGGACCCTGCCAGGTCCATTCCTGCCCAGGGCATCCCATTCTGTGACTACAGCAGCCTCTGTTTAAGACCATATAAGCATTTGCTCTTATCATATTTGAAATTAGGCCTGATAAAGACACTTTTGCTGGCCAAAGCACTACTGGACCCTGCCAGGTCGATTCCTGCCCGGGGCATCCCATTCTGTGACTACAGCAGCCTCTGTTTAAGACCATATAAGCATTTGCTCTTATCATATTTGAAATTAGCCTGATAAAGACACTTTTGCTGGCCAAAGCACTACTGGACCCTGCCAGGTCCATTCCTGCCCAGGGCATCCCATTCTGTGACTAAAGCAGCCTCTGTTTAAGACCATATAAGCATTTGCTCTTATCATATTTGAAATTAGGCCTGATAAAGACACTTTTGCTGGCCAAAGCACTACTGGACCCTGCCAGGTCCATTCCTGCCCAGGGCATCCCATTCTGTGACTACAGCAGCCTCTGTTTAAGACCATATAAGCATTTGCTCTTATCATATTTGAAATTAGGCCTGATAAAGACACTTTTGCTGGCCAAAGCACTACTGGACCCTGCCAGGTCCATTCCTGCCCGGGGCATCCCATTCTGTGACTACAGCAGCCTCTGTTTAAGACCATATAAGCATTTGCTCTTATCATATTTGAAATTAGGCCTGATAAAGACACTTTTGCTGGCCAAAGCACTACTGGACCCTGCCAGGTCCATTCCTGCCCAGGGCATCCCATTCTGTGACTACAGCAGCCTCTGTTTAAGACCATATAAGCATTTGCTCTTATCATATTTGAAATTAGGCCTGATAAAGACACTTTTGCTGGCCAAAGCACTACTGGACCCTGCCAGGTCGATTCCTGTTGGGGCATCCCATTCTGTGACTAAAGCAGCCTCTGTTTAAGACCATATAAGCATTTGCTCTTATCATATTTGAAATTAGGCCTGATAAAGACACTTTTGCTGGCCAAAGCACTACTGGACCCTGCCAGGTCGATTCCTGTTGGGGCATCCCATTCTGTGACTACAGCAGCCTCTGTTTAAGACCATATAAGCATTTGCTCTTATCATATTTGAAATTAGCCTGATAAAGACACTTTTGCTGGCCAAAGCACTACTGGACCCTGCCAGGTCCATTCCTGCCCAGGGCATCCCATTCTGTGACTAAAGCAGCCTCTGTTTAAGACCATATAAGCATTTGCTCTTATCATATTTGAAATTAGGCCTGATAAAGACACTTTTGCTGGCCAAAGCACTACTGGACCCTGCCAGGTCCATTCCTGCCCAGGGCATCCCATTCTGTGACTACAGCAGCCTCTGTTTAAGACCATATAAGCATTTGCTCTTATCATATTTGAAATTAGGCCTGATAAAGACACTTTTGCTGGCCAAAGCACTACTGGACCCTGCCAGGTCCATTCCTGCCCGGGGCATCCCATTCTGTGACTACAGCAGCCTCTGTTTAAGACCATATAAGCATTTGCTCTTATCATATTTGAAATTAGCCTGATAAAGACACTTTTGCTGGCCAAAGCACTACTGGACCCTGCCAGGTCCATTCCTGCCCGGGGCATCCCATTCTGTGACTACAGCAGCCTCTGTTTAAGACCATATAAGCATTTGCTCTTATCATATTTGAAATTAGGCCTGATAAAGACACTTTTGCTGGCCAAAGCACTACTGGACCCTGCCAGGTCGATTCCTGTTGGGGCATCCCATTCTGTGACTAAAGCAGCCTCTGTTTAAGACCATATAAGCATTTGCTCTTATCATATTTGAAATTAGGCCTGATAAAGACACTTTTGCTGGCCAAAGCACTACTGGACCCTGCCAGGTCCATTCCTGCCCAGGGCATCCCATTCTGTGACTACAGCAGCCTCTGTTTAAGACCATATAAGCATTTGCTCTTATCATATTTGAAATTAGGCCTGATAAAGACACTTTTGCTGGCCAAAGCACTACTGGACCCTGCCAGGTCCATTCCTGCCCGGGGCATCCCATTCTGTGACTACAGCAGCCTCTGTTTAAGACCATATAAGCATTTGCTCTTATCATATTTGAAATTAGGCCTGATAAAGACACTTTTGCTGGCCAAAGCACTACTGGACCCTGCCAGGTCCATTCCTGCCCAGGGCATCCCATTCTGTGACTACAGCAGCCTCTGTTTAAGACCATATAAGCATTTGCTCTTATCATATTTGAAATTAGGCCTGATAAAGACACTTTTGCTGGCCAAAGCACTACTGGACCCTGCCAGGTCGATTCCTGTTGGGGCATCCCATTCTGTGACTACAGCAGCCTCTGTTTAAGACCATATAAGCATTTGCTCTTATCATATTTGAAATTAGCCTGATAAAGACACTTTTGCTGGCCAAAGCACTACTGGACCCTGCCAGGTCCATTCCTGCCCAGGGCATCCCATTCTGTGACTAAAGCAGCCTCTGTTTAAGACCATATAAGCATTTGCTCTTATCATATTTGAAATTAGGCCTGATAAAGACACTTTTGCTGGCCAAAGCACTACTGGACCCTGCCAGGTCCATTCCTGCCCGGGGCATCCCATTCTGTGACTACAGCAGCCTCTGTTTAAGACCATATAAGCATTTGCTCTTATCATATTTGAAATTAGGCCTGATAAAGACACTTTTGCTGGCCAAAGCACTACTGGACCCTGCCAGGTCCATTCCTGCCCGGGGCATCCCATTCTGTGACTACAGCAGCCTCTGTTTAAGACCATATAAGCATTTGCTCTTATCATATTTGAAATTAGGCCTGATAAAGACACTTTTGCTGGCCAAAGCACTACTGGACCCTGCCAGGTCCATTCCTGCCCAGGGCATCCCATTCTGTGACTAAAGCAGCCTCTGTTTAAGACCATATAAGCATTTGCTCTTATCATATTTGAAATTAGGCCTGATAAAGACACTTTTGCTGGCCAAAGCACTACTGGACCCTGCCAGGTCGATTCCTGTTGGGGCATCCCATTCTGTGACTACAGCAGCCTCTGTTTAAGACCATATAAGCATTTGCTCTTATCATATTTGAAATTAGCCTGATAAAGACACTTTTGCTGGCCAAAGCACTACTGGACCCTGCCAGGTCCATTCCTGCCCAGGGCATCCCATTCTGTGACTAAAGCAGCCTCTGTTTAAGACCATATAAGCATTTGCTCTTATCATATTTGAAATTAGGCCTGATAAAGACACTTTTGCTGGCCAAAGCACTACTGGACCCTGCCAGGTCCATTCCTGCCCGGGGCATCCCATTCTGTGACTACAGCAGCCTCTGTTTAAGACCATATAAGCATTTGCTCTTATCATATTTGAAATTAGCCTGATAAAGACACTTTTGCTGGCCAAAGCACTACTGGACCCTGCCAGGTCCATTCCTGCCCAGGGCATCCCATTCTGTGACTAAAGCAGCCTCTGTTTAAGACCATATAAGCATTTGCTCTTATCATATTTGAAATTAGGCCTGATAAAGACACTTTTGCTGGCCAAAGCACTACTGGACCCTGCCAGGTCCATTCCTGCCCGGGGCATCCCATTCTGTGACTACAGCAGCCTCTGTTTAAGACCATATAAGCATTTGCTCTTATCATATTTGAAATTAGCCTGATAAAGACACTTTTGCTGGCCAAAGCACTACTGGACCCTGCCAGGTCCATTCCTGCCCAGGGCATCCCATTCTGTGACTAAAGCAGCCTCTGTTTAAGACCATATAAGCATTTGCTCTTATCATATTTGAAATTAGGCCTGATAAAGACACTTTTGCTGGCCAAAGCACTACTGGACCCTGCCAGGTCCATTCCTGCCCAGGGCATCCCATTCTGTGACTAAAGCAGCCTCTGTTTAAGACCATATAAGCATTTGCTCTTATCATATTTGAAATTAGGCCTGATAAAGACACTTTTGCTGGCCAAAGCACTACTGGACCCTGCCAGGTCGATTCCTGCCCGGGGCATCCCATTCTGTGACTACAGCAGCCTCTGTTTAAGACCATATAAGCATTTGCTCTTATCATATTTGAAATTAGCCTGATAAAGACACTTTTGCTGGCCAAAGCACTACTGGACCCTGCCAGGTCCATTCCTGCCCAGGGCATCCCATTCTGTGACTAAAGCAGCCTCTGTTTAAGACCATATAAGCATTTGCTCTTATTATATTTATATTATAAGACACTTTTGCTGGGCATAGGCTTACTGCTGCCTGCCAGGTGCACTTCTGTTGAGGCATCCCATTCTGTAACATAGCATACCCCTCTTTATTTACACTAAGCAGCTCTCTTATTTACACTAAGCAGGCCTGTTGGAGGCTGAGTGTTACTGCTCACTTTTGGTGTGCATTATATTCTGTTTCATATAGACCCACCGCTGCCCGGGGTTTTTTTAAATATCACCTACTACCACGCCAGTTAGACTATGTCGGGCAGACAAGTGCCTGGAAGTGAAAAGAGGAGTGGCAGAGGCCAAGATTCCGCAGGCAGAGCTCGCATCAGACTGGGGGCCAGTAGCAGCAGGAGTCACGCTGAGAGACCTAATCTGCCAGTATCTGCTAGCGGTCGGGTCTCCACCAGTAACGCATCTGCCGTGGTAGATTGGTTGACGCGCTCATCAACAACATCATCACAACTTACGTCTGAGACCCCCAGTCTAGGGTCGGTAGGTTCCTCTGACACAACCCTGAGTTGGCATGCCCCGAGAGCAGTCCCTGTCCTCCCATTGCCTCTGGCCTACGCCGTTCCCTCCCCCAGCGACGTATCCTATGCTTTGGGTTCAGCTCCACTCTTTAGTGAGGAGGACCATCAGATAGAGGACAGTCAGCAGCTACTGCCCAGCCAAGAAATGGAGGTGGCTTCTTTAGCTAGGCAGACAAATAGTGATGTGGACAGTGTCGTGGGTGCTGCGAGCGTTCCAGCTCCTGCGCCAGACACTGTTGACGAATCCACGAACATCAGTGACGTACAGCCACAACTCGGTGATGATGATGATGATGACGATGAAGCCGATCGCACTTGGGAGCCGGGTGATGAAGGGGCTTCATCGTCATCATCAGGAGAAGAGGGGTGCAGGTTGCCCCGGAGTCAGCAGCTGAGGCAGCAAGGTGGTAGCAGTCAGCATGGGGGCACAATTCCAAAGGCTGGAGCCGGCCGGGGCCGGGGCCGGGGTAGAGCACCTGCTGTGCGGCAGTCTACCTTATCGGGAGGTAGTGGAGCAGGGGTTCCTGGAGTTGGCAACAGCAGCAGTGAATCAGTGAGGCCAGGGGGTGGGAAAAGTAGCTACTCGGCAGTGTGGCAGTTTTTCCTGAGGCATCCGCAGGAGGGTAACATGGCCACATGCAAGATATGTAGGCAAAAGGTGAAGCGTGGCCAGGGTCCAAATGTTGGCACCACGGCCCTGCGTCAACATATGATGCGTCACCATAAAACGACCTGGGAGAACCGAGGCTCCCAAGGGGTGGTCCAGTCTGCTTCCTCACCAAGTGAGCTCCCAATTTCTGCCAGCCAAGGCTCCAGCACCTCAGCCGAAGGCAGCTGTGCGTCATACCCATCCTCTGTCGCTCCTGCTCCTCCTCCTCCAAGTCATGCATCCCGCCAGCAATCCATCAGCGAAGCCATGTCCAAGAGACAGCAGTATGCGCCCACTCATCCTACGGCGCAGAAGCTGAATGTGCTCCTGTCCAAGTTGCTGGTGCTGCAGTCGCTCCCTTTTCAGGTGGTGGAATCTGCACCTTTCAGAGAACTGATGGCTTGTGCCGAGCCGAGGTGGAGAGTCCCAAGCCGTCATTTCTTTGCCAAGAAGGCAGTACCAGCGCTGCACACTTTTGTTGAACAGAAGGTGGGCCAGTCCTTGAGCCTGTCGGTGTGTAGCAAAATACATGGCAGCGCCGACATCTGGAGCTGTAACTACGGTCAGGGGCAGTACATGTCGTTTACGGCCCACTGGGTGAATGTGGTCCCTTTGCAGCAGCAACTTGGACAGGTCACGCCGCTTCGGCCTCCGCGCTCTCTGCCCATTGGGCCTGTGACACCGTGCGACTCGGCCTCCTCATCCTCCGCCATCTCCTCACCCTCCACTGTAGGCTCAAGTCTCAGTGCCCCTCCAGTCTACCATGTGTGCAGGGCACGGAGGTGTCACGCAGTGCTTCACATGGTTTGTCTTGGCGAACGGAGTCACACAGGGGAGGAACTGCTTAAATGTATTCATCAGGAAATCCAAACATGGCTTACTCCGAGAAAACTTAAAATGGGAATCATGGTTACCGACAATGGGAAGAACATTTTGTCTGCGCTGCGCCAAGGAAGCCTGACCCATGCCCCCTGCATGGCTCACGTCTTCAATCTGGTTGTCAAGCGGTTTCTGAAGTGTTCCCCCCATCTGCAGGACATCCTAACAACTTCACGGAAACTTTGCATGCACTTCAGCCACTCCTACACCGCCAAACACACCCTTCTTGAGCTACAGCGTCAGAATGGTATCCCCCAACATAGTCTGATTTGCGATGTTTCCACCCGTTGGAATTCCACCCTTCACATGTTGGACCGATTATATGAACAGAGAAAAGCCATCACGGATTTCCTGATGATCCAAGCAGATAGGGGGACTCCCCTGTGTAACTTCAATGTCAACCAGTGGCAGCTCATACGTGACACCTGCCGTTTGCTCAGGCCCTTTGAGGAAGCCACTTTATTTGTCAGTCGGCAGGATTACGGGATGAACGACGTGATTCCACTGCTTCATGTACTACAGCACATGTTGGAAACCATGGCTGGTCAGGGCACTGGAGACATGGCGTTTACATCTTACGGCCACATGAACCCCGTTGGAGCTGAACTGGAGGAGGAGGAGGAGGAAGAGGAGGAGGAGGAGTTGCCCAGCGAAACACAGTTTAGGCTTGGCGAAATGGCTGGTTTATCTAGTCAGCGGACAGGAGAGGAGGAGCAGGAGCAGCCAGAGGAGCTAGAGGTTTTTGAGGAAGGAGAGACAGAGGACCCGGGCACACCGTGGCAGTATGCAGTGGAGATGGAGACAGGTAGTCCATCCGAGTCACTTGCGCAAATGGCACGAAGCATGCTCACATGCTTGCGTAGTGACCCCAGAATTGTTTCCATCTGTCGGCGGGATGACTTCTGGCTGTCCACCTTATTGGACCCTCGCTTCCGGCACAAAATGGGGGCATTTTTTAAACCCACCGAGAGGGAGGACAAACTCAACTACTACAAAGACATTCTACGTAGGCAGTTGGCCGATGCCTATCTGCGCCATGGTCCATACTCTCGCAGGTCTGACTCGAGGGGACCTCTGCGCTCACCTTCCACTGCCATGGCCGCTGGGGGGGTTGGCAGCAGCAGCAGCAGAAGCTCCATCAGCAGCAGCAGCCTCAGTCTTCAGTCGCTAATGAGTAGCTTTCTACACCCGCATAGTGAGGCTACTCATGAGCAGCAGGAAGACCTGGAGCAGGACCTGAACCAGCAGGTCATGTCATACTTTGACATGACCATGCCAACACACCTTGAGGATCCGCTGGACTTCTGGGCAGCCAAACTTGATTTGTGGCCGCAACTAGCAGAGTTTGCCCTGGAAAAGCTGTCCTGCCCGGCAAGTAGCGTGCCATCTGAGCGGGTGTTTAGTGCGGCGGGGGCCATAGTTACGGCGAGGAGAACTCGTCTGTCAACTAAAAATGTGGAGAGACTCACCTTTGTCAAAATGAATCAGGGATGGATCAGCCAGGATTTCCACCCACCAATGCCTGATGCATGCGACTAGATTCAGCATGGTGCCACGTTTTACACTTTCCAAATGGTGCAAAACATATTTATGTCTTTAGGCCATTTTTTGGGCTCCTGCTGCTGCTGCTGCCAACTCCTGCCAACTCCAGGGTGTGATTCATCCAATTTTTGGGCTCCTGAGGCCAACTCCAGTGTATATTTGGGCTCCTGCTGCTGCTGCTGCCAACTTCTGCCAACTCCAGGGTGTGATTCATCCAATTTTTGGGCTCCTGAGGCCAACTCCAGTGTATATTTGGGCTCCTGCTGCTGCTACTGTCAACTCCTGCCAACTCCAGGGTGTGATTCATCCAATTTTTGGGCTCCTGAGGCCAACTCCAGTGTATATTTGGGCTCCTGCTGCTGCTGCTGCCAACTTCTGCCAACTCCAGGGTGTGATTCATCCAATTTTTGGGCTCCTGAGGCCAACTCCAGTGTATATTTGGGCTCCTGCTGCTGCTACTGTCAACTCCTGCCAACTCCAGGGTGTGATTCATCCAATTTTTGGGCTCCTGAGGCCAACTCCAGTGTATATTTGGGCTCCTGCTGCTGCTGCTGCCAACTTCTGCCAACTCCAGGGTGTGATTCATCCAATTTTTGGGCTCCTGAAGCCAACTCCAGTGTATATTTGGGCTCCTGCTGCTGCTGGTGTCAACTCCTGCCAACTCCAGGGTGTGATTCATCCAATTTTTGGGCTCCTGAGGCCAACTCCAGTGTATATTTGGGCTCCTGCTGCTGCTGCAGCCAACTTCTGCCAACTCCAGGGTGTGATTCATCCAATTTTTGGGCTCCTGAGGCCAACTCCAGTGTATATTTGGGCTCCTGCTGCTGCTACTGTCAACTCCTGCCAACTCCAGGGTGTGATTCATCCAATTTTTGGGCTCCTGAAGCCAACTCCAGTGTATATTTGGGCTCCTGCTGCTGCTACTGTCAACTCCTGCCAACTCCAGGGTGTGATTCATCCAATTTTTGGGCTCCTGAGGCCAACTCCAGTGTATATTTGGGCTCCTGCTGCTGCTGCTGCCAACTTCTGCCAACTCCAGGGTGTGATTCATCCAATTTTTGGGCTCCTGAGGCCAACTCCAGTGTATATTTGGGCTCCTGCTGCTGCTACTGTCAACTCCTGCCAACTCCAGGGTGTGATTCATCCAATTTTTGGGCTCCTGAGGCCAACTCCAGTGTATATTTGGGCTCCTGCTGCTGCTGCTGCCAACTTCTGCCAACTCCAGGGTGTGATTCATCCAATTTTTGGGCTCCTGAGGCCAACTCCAGTGTATATTTGGGCTCCTGCTGCTGCTACTGTCAACTCCTGCCAACTCCAGGGTGTGATTCATCCAATTTTTGGGCTCCTGAGGCCAACTCCAGTGTATATTTGGGCTCCTGCTGCTGCTGCTGCCAGCTTCTGCCAACTCCAGGGTGTGATTCATCCAATTTTTGGGCTCCTGAGGCCAACTCCAGTGTATATTTGGGCTCCTGCTGCTGCTGCTGCCAACTTCTGCCAACTCCAGGGTGTGATTCATCCAATTTTTGGGCTCCTGAGGCCAACTCCAGTGTATATTTGGGCTCCTGCTGCTGCTACTGTCAACTCCTGCCAACTCCAGGGTGTGATTCATCCAATTTTTGGGCTCCTGAGGCCAACTCCAGTGTATATTTGGGCTCCTGCTGCTGCTGCTGCCAACTTCTGCCAACTCCAGGGTGTGATTCATCCAATTTTTGGGCTCCTGAGGCCAACTCCAGTGTATATTTGGGCTCCTGCTGCTGCTGCTGCCAACTTCTGCCAACTCCAGGGTGTGATTCATCCAATTTTTGGGCTCCTGAGGCCAACTCCAGTGTATATTTGGGCTCCTGCTGCTGCTGCTGCCAACTTCTGCCAACTCCAGGGTGTGATTCATCCAATTTTTGGGCTCCTGAAGCCAACTCCAGTGTATATTTGGGCTCCTGCTGCTGCTGGTGTCAACTCCTGCCAACTCCAGGGTGTGATTCATCCAATTTTTGGGCTCCTGAAGCCAACTCCAGTGTATATTTGGGCTCCTGCTGCTGCTGCTGCCAACTTCTGCCAACTCCAGGGTGTGATTCATCCAATTTTTGGGCTCCTGAGGCCAACTCCAGTGTATATTTGGGCTCCTGCTGCTGCTGCTGCCAACTTCTGCCAACTCCAGGGTGTGATTCATCCAATTTTTGGGCTCCTGAAGCCAACTCCAGTGTATATTTGGGCTCCTGCTGCTGCTGGTGTCAACTCCTGCCAACTCCAGGGTGTGATTCATCCAATTTTTGGGCTCCTGAGGCCAACTCCAGTGTATATTTGGGCTCCTGCTGCTGCTGCTGCCAACTTCTGCCAACTCCAGGGTGTGATTCATCCAATTTTTGGGCTCCTGAGGCCAACTCCAGTGTATATTTGGGCTCCTGCTGCTGCTACTGTCAACTCCTGCCAACTCCAGGGTGTGATTCATCCAATTTTTGGGCTCCTGAGGCCAACTCCAGTGTATATTTGGGCTCCTGCTGCTGCTGCTGCCAACTTCTGCCAACTCCAGGGTGTGATTCATCCAATTTTTGGGCTCCTGAAGCCAACTCCAGTGTATATTTGGGCTCCTGCTGCTGCTGCTGCTGCCAACTTCTGCCAACTCCAGGGTGTGATTCATCCAATTTTTGGGCTCCTGAGGCCAACTCCAGTGTATATTTGGGCTCCTTCTGCCCCTCATAGTGATGCCACTTCAACTCTCTGCAATTGTGCCGCTCTGCGATTCTATTAGCGATGCCTCTGATCTGCATGTGATATTTCTTCAAAGTATTATTTAACTAACCCAGCACGCATCCTGTGCGTGTTACAGCAAGGCTGAATGGTTTACAACCCTATTGAGGCTGTAGGAGGCTCAGAAATAGCCGTTTTTAATAGCGATTCGTCGCGAATTTATTCGGGTCGAAACGATTTTTGTCGGAAAATTCGGCGAATCAGTCGAATCGAATTTTTCAAAAGTTCGCTCATCTCTAGTTGGGACTGATGGAGATTTGTTGCTGCTAGTGAAAGACTAGTATAATGGAGGGAGCTACATAGACAATAGTAAACAGGCGAGTCTTGAGTCACTGATAAAACCGGTGATTGTACATTGTTTATATATTTTTGTATCAGGTTCATTATTAGGGATGAGCTGGACAGTCCTTCTGGCCCAACAGCCATTGAGTCAAATGAGCCAGGCTATCAGATCTTCCTGGTATTCGTAGATACAGACACTTTTAAAGTCTGAAGGGAATCAGCCAAATGAACTAGACGTGTTTTCCTCTTTTTTATTGTTTTTTTAATAAAAAAAGTTGATGAGGCAAGTGGCTTGCCGATACCCCCGCCTGCATAGCTGCAAATCCATGGGGCACAGGGGTGTGGACGAGCCCTGTAACCATCAGCATGGGCCCTGTGCTCTTTCAGGGGTGCCTAGGTGGAAGAACATAAGGGTTGGAACACTTACATGGATGGAACCATTTAACCTTCAAGCCTTGTCAGCCACTATGCCTGGTGCACCATGCTACTAATCCAGGAAGGTGGGGGGAAATTTTTTTCGTATAGAAAATACAAAACTAAAAAGGACCAAGTATAATAGGGCTGATTCAATACTGTGAGATTTTTTTTCTCACATTTTTTTGTGAGAAAAAAAATGTATAATGATTTTTTTCATTAATGCGGGTCAGCGCCATATTTAGATATTCAAATTATTTTAAAATCTGCACTAAGCAAAAAAAAAATTCAAAAAGTGAGAAAAAAAAATCTCACTGTGCTATCACATTAGGCTTGATTCATCGTGATCACCATGAGAGATGCTGTCGCTGGCCACCATCTCCGATCTTCCTCTGAGGATCCCCCCCATGTGACTAAATACATTACTGGAGGGCGTTTCCCTGGGGTATCCCCTACTATGCCCCTACCCTCCAGGGACAGAAGGGAGAAGATGCAGTAGATGCAGTAGATGCAGTAAGTAGTTACATTTAGATAAACGTATTGTTTGTGACATTTTTTTACTACTACTGGTGAACTTGTAAGGGGTCAAGGGGACCCTATACCAGGTCACAGGGTAGGGAAGCCAGTATGGCGCTGTACTATCCTGTCCAGCGTTGATAAATGTGATGTCTGTAGGGGGCGCTGTAGAAGCACTCTCCCTGATTCACTGCAGAGCCAATCGCGAACGCTAGGTGGTGTCCCAAGGTCAAAGCGCCCAAGACTACGCTACATCTAAAAAGAGAATAACGCTCTAGTGAACGATAGGTAGTGCCAGTTAAGTGCACTACGGCACTTGGCGTTGAAGCCCGGATTCAAGAAAAAACTGCACACAACCAGCGTCGACGCTCTAAAGCTGGGCGCTGTAGCATAGAGCGCCAAACGCTGTGTGATAAAAGTCTGTTTCTCAACACATATCCACCAGCACCAGAGCGAAAACATATGGAATGACATTGTGACAATGACACTGCAATGCCAGACCTGCACATACAATTCTGCATAAATAAATAAAAAAAACAAAACAATAAAAGTGTTTGTTGCAGAGCAGAAAAAGCCACACAATGATTTGAGCCAAAAATGTTAAAGTTTACTTTTGCAACACGCTATTTATACACAACCAAATGAGACACGATTAAAATGTATGGGAGAGCGATGCTGAGCCACAGGTACTACATGGCGCTGCTGAACCTAGAGCGCCGGCGCTATACACTGAACCACCTCTATTAATACATGTGACGCTACGTGATGCTGTTAGAGGCGCTCACCCGATTTACTTTCTTAAATGTGGTTTTCACATACAGCGCCCGGTGTTCACCCTCCGCTACCTGCCGCTACATGGCACTACCTGGCATTATCGTTTCTTAAATAACTCCCATAGTGTGTGTTTGTCTTTTTTCACTGAAAAAAAATTATGCAAGATTGTGAAGCTTACTTTTTAGTCCTACACTTGAAGTACTTATTTTCTCATCGTGCAAAAATACAAATACATTCACTCATAAGGCTCGATTCAGAGGCACATTCGTCTGGACTTTCGTAGCTGTCTGTGAAAGTTTTTGTGTGTGTCATTTTCTTTGTTTTTTTCGTTCATTTTTCATTCGTACGAAAGTTCGGGCTAATGCATATATGCGCTTTCGATGAACGAAAGCAAATCGGATCATTTGCGTTAGTTCAGATCATTTTCCAATCAAAATCTGATATTTTTCGTTCGTTCAGATAACTTACGTTATTGGTATTGGCTTGCGTCTCATTCAGAGAGCTGATTGCCGAGGGACCACCACCCTATAAACCCGCTTCCTTTGCGATCCCCTTACGGGACCATTTTGACCTCGAGACTAGCAGCTATGGACGACTCTAGTGCATTTGAGGAGCATGAGGATCTGCAGCTCATGGGCATAGAAATTGTTGTTTTCCTGACGACATGGTAGCCAGGAACGCGATTAAGCTGGCATTTTATAACATCGCCGACATGCCCAACGTCATTGGTGCCATTGACTGCACCCACGTTGCCCTGGTGCCACCAGCAGCCGACGAGTACATCTACAGGCAAGTACAATCTGTCATTTTTTTATATAGTTTACCTAAATGTTCTTTTACAATTTTCCAAATCCCTCCTTGTAAATAGTCCCTGTGAAATAGTTGACATTGTATATCTGTTAATCCCTCCTTGTAAATAGTCCCTGTGAAATAGTTGATATTGTATATCTGTTAATCCCTCCTTGTAAATAGTCCCTGTGTAACAATGGACCGTATTTAGCTTCTCAAATGTTTTTCATGTTGGCCAAAGGGAAACATTTTAATGTGGACCTTAAATAGGCACTTTATAGTTCATCTTTACTTGATCCAACATGCATATCCTTTTTTTTTAACAAAAAATACTTATGTACTTGGTTAGTGTTATTTGTATTGGCCCACAGGTTTTTGTTAGGGTGTTATTAGTTACTGTTTCACTAGTTTACCTTGCCTTGCCAATTTTTTTTTTTTCTTTTATCCCAGGAACCGCAAAATGGGCCACTCACTGAATGTCCAAGCAGTGGTGGCCCCGGACATGCGGTTCCTAAGTCTGCTCGCCAGGTTCCCAGGCTCATCCCATGACGCCTACATTCTGAGAAGATCTGGATTGTACCGTCGGTTTGAGTCTGGAGAATTCTCCGATGGATGGCTCCTTGGTAAGTTGACGCCAATAACGTAATTGACTTTTCAATGTATGCCTATGAATATAGTTTTGGACCCATGTATGAAACTATGCCTATTTTTCCCCCTTCATTACATGTGAAACACGACCTTAAACATTAGATTTTTCTAACAACAAACCCTTGTCAAATGTTTGTCCAGCATTTACAAATAAGAAATTTCTACTTTATAGTAAATTATTTTTTATTCTTCCCCACACTCGGCTGCAATTATGTTCTTGACTATATGATAGGGTCTGCGCCATCTTTGCTTACATGCATTACACTTACTGAGTAGAGGAGAGTGGGATAAAGTGCAGGGGCCGGGTTAGAGCTGTTTTTGCCTCAGACAAAGCAGATACGGGGGTCCTGAAAAGTTAAGACATCCCAGAATGCTGAGCACAATCCTAAAACAATATCTGTTAGCAGTCTGCCTGATTTGCCATCATCTTCCATCTTTGATGTTAAAATTGTGCCAACATCTATTACATGTATTTAGTTTTTTTCTTTGGCTGCGCAATCTGTATGCTTAGGGTGTTGCTAAAATGTTATATAGCCTCTAAGTCTTGGTGATGGACCGTTTTTTGGATTCAATTTAGGGAGTAATGTGTAATTTATGATATTTTTTTACTTATTTTTTCAGGTGATTCTGGCTCTCCACCCCTTCCCTGGCTGCTGACGCCTGTCCTTCGGCCCCAGAATGCCGCACAGAATGCCTACAATCGGGCACACCGGAAGACCAGGGCCGTGGTGGAGAGGGCGTTTGGCCTATTAAAAACCCGCTTTCGTTGCTTGGACCATACTACAGTGTGACCCCAAGAAGGTCATCGATATCATTCTGGCGTGTGCTGTATTACATAATTATGCCATCTTGCAGCGTGTCCCCCGGTATGTGGATCTGCCCCCCTCTCCACCCAGCCAGGACCCTGATGAAGTATATCGTGGCCCAACTAGTGCCTCTGGGCAAGCAGTGCGTGCTAATTTGATTTCCACACATTTTTCTTAATTTGTTGTGTCTGTGTTTGTTTTGTCCATGTATTGATTGTTCTTTAAGATAATTTTGCTTTGTTTATTTATTTTTGTTTGGTACAGTCCAAAATAGTAATGATGTAATTACTTAAAAATTGAGACCTGATTTGAGACTCATGGCTTTTTTTGTGCCCAATTTGTTAGTGAAAACTGTAAGTAATGTTAAAAAAAACAATACCTTAAGGCATCAACCACAGGTCAAGTCACAATCGTTTTTATTAAATTTTATAACTTAAAATTGGAGTTGATGGTCACTCCCATAGTTCAGGTAAATACATGTTAGTGACAAATCATGGCACATAGCAATTGCCCACAGGCAGTATTTTTAAAGTAATGCACTCCAGGCCGAAGTTGCAAACAAATATAAAATACACACACATATGGGACAAGCATTGGCATGGCAATATTTTTGATAAAAGAAATAGGGCCACATACACACCCTCTCCTGCTTGGCCACATTTGCCACAGGCACAGATGGAAAGCAGCCATACCTATGCCACAATCACGCCTGTTAGTCAGTGCCCCACCCAAACAAGAAGCCCCAGTCCAAATCCAAGTCCAGTTCAATCTCTGCCAGGGTTCAAGGTAGTAGTTTGCCAGGCAAGAATGTCCCCCAATCAGGCCTACAAAAAGGAGGAGCCAGAAGCAGTGTAATTAGGCCAAAGCATGCAGTGCAACAGCTTGAGTGGCAGGTTCAGTGAGGCTTGAGCTCAGGCATTGGCTAGTGGGCTTCCTCAGCACTCTAATGAGCTATATGGGTGCAAATCCAAAGTATACAAGCAAAGCCATACCCTAAGGGGATATTTGTAGGGCTCACCAGACAGGTCAATACAGTGGGGATGTAGAGCAAAGATGTTGAGCAGATACAGTCCAAATAGGCCTTAAAATGGGGGATGCCCATAATACCCTGGTGCTGGGAGTTGGAGGTGGGCCCATCACCTGGACATGTGTGGCATTCATAATCTGCAACTGTTCCAACATGTTTCTATTGGTAGTTCGAAATTCAGCCAGCATGGCACTGAAATTGTTAGTTAAGGTGGCCATGTGGCTGTTGCTATTTCGAACTTCCTCAAGCATGGCACTGATATTATTAGATAAGGTGGTCATGTGGCTGTTGGTCGACCTAAATTCTGTCAGCAGGCTGTTTAATGTATTATTTAATGTATCTAATTGGGCATGATGCTGTTCGTTGTTTCTTTGATTTTGTTGGCGAAATAAACTCCTCTCATGGTGCCATGCTGACTCCATCATCGGCACGCCCCTCCCCTGGGAAACTGGGCGACGTAGCTGACTACGGCTCCCAATTCCCCGGGTTGGGGAGCGTGCTGATGATGTTCCTCTAGTTCGACCAACAGCCACAGATCTGCTTGCCAAATCCTCTGCCGCAGAGCTAACACTGGGGACTGTTGGCTTAGTCTCTGCATGCTGCCCACGATGGGCTGGCAGCATGCGGCCAGCTTCACTCTGCTGCTGAGGATTTGGTGGAGAAACATGTTGGGACAGTTGCAGATTATGTTCCAGGGGGTCTGTTCTGAAGGTCCCATCAAGGTGCCATCCTCATCCAGCTCCTAGATTTCCTCCATCAGTGTGTGGGTCTGTTGGGACATGTAAAAAAAAAAAGTTCAGTTTGTGCACTACATATATAATTCCGCACAAAAAAAAAACATGGAAGTTCACATGCATCAGCAAAATCAGAAAAAGGCACTTACCGTATAGGCAGCATGGAAGTTGACGGCGTGGACAAACTGGCTGAGGCTTCCACAGTAGCTGAGGGGATGATGCTGGGCTGCATTGTTTTACAAAAAGGCATGTAAACACACAACTATGCATTGTTGATGTGTATTAATACATATGCTTCACTACAACACGTGGGCAAGCAGGAATGGCAACTCCCCCAACGGTCCAAGTTGACCTTCACTATGAATGCCATTATCTGTTATATGTATTACTCAACAAGTACATACACATTGGTCACTTAAACCAAACAAAACATGCATGTACTGGCTGTTATGAGGCTTTACACATCCATAAAGGGCCATTAGGGGCCCACATTCAGCTTGCAAATAGCATTTGGCTTAAGATTATGGTGGTTGCCATTCTTCCTAGGTAAACCTTTCAATCACCCCAGATAAAGTAATTCTGACCAAAGCACAGCTCAAACCCAAGTGGCATAAAGTTAAAGATGGAAGTGTTGGATCAGATTGCCTAGAAGAACATAACAGGCAGTCCTTTGCTAATCTAAATACTTTAATAGTGTCCATAAATACTCTCAAAGGTCATGTAAGGCCAAGCAAATTAGAAAATTAACATTCCACAGACATGACAGACCCCGGTAAAATGTTTACCTCCACTACAAGGCTCTCCCTAGGGGCATTTGTTAAAATATGCCTTGGAGCCTCATTTTACACGTTGCAAACATTTCACATACACACTAACATTAATAACCTGCAGGAATAGTCGGGATGTCCGTGTCCCGTCGCCCTGAGTGTCCCTCTAAGGCCACGGGATGTAGCAGGCCCAGCACCATCTCCTCAGGTGGTAAATTGAAGTTTAGTGGGGAAGCCTCCGCCAGTTTGTAAGCTGAAAAAGATAGTTTGGCAAATTTAGCAAAATGTTGACCATACAAGAAACAGAGAAATCCACAAAGTAAATATGTACCTGTAATTACGCCATTTATTTTCTTTCTTCCGTGCTGCATACTTCAGGTCCGATATTTTGCGTTGAATCTGCTCAACATCTTTTAGCTCTTCCCCCACTGCATTGACCTGTCTGGTGAGCTCCTCTAAAATGTCGGCTTTGCGCTGTTTGCTGGTTGATTTTGATCTGCGCCCATATAGTTCATCATAATGCAAGGTGAGCCCACTAGCCAATGCCAGAGTTTGGGCCTCCCAAAACCTGCCACTCAACTGGCCTCTGTGCAATGTGCGCCCTGTTGCTTGCGGTTCTGGCTCCTCAGTGTTTGCAGGCAAATTGGGGGACATTCTGGCCTGGCTGTGTTGGGGTGAATTGCATGACTGCTGGCTGGCTTGAGATTGAACAGGATTTGGATAGGGACTGGGTGTTCGTGGCTGGGTGGCCACTAAAGTAGCAGGCGTAGATGTGCCATATGGTGAGTGCCTTGCCACCTGTGCCGGTGGAGAATGTGGCCGAGGAGGAGAGGGTGTGCTTGATGAAGTAGGGCTTTGGGCCCTGTGCCTCTGTGGGCCCTTCGAAGTTGCATGCCCCTTGGAGGTTGTCGGACGTTCCTGTGGTGATGCCGAGCTTGGGCTTCTTTGCCGGTGCCTTGGCCTCTTGCCATATTTATCCACACGTGCAGGTGGTGATGGCGAGCTCGGGCTGCTGGGGCTTCTTGGGCTTCTTTGCCGGTGCCTTGGCCTCTTGCCATATTTATCCACACGTGCAGGTGGTGATGGCGAGCTCGGGCTGCTGGGGCTTCTTGAGCTTCTTTGCCGGTGCCTTGGCCTCTTGCCATATTTTTCCACACGTGCGGGTGGTGATGGCGAGCTCGGGCTGCTGGGGCTTCTTTCACGGTGGGTTCTCCTCTTAGTCTGGGATTTGCCCACACGTTGGTGGGTTGATGTTGACCTGGGGGGGCTGGGGATTCGCACCCTCTTTGTAGCTTTTTGGGTGGCCTTTGCTGCTGGTTTGCTGGCCTTGGGCTTCCTCTTTGCCAATGCCTCCTTTTGTTGGCTGGTTGCTGGTGCCTTGGCCTGAGCACTGCGGGTTGCCCGCAGCTTAGTTTTGGGCATCTGTGAGCGAGTTGTTGGGCCTGCAGAAGGCTCCTGCTGCTTTGCTGCCTGTTTGCTGCTGCCCTCCTTTGCTGCTTTAGCTAGCGCTTTTTTGGGTGCCATTACTCACCGACTCTCAAAGAGAATGAGCTGTGTGTCCAGAACCCTTTAAATAAGAATGCCGGGGTATGACGCTTAAGCGCTCGCGTGCGGAACTCGGAAACCGCTGGGGCATAACTTATCTGCTGCAGACAAGAAGAAAGATGGCGCCCACAATCTTCACCCGCCAACAAGAAGAGATCATTATGCTTGTAAGTGTATTTTAATGCCTTTGATTTGCTATCTAAATGCATGCCTAGCCCTTAAGGAAGCGCAGGAAGAAACAGTTTGTTTTAAAAGTGTCTAAAACTCCGTGCTAAACCAAAGTTAGGGCCCACATGTGCGAACCAACTCTATGGCAGCTACAAGGATAGTATTAGGCTAGAAATGTGTCTGTTAATGTCATTTAGTCAAATGATCGATTTTGGACAGATATTTGTATGCAGTTTGATCTAAATCCTATGTTTATTTTGTGTTTTGTAGACGATGCTGGAGCGCAGGTACGACTACCTGCCCAACTCATTTGAGAAGAGGACCGTCGCCCTGGAGATCGTTTTCAGGATCCCACATCAGACGGACACCACCTTCACCCACACGCAGATCATGCAGCATTGGTCGGACCTGAAACGGCTGCACATGCCCCGGGTGCGGCTCTTTTTCGGACTCCATTTTCCTAGTAAGTACATAGCGATTGCATGCTAGATGTAAGTAATACAGAAGGTAGGCCTTTATTTATAAATGCTTCTCTTTTCTAGTGTTGGAAATGGAGTACCGAATCTGACGCACCCGGAGGTGCACAGGCCGACCAGTGCTGCATGAATCTGCAGCTGGAAGTAAAGGTGGTGTTTCTCCAGGGCGACGGTCCTACCCCTCCTCTGTTGGGTCCTCCGACCAGCCCCTGGACCTTTCCACAGAGGAGGGGCGGCACGGCGTGGGCAGGGAGTCGTACCCAGTGACGTAGTCAGTAGCCTCTGGTATGTGACTCTTCATGTAACCGCACACACATACATGCTATTTACAACCAAACTGATTCCCTTAATCTCTTTTTCTAGATGTTTCTGGAGTGGGTGAAGATGTGCAGTCTGCAGCAGATCACGCCCAGGAGGCACAGGGAGAAGGTGAGTGATGTGACACACACATTGAAATTGACATTTGCTTACTGTTGATTAAGACATTATAAGTGACCCTATTTGCCATTTCTCTACAGTCTCTACTTCACAGCAGTGGCAGGGCCCAGGACGGAGGGTTGTCCCCAATGAGGCAGGCGTCGGCCACCAACCAAGTAAGTTGTAATGTCATTCTTTGGAGTATGTGGTAATTGACCTGATCACCCAGATACATCAAGCCATAGTCAATGGCATTAGCAGAATGACATATGCCCACTTCCTTAGATTAATGACTTAGCAGAATGACATATGCCCACTTCCTTAGATTAATGACTTAGCAGAATGACATATGTCGTCATGAGTTAGGTTGCCAACTAACAAACATTCCATCCACAGATGAGAAACATGTATTTGTCTCAAAATAATGTTTTTTTTTTTTATTTATTTTATACAGGGACCACACGGGCAAGAGTGGAAGCCATGAATCGAAGGGTCCTTGAGTTGGTGGCCGAAATGCAGCAGCTGCGTGACTCGTTGGGGACAACAGTGTTCTGGGTCCTGCCACTGTGTTGTATATATTTTTTTATGTACATAGTTTTACATTTTTAGATTTTTAGAAATTTAAAAAGTTTTTTAACATTAACCAAAAAAGTAAAATTTTATGAAAAAAAAAAAAAAAAAGCCAAACAGAAATGGCCTTGTTGGATAAAAAGCCAAAACCCAAAAAAATGTTTCAGTGTCATTTTTTAGCCAAAATACATTAACACCAAACGAAGGGTGAATAAAATATTTAGAGATGAAGATTCAGATGACCGCGAAGTGGTTTGGTTAAGTTTTAAGGGGCTAAAATGCAAGAAGAACCTAACCGGGAAGTGGTTTGGGTACGTTTTAAGGGGCTAAAATGCAAGAAGAACCTAACCGGGAAGTGGTTTGGGTAAGTTTTAAGGGGCTAAAATGCAAGAAGAACCTAACCGGGAAGTGGTTTGGGTAAGTTTTAAGGAGCTAAAATGCAAGAAGAACCTAACCGGGAAGTGGTTTGGGTAAGTTTTAAGGGGCTAAAATGCAAGAAGAACATAACCGGGAAGTGGTTTGGGACAGTTTTAGGGGTGAAACATGGAAGATGTAGGAAAGCGCAAAGTGGTTTGGGTAAGTTTTAGGGGTGAAACATGGAAGATGTTGGAAAGCGCAAAGTGGTTTGGGACAGTTTTAGGGGTGAAACATGGAAGATGTAGGAAAGCACAAAGTGGTTTAGCGAAAGCATTGTAGTAGAAGTGAGTGAGCCAAATATGTAGGCGAGCACTTTAGTGAGTTAAGTTTGTAGTGCGACTTCTCCTTCGTAGAAGGAAACGATGATAAAAGGGCAAAAACGAAAGCCGACGTTGTAACCTGAGAAAATGAAACAGAAAAGTCACGCTGGAAAATGACATCCTCGTACTCGTACTTTGGCATACGAACGGACGAAAAATTGCAATGCATGCATAGAATCGCTCACACACTCATACGAGAGTGGGAACATTTTAAAAAAAAACAGATCGGAACAAAAACGAAAGTCTTTTTTTGTTTCTCTGAATCAAGTCTACAGTGCTGAATTGACCCTTATCTGGCCATACAATTCTGGATGGGTAAGATCCAGGTCAGATTGAAAACTGACCTGGATCACCTCACTTTTCATTTTTTGTATATAGAATGTTTCCAAAGTGCATATTTTCAGATTTTTAATGTGAGATGGGATCTCACATTAGACAGACCCCCCATGTGTTGCACTAGAGGTATAGGCATGCCACAGGCAAGATGTTCCAAATGTTTCCATTGCATTGCATGTCCTAAAGGGGCCCCTCATAAAATTAGTATTAGGACTACACCATAACCTGGTGGTACGGCTTTAACATAAATCTGCAGATGTGTGCCAACCCGAGTTCTCCAATGGAAGGATTGACTGCTAGCTAACAGGGTTGTGTGCTGTAACCCCTTCAAATTTAGTCTATTAATTAGTCAACACATAGATAAGTAAGTTGGCTCTTGTGAACTGGGGCCCGCAGGCCAGGTCTTGGCCTGTCTGGAATAGAATCCCACGGAGGAATTGATTAATTTTCTCTGTGCTCTTGACTTCAAATGTCAGCAAGAAGATCTAATGCCATAGCTTCAACTGTTGTAGAAAGACAGCTGAGTCAAGTATGCGATTATCCAGGGAATGTCGATGGCCAGATTAAGCCACAATCATTGGCCTCCCAACTAAGCAGAATAGAGTGTGCATGAGAGAAATACATTTTTCATGAAGCAGGCGCTAAGAGCGTGCTCATCAATCAATGAGTTAGTCAATAATAACACAAAGTCCTTGTGCTGCTTGTCTGACATGTTTTGAAATGCTTCTAATGGAGCTTTTCCCCAGCAGATCACTACACGGGAGCAATCAGACTCTTACTGCATGTGACAGATATCACAATTACACTTCTGACACCAACAGCTCAATAGAGTGACTCTGCTATGTTTCTTAATAGTGCAAATTACAGTTGCCTCCTCCATGATCACTTTGTAAAGTGGTAAAATAATGGACAGAAACTATAAGTAGTTGGGGAGAAAATAAGCTTGTTCTTCTAATTTTCATTGAGATGGCTGGTAGAATTATAAAACTGTAAGACCCCTCTTCACCTGTGAACGAGATACACAGGGCACTGCTAAGACCCATTGTCACTGTCACATAGCGCTGGCATCGCCTGAGCGTGAAGGTCATTGAAGCTTTATCCCAGAAATCCTGTTTTGTACCAATGACCACTATTAATGGTGCAAGCCAGAAGACAGACCCCTCATTCCTTCATGTTAGGATTAGAGATGAGCGAGTAGTATTCGACCGAGTCGGTATTCGATCGAATACTACGCTATTCGTCATACTCGATTTCGATCGAGTACAGCGGCGATGGCGCACTCACAATTCGTTTCCCCTCACACCTTCCCTGGCGCGTTTTTTACACCAATCACCATGCAGGGGGGGTGGGACAGGTCCTGGGAGGACGCTGGCATCGCGAGAACGGCGTCTAGACGCATTGGCTGGAAAAACCATGTGACCTCGAATCTACAAAACTCAGCACTTCCTCTTCGTCAGCATTAGCAGCTTGAACTTAGTGAGGGATAGACGCTCACAGCAGGGAAAGACAGGCTGTAGCTGGCAGGGCCCCAGAAGCTCGGAATATCGCATTTACCACCATATATACCAGCTACCAGAAGACAAGAGAGTCATTGAGAGCCCTTATTAGGGCTACTATGCTGAACGGTATATAGCTCATATGTAGGCAGGCAGGGCCCCAGAAGCTCAGAATATCGCATTTACCACCATATATACCAGCTACCAGAAGACAAGAGAGTCATTGAGAGCCCTTATTAGGGCTACTATGTTGAACAGTATATAGTTCATATGTAGGCAGGCAGGGTCCCAGAAGCTCAGAATATCGCATTTACCACCATATATACCAGCTACCAGAAGACAAGAGAGTCATTGAGAGTCCTTATTATTAGGGCTACTATGCTGAACAGTATATAGCCCATATGTAGGCAGGCAGGGCCCCAGAAGCTCAGAATATCGCATTTACCACCACATATACCAGCTACCAAAAGACAAGAGAGTCATTGAGAGTCCTTATTATTAGGGCTACTATGCTGAACAGTATATAGCCCATATGTAGGCAGGCAGGGCCCCAGAAGCTCAGAATATCGCATTTACCACCATATATACCAGCTACCAGAAGACAAGAGAGTCATTGAGAGTCCTTATTATTAGGGCTACTATGCTGAACAGTATATAGCCAATATGTAGGCAGGCAGGGCCCCAGAAGCTCAGAATATCGCATTTACCACCATATATACCAGCTACCAGAAGACAAGAGAGTCATTGAGAGCCCTTATTAGGGCTACTATGTTGAACAGTATATAGCTCATATGTAGGCAGGCAGGGCCCCAGAAGCTCAGAATATCGCATTTACCACCATATATACCAGCTACCAGAAGACAAGAGAGTCATTGAGAGTCCTTATTATTAGGGCTACTATGCTGAACAGTATATAGCTCATATGTAGGCAGGCAGGGCCCCAGAAGCTCAGAATATCGCATTTACCACCATATACCACCATTTACCACCATTTACCACCTTTAAGCTTCCCTTACTGCTGGGGTGACACAATGTAACAAACCTCCTCCTTTAAGCTTCCCTTACTGCTGGGGTGACACACTGTAACAAACCTCCTCCTGTAAGCTTCCCTGACTGCTGGGGTGACACAATGTAACAAACCTCCTCCTGTAAGCTTCCCTTACTGCTGGGGTGACACACTGTAACAAACCTCCTCCTGTAAGCTTCCCTTACTGCTGGGGTGACACAATGTAACAAACCTCCTCCTGTAAGCTTCCCTGACTGCTGGGGTGACACAATGTAACAAACCTCCTCCTTTAAGCTTCCCTTACTGCTGGGGTAACACACTGTAACAAACCTCCTCCTGTAAGCTTCCCTTACTGCTGGGGTGACACACTGTAACAAACCTCCTCCTTTAAGCTTCCCTTACTGCTGGGGTGACACAATGACACAAGAGGACATGTCTGACCACATCTCACACACACACACACACACACACAATGACAATTAGGGGTGGGGTCTATTTATTTTCCCCCTTGCCTATGCCATCTGTGGTTGTCATTAGGCAACGTGATTTAAAGGGGTGCAGAATTTTGTTCTTTTTTGTACAGTTTGGCTTGGGGTCCATGGCAATGTAGAGGAAAGAAGGTTTCCTTGTCTTGTCTCACTTTACGTAGAAGTTATATTGTGTTTGGAGTGTATTGTTGAGTGGCTGTGATAGTGGCGTAATAGTGCGACTTGGGCGCGTTATATGCACCCAGACATGCTTCCCCTGCTGTCCCAGTTGCATTCCAGCAGTGTTGGCATCATTTTCTGATGTTTCAGGGTGGACTTGGTGACCTCCAAGTGGTCGAATTGAGATTTCCAAGTAGCGAGCATTTTTTTTCCATAGACTATAATGGGATTCGATAATCAGTCGAGTAGTCGAGTAACGCGGTCTATTCGAATCGAAATTCGAAATTTCGAATATTTCACTACTCGCTCATCTCTAGTTAGGATCAGTAATGGGGTGGAGACACTGCCTGCTGCTATGGTAGAGGAAAAGCATGGGGCATAGCAGTATGGAACAGCAGCAGCACCATAGGATAGTGGAAGGAGGAGGCAGATTTTTTCCTTCCCACATTAAAGGAGCACTATCATGAAAAAATGGCCCAATGATAACAATCCATATAAATTTGCTGGATGGGGGGGGGGAGAGGTCACTTATACACCCGGCATCAAGAAATATCCAGCCAGGCCTGTTTTTCTTTTTTTATGGAAGAAAAAGGACATGACAGGCTCTGTCACCCCTGATAGACTAAACCCGTCACTCCTGAATATTATTCCTACCAAGGGAGAATAAACCACAAGCCTAGGGTTTTATTCAATTCAGGTGTAAAAGTGACCCCTCCTCTCATTAGCCGACGTGTTTATATGGATTTTTAATATTACACAATTGCGTGATAGTGCTCCTTTAAGCATTATTTTACCCAGAAACTGCCCTGGGCACTGGCTATGCTAGTGGAGATACTTGGCTGAAAACAGCTGGAGAACAGATAAAAATGAACCAGATAGCAAACAACTCTGAAACAGAGAACCCAGATTTGCTAGCTGGGGATTTTCTGCTAATGCATACTTCCCATAGACCCATTTTTTTATCAATTGTTTATCAGATGCCAGTGTGACAATAGCCAGCTATAGAAAGTGAGGAGGGTTTTCTAAGGAGAATGCATGCAAGATTTGACTGTCCTCGGAATCAAAGTTACCTGATTAGGAAAGATCTTAGGCCTCTTGTAGGTTCCTTTAAAATCAGTTATGTCACGCAATGTCCCTAAAAACCCCACAAGAAAATCTACTTTATTAGCAGGTTTCTCCTGTGAGTAAACAGCAGAATTCCCAGTTGGACCCACTGTATTAGGGCTGGCCCGTCTGGGTATCACCAGCCCAGCGATTGACCGACATGGTCATGTGGCCACGGTCGGCGGATACCCGGAAGAGGCACCGGCACAGGCTAGTTTCCGGGGCGATTTTATTAACTTTAACCACTTGTATACCAATGCAAAGAGCAAGGAGCCAGCAAGCCACCTACTGGCAGCGGCTTGCTGATAGCCCACACTGAGGCCCTTATTTATGAAGGAATAGCGACAGGTAGTGACTGGTGAGCGGCCGGTAATGATGGGCCCTGCCACGAGAACGCCGGCTCCCCACCACAATCACACATTTATAAAGCCAATCCTGCTTAGCGACTGAGATAGCGCCATATAGCGACTCATTCATCATTATTCCAGCCTCAGCCCACAGCGCCAGCGTCAGACCTTGAACAGCGACAGGTATGACCTCTCGCTACCTGGCGCGCTCCAATGCATTTCAATGGAACAATATTTAAATATTAATAATTAATTGTTATTAATGTTTTTTTTTTTGTTTTTTTTTTAAATGTGAAAAATTTTGTGACCACTTCTGCCATTTTAGATAATTTTTTAAGGGAAAAAAATTTAAAAAAATTGTACAGAATTGATATTACAGGTCTGATATTAATTAGAGATGAGCGAACTTTTGAAAAGTTCAATTCGGTCGATTCGCTGAATTTCACAAAGAAATTCGGGTTCGGCCGAATCGAACTTTTACGAAGTTCCCCATCAAAAATGCCGGCACGGTGGGAGCTGGCCGGCGGGCCGGTAAAAAAAAAAAAGCATTTTTGCCGGCATGGTGGGAGCGGGCCGGCCGGCTCCGCTGTCAGCGGAACCGGCCGGCCCGCTCCCACCATGCCGGCATTTGAGAAAAAAGGCAAACACTTACCGGCACTTCGGCACGAACCCGAATATTTTGTGGTTCGTGCCGATCGAATTTTTCCCGCTCCCACCATGCCGGCATTTAAAAAACAAAAAAAAAAAAAAGCATTTTTGCCGGCATGATGACGCGCCCTCAGATGACAACTGAGAGCGGCGCCGGCCTCCACGCTCTGGACCTGCAGGTAAGTGTTTGCTTTTTTTTTAAAATGCCGGCATGGTGGGAGCGGGCCGGCCGGTTCCGCTGACAGCGGAGCCGGCCGGCCCGCTCCCACCATGCCGGCAAAAATGCTTTTTTTTTTTTTTTTTTTAAATGCCGGCATGGTGGGAGCGGGCGGCTTTACTGGCCCGCTCCCACCATGCCGGCATTTTTTTTTTTTAATTTCAGGAAAAATTCGATCGGCACGAACCACAAAATATTCGGGTTCGTGCCGAATCGAATATTTCCTGAAATTCGGAGCGAATTCCGGTTCGTCCGAACCGGTTCGCTCATCTCTAATATTAATGTATTCATATTACTAAATTATTTAAAATACTTTTTTTTTTTGGTTTCCAAAAATATGGTGGTTTGGGGGTTAAAAAACTACTTTTAACACATCGCCTCCAGCGCTCTAGGGTTTAAACATGCATTTCACAGCGCTCAAATTTTTTGAGCGTGATTTTTTGATGTATATGGTGGAAGCCGGTCGCTCTGACCAGTCGCTATCATGCGCACCCATACATCGCGGAACCTGTCAAATAGCGACTCCTCACCCAATATTCAACATTACACCACACCGACTGAGTCGCTGTCAACAACCGTACAACGGGCAAGCACAGCGACTACTAGCGGGCGCTGTGAAAATACCGCTACAGTCGCTCAACTGTCGCTACATGTCGCTATTAATAAATCAGCCTCTGAATTTCCCATACTGCGCATTGATGGAAGAGCCCAGTTTCCAACGGCACAAGGGCTGGGAATTTGGCAGGGCCAGAGGCCAGATGATCGGCCTTCAAGCCTTGGACTACCAGACCATATACCCGTTGCTAGTAGCTTAAGGGGGGGGGGGTAAAAATAAAACAGCAAAAAGAAATGAATAGTGAACTCCCACTTATCTACTTTTATAAGCACTTTCTATATCTGCTTTAGGCTGGTGTAAACAGTTTGTTCAAAAGAAGAATTAAAAAGTATCAAAACATTGCTGAATCTCACATATATTTTGCACCTGTTAATGTCAGGTTTATCTTGTTTTTGCAGTTTTCAAGCATTTGTTTTACTTTTACGATGTGAGTGGCAAAGAATTTGGAAAAAATATTTTGTTTGCCATTCCTAAACTGTGCAATCCGATAAGAGACAAATCTGCTCTTTTTTCAGAATTGGTTTCTAAATCGATGTTCTGGACCTTACACTGGCCATATGTATTATACTTGGGCCCTAATTTATGAAGGAATAGCGTCAGGTAGCGACTGGTGAGCGGCCGGTAATGACGGGCCCCGCCACGGGGACTGAGATAGCGCCATATAGCAACTCGTTCATCATTATTCCAGCCTCAGCCCACAGCGCCAGCGTCCAACCTTGAACAGCGACAGGTATGACCTCTCGCTACCTGGGGCTCTCCAATGCATTTCAATGGAACAATCTTTAAATATTAATAATTAATTGTTATTAATTTTTTTTTTTTTTTTTTTTAAATGTGAAAAATTCTGTGACCACTTCTGCCATTTTAGATTTTTTTAAGGGAAAAAAAATAAAAAAAAATTGTACAGAATTGATATTACAGGTCTGATATTAACGTATTCATATTACTAAATTATTTTAAAAACTTTTTTTTGTGGTTCGGGGGTTAAAGGCTACTTTTAACCCATCGCCGCCAGCGCTCTGAGGTTTAAACATGCATTTTACAGCACAAGCATTTTGTGAGCGTGATTTTTTAATGAATATGGTGGGAGCCGGTCGCTAGGGCCAGTCGCTATCATGCGCACCCATACAGCGCGGAACCTGTCAAATAGCGACTCCTCACCCAATATTCAACATTACGGCAAACCAACTGAGTCGCTATCAACTACCAAACAACGGCCAAGCACAGCGACTACTAGCGGGCGCTCTGAAAATGCCGCTACAGTCGCTCAACTGTCGCTACCTGCTGCTATTAGTGAATCGGCCTCTCAGTTACTGTGGGCAGTTGGGCTTTGAGGAACAGCTTTTTGTCCAAACATTTGTGCCTTAACAGCTGCACTGATCTACACTCAATAAAAGTAGGATTCCCACTGGAACTCCACTGCCCATCGTGAAAATTTACAAGGTTCCAGATTTTGCGGGTGTCTTGTGAGTTTCCAAATTGCAGGATTGTAATACCAGCAAGTAAATGCACATTCCTTTTTCTGTATTTTCGAGTTTAACATTAATTGAATTCCTGCTGTGTAGAGCTGCATTTTCTAGGTGGGCATTTGGTGCCTGAAAGCGATATATCCTGTTTTCCATCTGATGTTGCAATGTTTTTCCTCCGCCATCTGCATTTCCTCAGTCACACGGTGCATTAGTGACATACAACACTACTGAAGCTATAATGGGTTCTGGGCCACTTTAGAAGAGTTCAGAAGACTTCTGCAACTTAATCCTACTCCAGCTTTGCTCAGATCTGACCTAAAGGGATGTAATGAAATTACCCTTTAGACCGGTGAAAAATCACCCTAAAGTAAGCATAGTGGCCATTATACAATCGCTTAAAGGGAAAGTATAAATGACGATTTGAAAATATTACACTATTTCAACTTATTTAAGTTGATGTTTCTATCATTTTGATAATAATGTGGTCAAATAAAAATGTATTACAGAGGGCATCTGATTCTCAACACATGCTGAGGTTTTACGTCCCCACCACTGTCACAGCAATGTATGGCCTTTAGGTTGTTAAGTTGGAGTGGCCATAACAGGGCGTGATCATCCTAGGGGTGCTGATGGACCTCCAAACTTTTTCCTATTTGGCATATTTTTTTCAATGGATTGGCAACATTTGGTCACGTCCACTTGAGTTTTTCATGGGTGGGAGGTCCATTGGAGGGCGCCCAGTCAGGTTTGTCCTGAGGGAGCACCATCCTGCAGTCTTGCCCAGTATGCCTTGCAATGTAAGTCAGTTCCTTGTTCCAGTCATCATACTAACCCATGCCTAGTCATGCTCTTTCTAGAAATGGTTAAAGAGTTATTTAGACCCCTTAGTAAATCACTTGCAGGTCAGGGGCATGTCTCTTTTTCCATTTGATGACTTTTTAGAAAGATGAACCTTCTGATTAACACTGATGTTATGTGAGGTTGTACATCCTGATAGCTCAAGAATAGGCGTTTCATACTTGAAATATGTTTCTCCAAAAAGGGTGTTAACTTGAGTGGGTGCAAGCAGTGTGACCACGCAGTCGTCCAGTAGGTGAGGGGGGCCCCATCATTGTTGCTCCTCCATTTTATTTTTCAGATTTGTGAGCACGGGGAGCCTTATTTAGGAAGCGCCAGCACCACTTTTTTGGCCTCAGTGGTACTCAGCGTGGGACTTAAGGAAGAAAACAGCAGAGCCGATGCAGCCGCTGCCTAGCATCTTATTTAACACAAACGCCGAAAATGATGCAGCATCGTGCGTTCTGCTTGAAGCAGTGCCAGCTGTAACCTGGTGCTTTAGTTCAAGACCCCATAGAGCACAATGGGCAGAACTGGATTCTAGTGTTTAATGCCTATAATTCATATTACACACATTCATTTGTACAGAACAGAACAATTTTGACTTGACAGTAATTGAAACGCAGGACGTTGATGGGCCAAAATGTTTTTTTTTTTGTGTTAATAATTAAATTAAAATTTTAATGGCTTTTTTTGCTTACCAATGTGTAATTTGGAATCTACTAAGAGGCCGATTCAGTAATAGCGCCAGGTAGCGACAGATGAGCGACAGTAGCGTTATTTTCATAGCGCACGCTAGTATTCGCTGTGCTTGGCCGTTGTTCGGCTGTTGACAGCGACTCAGTCGGTGTGCGGTAATGTTGAATACGGGGTTAGGAGTCGCTGTTTGACAGGTTCCGCGCTGTATGGGAGCGCATGACAGGGAACGGCCATAGCGAACGGCTCCCAGCATATTCATTAACAAATCACGCTCCCAAAATTCTCGCACTGTGAAATGCTTGTTTAAACCCCAGAGCGCTGGCGGCGATGGGTTAAAAGTAGTTTTTTAACCCCGAAACAACCATATTTTTTGAAAAAAAAAAAGACATGTTTTTCAAAACATTTTGTAATATGAATACATTAATATCAGACCTGTAATATCAACATATATAAACATTGCAGAAGTGGTCACAGAATTTTTGACATTTAAAAAAAAAAAAATTAATAGCAATTAATTATGAATATTTAAAGATTGTTCCATTGAAATGCATTGGAGAGCACCAGGTAGCGAGAGGTCATACCTGTCGCTGTTCAAGGTCGCTCGCTGGCCCTGTGGGGTGAGGCTGGAATAATGATGAATGATTCGCTATCTGGCGCTCTGTCAGTCGCTAAGCAGGATCGGCTTGATAAATGTGTGATTGCGGAGGGGAGCCGGCGTTCTCGTGGCGGTGAGCGTCATTACCGTTCGCTCACCATTCGCTACCTGGCGCTATCCCTTGTTAAATAAGGGCCTAAAATGCAACAGAAATGCACTGTAAACTTTGTCACCTTTGTCCCCAGCAGTGATATCTTGTAACTGTAATGATGAGACGCCGACCAACAGCGGAAAAATACGCCAAAAATTTCAAGATGGAAAAAAATGATAAATATGCTGGGCAGCGCCGGAATAACAGCTGGCGGGTCCAACAGGCCCTGACATTGGCCGGGCAATATCTAAGTGCAAAAATCAAAGCGAATTAGCATTCTGTGCAGCGACTGCTAGCATCAATAATGTACACAGCGTCTCTACCTTATGAACTTGTATAGGAATTCCTTGGACCCCTTACCAGTTCACAAAGTAAAACATACATTATAAAAATAAAATATGGGTAGTGTGGGGGGGGGGGTAACCCGAACCGCAAAGTTTGGGTTTGTACTGAACTTTGTGAGTTGGGAACCCAGACACTGACTTTAGCCAGAAGTTCGTGTTTGAGTTTTGTATTCGACCAAACCCAGCAGTGGCCATTTTCACAGAGAAAAGAACAGTGACCTGATCACCGGCTCAGCTAAGTGTATAGCAATTTCCTGCTGTGGCACACTCTGCATTAGCTTAAAGGGGACCCCTCACTCGCCTCCACCACCATCTGCCACTGCAATTTGTATATTTAAAATTGCCCATGAGGGGAGACCGGTGGGCGCATTGTGGTGGCCAGAGCTATTTTATCCAGCACCAGTGCTGAATTCCAGATGCTGGTGACTATATAGGTGAAGAGTAGAGATGAGCGAACTTCTCAAAAATTAGATTCGGGCGATTCGCCGAATTTCTCAAAGAAATTCGGGTTCGTCCGAATCGAACTTTAGTGAATCGCTCATCTCTGGTGGGAGCGGGGAGACCGGCTGCGCTGTCAGCGGGCGGCGGAAGCCGGCTTCCGCCGCCCGCTGACAGCGCAGCCGGCCTCCCAGCTCCCACCAAGCCGTGAAACGGAAAAAAAAATGCCGGCATGGTGGGAGCGGGGAGGCCAGCTGTGCTGTCAGCGGGCGGCGGAAACCGGCTTCCGCCGCCCGCTGACAGCGCAGCCGGCCTCCCCGCTCCCACCAAGCCCTGAAATGGAAAAAAAAATGCCGGCCTCCCCGCTCCCACCAAGCCCTGAAATGGAAAAAAAAAAATGCCGGCATGGTGGGGGCGGGGAGGCCGGCCGCCCGCTGACAGCGCAGCCGGCCTCCCCGCTCTCACTATACAGCAAACACTTACCGACATGGTGGGAGCGGGGAGGCCGGCTGCTCTGTCAGCGGGTGGCCGGCCTCCCCGCCCCCACCATGCCGGCATTTTTTTTTTTCCATTTCAGGGCTTGGTGGGAGCGGGGAGGCTGGCTGCGCTGTCAGCGGGCGGCGGAAGCCGTCTTCCGCCGCCCGCCGACAGCGCAGCCGGTCTCCCTGCTCCCACCATGCCGGCATTTTTTTTTTTAATTTCAGGGAAAATTCGGTCAGCACGAACCACTAAATATTCGGGTTCATGCTGAATCGAATTTTCCCTGAAATTTGGAGTGAATTCAGGTTCGTTAGAACCGATTCGCTCATCCCTAGTGAAGAGCTTCCAAATCGGATTGTCCCTGTTCTGGCTCATCACGCATTATAATACATCTTTCTAGAACAGTATATTGAGCCTCAGTGTAACTACACTAGTTGGTTCAGTATTCCTCATGCTGGAAGCTAGTGGTGAATACAAATGAAGTATTTCCAATAATGACAAAGCCTTTAAAAGAAAACTTTTTTTTCCTGGTTTTATTTTCCTTTATTCTGGTAAAGAAAAAGCAAGCTTACCCGGATTTAAAGTCTTCTTCATATTAGATTCTTTTAGCAATAGATTTCGAGTCTTCTTTTTCGAGTAAAAAGCAACACAGAACCACTTTTTTAACCTCAGCAGCACTTAGCGTCAGATTTAACGACTACAAAAACGTTAGGGGGGTTATTTGAGAAAGGCTAGTGCCAGGCAATGCTACATATCGGTACGTAGCGTCTGGTGAACGCTGGGCGCTCTATGTGAAACCACATTTAATAAAGCGAATCTGGTGAGTGCCTTGAACAGCGCCATGTAGCGTAACATGTATTACTAGAGGCGGCTCAGAGTATAGTGCCGGCGCTCTAGGTTCAGCAGCGCCACATATTACCTTTCACTCAGTGTCGCTCTGCCATACATTTCAATGGGGTTTCATTTGGTTGTATATAAATAGCTTGTTAAGCAATTAAAATGTATTTTTTTTGCGCAAATCATTGTGTGACCTGTCCTTGCGGCAAAAAAACACTTTTATATATATTTTTCAGTTTTTATATTTTTATGCAGAATTGTATGTGCAGGTCTGGCACTAAAGTGTCAGCGTCACAGTGATAAAACAATGTCATTCCATGTGTTTTCGCTCTGTTACTGTTGGATATGTGTTTAGAAACAGACTTTTTTCACACAGCGTCTGGCGCTCTATGCTAGAGCACCCGGCTTTAGAGCGTCGACGCTGTGTGTAGTTTCTTCTTAAATATGGTGTGGAGCACTGAGTGTCGGACGCACTGAGCTGGCACTACCTCTCGCTCGCTACAGCATTGTCCTCTTGTTAGATGTAAGGGTCGATTCAAAGAAACATGTAACAGCTTTGATTTTGGTGCCGATCATCCTATTTTTCCCGTCCGCTCGTGCGTTCGTATGAACTTGCGAGTGATTCTATAAGCAAATACGTTTCTATCCTAAAATGTACGTCCGTTCGTATGGCAGTTCGGGAATCAGACCTATGTCAGTTTCCATCCTGAATTTTCCGTTTCATTTCTCAGGTTGCAACATTGGTTTTGCCCTTTTTCCTTTTTTGTCTGGACGTAAATCCTTCTGATCTTGCGGCTGCGCACTACAAACTTACCTCATTAAAGTGCATTCTAAATATTTGGTCTTTTATTTTTCTTTATTTCATTCATTTTGTAGTAACCAACCATTAATGAATGCATTTGCATAAGTAAATCTTACTTTGTTTAATTTTTACTTAACTTGCCTTTTTTACTTGTGGATTTAATTTTAATATTTAGGCTTCAAATGGTACAAATTTAAATTTTTTGTGTGGTTACCCACACCCTCTACATACAGATTTGCTCTCAAAAATTAAAAAACACCCAGCAACTTCGGCATGTTATGAGTCTAGAAACAGCCAAGATGGCGGCTCAGGTATTCTCGGGCAGCCTGCAAACAGAAAGGGCCTTGTGACTGTGTTGCTCTGCATTCTTTGATTTCTGACCTTTCCGTGCCCCCAGCTCTGCTGTGTCTGTGCAAAATACAGCAGTAACCCACATCCTGCACTTTATCCCGCTCTCCTCTCCTCAGTAAGTGTGATGCATCTGACCAAAGATGAGCTAAAATAATTCAATAAAGCAAAGGTAAACAACTACACCAATAAATTCAATCTAAAAATATTATTCTAGTACATCAATGTAAAAATAAATAACAAAGGACATAAGTTTCTTTAATTAACGCAAATATATTGCAAAATAAAGGTTTACATGCAAAGGACTAATTAAGGTCCACATTAAAATGCTTTTATAAGGCATACATGAATCAGGTATGCATTGCCATACAATTTATGGCCTCGGCCATGCTGATACATGCAGTTCATTGGAGCTCAAGACGCGCAGACTCCTCCACATAGCCAAAAAACCTGTTCCAGAACAGCAATCCGACTGCTAAAAGGTGTCGGCAGTGGCTTTCTTTTAAAACGTATTTAGAGGTTTGAAAACTGTTCTCTGAATCACACCTAAACACATCCGATTATCCTAAGTTTTACGTTTTCATCCTAAGTTTTAGGATTTGATCCTAAGTTTTACGTTTTGATCCTAAAATTTAGGAACGAACTTCCGATGATCGTAAGAGCATATACGCATTCGTACGTAGGCTCGTGCGAGTCGTAAATGGCCAACAAAACACCCACCCAAACTTACGATTCTCGATCCGAAATCAATTAACTTTTGCTCTTTGAATCGAGGGGGTAGTGTAGTCTTGGGCGCTTTGACCTTAGGACACCACCCAGCATTCTCCATTGGCTCTGCAGTGAATCATGGACAGCGCTTCTACAGCGGCCACCACACATCACATTCATCAATGCCGACCAGGATACTACAGCGGCCGCTATGCTAGGTTACAGCGTCCGCTTACAGCGTCTACTAGTGGTCGCTCTATGCTCAGCTATACAGACGCTCACATGACTATACATGGCGCTAGTAATAAATCAGCCGCCACGGGTTTTGAAGCTGCACCAGATGAAACCTGGCGCTGTAGCTCCTAATCCCATACAGCACAATGGGCAGAACTGGATTGAAGTGTTTCATGATTATAATTGATATTAAACACATTTATTTGTACTGAACTTGCATTGGGACTTGCCAATGGTTGAAATGCAGATCCATTTTTGTGGGGTTATTACAATTGATTTTAATGGCCTCTTTTGCTTACCAATGTGTAATTTGGACACCAACAACAAAATTGCAGCCTGAGCACACTGTAAAGTGTGTCCCCTTTGTCCCCAGCAGTGATTTCTTGTAACTGTAATGAAGAACCGCTGACAGCGAAAATACAGCGCCAAAGATTTCAAGAAGGAAAAAATTCATAAATATGATGCCCCGGAATAAAGGCAGTATAATGTGATGCTCACTGGCGCTGGGATAATCGGTCGGCGGGTCCAATAGGCGCTGACATAGGCTGGCCAATACCTAGTGCAACAATCACTGCTAATTAGTTAGCATTCTGTGCAGTGACTTGTAGTACACAGCACAGAGCCAGATTAGACGCTAATGCTGCAGCTCCGAAGCTGGCGATATAACTTACAAAAATGATGCTAACAGACACACATCATAAATAAAGCCCTTACTTTACATGGTTGGGAGAACATTCCACTGAGGCCCTTATTTAAGAAGGGATAGCGTCAGGTAGTGGCTGGTTAATGAGAGGTAGCGACAGGTAGCGACTGGTGAACGCCAGACCCGGCACGCAATTACACATTTATCACGCAGAATCTGTTTAGCGACTGGGCTAACGCCATGTAGCGTCTGATTCATCATTTTCCCAGCCTCAGCGAACAGCGCCGGCGTTCAGCCTTGCACAGCGCCAGGTATGACCTCTTGCTGCCTGTCGCTCTCCCATACATTTCAATGTTTTTGGTTTGTTTGTTTTTTTCTAAAAATCTCAAATAATGTTGGCATTGAAAAAGCAGTTTTTTGACAAATTTTTCATATATTTCTTCAGAAATGAAATTACAGATCTGGCATTAAAGTGTTCATGTTACAATGTTGTTACAATGTAATTCCATATGTTTTCGCTTTGTTACTAGTGGATAGATGCTGAAAAACAGACTTTAAACACACCGCCTCCTGCGCTCTGGGCTTCAAACAAGCATTTTTCTGCGCCAGAGATTTGTGAGGCTGTTTATTTGCAGAATATGGTATGAGTCGGTCGCTATGACCAGTCGCTAATATGCGCTCCCATACAGCGCTGTACTGGTCAAATAGCGACTCCTCACAATGTATTCAACATTACTGCACAGCGACTGAGTCGCTATGAAGTAGCGACCCACGGCCGAGCACTGCGACTACTAGCGGGCGCTCAGAAAATACCTGCTACAGACGCTCATCTGTCGCTACCTGGCGCTAGTGATTAATCAGCCTGCCCGTCTTGTTGTCCACCTGCTGATGAGATCTGATCATTCCAGCATACCACCCTCTGAAGCTTTTAGAACAGAACTGAAGTCATATTTTTGCCATATTTTTCACCTAAGCTCGTCATTGACCAGCAAAGGGACCTCACAAAAAAAGGTTTTAAAATGTTCTCCGTGTGATTTTTATGCATGGGGAATCCCGAAACAGCACCGGTAAGTGTTGTTCTTTCCAGTAATTTCTTTGCCATTGCTCTGTGAAACCAAACTATAAAAACAAGCTCTCCTGGGCTGGTTTGTGGCTTTCCTCAATCATCAGTCAGTACGCTGCTCCCCCACCTCTCCATTCTCTTGGAGGGGCAACGTGCATTGTTCATAAATCTTGCTCTCGGCCTGTCATTCTCTGAATGGGAACAATGCTTGTGTATGCTGAAGCTTTGTTAAAGTAGTTTGTGCGACATTCCTCGTCTTGGACATTCTGAATTAGAAAGGTCCTTGTGGATTTAGGGGACTTGTCAGGGTAATTTGTAACAGAAAGTTTCATAGAATTCTCAAGTGCTTCATAATTCACGAGCGTCAACTGTGAATTTATTTACGGTCCGATGAACCTCTATGAGCGGATGATGTGTCAATAAGGTCCTAAGTCAATATTTTTAACTAAGCGGAGAGAATTCTAAACTGCTTTCAGACCACAAATGTAGGAAGCGATTCCTTGAAAAAACTAATTTCTAACTCCCAAGAAGCCTAATAACAAGGGCTGAAAACTTTGGGCCCAGGAAGCAAATGCAACCAACAGACATCAGAATCACAAGACAGCTAAGGCAAACCTATGGCTCCCTATGGCCTCCAGAAGCCTTGGGTCAATACAACCCAAAATCTGGGTAAGTGTACTAAAAGTAAAAAAAAAATGAATTTAGGTCTCTTTTAAAGTGTTCAGAGTTAAAATCCTGGGTTTTGGTCCATCACAATTTGGGATGCCTCTACTGTCAGAAATCCCCAGTTCATCTTGTTTACTCACCTGGCCAGTATTACTATGGTGCATGTACAGACTCTCCTCCAATCAATGTTCTATTGCATACATATGGATGAATGCCATGTCAGCAGAGACCGACACACACCGGCTGTGCATACGTATTCACATAGGCCTGGCATGAACACTGTCCCAGCTTGTGCATGCACGGTGGGATCGCTGGTGAATAGAGAGGAAAAATAGAAGGATTAAAGTGCAACTAAACAAGCAGTGTCTGCACCACCAATATATTGATGCACGTGCCACTTCCAAACAGCCACTGACACTGTATTACAAGGAATAGATCTACCCAATAGGATGCAGGGGGTTTGACCACACTGGGGAACCAAATGTCAGGGGGCCCATCATTGTTGCTTGTTTACCTTATTCATATTTGTGTGCACTTGGCATCATTTAGCGAAAGGAAGAACCATTTGTCTCTGCTTTTTCAGTCTTTCGTTTTCTATCTGCATCGGATTGATTTAAAAGACATTAACAGAGCTGCATTTAAAGAGGAACATCAGACCAAAAATAAAAAGGGCTGATCCCTCCCCTATCAGCCCCTACTTACCTTTTGGTTTGGCTGCTGTGGCAACATCTTGATTTTTTTTCCTCAGTGCCACTCAGTATTGTTTTTAGCTGTGCAAATGATTCAAACATTTGCACTGAGGAAAAACAATCAAGAAAAAAAGCATTTTTTCACCAAAAAACATGACAAAATAATTCTCACAGTGCCCTATAGGCTCACCTGGAGCATACAATATAGATGGGAAAAAATCCACCTCACAAAACTAACACCTCACCCTCCCACCCCTGCCACACGTTATGTGAGGTAAATACACCACTTCATCATCAAGATGATGATTTCCTCAACTTATATAACTCTATTCATCATGTGGTTTCCTCATCTGTAGGCCCGCAGCGCAGGTGCCGCATCATATTGTTGGGAAGGTGGTCCCTGCCAGGCAAAAGACAAGCGGAATGCGCAGCATGCGCAGGAGCTCACCAAGGGCCAAATAAAGTAAAATAAAGCAAAAGTTATGCCTATAAGTAAAGCTATTCAAACTATTACGTTACTGAGATTATGCAATAATAGCATAGAAGTAATGCGACGATCGTGTAAAGGCAGGGTTGCAGCTGTGGCTGAAAGATGACTGAAGTGCTCTTGAACAAGGCCTCTAACTCCCCAACTGCTCCCCGGGAGACGTGGCTATGGCAGCTCATCCATCCAGTCATGTGTTCACTCACTGTTGTGTTTGTCTCACTGCATAGATGGGTTAAAAATTCTAATTATTTAAATGCCACAGGTACAATACATATACATTAATCAAGACACTGGGAGGCAAAGTTAAGACTAGCTCCACTTATTCCTATTTGAGCGTCTATGTAGCTGCGCTTAGAGCGTATGGTGCAAGCGGGTGTCTGGCGCTGTGACGGGGAGGCTGATTCATTAATAGCGACAGATAGCGACAGATAGCGACTGTTGAACGACTGTAGCGGTATTTTGACAGCGACCGCTAGTAGTCGCTGTGCTTGGCCATTGTTCGGTGGATGATAGCGACTCAGTCGGTGTGCCGTAATGTTGAATACAAGATGCTGAGTCGCTATTTGACAGGTTCGCTGTTGTATGGGAGCGCATGATAGCGACTGGACATAGCGACCGGCACCCACCATATTCATTAAAAAATCAGCCTTAAAAATTCCTAGCGCTGTGAAATGCATGTTTAAATCCCAGAGCGCAGTAGGCGATGTGTTAAAAGTAGTTTTTTAACCCCCTAACCACCCAACAAAAAAAATGGAATGATTTTGAAATAATATTCAAACCTGAATAGTTTAAAATCAGACCTGTAATATCAATTCTGCAAAAAAAAAAAAAAAATTTTTAAATCCCCAAAAAATACATTTTCAAAGGAAGAAGTGTTCACAGATTTTTTTTTTGAAATTTAAAAAAATATATATATATATTAAAAAATTATTATTAATTAAAATACATTCTGCCATTGAAATGCATTGGAGAGCGCCAGGTAGCGAGAGGTCATACCTGTCGCTGTTCAAGGATGTTTGCTGGCGCTGTGGGATGAGGCTGGGATAATGATGAATGAGTTGCTAGGTGGCGCTATCTCAGTTGCTAAGCAGTATCGGCTTGATAAATGTGTGATTGTGGAGGGGAGCCAGCGTTCTAGTTGCGGTACCTGGCTTTACTGGCCGGCTCCCCAGTCGCTATCTGTCGCTATTCCTTGATAAATAAGGCCCCTAGAGTAGCGGGCGGACAAGTGATGCTGTAGTATCCTGTCCAGCATTGATAAATGTGATGTCTTCCTGATTCACTGCAGAGCCAATCACGAATTCTAGGTGGTGTTCCGAGGACAAAGCGCCCAAGACTACGCTACATCTAACAACAGGACAACGATGCAACGAGCGAAAGGTAGCGCCAGTTAAGTACATCCAGCACTCAGCGCTAAAGCCCATATTTAAGGAAAGACTACACACAACCAGCATGAGCGCTCTAAAACTGGGAGCTCTAGTGTCGAGCGCCGGATGCTATGTGCAGAAAGTCTGTTTCTCAACACATATACACCAGCACCAGAGTGAAAACACATGGAATGACATTGTTTTAGCACTGTAACAATGACACTGCAATGGCAGATCTGCACATACAATTCAGCATAAAAAAAAATTTTTAGAACATTATTTTAGGAAAACGCTATTTATACACAATCAAATAAAACACCATTGAAATGTATGGTAGAGCGCTACTGAGCGACAGGTGCTACGTGGAGCTGCTGAACACACAGCGCCGGCACTTTACACTGAGCCGTCGCTAGTGATACATGCAACGCTACATGGCGCTATTAGAGCTCACCAGATTGACTTTCATATATATGGTTTTCACATACTGCGCCTGGTGTTCACATGACGTTACGTGGTACTAGGTGGCGTCAGCGTTTCTTAAATAAAACCCAGAATCAACAAAAATATGCATATCAACAGTAAGATCAAATAAGTCTAATAATCTCATAATAAGTATTTATAACATTATATTGAAATTAATGAAAAAACAAACACCTAGCATGAAATGAGTATAATAAAGGGCATTGTTGGACTGAGGTGTCTGGGGCCCACCAGTAGAACTAACCCTGGGGGCCCACCCCACATTAAGATGCAAACATTAATGGCTTTTATTCAGAGCCCATGCATACAGACATTAGGGTTGATTCAGCACCTGGAAAGAAAACTACTTTTTAGGAGAGAACACCAATGTTCACCTCCATTGTCTACCCTGGGGGTGATTTAGCATAAGGTGAAAATTTGCATCCCATTGCCGAATCACTCCCAAGGTAGACAATGAAAGTTAGAGGCCGATTCATTAATAGCGGCAGGTAGCGACAGTTGAGCGGCTGTAGCAGCATTTTCAGAGCGCCCGCTAGTAGTCGCTGTGCTTGGCCGTTGTTCGGTAGTTGATAGCGACTCAGTCGGTTTGCTGTAATGTTGAATATTGGGTGAGGAGTCGCTATTTGACAGGTTCCGCGCTGTATGGGTGCGCATGATAGCGACTGGCCCTAGCGACCGGCTCCCACCATATTCATTAACAAATCACGCTCAAAAAATTCTCGCGCTGTAAAATGCATGTTTAAACCGCAGAGCGCTGGCGGCGATGGGTTAAAAGTAGTTTTTTAACCCCCAAACAACCATATTTTTGGAAACCAAAAAAAACAAGTTTTTTAAATAATTTAGTAATATGAATACATTAATATCAGACCTGTAATATCAATTCTGTACAATTATTTTTTTTATTGTTTTTACCTTAATATAAAAATTATCTAAAATGGCAGCAGTGGTCACAGAATTTTTCACATTTAAAAAAAAAAATAAAAAAAATTAATAACAATTAATTACGAATTTTTAAAGATTGTTCCATTGAAATGCATTGGAGAGCGCCAGGTAGCGAGAGGTCATACCTGTCGCTGTTCAAGGTCGGACGCTGGCGCTGTGGGCTGAGGCTGGAATAATGATGAATGAGTCGCTATATGGTGCTATCTCAGTCGCTAAGCAGGATTGGCTTGATAAATGTGTGATTGTGGTGGGGAGCCGGCGTTCTTGTGGCGGGGCCTGTCATTACCGGCCGCTCACCAGTCGCTACCTGTCGCTATTCCTTCATAAATAAGGGCCTAAATGGCTTTTTTTCTCTCCTAAAAAGCAGTTGTTTTCTCTCCTGGTGCTGAATCAACCATATTATGCTAAACTGTATTTTCTGTATGTGTGGGCACCACAAATAAGTTATACATAGTCCAGGGGCCTGCCAGGGGATTCCATGATACCCCTGTGGGTCAATCTGAGCCTGATCAAGGAAATGAAAAAAGGACACTGGATATAATGAAAATGTGGGAGCCCTGTCATCACATATCTCTGGAGATATTCATCCTCTGGGCATATCCTCCCTATGGGTATTAAGCCGGGTTACTGGGGCAAATGAAGTGCTCTGGAAATCTGGCTTGCAGAGATGTAGAAGAGAGTGGAAATCCAAGTCAGCATCATCCTGGACAATGGAAAGCTATTTGGAACCTTGTATCCTGGATGGAAATCCTCAGGGTACCTAATTGAGCGCAAACAAAAGAGTCTCAGTCATTAGCAGAGGGATTTTTCTTAAGAGAGCCATCCCCATTCTCTCCAGCCAACAGGCAGACAATCATATTTTGTGTAGCTAATTACAAGGTCAGCAAATCCTCCCACATGCAGGACACGGGCACAAAACCGTGCATAAGGCACCTCCATTAGCAATTGTTTAACAGGGAGAATCAAAGGATGTCATTTGTGGACACTCAGGATTCTGAGGTGGAAAAGGTCACTGGAAAGAAAAAGACTTGTCATTTAAGGCAATTGGAAGGTGGTGACCATAAGCCAATGACGAGGCTGACTTATGTGTCTTTAACATCAAGAGGCCGATTCATTAATAGCGGCAGGTAGCGACAGTTGAGCGACTGTAGCGGCATTTTCAGAGCGCCCGCTAGTAGTCGCTGTGCTTGGCCGTTGTTCGGTAGTTGATAGCGACTCAGTCGGTTTGCCGTAATGTTGAATATTGGGTGAGGAGTCGCTATTTGACCGGTTTCCGCGCTGTATGGGAGCGCATGATAGCGACTGCCCTAGCGACCGGCTCCCACCATATTCATTAAAAAATCACGCTCAAAAAATTCTCGCGTTGTAAAATGCATGTTTAAACCCCAGAGCGCTGGCGGCGATGGGTTAAAAGTAGTTTTTTAACCCCCAAACAACCATATTTTTGGAAACCAAAAAAAACAAGTTTTTTAAATAATTTAGTAATATGAATACATTAATATTAGACCTGTAATATCAATTCTGTACATTTTTTTTTTCTGGTCACAGAATTTTTCACATTAAAAAAAAAATGATAAAATTAATAACAATTAATTATTAATATTTAAAGATTGTTCCATTGAAATGCATTGGAGAGCGCCAGGTAGCGAGAGGTCATACCTGTCGCTGTTCAAGGTCGGACGCTGGTGCTGTGGGCTGAGGCTGGAATAATGATGAATCAGTCGCTAAGCAGGATTGATAAATGTGTGATTGTGGAGGGGAGCCGGCGTTCTCGTGGCGGAGCCCGTCATTACCGGCCGCTCACCAGTCGCTACCTGTCGCTATTCCTTCATAAATAAGGGCCTAAGAGTTTTTCTTGTTTCTTTAGCTCCCATCGGTGGGCCATCATGTATTACCCTGGATTACTAATTCCACCCTCTAACTGTAAAATTGCTAGTGGTGCAAAACTGCCCTGTAGGGTGTTATATGAGATCCAATCAATCATATTGGACTACAGGCCAGTCTGAAAATGTGATAAAGTGGCTGCATCCAATTGTAATATGTTACAGAATGTGTTTGCACTATATAAATAAAGAATATTATTATTATTATAAATACAGAATACCATTAAAGAGGAACAACACACACGATTTTCACTTTTTGGGGTGTTGTTTCTCCCAGTTCGGGATGCCTCGCTGTGTGTATGTCCCTAGGTCACTCACCTTCCTGTCGCTCCCACAACGCAGACTCAGGCGAGAATATGAGAATACGCCCGCTGATTGGCTAAGCAGCCGACTCAACCAATCAGCACTTTTGCTTTCACTCAGCTCCTATCTGCGCCACTTGGATCTTACACTCCAGGGCCTCCAATGTCCTCTCCTGACATTGAATAATACCATTTTGTGAATACTCACCTGTAAAATGGGTATTATAAGTATGTCACACACCCCGCTTCAAGAAATTCATAACGTGTGGGTAATACTGACCTGTAGAGGGCGATATGCAGAGATGCCAGGGAAAAAAGAGAGCCCCTCCCGGTCCATAAATACCTGGGACCTCCCACTCATTACCCATTATAAGAACAGCAGTAAGGTAAGGGACCAGGAAGAGCCCAACACAAAGCATAACAACGCAAAGTTCACCATATAAAGGATCCAGAATACAAAAGGGCAGGGTGAAGCGGGGTGTGGGACATACTTATAATACCCATTTTACAGGTGAGTATTCACAAAATAGTATTATTCTAAGTATGTCACACACCCCGCTTCAAGAAATTCATAACGTGTGGGACATCCAACAGCAGTGTCCATAAAGGGCGGGGATCCAAAACAAGGCAACAAGGCACAACTTAAACCACTGCAGCTTGCAGAACTTTGCGGCCAAACACAGCATCCGCTGAGGCCCGAACATCAACCTTGTAAAACTTGGAAAAAGTGTGAACAGAAGACCAAGTAGCAGCCTTACAAACTTGCTCAACAGAGGCCTGGTGCTGAAAAGCCCAGGACGCCCCAACTGCACGAGTAGAATGAGCAGTAACACGAAAAGGGGGTACCTTCCCTTTGGCAGAATAGGCCCCAACTATGGTCTGACGGATCCATTTACGAATGGAAGACTTGGCAGGCGCCAAGCCTTTTCGGGGCCCGAAGGGCACCACAAAAAATGCATCCGTCTTACGAAAGGAAGACGTTACCTCCAAATAATACTTCACAACACGAACCACATCCAAAGAATGCAGGGCCCTCTCCTTGTCATTGCTGGGATTAGGACACAGAGAGGGCAGAATAATGTCTTGGTTTAGGTGAAAGGCAGAAACAACCTTAGGAAGGAAATCAGACTTGAAACGAAAAACCACCTTGTCCTGATGCCCCTCAAAGTACGGGGCTTGAATGGACAAAGCCGCCAACTCAGAGACACGCCTAACCGAAGTGATGGCTACCAAAAAGGCCACCTTCTGCCTAAGTGAAGACAAGGCAATATCATTCAAGGGCTCAAAAGGAGAATCCTGGAGAGCAGAAAGAACCAAATTCAAATCCCAAACAGGGAGCAAAGGTTTTCTAGGAGGCCGCACATGCGTGACTCCCTGGAAAAAAGTCTTAACCAAAGGATGTAGGGCAAATGACCTTTGAAAGAACACCGCCAGGGCAGAAACCTGCCCCTTCAGAGTACTAAGCTGGAGCCCCAGGTCCAGACCATGTTGAAGAAACTCCAGGATTCTGGAGATGGAAAATTCCCTACAAGGCAACGCCCTGATCTCACACCAATCAATATAAGACCTCCAAGTCCTATAGTAGATATTAGAGGAAGACCGCTTCCTAGCACTAATGAGAGTTCGAATCACAGCATCGGAAAGATCTTCCTCCTTCAAGATGGAGGTTTCAGCAGCCACGCCGTCAAAGCCAGCGTTGGTAAATTGGGATAACGTAGTTGACCCTGGGTGAGCAGATCCGGCAGCAGGGGCAGAACGAACTGCCAGAGCCAGTGGATCCCGTGAGAGAGACACAAATGTCGGAAGTTTGTGATTGTGACGAGAGGCAAAGAGGTCCACCACCGGGGACCCCCACCTGAGACAAATCAAGCGAAACACTCTGGGGGTGAGAGACCATTCCCCCCGGCGAGCTGAGAACCTGCTCAGAGAGTCCGCCTCCGTGTTCTCCGCTCCCGGAATGTAAACTGCTGAAATGCACGGGACGTGGGTCTCCGCCCAGGCCAGAATCAAAGACACTTCCTTGAGGGCACTCCTGCTGCGAGTCCCTCCCTGGTGATTGATGTAGGCGACCGCCTTCCGATTGTCCGACCAGACTTGAACCGGCAATCCTTGCAACTGATGAGTCAAGCGAAACAGAACCATCCTGATGGCCCTCAATTCCAGAACATTGATGGACTCGTGAGCCTCCTGAGGCCCCCACAGTCCCTGAAACTGACGATCCTTCCAGAACCCCCCCCCCCATCCTGATAGACTGGCATCCATGGTGACCGTCTCCCAACAAGGGGCCAGAAAGGATCTGCCCCTCGACAGATCGATTGGATCCAGCCACCACTGAAGGGAGCACCGAACTCGGGGGGTCATCAGGAAGGACTGATCCAACGACAGTGGCGACCCGTCCCAGGCCACCAACAGATGGAGCTGGAGTGTCCTTGTGTGGAACTGAGCAAAGGGAACCGCTTCGAAGGAGGCTACCATCAATCCCACCAGCCTCATCCCCAGTCTGATGGCCGGACGAGGGATAGACAGGAGGAGTCGAACCAACTCCTGAATCAAGAGAACCTTGGACTGAGGAAGAAACACCCTGGCCTGGGAAGTATCCAGGGACATTCCCAGAAAAGACACTAACCTGGACGGAGAAAGGGAGGACTTGGGGTAGTTGATCACCCACCCAAATCTCTCCAGAGTGGACACCACAGTTCTGGTGTCCAATACCGCTTGGCTGAAGGAAGATACCATAATGAGAAGGTCATCCAGATAAGGGACAATGCGAATACCCTGGGCTCTGAGGAGAGCCATCACCCCGGCCAGCACCTTGGTGAAAACCCTTGGAGCCGAGGTAAGACCGAAAGGAAGTGCCACAAACTGAAAATGCCGTTCCTCCACCACGAACCTGAGAAATCTCTGGTGCGCTGGAAAATCGGCACATGCAGATAGGAGTCCTTGATGTCTACGGACGTCAGAAAGTCCCCCTGCCGAAGAGAATGGATAGCTGAACGCAGCGTTTCCATGCGAAATTTCTGCGGACGGACAAACCTGTTGAGGATCTTTAGATCCAGAATGGGTCGAACCGAGCCGTCCTTCTTGGGCACCGTGAACAGATTGGAATAAAAGCCCCGACCCCTGTCTGAGGGGGGCACTGGGCAAATAACTGCCATATCCAACAGACTCTTTACTGCCACCTGGAGCTCCTGCGCAGCCAGAAGGTCCGAAGGCACCCGAGACCTGAGGAATCTGGGAGGGGGCCGGAGCTCGAACTCCAGCTTGTAGCCGGAAGTCACCACTTCCCGGATCCATCTGTCCGAGACCTCCCGGTCTCAGATCTGGGAGAAGTGTTGCAGCCGTCCCCCCACCCACATGGGTGAGGGCGCCCCCTCATTGCTGAGCTGGCTTGGCAGAGGGTTTGGGCTTAGAGCCCCAGCTGTATCCTGGGCGGGCACGTCCTCTGCCCCTGTTCCAGGAATCTCCTCTGGCTGCGGGGAAAACAATTCCTCTGCCAGCTCTAGCCCCACGAAATGAAGGAGCAAAGGAACCCGCCCCCCGAAAGGGACGACGCTGTTTTTTGCGTTGACGTAACTTACCACCCTTGGCAACTGAATCCAACTTCTCACCAAAGAGCCGTAATCCCACAAAGGGAAGAGCGGTCAGCGACTTTAGACACAAAATCAGCCGCCCACTGGCGCAACCAAACTGAACACCGAATAGTCACCAATAGAGCCAACGTTCTGCCACACATCATCAGTGTGTCATCCAAGGCGGCTAGTACAAATTACAAAAACAATTCACACCTTTTAAGGCCAAGGAACTCGTCACTATCCGGATCTAACCCGGAAGAAGTCAACAGGTCCCTGACCACCGACCTGGTAGCCACCACCAGCAGCGCTGAAGCACAAACCGGCCTCATGGCTGACCCAACACTGGCAAAACCATGACAAGCCATTTGGTCAATGCGTTTATCCTCACCATCTTTAAGCGTGGAGCAATCAGGAGAATTTAAAACAGTAGTGTTGGATAAACCCAGAATCTGTGCATCCACCTCGGGAGGGGATGCCCAATGCTTAACCGTATCCAAGGGAAAGGGATATTTTTTGTCCCAACCCTGAGGGACACCTGGGAGGCGGGCAGGCCTCTCCCATTCCTTAGCAATAATCCCATCAAAATGCTTTTGGTTAGGAAATTCCAAGCGCGGCCTGGATTCTCCGAAAAATTCCCCCTTTTGCTGTGGAACCGCCTCAGGAGGAGAAATAGCCAAAACCTCAAACATCTGAGCCAGAACATTAGGAGTATCCGAAGACCTCCCCAAGCCCCGCTCGGTATCAGCACCCACAAACTGCTGATCGTCTGAATTATCTGATTCTTAATATACCTCCCCTTCCTCAAGTTGGGAGTAATCAGACCAGTCCAGATCATCCAAGTCGGCCACCGGTGAAGACGGCGACAAGTGCTTTCTCTTAGCCGGAGCCTTTCTGGTGACCGTGCTGGAGAATAATTTTTCAAGATTGGCCAATCGGGCACACATCTCCGATTGCAACTGCCCGCCCATGACAACGTCAGACTGGGCACGGATCAAACTGGGAGGGGGGGAGGAGAGACCGGCGACGCTGAACCAGACGCCTAGGGTCCGGACTGCCGCGTAATAGTCTGCTGTGCGCATGGTATACACAGAAATATATCATCGTCGCCAGTAAGGGATGCCCCACACCCCATACACTTCCGGGATTGCCCCGAGGGGAGCCCGAGCCCAGTATCCGGGGATGCCTCCATAAGGTGAACTTATAGTTGGTTGCAATGACCGAGGGAATTACGCATATAAGCAACCCGGGATGCCCCTTTAATGTCCCAAGTGGGAGGATTTGCAATAAGCCAATTAAGAACCCAGGGACCCTAGGACCGGGAGAAACCCTCTAACACCACTGTAGGTTATATCTGAAAGACATAATAAAAAAGGCTAATGAGAAAAGTGGAGTATAAAATATATATATATATGACATAAAAATATTTAATTATAGGTGATGGGACAGAAGGGGGGCCCACCGGGCCACTCACTGTGGTCCTGAAGACAGCTTCCTCTCTCCGTGAGGTAAAGAGCAGCTCTGAGGAGAGAAGGGGGGCGTGGCCAGCTCCTTCTGAGGAAACAGGCACAGAGAAACGCACCTCAGCGGTGCCTGTGACTCAGGGGCGGGCCGCAGCGCTGGAAAGCCGGGCCCCCCCCCCCAAGAGTGAAAGCGTGAGGGGAGAGGCTCCCCTCCGCCATGACAATGCAAAAAGGCCGGCACCGCAGCCATGTGCGGCCGCGGCGCCGGTCTCAGAAGAGAGAGAAGGAGGGGAGCGGGCCGTGGCTTTGACCCTGACGCCCGGCCCCGCCCCTTTTACCTCAGGGAGAAAGCCTGCATAAAAATGGCGGCCACAGCGCCGTTTTGACAGAGAAATACATGCTGTTATGAAGTAATAAATAAGTTAATAACTATTGGGAGGATAATTTAATAAATTAATACATTAAAACATTATTAAGAATTAATGATTACAAAATTTGGACCTAACACTGAATAAGGGGCCCTGCTCCTACCCTCCGCTATCCCGCTAGAGAGAGGGGCATTACCCAAAGGGGGGGACCACCCAAAGTGTAAGGCCAAGGGACGGGGCATCCCAAACCGGGGTCACCGTCCCGGATGACCGCCTACCCTCTTATATAGGGTCTCACGGGAGAGCATTTGCTCTTGAGCACCAAGGGTGCTTTTCTACCCTCACCCGGACCGTCAGCCTAGGCTGGGAGGCATGAGGTAACAGAAAAAAAAGATCCAGGCGCCGTCTGCAGAGATGAAGACTGGGTAATGAGTGGGAGGTCCCATGTATTTATGGACCGGAAGGGGCTCTCTTTTTTCCTGGCATCTCTGCATATCGCCCTCTACAGGTCAGTATTACCCACACGTTATGAATTTCTTGAAGCGGGGTGTGTGACATACTTAGAATAAGCAGTTTTTTCAATTTACAGGTCTGCCATTAAAGTGTTCATGTTACAAAGTTGTTACAATGTAATTCCATATGTTTTCGCTTTGTTACTAGTGGATAGATGCTGGAAAACAGACTTTAAACACACCGCCTCCTGCGCTCTGGGCTTCAAACAAGCATTTTTCAGCGCCAGAGATTTGTGAGGCTGTTTTTTTGCTGAATATGGTGTGAGTCGGTCACTATGAGCAGTCGCTACCATGCGCTCCCATACAGTGCTGTACTGGTCAAATAGCAACTCCTCACAATGTATTCAACATTACTGGACAGCGACTGAGTCGCTATAAAGTAGCGAACCAAGGCTGAGCAAAGCGACTACTAGAGGGCGCTCTGAAAATGCCTGCTACAGACGCTCATCTGTCGCTACCTGGCGCTAATGATGAATCAGCCTGCCCGTCTGATTTGATCTGGTACTGTAGGGAATCTAAAAAGTCACCACTGGGTACTATTGCAGGTTTATACCAAACTTTGCCTCAACTGCAGCCCCTTTGATAGACTTAACCAAAGGTGGGAAGTCCGTAATGGTAAAGCGCCCCCCAGAGGAGAGGCAGGAAAATCCTTCCAAGATCTAAAGTCTGCGTTATGCCAACAGGCAATTCAGGGAGGGGACATAAAGGCTTGCATTAGGCAAAGTTGGAAGGAGCATATACAGAGCAGACAATCTCTACAGAGGCTTTCTATCCCACAGCATGATGCACACATCACATTGCACTGTAAGTTATCTACATTGCAATTATGGGGGTTATTTAAGAAGGGATAGCGGCAGGTAGTGCTTCGTAGCGGCAGGCAGCGTCTGGTGAGCATCGGGCGCTGTACGCAAAACCACATTAATGAAAGCAAATTTGGTGAGTGACTCTAATAGCGCCATGTAGCGTCCGATGTATTACTACAGGCGGCTCAGAGTATAACGCCGGCGCTCTAGCTTCCAGAGCGCCAGGTATTACCTGTCACTACCTGTCGCTCTCCCATACATTTCAATGGATGTTCCTTTTCTTCTGTTTTTAATATGTTTTTTTTTTCTCAAATAATTGTGTCACCTCTCCTGGCCTAGAAAAAGTCATTTTTAAAAACATATTTGATTTTTTATATGCAGAATTGTCACAATGTTACAACAATGTCATTCCATGTGTTTTCACTTTGTTACTGGTGGATATGTGTTCAAAAACAGACTTTAATCACACAGCGTCTTCCGCTCTATGCTATAGCGACCAGATCCAGAGCGCCTACGCTGCGTGAGTCTGCTTTTTTGTTGAATATGGTGTGAGTCGCTGAGAGTCGGTCACTTTCGCTCCCTGCAGCGCTGTACTGGTGTTAGAACGCCCAACATACATCTCATTCATCAATGCCAGCCAGGTTACTACAGTGACTGAGGTGCTCTGCTACAGCGCCCGATAGCCGTTCACAGCGTATACTAGTGGTCACTCTTAGCGCCTCTGTACAGACGCTCATCTGCCGATATCTGGCGCTAGTTAGGAATCCTCGTGATTCTTTTCTTTGTTTAATGGACGGCCTTTGGGTGTGCGAAGTGCCACCCCAACCTCTCTGTAAGGGAGCCAGGAGCTCTCAATTGGAACAGCAGCCTCTTTATCTCTCCTTCATTTGTTGCACATTTCTGCTTCTCTTTCAATCATTTTAACACCTTACTCCTTTTTGTAACTTCTTGCCAATTTATTTGTTTTTCTTTCTTTTGTTAGCTTGTCTCTCTCTCTCTTTCTCCTTTCTTTCTTTTTCTGCTGTCCTATTCAACGCTCTCTCTCATTCTCTCGCTCTCTCTTTCTTTCTTTCCTATTTTCTTTCTTTCTATCTCTTCCCTTTTTTCTTTCTCACTCTTTTTTTCTGCAATCCTGTTCCACTCTCTTGCTTGCTTTCTTTCTTTCCCTTTTTCTCTCTTGCTTTTTTCTTTCTTTGGTTCTTTTTTGTCTTTCTTTCTCCTTACTTCTTTCAATAGAAGTCTATTCAACTTTCTCACTTTCTTTCTCTCTCTCTCTTTCCTCCTATTTTTCTATCCCTCTCTTTCTTTTCCTGCAATCCTTTTCTACTCTATCGCTTGCTTCCTCTTTCTTCCTTTCTTTCTTTCTTTCTCTTGAACTCTCGCTTTCTTTCTTTCTCCTTATTTATTTTCTATGCTTTCCTATTCAACTCACTTTTTTTGCTCCTTTGTTTCTCTACCTCTCTCTTTCTTTCTTTTCTGCAATCCTATTCCACTCTTTTTCCTCCTTTCTTTCTCTCTCTCTCTCTCTCACTCTCCTTATTCCTTTTGTTCTTTCTCCTGACTTTCTTTCCCTGATTTCCTATTCAACTCTCTCATGTTTGTTCTCTCTCTCTCTTTCTCTGAAATCCTATTCAAATCTCTCACTTGCTTTCTTCCTTTCTCATATATTCCCTTTCTTTTGTTATTTCTTTCTTTCTTTCTTTCTTTCTTTCTTTCTTTCTTTCTTTTTCTCCTTTATTTCCTTCTCTGCTCCCTTTATTTCCCTTTCTCTCTCTTCCCTCCTTTCTTTCTTTCTTTCTTTCTTTCTTTCTTTCTTTCCCTCTCTATCTTTTTTTTTCTTCAATCCTATTCAACTCTCTCTCTCTCTCGCTTGCTTTCTTTATTTCTCTGTCTTTCGCTCTCTTTCTTTTTGTCTCATTCTCTCTCTCTCTCTTTTTTCTATCTTTTGTCTGTCTTGTCTTGTCTTTCTCACTCTCACACTCCTTTTTCTCTTTCTCTCTTTCTTTCTATCTTTCCATTCTTTCTTTCTTTCTTTCTTTCTTTCTTTCTTTCTTTCTTTCTTTCTTTCTTTTTCTTTCTCTCTTTCTCTATTCACAAATTGGTGGTGCGGGCACGCGCCCTGCTAGAGGGACCGGGAAGTAAGGTAAGTGAACGGAATGACCTGGGGGGGGGGGGGTTTCACACAGATTCTGGATGCCCCGGGGGGAGGGAATCGGTCGGCTCAGGAATCTTATAGAGCTGGGTTTTAGTCCACTTTAAAGAGGAGGAAGGAGAAAAAGGAAATTCAAGAAGAATGTATCTTGAATAAAGCGATGTCTGCTGGTCCAGTTGAGAGCTCCTTTTACATAGAGGGTGAGATGGCGCTCTGTGCGCCCCCCACACTTTGCACACCCTGAAGGCCGGCCATGATAGTGACCCTCTAAAAATACCATTTTGTGAATACTCACCTTGTAAAATGGGTATTATAAGTATGTCACACACCCCGCTTCAAGAATCCATAACATGTGGGTAATATCGTCCTGAAGAGGCGTTCCTGCAGAGATGATAGTAAAAGAAAGCCCCTCCCTGATCCATAAATACCTGGGACCTCCCACTCATCACCCAGTATACAGAAGCAGTAAGGTAAGGGACCAGGAAGAGGCAAATATAAAACGCAACCACGCAAAGTTCACAAAATAGAGGATCCCGAATACAGAAAGGGCGGGTGAAGCGGGGTGTGTGACATACTTATAATACCCATTTTACAAGGTGAGTATTCACAAAATGGTATTATTCTAAGTATGTCACACACCCCGCTTCAAGAATCCATAACATGTGGGACATCCAATAGCAGTGTCCAAAAACAAGGGCGGGGATCCAAAACTAGGCAACAATGCACAACTTCAAACCACTACAGCTTGCAAAACTTTGCGTCCAAAGACAGCATCCGCGGACGCCCAAACATCAACCTTGTAAAACTTGGAAAAAGTGTGAACAGAAGACCAGGTAGCGGCCTTACAAACTTGCTCAACAGAAGCCTGGTGCTGAAAAGCCCAGGACGCACCAACTGCGCGAGTAGAATGAGCAGTAACACGAAAAGGGGGACTCCTCCCCTTGGCAGAATAGGCTCCAATGATGGCCTGACGAATCCATTTACTAATGGAAGATTTGGCAGGAGCCAAACCTTTCCTAGGCCCGGAGGGCACCACAAAAAAGGCGTCCGTCTTGCGAAAGGAAGACGTAACCTCCAGATAATATTCCACAACACGAACTACATCCAAGGAATGCAACGCCCTTTCCTTGTCGTTGCTAGGATTAGGGCATAGAGAAGGCAGAACTATGTCCTGATTGAGATGAAAAGCCGAGACCACCTTAGGAAGAAAATCCGGCTTGAAACGAAAGACAACCTTGTCCTGATGCTTCTCAAAGTATGGAGCTTTAATGGATAAAGCTGCCAACTCAGAAACACGCCTAACCGAAGTGATAGCCACCAAAAAGGCCACCTTTTGAGTAAGCGAAGACAAGGCAACCTCATTCAAGGGCTCAAACGGAGGACCCTGAAGAGCAGAGAGAACAAGGTTCAAATCCCAAACTGGAACCAAGGGCTTCCTAGGCGGACGTACATGCGTGACTCCTTGGAAAAAGGTCCTGACTAAAGGATGAAGTGCAAAGGACCTTTGGAAGAACACCGCCAGGGCAGAGACCTGCCCCTTCAAGGTACTAATTTGGAGCCCCAGATCTAAACCATGTTGAAGAAACTCCAGAATCCTAGGAATGGAGAACTCTCGACAAGAGAAGGACCTACCTTCACACCAATCAATATAGGACCTCCAGGTCCTGTAGTAAACAGAAGAGGAAGACCGCTTCCTGGCGCTGATAAGAGTTTGAATCACCGCGTCAGAAAGACCTTCTTCCCTCAAGATGGCAGATTCAGCAGCCACGCCGTCAAAGCCAGCGATGGTAAATTGGGGTAGCGTAGCCGACCCTGGGTGAGCAGGTCCGGCAGCAGAGGCAGGGCGAACTGATCCTTTGCCAGCCTTACAAGATCTGCGAACCAAACGCGCCTTGGCCACCTCGGGGCCGCCAGAATCGCCGACGCGCCTTCCAAGGCCAGTTTGCGCACTACTCTGGCTAGCATTGGAAACGGAGGGAACAGATAAAGGAACCCCAGATCCCTCCAGGTCAGAGACATGGCATCCACTGCTAGAGCCAGAGGATCCTGCGAGAGAGACACAAAGACTGGAAGCTTGTGATTGTGACGAGAGGCAAAGAGGTCCACCGCTGGGACCCCCCACCTGAGACATATCGAACGAAACACCCTGGGACTGAGAGACCACTCCCCCTGACGAGAGGAGGCCCGGCTCAGCAAGTCCGCCTCCGTGTTCTCCACCCCCGGAATGTAGACTGCTGAGATACACGGGACGTGGGCCTCGGCCCAGTCCAGAATCAAAGACACTTCCCTGAGGGCACTCCTGCTGTGAGTCCCTCCTTGGTGGTTGATGTAAGCAACCGCCGTCCTGTTGTCCGACCGGACCTGAACTGGCAGACCTCTCAACTGATGAGTCAAGCGAAACAGAACCAACCTGATGGCTCTCAACTCCAGAATATTGATGGGCTCGTGAGCCTCCTGCGGACTCCACAGACCCTGAAACTGGAGGTCCTTCCAAACACCCCCCCAACCTGACAGACTGGCATCCGTGGTGACCGTTTCCCAACATGGAGCCAGGAAGGATCTGCCTTTTGACAGATTGACAGACCCCAGCCACCAATGTAGGGAACGACGAACTCGGGGAGTCAACCGGAAGGACCGGTCCAATGACGACTGCGACCTGTCCCAAACCGCCAGCAGATGCAGCTGAAGCGCCCTCGTATGGAGCTGCGCAAAGGGAACTGCCTCGAATGAGGCCACCATTAAACCCACCAGCCTCATCCCTAGCCGGATGGTCGGATGATGGGCCAACAAGAGAAGCTGAACTAACTCCTGAATCAAAAGAATCTTGGCCTGGGGCAGAAACACCCTGGCCTGCGAGGTGTCCAGAGACATCCCCAGAAAGGTCACAACTCTGGACGGAGAAAGGGAAGACTTGGGGTGGTTGATCACCCAACCGAACCTCTCCAGAGTGGACACCACCACACCGGTGTCCAACTCCGCTTGGTTGAAAGAAGAGGCCATGATCAGTAGATCGTCCAGATAGGGCACAATGCGGATACCCTGAACTCTGAGCAGAGCCATCACCCCCGCTAGCACCTTGGTGAAAACCCGAGGGGCTGAGGTGAGACCGAAAGGAAGAGCCACAAACTGAAAATGCCGATCCTCCACCACAAACCTGAGAAACCTCTGGTGTGCTGGAAAAACCGGAACGTGTAAATAAGCATCCTTGATGTCTATGGACGTCAGAAAGTCTCCCTGACGAAGAGAGTGAATGGCCGAGCGCAGCGTTTCCATGCGGAATTTGCGCGGCCGAATAAACTTGTTGAGAAACTTCAGATCCAAGATAGGACGGACCGACCCGTCCTTCTTGGGAACCGTGAACAGATTGGAATAGAAGCCCCTGCCCTGCTCCGAGAGGGGCACTGGGCAAATGACAGCCATGTCCAGAAGATTCTTTACTGCCACCAGGAGCCCCTGTGCCACCAGAGGCTCCGAAGGCATCCGAGACCTGAAGAACCTGGAGGGGGGGGCGGAGCTCGAACTCTAGCTTGTAACCGGAAGACACCACTTCCCGGATCCATCTGTCCGAGACTTCTTGATCCCAGATCCGGGAGAAGTGTCTCAGCCGTCCCCCCACCCGCAAGGGTGAGGGCGCCCCCTCATTGCTGGGCCGGCTTAATAGCCGGCTTGGGCTTAGAACCCCAATGGTATCCAGAACGGGCACGTCCCCTGCCCCTGTTCCCGGAATCTCCTCTGGAAGATTGGGACGCAGATCCTCTGCCAAATCTGGCCCCACGAAAGGAACGGCGCTGCTTTTTACGTTGAGGCAACCTACCGCCCTTGGTGACGGAGTCCAATGTTTCTCCAAAGAGCCTCAACCCAACAAAGGGTAAAGCCGTCAGAGACTTTTTAGACATGAAGTCGGCCGCCCACTGGCGCAGCCAGACCGACCGCCGAATAGTCACCAACAAAGCCGATGTCCTACCACACATCATCAAAGTGTCATCCAAGGCAGTTAATACAAAGGACAAAAACAACTCACACCGTTTGAGGCTAAGGAACTCAGCACTACCAGGGCGAAGCCCGGAAGATGTCAACAAGTCCCTGACCACAGACCTGGCAGCCAACACCATAAGCTCAGAAGCGCACACAGGCCGTATGGCTGACCCAACGCTAGTAAAGCCATGACACGCCATTTGGTCAATACGTTTATCCTCCCCATCCTTAAGGGAGGAGCAATCCGGCCTATTCAAAACCGAGGAATTAGACAACCCCAGAACCGGAGCATCGACCTCGGGAGGGGAAACCCAGCGCTTAACCACCTCCGAAGGGAAAGGGTATTTCTTGTCCCACCCCTGAGGGATGCCAGGGAGCCTAGCCGGCCTGTCCCATTCCTTATCAATGATCTTGTGAAAGTGCCGTTGTGAAGGAAACTCCAAGCGCGGCCAGGACTCCTCAAACAACTCACCCTCCTGCTGTGACGCCACCTCGGGAGGGGAAATCTTCAGAACCTCCAACATCAGCGCCAGCGCGTGAGGAGAATCCAAGGATCTCCCTAACTCACTAAGCTCCTCATCAGCGCCCGCAGACTGTTCATCGTCCGAAACCTCTGAGCCCTCAGAAACCTCACCTTCCTCTAGCCCAGAATAATCAGACCAATCCAGATTATTAAACTCGTCCAGGTCATCAGCCGGCAAAGCCGGGGACAAATGCTTCCTCTTGGCCGGGGCCTTACGGGCGGCCGACCTGGAAACAATTTTCTCAAGGTTGGCCAATCTGGCGCACATCTCAGCTTGCAGATCCCTGCCCATGACAACGTCACACGGAGCGCGTGTCAGGGTGGGAGGTTGAGATGACTCGGCCGGCGGAGCTGATCCAGAAGCCTGTGATCCGGACTGCCGCGCAATAGTTTGCTGTGCACAAGGTATACAAAGCAGTACATCATCCCCTGTAATGGATGCACCACACAACATGCACCTTTTGGGATGCCCCGAAGGGACCCCTGCCCCAGTATCCGGGGATGCCTCCATAAGGTGAACTTTATTAGTCGCAATGACCCAGGGAATTACGCCAATAAGCAACCCGGGATGCCCCTTTAATGTCCCAAGTGGGAGGATTTAAGACTAAGAGAACCCAGGAATCTAGGACCGGGAGAAACCCTCTAATTACTAATGATGACACTCCCGATAGAACACTCCGCCTGAAAGACAGAAGGAACCCCTTAAATATATGACCAGAAGACAATAAAAAAGTCTATGATAAATAGGACCCACAGGGCCACTCACAGATCCTAGGGAACGATGGAGTCCACCACGAGCATGAGGAGACGCAGGCAAGGAATCCGGGGCGTGGCCAGGGCGCAGAGCGCGCGAAGTAAAGAGAAAACGCCCCTTCCCTGAACAGCACGGAGCTGACAAGGCTCCGCATTGGCGCCAGAAGCAGAGATGAGGGAGGGGCGGAGCCGCGGCGACGCGCCGAAAACCCGGCCCCGCCCCCCCCCCCCTCCGACGAGGACACATCTCCCTCTGCCGCCAACGGGACTCACCCCCCTGAGAACCGGCGCCTCCGCTGCCGCGGCGCCGGCTAAAATGACACGCCCGGCGGGTGCGACCGCAGAGTCCAGCGTCGCACCCGCCCGGCCTAACCGGTACAATAAGAAACGGGGTCTCGGCCGCTGCAGCGCGCCGCGGGCCGGCCCCGCCCCCAAATAACATGAAGTAAAGCAGCAAAGCACCCGGCGCCCCGGCCGACATGGCGGTCGCGGCGCCCAAATAAGTAGCACAAGCACTAAAAAACATACACCCGCAGCCACACAGGGGACACAGCACCACCAAGGGCAGCGGGAAACTACAGGCCCTAGGAAGGAGACCCCCAACCCCCACAGATGAGTAAGATGAGGACTGAAGAGGGACCCACCCCAGGGGCAATACCAAGGGACGGGGCATCCCAAACCGGGATCACCAACCCGGGACCACCGCCTACCCTCTTATTTTAGGGTCTCACGGGGGGAGCACTGCTCCTAAGCACCAGAGGTGCCAGCATACCCTCGCTCGAGCCCGCAGCCAAAACTGAGGAGGCATATAATATAAGGGGTTACTCAGAGAAAAGAAGGCCGAGCGGGAATATTCAACAAACAGGCCGGGAGTTACCCCGGCTACCTGAAACTCCCCCAGTGCAAGGAGGAGCCATCATCTTCTGACTTGCTCGCCGTCTTGCAGAGATGGAAAACTGGGTGATGAGTGGGAGGTCCCAGGTATTTATGGATCAGGGAGGGGCTTTCTTTTACTATCATCTCTGCAGGAACGCCTCTTCAGGACGATATTACCCACATGTTATGGATTCTTGAAGCGGGGTGTGTGACATACTTAGAATAATCATATTTCTGCAGCTTCTGCCCATCTTCTCTGTGTTGAGAGGACAGGTGCACTTTAATGGCTCCAGGGAACGGAAGCTCATAATTCATTCAGCATCAATCTCTGTCATTGCGCTTCACGTTTTCTGGTATTTCCAGTAATAACAAACAATGGAGTTTAACCGGGGGAGGGGGCAAATGTTACTCCTTTATGAAAGTGCATTAAAGCAAAAAAACAATAAAACATGGACCTTCCTTTTTGCTGAAATGGCTGCAATGAAAAAAATAAATCCTATGTCGCCTGCTTTTCAGCACAAATATAAACTTAAGTAATTAAACTTTTCACCTTTCCAAGTAGCTGCGCGCGTGCTCCGGCTCGGTGGGTGGTACGCGCGCCGCAGACAGACGGACTTGGAACAATATACAAAGGCGGCAGCCCAATCTGGAGGATGGAGCCCATGCAGCCATGTATATCTCCGGTGCCACTCACACACTTCCTCTCCACAGATTTGCATATATTTTCTTTTCTAAATGAAGCACGCAGAGATGCCGTAATTAGCTTCCCCCAAGACAGTGAAATGCTCAGTCAGGGGAAAAAAAAAAAATCAGACCGAAGATGAGAAGCCTCCATTTCCATAATTATTGATAGAAATGAAAACCTTTTATATACTTTAGACGATCTGGAAAATGTTTGGGAGGAAAAGAGAAAATTAACCTCCACGGAAGAGTCACCGAGTGTAATGAAGTTTGTCTTTTCAATTTCCTCAATGATTCTGGCAGAACAGCTATCAGTGTTCAACCAAACTTTCTGAATGTGGATCAATTTAAAGATAATGGAGATGTCACGAGTCGAAGGACTTAAATTATCATAAATGGCACCAAATGTTAATGACCAACGCTTGGCTTCTGCAATCTGTTATTGACGAGAGGAGAAAAAAATGTAAAGGGATTTTATAACCTCAGACTGGCTACAGATGTAGCAATCCTTAACTTGACTCAGGCCCTTATTTATGAAGGAATAGCGACAGGTAGCGACTGGTGTGCGGCCGGTAATGACGGGCCCCGCCACGAGAAGGCCGGCTCCCCACCACAATCACACATTTATCAAGCCAATCCTGCTTAGCGACTGAGATAGCGCCAGATAGCCACTCATTCATCATTATTCCAGCCTCAGCCCACAGCGCCAGCGTCCGACCTTGAACAGCGACAGGTATGACCTCTCGCTACCTGGCGCTCTCCAATGCATTTCAGTGGAACAATCTTTAAATATTCATAATTAATTGTTATTGTTTTTTTGTTTTTGTTTTTTTATGTGAAAAATTCTGTGACCACTTCTGCCATTTTAGATAATTTTTTTAAGGGAAAAAAAATAAAAAAAAAAATTGTACAGAATTGATATTACAGGTCTGATATTATTGTATTCATATTACTAAATTATTTAAAAAACTTTTTTTTTTTTGGTTTCCAAAAATATGGTGGTTTGGGGGTTAAAAAACTACTTTTAACCCATCGCCTCCAGCGCTTTGGGGTTTAAACATGCATTTTACAGCGCGAGAATTTTTTGAGCGTGATTTTTTAATGAATTTGGTGGGAGCCGGTCGCTAGGGCCAGTCGCCATCATGCGCTCCCATACAGCGCGGAACCTGTCAAATAGCGACTCCTCACCCAATATTCAACATTACGGCAAACCGACTGAGTCGCTATCAACTACCGAACAACGGCCAAGCACAGCGACTACTAGCGGGCGCTCTGAAAATGCCGCTACAGTCGCTCAACTGTCGCTACCTGCCGCTATTAATGAATCAGCCTCATAGGGCAGGCTGATTCCTTAATAGCGGCAGCTATCGGTAGATAAGCGTCTGTACAGCGACCGCTAGTATACGCTGTGATTGACTATCGTGGGCTGTAACAGAGCGCCTCAGTCGCTGTAGTACCCTGGCCGGCATTTATGAATGAGATGTATGTTGGGCGCTCTAACACCAGTACAGTGTTGCAGGGAGCGAAAGGTAGCGCCAGCTCACTGCGACCGACTCTCAGCGACTCACACCATCAAAAAAAACACACATACACAGCATCGGCACTCTGGATCTGGGCGCTGTAGCATAAAGCGACAGACGCTGTGCGATTAAAGTCTGTTTTTGAACACATATCCACCAGTAACAAAGGGAAAACACATGGAATGACATTGTTTTAACACTGGGACATTAACACTTTAGTGCCAGACCTGTAAATACAATTCTGCATAAAAATTAAAAGTCGAAAAAGTTTATAAAAATGTTAGTTTGCCAGAAGAGGTCACACAATGATTTGAGCAAAAAAAAAAAAATGTTAACTGCCAAACACGCTGTTTATACACAACTAATGAACGGCCATTGAAATGTATGGGAGAGCGCTACAGAGCAACAGGTAGAGCGCCGGCGCTATACGCTGAGCCACCTGAATTAATACATGTGGCGCTACATGGTGCTGTTAGAGGCATTCACCAGATTTGCTTTCTTAAATGTGGTTTTGCGTACAGCGCCCGACGTTCACCAGATGCTACCTGCCGCAAAGAGGCACTACATGGCGCTATCCCTTCTTTTTTTTTTCTATATTCTTTATTTATTGCATGTTCAAAATAGATTTACACACATATAGAAAATGTATATAAAGACAGCTTTAAGAAACAACCAACAAAAATGGTAGCATATTAAAATAAAAAGGAATTATCAAGTAAGCCTCCATGTGGTCTACTTGCTTTATCTGTCTCGGCGCCCAGTCTAGCTATACTTGCTCCTGCGAGGCAATTTTGCTCTGAAATGAGCTTGACTGGGCTAGCGTTCCATATGCCCTGCGTCATACCTCTCACCCACCCAAATAACAAGTCCAGACCACCATGTCGTTGGAATGATTAAATTTAATCGGCCACAGCCCAACATAGATAAACAACATTGTACAAGCAGTAAAGAGTCCCCCCTATTGTTCCGGGTCTGAGAAGCCTAGGATCCCAAAAATGAAGGGAAGGGGAGGGAACAAACTTAACATCCCGACCCCCACCAAGCGGAAGCCAACATAAACTCGGCCGCAAAACCTCCTAGGCCAGGGAGCTTAATCGGGCTAACCGCCAGTGACCAAAACATCCCCTTCCCTACCAGAACGCCAACCATCCAAAAACCTTTAACCAACTCATCCTGGCCGGTTTCCACGTAAACAGCCGCATACCCTACCCATGGAAATGCTATCTCAGACCCGAAACCCGAGAGGAGACCCGCCCAACGGCTGTGACAATTACAATCCAAATTTCCACAAAGAAAGAAACCAAAACTTAAAGATAAATAACAAAACATTAACATATATACAAAGTATGACACATTCTCATTTTTTTTTTTTTTTTTTATTTTATATGTACAACATACTGCACAGAAATAAATAACAGAATACTGCGGCACCAACAACAGGTGCCCACAGACATATTACTAAATACTTTTTTTTTTTTTTTTTAAATTACATTTTTACAAATTTTTTATATTTTTTTATTTTTTTTTTAATTACATTTTTACTAATTTTTTATTTATTTATTTATTTTTTATTTTTTTTTTTTTTTTTTTTATAAATAACCACCATACAAACCTTAACACATATCCAAAAAACACCCCAAACCCCCCCAGGACTGTGGGCGAAAACCAAAACATAACCAAAAACAGGGCGGGAGGGTGGGACTGCTCGTCCATCCACGCCAGGGGTCAAAGAGGAAGGGGAGGGGGACAAACGTCACTTTTATACTCCCCCTCCCCCCCAGAGGTCACTCCCCCCAGTGACCACTTCCCCCCATGGCTGGTCTGCCTCCGGACGGAACGCAGGCCAGTCATGTGGGCTGCCCTCCTTAAGGGGACGGCGCTTTCTTGACTGGGCTAGCGTTCCATATGCCCTGCGTCATACCTCTCACCCACCCAAATAACAAGTCCAGACCACCATGTCGTTGGAATGATTAAATTTAATCGGCCACAGCCCAACATAGATAAACAACATTGTACAAGCAGTAAAGAGTCCCCCCTATTGTTCCGGGTCTGAGAAGCCTAGGATCCCAAAAATGAAGGGAAGGGGAGGGAACAAACTTAACATCCCGACCCCCACCAAGCGGAAGCCAACATAAACTCGGCCGCAAAACCTCCTAGGCCAGGGAGCTTAATCGGGCTAACCGCCAGTGACCAAAACATCCCCTTCCCTACCAGAACGCCAACCATCCAAAAACCTTTAACCAACTCGTCCTGGCCGGTTTCCACGTAAACAGCTGCATACCCTACCCATGGAAATGCTATCTCAGACCCGAAACCCGAGAGGAGACCCGCCAAAGCCAGGCAGCGCTGAAACCTTAGTGCCGCCTGGCCCCGCCACCACTCCACCGCCATGTTGATCCGCTCCTTCAACGACATGTTAACAGATCGATACCCCTGACATCGCAAGTGCACCACATGCGATTAATAAAAGCCCCAAATTTCCCCCAACATCAACATGGCGCCTTGTTGACCTGCAACCGAATCTTCTTTATGACAAGTCTCCAGCGTGCCGCCAAACATACCAGGGGACCATTCGTGACCCCACCATAACCACCCCCGGAAACACCCCAAGGAAAAACACCAAGTCCAGGGTTATGGACTTACTTAAATGCCTCATCGGCACCCTCCCCAAACCACTACACCCGCTTGAAATGCCAAACTCCCGGTGCCCCAACCCCGATGCCCCTTCCAAGGCGTGCTACTGCAGTTCACACCACTGCAGCCCTCTCACACCAGCCCAGCTCAATTGTGCCCCTCTCCTCCAGTAGTCCCAAAATGCGACCCGCGCCTACCCAATGCCGAGCACAATACAAAAGAATGACCGCCGCCCATGACCGAGCACGCCGATCTTAAAACAAAAAACAAGGAGAGGGAGAGGGAGGGGAAGAGGGTGGGATGCAGATAGATGTGAAAAAACGATCAGCGCGATCACCTATGACCGCCCGATCCTCCCGCCGATCATCCCCCGATCATACTGCCGACTCCCACCTCCCCAGCCTCTTTATTATCTCTTCTGATAACACCTGCCTAGCGGCCTCGATCCATGCCCCTATCCGCAAGGAGTGGGTGCGTACTTTCCACACCAAACCCAAGATCTCCCAGGCATCTCCTAAATACCACCAAAAGCTGAAAACACGATAGAAGGAACCGCCCTCATGCCTCAACAGCGGACCACTCACATTAGGCTTGCCCCCCCACCCATGAACTGTTCAACAGCGGCAGCCAGGCAAGAAACACACAGCGACAACCTTCCCGGATATGCTCAATCCCCCTGGCCCCGTCTATTGGGGGTCCCAACTCCTCCACCCTTATGGCACCATAAAATGCCAATGAAAAATGCTGCATTACAACTATGCTTCGAGACATGACGAACCCGCCCTGGGCAATATACCACTCACTCCCCGAAGTATTCCCCACAAGACCGGTTGCCTGCTATCCACCAATCCGTGCTCCTTCCACCAACCTTCAATGCCTGCCACAGCCAAAATAATTTAGTAAACATCCAACCAACCGTCTTGACCTCTTGTCAACCTAGGCCGAGGTCTCACCACCCACTAACAGCTCGTTCCCATAACAAAGCAGCGAGCTCTGTCTTTCCCCTTCCATGGACCGCACCCCGCATTCACCCTCCAAGGACCACCACTGCTACCATGTTACTACATAAGACCCCCACAGAAATGGTGCAACCGAACTTTGAATTAACCCAACAGGCGTTTCACACAATCTCCAACCCCCGCTCGGGCATGGGGTCCGCAGCGCCACGTGTACCAGTTTCCTGAAACGCTCCCCATCGTGACCGAGAGAGCATCAGCCATCCCGTTCTCCGCTCCAGGCCCTGCGCTGCCCTCCAGAGCCGCGTGTACCAGTTTCCTGAAACGCTCCCCATCGTGACCGAGAGAGCATCAGCCATCCCGTTCTCCGCTCCAGGCCCTGCGCTGCCCTGCACCAAACGTTATACCACCAACCCGATAACAGCTGCCCAAGCAGCCCGATGACTGGCGGCGATAACGATGTCATTTGCCTCGCCAGTGCAGCACTCAGACAAGTTATCTGTCCAAAAACAAACTGCCTTGTTTCTCCACCCCACAGAGTCACTGCCACCACCATTGGAAACAGTTCACGAAAGGCGAAGTTCCTATAAGCACCGATTCCACCACCGACTTGGCAAGTGCCCACATACTAACGAACCCCCCAAATAAACCCCAAAACCCCCCGACCTGCCGCGTCCATAAACCACTGACGCTCATCTTTCACCCCCCATCCAATCCATCCAATGCGCCAACCCGTTAAAAGACTCCCGAAAAGTGACCCCCCATCCCGATGCCCCCCTTCATGGCCGCCGCCAGCATGATAAAGTGACGTGGCTTCCTGACATTTACCGTTCCCATGACAACCTTCCCATGCACACTTGCCCCATAGGCAAGACCCCTCACGCGAAGATCAACCATCCGAGTACCGACAGAAGCTGCTGCAGTGCAATCAAACCCCGTCTTGTCGTGCACCACCGGCACCCCGCACGCCCCGACCCCTGCCTACATGGTCGCCAACCACAATCCAATCACAGGAAGTCGTCCAAGTAGTAGATGATGGACACCCTGCCCTCTCTCTCCTTTACCACCCATCCCAAAACGAGCTAAAGGCCGCAACATATGCACCCAAAATCAAGCAACCCATTGGCAAACAGCGATCAACATGGTAACCTCCCTCAAAAACGTCCCAAGAGGCCAAAAACTATAATCGGTGGCGGCCGAAGTGCGGACTTTATGTAAATCTCGGACCTTAATGCCCCAAGGTCCGCTCCCCTCCCCAAGGCCAGAGGAAAGTCAAACGACGTATAAGACACCGATGACGGCTCCTTGACCAAATCACCTTCCACCGACATTTCCCTCGGGAAAGGTCCGTGCTGTTCCAGCGGAGGCACTGCTAAATGGGCCTGCCATCAGTCCCAAGGACACCTCCCTCCTAGTCTTTACCGTTTTTTTTTTTTTTTTTTTAAACATGTCCCAGAGGGACCACGAAACCCGGTGACGGCTCCTTGACCAAATCACCTTCCACCGACATTTCCCTCGGGAAAGGTCCGTGCTGTTCCAGCGGAGGCACTGCTAAATGGGCCTGCCATCAGTCCCAAGGACACCTCCCTCCTAGTCTTTACCGTTTTTTTTTTGTTTTTTTTTTAAACATGTCCCAGAGGGACCACGAAACCCGGTTCAAAACCTTAAACCAACAACCTAGCCCCCTCCCCTCCTGATTGGGATACCATTTAGCCAAGGGCGCATCTCCACCCCTTCCCCCGATGCCATCCCTTTCTTGCAGGACCCTCCGCACCCCTGCGGGCTCCCCCGACCCTTCATCAAGCAACCCAGTGGCTCCGCTCACACCTGACCACCTGCCACATGAGCCATTGAAGGCCCAACCCCATCACTTTCTGCCATCTCTGTCACCCCCGACCCAGTTAATGTGGCACCAGCCTGAAATAGGGATGATCCACGCGGCCTCGGGTACACACCCCCCTTGGATTCATCACCTGCACCAAGAGCCCAATCTCCCTATGAACCTAAGCCTTCGCTTATCGCCATCCACTATCGGAACTGTTCGTCACACCGTAACCCAGCCGCGCTCGTATACCCGATGGGCCTCCCAGATGGCGTCCCGGTAACAAAACAGTGGTGAACAATGTCCCAGATTATTTTCCCCTATCACACTTCCCAGTATAGAGAGCGCTCACTGCCCATACCCATAAGCTCTTGGACTCCGCCGAAGCCCCTCCTATCAACGTCCTCCTCCTTCCAATCCACCATACCCCTTTTCTATCTCTCAACCCCGAAGCGTACTAGCACCCCAGTTTGAAGACGTCCTCGTACTACCTTCACCATATTCTTTCCTTTACCTCCTGCTAATATTGCCCCTTTACGGACCCTCGAAACCCCTGTAGCTGTACTCCTCTAAAACCGAGACCGGCATCGGCCTGTCGCCCCCCCCTGCCGTTATCTCCCCCCCCCAGTACTATCCGCCGCAACAGCAGCCCCTGGCACCCCCACCGCTGCCCTGCGGCTCCCCCGCAAACTTCAGACTCTCACCTAAGCAACACACCCTTACCCCTGCCATAAAAACTTGTGACCCCCATCTACTCCAACTCCCCGAAACACAAAACCCACTGCCCGCTTGCAACACAGAAATAAACTCGACGATCAAATGTGGCTCACCCTGCCGAACGATCGCGCCGTCTGGACCACCCGATTGCTGATCCGCTCCCTGGGCCACTGTGCCGGATTGGCCCAGTGACCCGCTTCCCGTCAGACGTCCCGACGCTGCCGCCGACCCTGGAGCCGTCGCTGTGCTTCTAGAAGGTGACGCTGGACCAACACTTCCACTCGCTGCCGCGCGACCTCCTGCCTGGACGCTGGTGTCGTCGTAGTGCCATCCTGGTGCTGCAACCGCAACGCTCCTCTTACCGGATCCCGGTCGAACACCGCCTGTTGGGAAAAAGGGGGAGGCGAGTAGCTGGTATTGGCCAGGAAAACAAGCCACTCGCCGGACGTGCGTGCGTCCCCGGTGCTTCCGCCACCCTGCGATGGGGAGGATGCCATGCGACCAGGGCTGGGCTGGGGGCCACCAGTTCAAGTGGCAATGCCTGCAGGGGTCAGCCAGCGGGACCGCGAGCGGTGCCATGAATTTTTTATGGGGGGGGGGCGAGGAAGAGGGTGCTGTAAGGGATCATGGGGTGGGGGGGGCGCCCCGAGGAAGGGGGGTGACAAGGGGGGTAAATCCCCGACCCCCATCACGACCTTCCAAGATGCCCCGCATGACTGCCCCGACCCCCCCCCCCCAGCCCGCAGGGAATGCCAGAGGGCCTGCTCGCAAAGCAGGAGGCGTGGGACACGCCCCCTAACCAGGGATGATGAGGAGGGAGGGAGGATGATTGACTGTGCAGGAGGGGGAACAGAGGTGGCAGTAGGCCGGCGAGACAGAGCCAGTATCCGGAGAATGAGGCTCTCTGTGGCGCGAGCACCCGCTCAGGCGGCTCCAATACCGTGGTGTGTGGAGCCGGAGGTGAGAGGAGGGTGAGGCCACGCCCCCTGCCGCACGGAGCAGCAGGACCCAGCCGGGCAGCGGCGCAGCGTGAGCCCGCAGGTGGGCAGAAGAGAGAGGGGGGATGAAGCCTGATGCGGAGGACGCCACCTCCGCAGCTCCCCGCCCGGCCGGACAGCGGGGAGAGAGCAGCCCGCCTGCCCCGTGCACAGCGCCCGAGGTGAGGGGAGGGGGATGGAGAGCGCGGCCACAGCGGGGAGAGCACGGCACACAGCGGGGAGCCCGCTCCACGGGCCAGCGCATGGGGCGAGGGGGGGGGCAGGGGATGGTGAGGCACAACCGCCGCAGCCCCCCCACCCGGCCATACAGCGGGGAGAGTGCGGCTTGAGGTGAGGTGAGAAGGGTGAAGCCATACCGTCCGCGGCTCGGGGCTCTGAGCAGACGGACGAGGCCAGGCTGTAGCCCTGACAAGCGGCGTGGGTGGGGGAGAAATGCGGATGGCAAGGCGGGGGGAGCGACGAGGCAGGAGGGGGGGTATTCAATTTCTTACCCGGTCCCCGCCGCACAACCCCCTGCCACGCTCTGCAAATAGGGACTAATGTCCCTATCTCTAACTGAATGGACGAGCGTCAGACCTGACTGCTCGTCCATCCACGCCAGGGGTCAAAGAGGAAGGGGAGGGGGACAAACGTCACTTTTATACTCCCCCTCCCCCCCAGAGGTCACTCCCCCCAGTGACCACTTCCCCCCATGGCTGGTCTGCCTCCGGACGGAACGCAGGCCAGTCATGTGGGCTGCCCTCCTTAAGGGGACGGCGCTTTCTTTCTGTGCTGTGCATAATTATGAGCTGCAAAGAACACTGAATGAATAGAGATGGGCGAACCCAAACCGCAGCCCACCAACCAGCTTCATCTAAGGTTGCAGCAGCAGGAAACCCCCAATCATCTTCCTGTCAGCGCGGTCGGCTGAGCGGAGGCAGTAACAGCAGTGGCAGCGGCGTTTCAAACTGGCCCCAGTCGGGGCATTTTTTGGAACCCCCAGCTGGGGCCAATTTGAAACACCGCATTGGCAAGAAGAGGATCATGGCTCAGGTGAGTTTAAAGTGGACCAACACCCAGGGGTGATCGGCCTGGGAATCTTATAGATTCTCGGGCCGATCACCTCCCTCACCGCGGGACATCCGAGATCGGGATGTCCCGCAGAGTGAAACCCCCCCAAAACCTTACCGGTGGTGGCGGCAGCCACTGCCGCATCCCGCGCGCCCCTCTAGACGTACGCCCCTCTAGACGTACGCATTCACAAATGGCCGGCGCGGACGCGCGCCCTGTAAGAGTGACGTGCGGGAGGTGGTGGCGGACGCGCTGTCTTGTATGTCGCTGTCACCCGCTTGTCCGTCGGCGGGGATTGGACGGCACGGTCACGTGGGAGCGTGGTGAGGTGAGTTTTGGGGGCTTTCTGGGGGGTTTCACACAGCAGGGCACCCCCAATCAGGGTGCACCCCCCCCCCCCCCCGAAGTGGACCAAAACCCAGGATAGTCAAAATCTTGGGATTTGGTCCACTTTAAGCAGCCTGCTTCTTCTGCACACTCAGCTCCCCCTCGCCATAGCCACCCCCAGCCATTCCTTATGGGGACTGGGTATAGGTTTTGGGTCCCCAAACCCGAACATTTATTAAAAGTATGGCTAAACTTGCTAAAGCTGAACTTTGGGGGGGGGGAGAGTTTGCCTTGGAGTTTTATAGATTCAAGGCTGGTGTTTGCTCCTTTTGTGTCTGTTTATTCCTCCTGATTGTAGGGCAAAGGTTTAATGCTGAGGATAAACAAGATATGATAAAATTAGCAAAAAAAGGGTTTATGATGAAAAGAAATTAAAGAAAGATGAAGGAAAAATCAAAAGAGTAAAAAATGGGTTGAGGAAAAAAAAGAAATTTGAGAGAAAAAGAGAAAGGTAGGAGAGGAGATGTATATAGAAAAGAAAGAGGCGGAAGATATCCGGGAAAGAAGCAGATAGAGCAAGAAAGGTAGATGAAGAAAGGGATAGAATAAAATAAGACAAGAAATCTAGCAAGGAAAAAGATCAGGTTATACTAAAAAAAGCATCAAAAAAGAGATAAAAACTAAAGCAATAAAAGACAAGAAAAAAGAAAGCTGCACCCAAAGAGGCCTTAGTGGTGATAAGCTGTTGTTGGGTAGGACATCGCTGTTGCTTGTGAGTAAGCTGATGTATATGTCTGTGGATGGAAACAGCTGTTTTTGAACAGTCATACCCTATGAACCAGGTGAGCAAAGTGACGTTACTGCTACACATCAGTCATTACTTACACTGACACATCAAGTTACTAACATTTTTGACTCATCACAAATTGTTGTAACAATGTTATATCATTTTTGAGCAGTAATGAGTAAAAACGTCTGACATTTGTGTTGGGGCATAAAAAAGTGGTCCAGTAACCCCAAAAAGTTCTATACCTTCGGAGGTCTTCAAGGACTGTATTCAACCAGCTTTCATGCTTTTTAACACAAAGGCAGCCTTAGTAATGTGAAAAAGATGGTGGTGGTACCTGGTGGTAAAATCCTGTTTAAATTTAAGACCCGAAAATGACTCTTACTAGGGGGTAGATCCCGGGCAAATTGCTGTCTTTGTCAGATTGAACTACAAATAATGGTGGTGTTAGATGCTAGTAGTTTAACCCCCAACCTAAAACTTAGCAATAATGTGCAGCAAAATATCAGTTTATGACAGGAAAATATGTGATCCTCTCCTCTCTCCTTTCACTATAAGGCTGAAACGGGGAGGCCGTTTCATTAATAGCGGCAGGTAGCGACAGTTGAGCGACTGTAGCGGCATTTTCAGAGCGCCCGCTAGTAGTCACTGTGCTTGGCCATTGTTCAGTTGTTGATAGCGACTGAGTCGGTGTGCAGTAATGTTGAATATTGGGTGAGAAGTCGCTATTTGACAGGTTCCGCGATGTATGGGTGCGCATGATAGCGACTGGTCAGAGCGACCGGCTCCCACCATATTCATCAAAAAATCACGCTCAAAAAATTCAAGCGCTGTGAAATGCATGTTTAAACCCCAGAGCGCTGGCGGCGATGTGTTAAAAGTAGTTTTTTAACCCCCAAACCACAATATTTTTGGAAACCAAAAAAAAAAGTAATTTAGAAATATGAATAATAATATCAGACCTGTAATATCAATTCTGCACAAATTTTTTTTTTTTTACCTTAAAAAAATTATCTAACATGGCAGAAGTGGTCACAGAATTTTTCACATTTAAAAAAAAAAAAAAAAAAAACATTAATAACAATTAATTATGAATATTTAAAGATTGTTCCATTGAAATGCATTGGAGAGCGCCAGGTAGCGAGACGTCATACCTGTCGCTGTTCAAGGTCGGACGCTGGGGGCTGAGGCTGGAATAATGATGAATGAGTGGCTATATGGCGCTATCTCAGTCGCTAAGCAGGATTGGCTTGATAAATGTGTGATTGTGGTGGGGAGCCGGCGTTCTCATGGCGGGGCCCGTCATTACCGGCCGCTCACCAGTCACTACCTGTCGCTATTCCTTCATAAATAAGGGCCTTATTTGATTCAAGGCATTATCTATTCCTTCCCTCCTGTCTTCAATAACTTCAAGACGGGGAGGCCGATTCATTAATAGCGGCAGGTAGCGACAGATGAGCTTCTGTAGCAGGCATTTTCAGAGCGCCCGCTAGTAGTCGCAGTGCTCAGCCGTGAGTCGCTAGTTTATAGCGACTCAGTCGCTGTTCAGTAATGTTGAATAAATTGTGAGGAGTCGCTATTTGACCAGTACAGCGCTGTATGGGAGCGTATATTAGCAACTGGTCATAGCGACCGACTCACACCATATTCAGCAAATAAACAGCCTCACAAATCTCTAGCACTGAAAAATTCTTGTTTGTAGCCCAGAGCGCAGGAGGCGGTGTGTTTAAAATCTGTTTTTCAGCATCTATCAACTAGTAACAAAGCGAAAACATATGGAATTACATTGTAGCAACATTGTAACATGAACACTTTAATGGCAGACCTGTAATGTCATTTTTGAGGAAATATTTAAAAAATGAAAAAATTATGAAAAAACTGCTTTTTCAATGTCAGAAGAGGTCACAGAATTATTTGTGATTTTTTTGAAAAAAAAAAAACCTGTTTAAAGAGAAGAAAAGGATCGTCCATTGAAATGTATGGAAGAGCGCCAGGTAGCGAGAGGTCATACCTGGCGCTGTGCAAGGCTGAACGCTGGCGCTGTTGGCTGAGGCTGTGAAAATAATGAATCAGACGCTACATGGCGCTATTCCAGTCGCTAAACAGATTCTGCTTGATAAATGTGTAATTGCGTGCCGTGTCCAGCGTTGACCAGTCGCTATCTGTCGCTACCTCTCATTAACCAGGCACTACCTGACGCTATCCCTTCTTAAATAAGGGCCTTAATGCCACATGCTGCGCGGATCCTGTAATGTCAGCTCTAGTGCAGGCAGCACACTCCCTACCAGCCTTGGTGAAGGCCCAGTCATAATGAAACAGGCTACCCTGTTGATTGACAGCAGGGGTGTACTACATGATACACTACTATCCGAGGTGATCAAACAAAAGTATGCCAGGGGGCCATTGGGAGTATGGTGTCAGTTTAAGAGCTGACAGTGCAGAAACAGGACCGTTCCAGTCCTCAGGACTCCGACAGAGCTAGCCTGCTGGCGATTGGTACACGTTTTTGTTTGCGTTTAGTAACACTTTAATGAAATCTGAGCTTGCAACTTGATCATATGTTTCAGGTCAGTTGCTAATTGAGTATTGAGTGGTCAGGCAATGAGCCTTTTTTTTTACGAAGGTAAATCATAATACAGACCTTTATTTCCCTAACTACAGGTTTCCTTAATTTAATTCAAGTGCTACTGCAGAAAAAGGTAATTGTTACACCATTGCATCGGGCTACGTTTAGCACTGTCCTAAACTGTTTCCATTTTTAAATTGAAGCAGAAATGGCTGAGATATCTAGGTTTACAGGTTGTGTCTAGGGATGAGCGTGGTTCGTGCCAATCGAATTTTCCCTGAAATAAAAAAAAAAATGCCGGCATGGTGGGAGCGGGCAGGCCGGCTACCCTGTCAGCGGGCGGCGGAAGCCGGTGTGCCCGCTCCCACCATGGCGGCATTTTTTTAACAAGCAAACACTTACCTGCATGGTCGGGGCGTGGAGGCCGGCGCCGCTCTCCTCTGATGACGCGTCCTCTGATGACAGCTGAGAGCGGCACTGGCCTCCACGCTCCGACCATGCAGGTAAGTGTTTGCTTTTTAAAAAAATGCCGCCATGGTGGGAGCGGGCACACCGGCTTCCGCCGCCCGCTGACAGGGTAGCCGGCCTGCCCGCTCCCACCATGCCGGCATTTTTTTTTTCAGATGAGCGATTCGTGAAAGTTCGATTCGGGCGAACCTGAATTTCTTGGGGATATTCGGCGAATCGCCCGAATCGAACTTTCAAGAAGTTCGCTCATCTCTAGTTGGGTCAATGACATTCTCTTTTTTATCCCGTCCCCCAATCAGCTCAGCAGAGTGGGGCAGGATTGCTGGTACCTCCCTCCTCCCGCCCTTCCCTCCACCTCCTCCTTTGCCTCCCCCTGCTCCAGATTTATCAAATTGCTGTTAGGGCAGAGAGCTGATTATTATGCACAGATTTAAGGGCTCCAGCCACTTTTTTCATAAGAGAAGTCATATACCGAACCTGTAAACCCCAATATCTCAGCCATTTCTACTTCATTGTAAACATGGAAAACCGTTTAGGACACAATGTAGCCTGACACAATGGTATAACAATTACCTTTGCTTGCAGAAGCACTTAAAGTTATTTCATCTGCAGCCAAATCTATTTATGTATTCATATATACAAACATTACAGTTTTTACTAACCCTGAGATTTTCCATTAATTAGCTTTTGGAGTAAAGCTTATCCCAGGGGAGGAAGGCTGCTGTCTTGTTGGATAATGTGTACACCCTGTGATTAACTCCATGTTTGAATCAGTAATGTCTGTAAATAAAATGTTCTCACCCCCCACTGACATGTGCTTGTCTGATAATGTGTTTGGAAGACAAGGTGACAAGTGGCAATAAGGAGCAGAGCTTTGCATTTCCTCACTTCTAATCAGCATACAGCTAGGGATCTGTCATGAGGAGCAGGAGATTTTTTAGGAAGATTTTGTGATAGCTGACGGGATTTTGCAGACACAACCAAAGCTACTTTAACCCCCTAACTTTTCTAGTCAAAATGAAACAAAACTCTGCCTCTATATGCAGACACAGCTCCAGGCACAAAGGAAAACTTGTGGGTGTCCCTTGAAACAGATTTTGTGGCCCAGGTACATAGGCTGAAGGTATCATGTAGCAGAAGATGGCAATAAGGGTCAGCTGCTTGGGCAAATCTGTGACCTCCTTTTCTCACTGCCCAGTAGCTTACCTTTCATTGAGTGGCTGGAGCGCTGATTCCTCCTCTGTCTGTCTCCTTAGGGAGGAAATCTCTTCCTCATTCAGATTTCAGTCCCTACCCTGCTGACCTCGTCCATTAATCAACCTTCAGTAGACCAAGAACGGAAACACCCCCCACTCCCTGCCCAGACGTCCTCATTGGCTGCCTCTCTCTGCAACTCTGAAACCCCGCCCTCCTCTAAAACCCATCACAGTGTGCTTACATCACATAGCTCTTGCCACACCTACTGTTTCTCTAAATCTCCAATGTTCTAATACTTTTAAAGATAACTTAGGAACTACAGGGTCTTTGAAAATGGATTGCAGTTTCAGACAGTGCAATGCATAGCCCAAGACAATGGGACAACAATCAGGCTTTATTATACCTTTAACTTGAGGTAGCCTAGGCAGGGTCTCAAAGTACTAGGGAACTTTTCCTCTTGGCATTTTCTTCCTATTAGAAATCTGGATCAATCCATCTACATAGTAAAGTTGTTCCTCCCTCACTATAAAAAGCCCTTTTGATATCCAAGGCCTCTTCATAATAACCACCAGTATCCCAATTCAACATCCAGAGCCTCACATCTCATTAGCTAAATGAACTCCACATCTGGGTCCTCCCTGTCCATTGTCACCCAGTATAATCCCTTTGCATCTAGGACTTCTTCACAGTATTATTTATTCAGATCTCCTTATTAGACATATATGATTCCCTCAGCCCCAGGTAGCAACCCAGACTCTTCCTGGGACTGGGCAACATTGACACGCGTGGTCATGGCCAGTTTTGGCAGGAGCGTTGCATGCTTCCCACCTTGGACTGTTATACTTTTACTACCGTAAAGGCTCCCCTGAGCATAAATCTTTGAAATAGGTGTTACAATCAGATTCCAGTATGCTCTTGGCACCCTTTCTAGAAAAAACAAAAAAACATGGGTGTATATGAATACAAAGACACAAAAGATAATGTTATATATTTCTTACATGACTACATAGTTATTTAGGCTGAATAAAGAGAAAGTCCATAAAGTTAATTCACCTGTGAGGAACTTACCTGCCTCGGGTGACCCGCCGCTACCAGGAGAAGGGGAGCATGGCGAGCTGCCCTTCCTGCCTTCCTCGCTCCCCTGCAGTAGTGACCGCGCGTGCCGACGCACGCGCCCTGCTTTTTGACAGAGCGGCTTGTAGGGGACGGCCCCTGGGATTTGTTCTCCAATCCTGTCCAGGATCCTAGTGGCACCAATCACTCAGCTCTTTCCCTCAGTTTTCCCATTGGCCAGCCATCCTTTAAATAGTGCATAGCCCTGACCTCATTGTCCGGTATAGCTAGTGTTGCTCAGGATGTAAGTTTGTCTGTGCGTTATTTGTTATTGACCCAGCTTTGATCGACCATCCCAGCTTGCTGCCCGAACCAACCTTTTGCCTGCCCAACCTTGAACTTCGCCTGACCCTCTTGAATATTACGTTACCTCTGACCATCCGGCTTGACCTTTGGCTAAGGTTTGACTACTCTCCTGCCTCATCCCTGTGTGTAGACGTACCCTCAGACTGATCACCCGTGTATGACCTTGGGCATAGTAAACCATTGTGTTCCTTCTATCTTTACCATAAGCTGGCATCCTTCGCGCCTTTTAAGACCTGGGGGCAACCGTGTCCGGCAAGGCATATCGAGTGTCCCGGCAAATGGGGGCTTGACTATAGGCAGAAGCAGCAGCAGAGATTGGGGGTTGCCAGCTCATAGAAGGTAGAAGACTCACAGGGCATTACATAACCACTTCACAAAATCTCAACCAGCATCTCTAAGAAAGCTTTTAGAACAAACTATGTCTCCCATGTCCCAAATGGTGTAGATAGATGTGTGCGGCAGGTAGGCCTCAAACCATGCAACCAGGGAATGGATGGCCAGGCCTGAGAGGAGCAAGCTGACAGACCAGTGACAGTGGTGTCAGTGCTACTGGAATGTGGATTTCAATTTGGCAAGGAGGAAGAAAGTCTGAAGATCAAGCTGGAGATGAGGTTGGTAAAAAGCCAGAGATGTAGACAGGTAGATCTGGTTCATGGTTAGTAAACAAGCAGAGCCGCATCTGTTTTGCAGTTGAGGAACAAGATGAAGACATTATGAAGAGCAATATGAGGCATAGTCAGAAATAAAAGCCAGGTCATACACAAGAAGACCAAGTTCTGATCTGCGATTGTGCAAGTACATGCCAATGCATTCTCCCGATTACAAGATGAGCCATGGTGTGTGCACGCCGGTTTGCTTTGGCCAGTTATTCCTGGCCAAAGGGTGAGGTAACAAAGTTGTGCAGAGGCTGATGCTTTTTAAATTGTTCACCTTTTTGAAGGTCCTAGGCACAGGGGCTTATACAGTGCTCCTTAGGACAGAAAAAAAGACACCTAGATAGCACTCCTATTTAATTTTCACCTCAGGCCATACAGCATTAGATATTTTCCTAAGTATGGCAGAGATATTAGGAATACACCTCAAAATACTTTGTCCTCTGGATATCCCATTGCTGAACCCTCCAGCTCTTCTCTTAGGTATGCATCTTGCGTAGAAATCTTGCAATGTAGCTGTAATACTGTCAGTGAGTTCACCTGTTTTGGAGACCTTTGGTCTCCCCACTGTACGATTGTCAGACACCCCCTGATTTATATAGGAAATCAATAAATGACAAACATTTTTTGATTCTTACGTCAACACCTCATGCTCTACAGAAGCAGGGACAGATGAGCTCAGGCAAGACATAATTACCACGAGTCTTCACCCAGCATGTTGCCTGAGGTACAAATCTGCTTCAAAACACTGCAATATAACAGAAAATATGTTTTCCTAATTATTAACTTGCTCGTCAAGGACACTGGGAAGCTATTTAGGCCTCTGGCAAACTACAACTTGGAATCTTTCCAAGAGGCTGCAGAGTGCCTTTCCCTCACAGATTTCCTCTATAACACAGACATGATGATGCACATATAGTAAATAATGTCACTCACCAAGCTAACAAATATTAAAGGACATCTGTAGGCAAATATTACAGTCTTCCTGGAAAATGAACACCCTCCCTGATCCCTCCAACCTAAAAGATGCAACTCACTCTAAGTAGTGTTCAGTAAAAAAAATCAGCACATATACAAGATGGTGGACACAGGGTATGCAATGTTTGCTATTCGTCTTGCTCAGACTTGTGCCAGGGTTTTTAACCCCCCTCCTCACCCAATTTATCACTTTCCATGTTATATACTATAAGTGCTTCTTTTGCTACTGTTAAACTTGTTACACTCATGATTTTGATTTGCTTCACTTGTTGCCTGGGCTGGGTAGCCCCCAGCATGCAGCAGGCCTCATCCGCACCCTGCCCCAAAATTCACCCCCTCTTCTAGCACCGGCTCTTCTCCCTGCATCCCAAGTCATCTCTTTCTTACCACACCCAAACCCACTGTACACCCCAACCAAGACATCCCATCCCATGCCCTGCCCCTGTAATGCTTTAGCCTCAGTATCATGGATGGAGGGGGCATATCTTTTCTTTCCACAGCATCTGCCTCTGCGATATTAAAGCTTTAGTACCATGGCTACTTTGGGTGCTAATTTTGTTCCTGTTTTGGTACTAAGGTAGTGTACTATATAATAAATAATTGTGCACTTGTGTTAGATGTGAGATGTGTATATAGGTAGCTTGCTTTTCTGTTTTAGGGGCCTTAAAGGCCCAGCAGAAGGCATGCTCAATTTTGGCTGGCTTGGAGCATTGGGTATGCACTAAGCTTTCTAAAATGCAGCTAAAGACCCGACAGCAAGCAAGATGTTCCCTGGATCTCATATAGGGCTCATACCTGAACTGCCGTGATGGCAACCCTAGCCCCATGCCCTCCTCCTCCTTCTGCCGAGTCAATAAAACATGTCTACTTAGAGCCTCCTGCCATGGGATGCCCTGCTCTTTAAAGAGGCAGTAAACTCAAGTCACTTGTATTGCAGCATATGGCAGTCAATCATGGTGGTAGGAAGTGGCAGACTGGAGCCAAAAATCAGCCCAGGATTTTAGCGGCCTGGGAAGCCCATGACCAGCCTGCAGCATCCCTACTAATCCTGATTGTCCTCCGAGGCTAAAGCTATAGCATTGCAGGGAGCAGGGGTAGACATGGTATACCTGAATCTACTGAAGGTTTTTTATTGTAAGAGCAGATAATGTGGCAGGGAGGGGTCAGACAAGTGATAATAAAGCATTTCAGGCAGAACATGGGCTGGGTTTTTTTGGTCAGATGCAGGAATTAAATTGGGGTGTCAGAGGAAGCAGCCCAACCGGCCCCAAAGCAGTGCAGCCCACGGGGAATTCTCCCGGGTCTCCCAATAACCAGTTGTAGGTTTGATGTGCAAGCCCACTTGGCATATCTGATTGGTCACCAGCAGTCACAAGGCTGTCCACCACACAGTGATGTTGAGGTGGTGGTCAGCATGTGACTTGACTTTATTTCCTCTGTAACAACCCCTAGGAGGCCTGAATATTAGATTTTAATACTCAGCATTTGGGGATCCTTCATGGCATCTACAGTCTCCTCCTCAGGCAAACAATTTTGCTCACCGGCCATGTGCACCCATTTAGCTGCCAGTGGTTACGAGGGAGAGTACAGTGGGGAGTTATTTAGTTTTAATTTTTGGCTTCCAACTGATCATTAAGCAGCTGGGTATCCTAAATATAGATGCCGCTGGGGAGAAGGGTAAACAGAGGACCAAAACCAATGGGGGCTGTCCTAAAAGACTCCAGGTCAAGCATCCATTGTGATGCCCCATATTCTGAAAGCCCTCTGACCTCAATACCATGATGCTTTTGTGTCTCAGCCTGGGTATCTCTGCTCCCTCCACCCTACACACCAGTGCTGGCAGCAACTCAACTCTGCCAGGCATGGTGAACACGCACAGCAGGGATGCCAGGATCCAGCTACACATGCACCATGGGATTGCTGGATCAAGCCAAGTATGAGGGGAAAGGGAGGTTTCACAAAGTGGATAATTCAACATTGTGATGGTTTGGGGGGGGGGGCATTTTTAAGGGTTGTGGTCCTCTTTAAAGTCTTCCTTTCATATTTGGTTTACATTCCACACTGACATCAGTTACCATCTCACACAATGCACTACCAACAACTTAGCCAGATGCCTATTGACTAAGGGCTTTATTCATCAAGGGATAGCGACAGGTAGTGCCTTGCAAGCGACTGGCAGGGGCAGGTGAACGTCGGCCGCGGCACGCAATACCACATTTATGAAGGTGATTCTGGTGAGCGACTTTTATAGCGTCACGTAGCGACCGATTCATCATCACAGGTGGCTCAGCGGATCCCGGCGGCACTCTGGCTTTCAGAGAGCCTGGTATTACCTGCCGCTCTCCCATACATTTCAATGTTACTTCTCTTCTCTTTAAACAGAGTTTTCTTTTTAATTTTTGGGGGTTTTGTATGAAATCACTGTATGACCTCTCCTGGCCTATTTAAATACATTTTTGAAAACTTTTTTTGATTTTTTTATGCAGAATTGTCATTACAGGTCTGGTATTAAAGTGTTAATGTCACAATGTAATAACAATGTAATACCATATGTTTTCGCTTTGTTACTAGTGGATACATGTTCAAAAACTGACTTTATTCTCTGGGCTACAGCGACACAATTTTGAGCGCCGGCGCTGTGTGAGGCTGTTTTTTTGATGAATATGGTTTGAGTCGCTCACACTGACTAGTCGCTACCGTTGGCTCCCATATAGCTCTGTACTGGTGTTATAGTGGCTCATACATCAAATTCATCAATGCCGGCAATGTTACGACAGCGATTGAGGCGCTCTGTAATACTAGTACTAGTATACTAATACTAAGGCCCTTATTTATCAAGGGCTAGCGCCAGGTAGTGTCTGACGAGCGCCAGTTACCGCCAGCTAACGGCGGCTACCGACTCAAGTACGCCCAGCGGCGGTCACAATGACGCATTTATCACGCTAAATGAGGCTAGCGCCGGCAAGAGCGACAGCTAGCGCGGGATTCATCATGTAGCCGACTGCAACGAACAGCGCCGCTGCTAATCCCATCACAGCGCCAGGTATGACCTGTCGCTCCCTGGTGATGTCCAATGCATTTCAATGGAGCAATCTTTAATTAATCATAATGAATTGCTATTAATGTTTTTTTTTTTTTTAATGTCAAAAATTCTGTGACCACTTCTGCAATGTTAGGATTTTTTTTTAAGGTAAAAAAAATAAAAAACAAAATTTGTGCAGAATTGATATTACAGGTCTGATATTAATGTATTCATATTACAAAATGTTTATAAAAACTTGTATAATTTTACTATCAAAAAATATGGTTGTTCGGGGGTTAAAAAACTATTTAACATCCATCGCCGCCAGCGCTCTGGGGTTTAAACAAGGAATTCTCAGCGCGAAAAAATTCGGAGCGTGATTTGTTAATGAATCTGCAGCAAGCCGTTCGCTCTGGCCATTCGTTGTCAGGCGCACCCATACAACGCTGAACCTGTGAAACAGCGACCCCTAAGCCCGTATTCAACATTACCGCACACCGACTGAGTCGCTGTCAACAAGCAAACCCCGGCCAAGCACAGCGAATACTAGCTGGCGCTGTGAAAATCACGCTACTGGCGCTCATCTGTCGCTACCTGGCGCTATTAATGAATCGGCCTCTAATACTAGTGTCTAATACTCGCTCTTAGGGCTGCTGTACAGATGCTTAGCTGCCGATAGCTGGCGCTAGTAATGAATCAGCGTGTAATTGTGCCACTAGGCTGTTACAGAGCAAACACAAACCTACAGCACGACCCAAAGGCAATGGCGCATCCTTGTCCCTAATAGATTCCAAAGTCTAAGGCTGCAAGGCAGGAATTGTCTGCCGGACATGTGAAACCTCCCATTATAAATTAGTCAGGGTGGCATAGGTTAGCCGGTGTGACACAGTAATGATAGGTGTTACCTCGCCTCAACCATTCACATGACAATTTGTAAATAAGCTCCAGTTCACAAGTGCAACAGGTCATGTTTATCCAAGGCCCCCGCCACACTGACAGGCAGAGAATTGATTGTGCATTATTCATGTCTGCCACCAGGCAGACACTACTGGCGATCTTCTAAATGATTCAAGATGGTGTTTCATCCACACAACTTGCCATGCATACATTGCTTAGATCTGTTGTATCGAAGGGATCAATGGGGCTGTGACTTCTAATCAATGTATTCAGTTAAAAGCAAGTTATATGTGGAAAATAGAATTATCACTTAAGTGCTATCATCATCCGTAGCACCATACAAAGTAGTAATTACAGAGTAGGACATACAGTTCATAGACTATTACAAATTCAGTATTACAGAGTTCCCAATAATATTCTGAATACAAGATACAATAGGAGAGAGCCCTGCTCTTATAGGCTTACAGGATAAATGGTGGAGTTAAAGGGTAGGCATCCAAAACAGTCAGCATTGAGTATTGTGGCATGTGCTCTTTAAAGAGGACCAAAACCCACCCTGGAGTCTAAGAGACTCCGGGGTAGGCATACTCGCTCCCCCCGGGGCACACTGTGTGAAACCCCCCAGGTCACCCAAAAACTCACCTTCGTTCCCGGCTCAAAGGCGCATGTGCAAGCAGAGGCCCCATCCCTGCTATCCCTTTAGCAGGGCGCGTGTCCACACCAGGCATTTGTGAATGGCCACCCTGTTAGAGGGTAGCAGGGGATGCGACCGCCAGTGCACTAGGATCCGCTCGCATTAGACGTGCTCCTGGATGAAGGGGCTCGAGCGGATCTGAGCGCGCTATTGGACGAGTGGCCACACATGCGTAGTAAGACCGGGAAGAGGTGAGTTTGTTCGGGATACCTGCGAGGAAGAACCAAAACCCTGGATAGTCAAAATCCTGGGTTTTGGTCCACTTTAAATAGTTTCTTAAAGTGGGGCCAACAGTCAAAAATGACTTAAAGCGGACCTTCACTATGAATAAGAGTCTATCTTATATGTTTCCCACACCCTGTACATACAGATTGTCCACATTAAATATCATCCTACCTGCATCTACGGCATGTTATGAGCATTTAAACATTCAAGATGGCGGCTTATGGAAGCCGCCATCTTATCAGGCAGCCTGCAAACAGGAAGTGCCTCCTGACTGTGCTGCTCTGCATTCTGGGACTGCTGACCGTTACCTGACCCCAGCTCTGCTCTGTCTGAGCAAAGCACAGCTATAACCCGCCCCCCCTGTACCTTATCCCACTCTCCTCTCCTCAGTAAGTGTGATGCTTCTGAGTCAAGATGGCGGCGCCCGCATCCTAAATTCCTGAACAGAGTTGCAGCCCAGTGGGGGAAAGAATAATAAGTTAGTGACTAAAAACTTAAAATATATTAACTTTAGATGCTGGGGAACCGTTTTTTAAAGAGTTTGGGCTTTTCATTAAATCACGCTGAAGGTCCGGTTTAAACCAGACCAACACAATAAACAATGCTCATATGCATCCCTCCCCAGGGCAAATGACATTGCTGCACATTAAAATAAAAATGCATTTACCTTTTCCTAACTCCTGCTGTAGTAAATTTTAGAAGCAAAGTGGTGGAAACAAAACGGTGGCTCGTGCATTTGCAGGCCACCTGCACACAGGAAGTGCTGCTGGGCTTATTGGTAAATTGTCAGTTATGTCAGTTGAATTCAGGCAGCAGCATGGCTGAGATGCTGGGAGAGGAAGCTCCAAAATGGCTGTGACCTTTCTTTCCCAACTGCCAGGCAGTTGGTCTGGTTTAAGCCAGGCTGTATGCTGAATAAGTGGGTTTTCAGGGTGCTAACGCAAGCTTGGAAGATTGGGGAGGGGCACATTTTTGGGAGGCATAGATGGCCAATGTATGATTTCACACTTGCGCATGTTGCTGCACTGCAAGAAACACATTTACTAAAACATTAGTGGGGCAGCAGCATGCTGAAAATTGTATAAATCATATTTTGCACTACTAATTAGCACTGAAATAACATTGTCAGGCAGAAGTACTTGATAAATCAGGTTGTGCGTGTACACATGCCCAGCCATGGGCTGCACTAATTATGATGGGGGGGAGGTTAGGTGCCTTGCTCAAGAACACCTCCAGTCACAAGTCCACTTCCTTACCTCTAGGCCACAACTGCCCCCGAATTGATTGGAAAAATTGGAAAGGCGCAAAAAGGATCCTGAAGGCGAGAATGAGAGAAGCTGACCAGGTTAAGGACAGGAAAAGATCAGAGACAGAAAAGAGGCTGAGTCTAGTTTAATATCACTGGATTCAAGATTAAATTCAGGGAGGGGCCTGGCTGGAGAGAGCTTTGTAGGTTACAGTTAGAAACAGGATTTGCTGTGGGACTGGCAGCGAGGGGAGGGACTTACAGAGTAGAGCAGAGATGGAAAAGAGAGAGTAGATTTGGATAAGATGAGCCACTGGTAAAATATAAAGAAGTACGTTGCAGTAGTCTAGTCAGGATATGATCAGGGCATTTTGACTATCCTGGGTTTTGGTCCTTGCCCCCCAGGCACCCCAATTTGTTATGCCCTACTATGTGAAACCCCCCAGGTCCCCCAGTAAACTCACCTTTCCCCGGTCCTACAACACTTTCGCAAGCGCTCATCCAATCACCGCTTTATGTCATGCTTACCAATGACCGGCACAACGCCATTGTGTTGAACAGCGCGTCAGCATAGGGAGCAGCAGTACACACATCCCCAGCTTCTCTGTGAAGTGCGCGCTCCTGTGCTCCCAGTCTATCTGAATGGCTGAGCGCATGAGCCTGCACAGCTGCCGGGGAAAGGCAAGGCTCTTTCCGGGGCGATCGAGAGGGTCACACATTGGGGCACACCGAATCGTCATGCCCTGGGGGCACCTTGTCAGCCATCCCTGGAGTCTTTTAGACATCAGGGTCAGCATTTGGGGTGGTTGGCCCACTTTAAATGAAAGGGCACAGAGAGTTGCAGATATTGTTTAATTGTTAAAGTGGACCAAAACCCAGGATTTTGACTATCCTGGGTATCGGTACATTCCCCGGGGGCACCCCAATCGGGGTTGCCCCGCTGTGTCAACCCCCCCCCACAGGACGCCAAGACCAGCTCACCTCTTCCTGGTCCCACGGCACGTCTAAGAGCAGCGTCTCTGTCGGCCGCATCCTGCACTTCCCTCTAACAGGGAGCGTGCCCGCACCAGCCATTCACAAACGGCTGGTGTGTCCATGCGCCCTGCTAGAGGTATAGTGGGGGCGCACCCGCAGCTCGCGCATGTGCCGTGGGACCGGGAAACAAGGAAAGTGAATGGGGCGACCTGGGGGGTTTCACAAAGGGGGCATCCTGATTTTGGATGCCCAGGGTGGGAATTTATCAATTCCCGGGCCGATCGAGCTTGGTTTTGGTCCACTTTAACAGAGATTGTGGTGTTATAGAGAGAAGGGGAGTTAGATGGTGGGAAAATTACCAGTTCTTGTCAAAGTTTGAGGGAGCGAGATAATATGAATGAAGATATATGTAAGAACGTAAGAGAGGTGAGATAGAGGAGACAAGAGATTAGGGCCAGAGAGTTATATTTCAGTGTCGTCTGCACAAAAGTGAAATTAAAATCCTAGTGAAGTTCGAAGTTTGCCAAGACCATAGCTATAGACTGAGAATAGTACGGGGCCTAGGACAGAACCTTGCGGCACACCGACAGAAAAAGAAAGGGAAAAAAAACATTGTGAAATGAGCCAAGAGATATACCTTGTACAGCGCTACGGAAGAAGATGGTGCTATTTAAATTAACATTATTATTAATAATAATAATAAGAGAGAGCAAGACCCTGAATTCCAAGAAAGGAGAGTATATAGAGAAGCAGGGAATGGTGTTACATGTTGAGGATAGGTCAATAATAGCTAAAATAAAAGTGATGTTAACTTTTAAGGTGCTGCATTAATATTGTACTTAAAGGAGCACTATCGCGAAATTGTGTAATATTAAAAATCCAAATAAACACTTTAGCTAATAAGGGGAAGGTCACTTATATACCTGAACTGAATAAAACTCCCACCAAGCTTGTGTTTTTCTTTCCCTGGTAGGAATAAAATCCTGGGGTTACAGGTTGAGTCTATGAGGGGTGACAGAGCCTGTCACCCGAGAGGTTGTCTTCCTTTCATTAAAATAAAAAAAACAAGCCTGGCTGGATATTTCTTGATGTCGGGTGTATAAGTGACCCCTCCTCCCTCCATCCAGCATATTTATATGGATTTTTATTCTTGGGCCATTTTTTCGTGATAGTGCTCCTTTAAAGAGGAACAAAACCCACAAGCGAGTGGTCGGGATGGCTGCGGCAAATGGTTCTGATTGTTTTCAATGGGGAGTGCACACTGCCACATCCCCTGCACCCCTAGCGGCATACATGCACCCCCGCCCCAGCCATTCAGATAGACTGGGATGGGAGCGTGCACGCCGCCCGGGACATGGGGCATGCGGCAGCCACACTCCACATTCAACTCAATCAGAGCCATTTCCCGAAGGATGTAAACACAGCAAAGGGCTCTGATTGGACAGTAGGGCATCCTGATTCTGGATGCCCCAGGGGCACGGAACAAAACCCAAGAAAGTCAAATTCCCAGGTTTTGTTCTGCTTTAAAACATTTTTTACTCTGTTAGCAGTAAAATGTAAATAATGTTATTTTTTTATTGAATATAAAAACAGGGAAACCTCCCACTTTTAGGTCTTCATAGAAAAAAGTTTTGTTGGTAAGCCCAATGAATTTCACCCTTAGACCTCCTCATGGGAACACCAATGAATTGTGACCATTATTGTCTAGATAAATCTTGTTATTTTAAAAGATCTTTAGATTCAATCACTTATTATGTACATTGGTCCATGTTGACTGCTGGTTTCTAGACAGATACTGGCAGAACTGACATTGGCAGAGGTGCGATAACTCCTATCACCTGCTGTAGCATTGCCGTTGCTCAAACTTTTTAGTGGACTGTCATACTGTTACTAAAAATTGTTAATGTGATAACGACACTCAACAACAGCTACTCTGCTGCTATAATAGCAATTAATATAACACATGTAATAAAATGTAATAAGTAACAATTAATGCTAAATAAAATTGGAAAGACACGGGGAGGACGATTTATTAATAGCGCCAGGTAGCAACAGATGAGCAACAGTAGCGTGATTTTCACAGCGCCAGCTAGTATTCGCTGTGCTTGGCCGTTGTTCGGTTGTTGACAGCGACTCAGTCGGTGTGCGGTAATGTTGAATATTGGGTGAGGAGTCGCTGTTTGACAGGTTCCGCTCTGTATGGGAGCGCATGACAACGAATGGCCATAGCGAACGGCTCCCAGCATATTCATTAACAAATCAGAGCGCTGGCGGCGATGGGTTAAAAGTAGTTTTTTAACCCCCAAACAACCTTATTTTTGGAAAAAAATGATAAACAAGTTATTATAAACATTTTGTTATATGAATACATTAATATCAGACCTGTAATATCAATTCTGCACAATTTTTTTTTTTTTTTTTTTTGCCTTAAAAAAAAAGATATAACATTGCAGAAGTGGTCACCGAATTTTTGACATTTAAAAAAAAAAAAAACATTAATATCAATTAATTATGAATATTTAAAGATTGCTCCATTGAAATGCATTGGAATCCATTGAAACGCCAGGTAGCGAGAGGTCATACCTGTCGCTGTGATGGGATTAGCAGCGGCGCTGTTCGCTGAAGTCTGCAACATGATGAATCCCACGCTAGCTGACGCTCTCGCCGGCGCTAGCCTCATTTAGCGTGATAAATGCGTGATTGTGTTCGCAGCCTGGCGTTCTGGAGTCGGTAGCCGCCGATAGCTGGCGCTACCTGGCGCTAGTGAGACACTACCTGGCGCTATCCCTTGATAAATAAGGCCCATTGTTTATTTACTTATTAAGATCTAAATGTCAATCCTTATAAAGGGACATCTAAGACAACCCCTCTGGTTGAGGGACAGTTTGAAGATTTGATTTTGTCCCATGATTAGACTCAAAGTAGGACACTTTGTAAAACTGCCCCTGATAGGTGTGGTTTTGGTTATCCACAGGCTTTTGAGGAACGAATGTCTGCAGCATTATATGCTACGCCTCTGTGTGTAAGTGGGTGTAGCCCCATCCCTGGACATATGCACAACTTGGACATCTCTGGTCCTTAAAGTGGACCAAAACCCAGGATTTTGACTACGTCCCAACCAGGGTGCCCTGCTGTGTGAAACCCCCAGATCGCCCATGCCAACTCACCTCTTCCTGGTCCAATCAGCACGCTCTATCCCAGGTTTTGGTCCTTGTCCCCCTATGTGAGATCCTCTAAATTCGCCTATAAAACATACCCGACTGCCTATCCAATGGCGCATACACGAGGTGCAGCCAATAGTCTAGAGCTGGGGACGTGCCTATACTGGCTATTCACGAATTCCTAGCACGGGCATGCACAGGTATAGTGGATTGCAGCCACGGCCCACGCATGCACAGTTAGATCAATGGTGAGGTAAGTTTTACCGACCATTTTGGGAGTTTCACACAGCGGGGTATCCCAAATTAGGATCCCAAAAGGAAAGGGAATCAAGCTTTTGGTCCACTTTAATGTAGAGCATAGAACTTGTAATCGCACCAGGCAGCGTCTGCTGATCCACAATAACAAACCCACAATTGCCCCCACCCCCCGAGGTTTCCTCGGTTCCCTGGCATGTGTGACTGGGTTTGTCGTCTGTAGATGCAGGCGCTGACCAGGACACTTGTGGGAAGATGGTGGAGGGCTACAGAGAAGGGCTACAAAAGAAGGCTATGCCAGTGGTGGCAATGAGTGACCAGGGCCCTTGTGACAAAACAGTTGAGGGCTACGGTGATGCTGGTGAAGTTTTGTGCACAAAGTTGCTCCGTTACTGCTTTTTTAACTCAGAGTGTTGTGTTACCATGGCCTCAGGTCTAGGGCAGGAAGAGCGCTTAGATATTTCTTTAAACTGCGTTTTTTCTGTATGCAATTTTCTGCATTGAATAGAAGGTTAGGTAAAAGGTCCTCTTTAAGCTCTATTTTTTCAATCTGGAGGAAATGTCCTATTGTTTGCTCTTTGTTAAGGACACACATTCAGTGTAATTTTTCATTTGCAACTTTAGTGGAAGTCATTGCAGTTCATTTGCACTGAGAATCAACTTGTAGGGATTTTTCACTTGTGTCTACAAAGAATGAGTTGAGCTGTTTGCAGAAAAGCTGGGGCAGCTTAGAGCCCTCAGCCCTGAGCACACATTATCCAAGCCTGGCTTTTCCTCTCCCCCTCCTCCTTTCAGGATTTGCTGAGTGCACAGAATAGAGAGCTCCAACTCAAATTACCCCCTGCATTTTATCAGCCTCCACGACTGCAATTAGGGATCAAAGTGCAAACAAATATTTGTTGGACTCTTGCTGCAGAGTTCTGATGCTGGTTGCATCATTGTTCTTTGGCAAGACTAGCAAGCCAAGGTAAGGAGACCCAGCTAGGCTTAAGGGAAATTAGCTTAAAGAGGACAAAATGCTCACTATTAAATTACGTTCTTAAACAAATCCCCAGAAGATAGTTACATGCTTTTAATTACTATCTCATTATGTCCCTGGGATCATTCTTAGGCCCTTATTTAACAAGGGATAGCGCCAGGTAGCGACTGGTGAGCGAACGGTAATGACGGGCCCCGCCACGAGAACGCCGGCTCCCCACCACAATCACACATTTATCAAGCCAATCCTGCTTAGCGACTGAGATAGCGCCAGATAGCCACTCATTCATCATTATTCCAGCCTCAGCCCACAGCGCCAGCGAGCGACCTTGAACAGCGCCAGGTATAACCTCTCGCTACCTGGCGCTCTCCAATGCATTTCAATGGAACAATCTTTAAATATTAATAATTAATTGTTAATCTTTTTTTTTTTTTTTTATGTGAAAATTTCTGTTACCACTTCTGCCATGTTAGATATTTTTTTTAAGGTAAGAAAGAAATAAGAAAAAAATTTGTGCAGAATTGATATTACAGGTCTGATATTAATGTATTCATATTCCAAAATGTTTTTATAAACTTGTTTTTTTTTGTTTCCCAAAATATGGTTGTTTGGGGGTTAAAAAAATATTTTTAACCCATCGCCGCCAGCGCTCTGGGGTTTAAACATGCATTTCACAGCGCGAGAATTTTTGGAGCGTGATTTGTTAATGAATATGGTGGGAGCCGGTCGCTATGGCCATTCGCTATCATGCGCTCCCATACAGCGCAGAACCTGTCAAATAGCGACTCATCACCTTGTATTCAACATTACTGCACACCGACTGAGTCGCTGTCAACAACCGAACAACGGCCAAGCACAGCGACTACTAGCGGGCGCTGTGAAAATACCGCTACAGTCGCTCAACTGTCGCTACCTGGCGCTATTAATAAATCAGCCTCTAAGCTTCCCAAAAGAAGTAGACTACTGGCCGACTACTAGTGCAATACTCCTTTTCCTATAGATCTCACCAAGCCATAAACCACAGCGTTAAATTTGCATATGCAATTGTAAGCTGGTGTTGTAAGCTTTCTCTGGACATTGCATGGCCTAGTGGTTTTGGAAGATCGTATTAGACATAAGGATATAACAACATGATAGTTAATTCTGTTATCCGTATACAGGGGGAGGCCAATTCATTAATAGCGGCAGGTAGCGACAGTTGAGCGACTGTAGCGGCATTTTCAGAGCGCCCGCTAGTAGTCGCTGTGCTTGGCCGTTGTTCGGTAGTTGACAGCGACTCAGTCGGTTTGCCGTAATGTTGAATATTGGGTGAGGAGTCGCTATTTGACCGGTTCCGCGCTGTATGGGAGCGCATGATAGCGACTGGCCCTAGCGACCGGCTCCCACCATATTCATTAAAAAATCACGCTCAAAAAATTCTCGCGCTGTAAAATGCATGTTTAAACCCCAGAGCGCTGGCGGCGATGGGTTAAAAGTAGTTTTTTAACCCCCAAACAACCATATTTTTGGAAACCAAAAAAAAACAAGTATTTTAAATAATTTTGTAATATGAATATATTAATATCAGATCTGTAATATCAATTCTGTACAATTTTTTTTTTTTTACCTTAAAAAATTTATCTAAAATGGCAGAAGTGGTCACAGAATTTTTCACATAAAAAAAAAAAAAAAAATTAATAACAATTAATTATGAATATTTAAAGATTGTTCCATTGAAATGCATTGGAGAGCGCCAGGTAGCGAGAGGTCATACCTGTCGCTGTTCAAGGTCGGACGCTGGCGCTGTGGGCTGAGGCTGGAATAATGATGAATGAGTGGCTATATGGCGCTATCTGGGAGGCTGATTTATTAATAGCGACAGATAGCGACAGTTGAGCGACTGTAGCGGTATTTTCACAGCGCCCGCTAGTAGTCGCTGTGCTTGGCTGTTGTTCGGTTGTTGATAGCGACTCAGTCGGTGTGCAGTAATGTTGAATACAAGGTGATGAGTCGCTATTTGACAGGTTCCGCGCTGTATGGGAGCGCATAATAGCGAATGGCCATAGCGACCAGCTCCCACCATATTCATTAACAAATCACGCTCCAAAAATTCTCGCGCTGTGAAATGCATGTTTAAACCCCAGAGCGCTGGCGGCGATGGGTTAAAAGTAGTTTTTTAACCCCCAAACAACCATATTTTGGGAAACCAAAAAAAACAAGTTTATAAAAACATTTTGGAATATGAATACATTAATATCAGACCTGTAATATCAATTCTGCACAAATTTTTTTTTTTTTTTTTTCTTACCTTAAAAAAAATATCTAACATTGCAGAAGTGGTAACAGAAATGTTCACATTATTAACAATTAATTATTAATATTTAAAGATTGTTCCATTGAAATGCATTGGAGAGCACCAGGTAGCGAGAGGTCATGCCTGGCGCTGTTCAAGGTCGCTCGCTGGCGCTGTGGCTGGAATAATGATGAATGAGTCGCTATCTGGCGCTAGCTCAGTCGCTAAGCAGGATCGGCTTGATAAATGTGTGATTGTGGTGGGGAGCCGGCGTTCTCGTGGCGGTGAACGTCATTACCGTTCGCTCACCATTCGCTACCTGGCGCTATCCCTTGTAAAATAAGGGCCTCAGTCGCTAAGCAGGATTGGCTTGATAAATGTGTGATTGTGGTGGGGAGCCGGCGTTCTCGTGGCGGGGCCCGTCATTACTGGCCGCTCACCAGTCGCTACCTGTCGCTATCCCTTGTTAAATAAGGGCCTAAGCACCATGTAACTATTTTAAGAAGGGAAGAAACACATACTACTTTCTCTATACAGTCTCTAACACTGGCAGCACAGGGCATCCCAGATGGGGATACTCTGGTGTGCAGTGCCGACTAGCAGGTCTAATACCAAACATACAGATACTCAACACTCCTGAGATCCCATGATGGCAGCCTGAGAAACCACTGCCCAGCCATTCAGATTTGCTGGGTAGTCATGTCATCATTATATGCTGTCAAACCTGATTAGTGGACCACAGTCACATGTTCACTGGAAGAAAAGGTTAGTAGCTGTAAGAATAGTGACCATTTTTGCCTGGTGGTTCTGTGTAGCCTCACAATCTGGGATGTCCTCCTATGCTGCCAGTGTTTGGGGTAGTTTATATGAAGTTTTTTTTTATTTCAATCCAAGGGAAACAACGTTTGGTAGGCAGCTTCAGCTCAATAAAAGTTCCATGTGTATCCCAACTTGTTAAAATCCAAACAGGATCCACATTAAAATCACAGTATAATGATTGAGAAAATGTTTCACGCAAAGTGTTTCAAGGGAAGTTGCCCTCCCCGTCATTGCTCCTTGAGTTGCAGCGGCTGTTTCTAGACACCTTCCAATTGGAGGGACTGTCCGATCCCTACTTTTCTCTGGCCCTCTTTACTCCCTAAATATGAATCTTTCGGTTTATTTAGGGTTTTTAAAGAAGCCCCTTGTTTTGCCATCTGGCATGTTCGTGCAGATCTTGTATAAGCTTTCAGCTTTCGCAAATATCATTTTTAAACCAGACCAACAGCCTGGTACATTTGGAAAAGAAAGGTAGCGGACATTTTGGAGCTTCCTCTCCCATCTGAAATAACCGTAATGCCCAGTACTAGGAAGCCCAGCAGCACTTCCTGTTTGCAGTTGGCCTGCAAGCCCATGAGCGGTCATCTTGTTTTTAAAATGTATCCCAGTAGGCGTTAGAAAAAGGTAAATTAATTTTTATGTGCAGCAATCTAAATTGGCCTGGAGATGAATGCATCTGAGGACAGTTTGTTGTGTCGGTCTGATTTAATTCTTTAATTTTTGACTGTTGGTCCGCTTTAAGAAACGTCAGTGTACTTAATGTTATACTAAAGGCAAGTCTGATTGTTGTCCAATTTTTTCTGGCTACACGTTGCTCTATCACCCCAAATTTTAATCCATTTTCAAAAAGACCCTGTAATTTGTATTTGTAAAACTATTAGAGAATTGGAGATGCAGAGAAAACATTAAGAGAAACAGTGGGTGTGGCAATAGCGATGTGATGTAAGCACACTGTTCTTTACATATATCATAAATATGTGCATTGTTGTGCCTCTAGTTATTACTGCCAGCACATAGTGCCATCAGAAAAAGGGGGTGAGAGGTTCTGCAGGCTAAGAGCGTCTCCAGACTGCCAGCACATAGTGTGACCAGAAAGGAGGGTGTGACCAGAAAGACAGCTGCAGAGAACGGCAGCTAATCAGGATGTCTGGGGCGGGAGTGGGGGGTGTTTCCGTTCTCAGTCCACTGAAGGTTGATTGAAGGAACAGGTCAGCAGGGTGGAGACTGAAAGCTGGCTGAGGAAGTGATTTCCTCACCAAGTTGAAAAACATAGGAGGGGGTGCTGGAGGGACTTAGGCCCTTATTTAACAAGGCATAGCGCCAGGTAGCGAATGGTGAGCGAACGGTAATGACGCTCACCGCCACGAGAACGCCGGCTCCCCTCCGCAATCACACATTTATGAAGCCGATCCTGCTTAGCGACTGACAGAGCGCCAGATAACGAATCATTCATCATTATTCCAGCCTCACCCCACAGCGCCAGCGAGCGACCTTGAACAGCGACAGGTATGACCTCTCGCTACCTGGCGTTCTCCAATGCATTTCAATGGAGTAATCTTTAAATATTCATAATTAATTGCTATTCATTTTTTTTGTTTTTTTTTAAATGTCAAAAATTCTGTGACCACTTCTGCCATGTTAGATATTTTTTTTTAAGCTAAAAAAAAAAAAAAAAAAAAATTTGTGCAGAATTGATATTACAGGTCTGATATTAATGTATTCATATTACAAAATGTTTTGAAAAACATGTTTTTTTTTTTTTCTAAAAATATGGTTGTTTGGGGGTTAAAAAACTACTTTTAACCCATCGCCGCCAGCGCTCTGGGGTTTAAACAAGCATTTCACAGCGCGAGAATTTTTGGAGCGTGATTTGTTAATGAATATGCTGGGAGCCGTTCGCTATGGCCGTTCGCTGTCATGCGCTCCCATACAGCGCGGAACCTGGCAAACAGCGACTCATGACCCCGTATTCAACATTACCGCACACCGACTGAGTCGCTGTCAACAGCCGAACAACGGCCAAGCACAGCGAATACTAGCGGGCGCTGTGAAAATAACGCTACTGTCGCTCATCTGTCGCTACCTGGCGCTATTAATGAATCAGCCTGCCAATGTAAGGTAAGCTACTGATATTTATTTTTTTACTTTTGACTTGCCAATCACTTTAATGATCAAAAACATGCTTCCTAGATGCTGTGCATCACACGCTGATAGTATTAGGTCTGTAAAGCCCTACCAATTACCTACTACACAACCAATGTACACATTCAAGAAGACCAAAACCCAAGATTTAAACCCTCCTGGGATTTTAATTTTACTCAATCTATGCTCCAATTGGGCATGTGCTGGCCCTCTGCCTCTTAATGCATGCAATTCATTCTAAATAAATGGATGCTGGTCTACCTCCAGGTGCGCATCAGATGGTAGGTGCTGGGGATGCCACTGGAGCTCCCACCATACACCTTGGATGGCCGGAGGGCCACAAAGTGGTACATCCCAAATCAGGATGTTCCTGGGAAAGGACTTTAACCCTCTCCTGGATTCTTTTACACTCTTTTAAACTCCAGAGCCCCTTGGACCTCTTACCAGTTCACAAACAATTTAATAATACCATTATGTAAAAAGGTAAAAGAATAAAACAATCTCCTGGGCCAATTAGGCCCCCCGGGTCTCTGTGTGCCTACGCAGTAAAAGCACAAAGCCGCATCTCCCAGTTCCGCGCAAGCTCCTGCTGCCCAGAGTGTGCATAGAGCCAGGGGATGCGGTGATTTCATGCAAGATGGCGGCACACAGAATTCGGTGAACCGGAAGAGCGGCGCAGGCCCCTAGATAAGGTAAGGGGTCTTTTTGACTAGACTTTCACTTTAAGAGAAACGACAAGGCACTTGTTCTCTGTAAGTTTACCAACAGCAGGTACAAGTGGTGTTGCTGTGCTTGACAACCGGGAGAATAGATTTTTGGTTTTCCATCTTTTTTAAACATTATCTGTGGGATGAAAGAAAAAAACAATTACTTAATTGTTTTCAATTACCCCACAGTTAGAAATGTTTTTAAAGCTGTTTTTTTCATTTACATTTATATATTATTATATATAGACATTTCTCAATCTATGCCCTTATTCATCAAGCGATAGCGCCAGGTAGTGTCTGACGAGCGCCAGGTAGCGGCAGCTAACGGCGACTACCGACTCAAGTACGCCCGACGGCGGTCACAATGACGCATTTATCAAGCAAAATGAGGCTAGCGCCGGCGAGAGCGACGGCTAGCGCGGCATTCATCATGAAGCCGCCTGGACCGAACAGCGCCGCTGCAAATTCCCTCACAGCGCCAGGTATGAGCTGTCGCTCCCTGGCGATGTCCAATGCATTTCAATGGAGCAATCTATAATTATTCCTAATTAATTGGTATTATTTTTTTTTTTTTTTTTTTAATGTCAAAAAATCGGAGACCACTTCTGCAATGTTAGGATTTATTTTTAAGTAAAAAAAAAATTAAAAAAAAATATGTGCAGAATTGATCTAACAGGTCTGAGATTAATGTATTCATATTACAAAATGATTCTAAAAACATGTATAATGTTACATTCAAAAAATATGGTTGTTTAGGGGTTAAAAACTAGTTAATACACATCGCCGCCAGCGCTCTGGGGTTTAAACAAGGAATGGACAGCGACAGCACATTCGGAACGTGATTTGTTGATGAATATGAAGCTAGCCATTCGCTCTGGCCATTCGTTGTCAGGCGCTCACATACAACGCTGGACCTGTGAAACAGCGACCCCCCAGCCCATATTCAACATTACCGCACACCGACTGAGTCGCTGTCATCAAGCTAATGCCGTCCAAGCACAGCGAATACTGGCTGGCGCTGTAAAAATCACGCTACAGTCGCTCATCTGTCGCTACCTGGCGCTATTAATGAATCGGCCTCCCCGTCAATTGAGTATCTAGAAGAAAAAAAAGAACATCCAGATTTTTTTGGCTCCATGTCATTACCGTTAAATCCCTTTTAACAATAAGATAGTTTTATGGTACATTAAGTAAAGTCCTGAAAACACAACCTCGCCTGGGGCGTATTTGGTTTACTTTACTTTTTTTCACCATTGCGACTGGTTTAGACACTGAGATTTCGAGCGTCTTCCATGACAAAGACTTGAGCCAGTCTGAGCTTTTCAGTCCCTCTTCCCGACATAAAACCAGCAGGCTGAAAATGTTCCTTTAATGTAGTGCCAGATGGCAACTTTAGATTTCGTGTAGAATGCAGGTAAGCCTAACCCTGTAACACAAGAGGACAAAGATCTTTTCAATCATAGCTTATGCTATTGAGAAAGGAAAAAATGAGATGGCCACTGGAACAGCAGTCACTCATTATATGAAGCCATGTGAGACACGCCAGCTATACACCTGAATGGAGGGGAGTCCGTGTACCGGCGCAATGAACAGCTTTCCAGGCTGGGAGGTAAAATAATACTCCTGATATTTCAATGAAAATCATACAGGTTTTATGTGGCTCATCATGATGAATAAATCAAACCGTTCAAGCTTTAAACACTTGCTAATCAGAATATTTCTGCAAACGAATTTACTAAATAAACTAATACTAAAAAGGACATTATTTGCAGGCTGATTCATTAATAGCGCCAGGTAGCGACAGATGAGCGTCAGTAGCGTTATTTTCACAGCGCCCGCTAGTATTCGCTGTGCTTGGCCGTTATTCGGCTGTTGTCAGCGACTCAGTCGGTGTGCTGTAATGTTGAATACGGGATTAGGAGTCGCTGTTTGACAGGTTCCGCGCTGTATGGGAGCGCATGACAGCGAATGGCCATAGCGAACCGCTCCCAGCATATTCATTAACAAATCACGCTCCAAAAATTCTCGCGCTGTGAAATGTTGTTTAAACCCCAGAGCGCTGGCGGCGATGGGTTAAAAGTAGTTTTTTAACCCCCAAACAACCATATTTTTAGAAAAAAAAAAACATGTTTTTCAAAACATTTTGTAATATGAATACATTAATATCAGACCTGTAATATCAATTCTGCACAAATTTATTTTATTTTATTTTTTTTTTAAGCTTAAAAAAATTATCTAACATTGCAGAAGTGGTCACAGAATTTTTGACATTAAAATAAAAAAAAAATAATAATAGCAATTAATTATGAATATTTAAAGATTGCTCCATTGAAATGCATTGGAGAGCGCCAGGTAGCGAGAGGTCATACCTGTCGCTGTTCAAGGTCGCTCGCTGGCGCTGTGGGCTGAGGCTGGAATAATGATGAATGATTCGCTCTGTCAGTCGCTAAGCAGGATCGGCTTGATAAATGTGTGATTGCGGAGGGGAGCCGGCGTTCTCGTGGCGGTGAGCGTCATTACCGTTCGCTCACCATTCGCTACCTGGCGCTATCCCTTGTTAAATAAGGGCCATAATCTATTATCTATATTTAATATCCATAATAAATTAATGGTCATAATCGGGAGTCTATACAATCAATTGAAATTATTCAACTTATTTCTAGTATATAATTAATATCCATAAAATACTGCCACATGTGGGGTCTCCACCAACCCCCCCCCTCCCCTCTTAACTTAGGCCCTTATTCATCAAGCGATAGCGCCAGGTAGTGTCCGACGAGCGCCAGGTAGCGGCAGCTAACGGCGACTACCGACTCAAGTACGCCCGGCGGCGGTCACAATGACGCATTTATCAAGCAAAATGAGGCTAGCGCCGGCGAGAGCGACGGCTAGCGCGGCATTCATCATGAAGCCGCCTGGACCGAACAGCGCCGCTGCAAATTCCCTCACAGCGCCAGGTATGAGCTGTCGCTCCCTGGCGATGTCCAATGCATTTCAATGGAGCAATCTATAATAATTCATGATTAATTGGTAATAATTTTTTTTCTAATTTTTTTAATGACAAAAAATCGGAGAACACTTCTGCAATGTTAGGATTTATTTTTAAGTAAAAAAAAAAAAAAAAAAAAAAATGTGCAGAATTGATCTAACAGGTCTGAGATTAATGTATTCATATAACAAAATGATTCTAAAAAAATGTATAATGTTACATTAAAAAAATATGGTTGTTTAGGGGTTAAAAACTAGTTAATACAGATCGCCGCCAGCGCTCTGGGGTTTAAACAAGGAATGGACAGCGACAGCACATTCGGAGCGTGAGTTTTTGATGAATATGAAGCTAGCCGTTCGCTCTGGCCATTCGTTGTCAGGCGCTCACATACAACGCTGGACCTGTGAAACAGCGACCCCCCAGCCCGTATTCAACATTACCGCACACCGACTGAGTCGCTGTCATCAAGCAAACGCCGGCCAAGCACAGCGAATACTGGCTGGCGCTGAAAAAATCACGCTACAGTCACTCATCTGTCGCTACCTGGCGCTATTGATGAATCGGCCTCCCCGTATTCAAGGCCTCCATATGTCAGCAGTAACATAGCTATCAGTCGTAGAAGAGTTTCTAGTGTCCTGTAATGTATACACCTTTATATATGCAGAGAGATGGGGACCAGACTTTTGCTCATCTGTTCTCTTCATCCCTGTTCAAAGTTCCAGATCTCTAGACATCTGCTGGTAAATCTCTAAGGAGAATCTTGTCACTTTTTCATTTGCTAAGATGGTTATTTTCTGGCAACAACAAGTCTAGGCTTTCGTATCATATGTGACACCATAGCCAGGAAGCCACTTTCTTTCCTTCCACTAATTGTTCTCCCCAAAGTCTCTGCTACTCACAATGAGATTATTTATCAGCATCTGTCCTATGGAGAAGCTGGAATGGCTGCTCAGCAGCATTTGTCACAGATAAACTTGAAGTGAAGATACAAATTGTGATTTAAAATTCAAACTGTAATTTTAATGGAATGCTTATTCAACTGTTTCTTTTAGATTTGATCTAAAGTGAATTTCCTCCTTTAGGATGTTTGAGGGTCCATAATGGAAAGAGGTGAATTTCGATTGGGGTTGAATTTATTTGCCTGAAAGGTTTTTTTATTGGAAGGACATGTATTAAAGCGGACCTTCACTCTGAATAAGAGTCTATCTTATATGTTTCCCACACCCTGTACATACAGATTGTCCACATTAAAAATCATCCTACCTGCATCTACTGCATGTTATGAGCCTTTAAACATCCAAGATGGCGGCTTATGGAAGCCGCCATCTTATCAGGCAGCCTGCAAACAGGAAGTGCCTCCTGACTGTGCTGCTCTGCATTCTGGGACTGCTGACCGTTACCTGACCCCAGCTCTGCTCTGTCTGAGCAAAGCACAGCTATAACCTGTCCCCCTGTACCTTATCCCACTCTCCTCTCCTCAGTAAGAGTGATGCTTCTGAGTCAAGATGGCGGCGCCCGTATCCTAAATTCCTGAACAGAGTTGCAGCCCAGTGGGGGAAAGAATAATAAGTTAGTGACTAAAAAACGTAAAATGTATTAATTTTAGATGCTGGGGAACCTTTTTTAAGAGTTTGGGCTTTTTATTAAATCACGCTGAAGGTCCGGTTTAAGGAAGTATTCGTGAGGGTTTATAGAGTCAGTTTTTAAAAGGTAATTTGGGTTTAACGGTACATTGTGGATCAAGAGGGCACTGGAGCGGTTTGAGCGCCGTGATTTTTTTTACCATGGTATAAACTTGGCTTTAAGGCTATTTAATAAAAATTATTTATGCATAGAGGGTGTCTTGGTGATTGGTGGTTTTCATTTTGGCATATGGGGGGCCTCTTATGGGTTGGAAGGGGGCTAGTCATATGAACTGGGGGTATCTGATGTTTTAAAGATGCATCCCAATTCACAATGCTCAGTGGTTTGGGATGCAAAGGCCCAGATAGGCCCTGAATTTACTTTTGCCCTTATTCATCAAGCGATAGCGCCAGGTAGTGTCTGACGAGCGCCAGGTAGCGGCAGCTAACGGCGACTACCGACTCAAGTACGCCCGCGGCGGTCACAATGACGCATTTATCAAGCAAAATGAGGCTAGCGCCGGCGAGAGCGACGGCTAGCGCGGCATTCATCATGAAGCCGGCTGGACCGAACAGCGCCGCTGCAAATTCCCTCACAGCGCCAGGTATGAGCTGTCGCTCCCTGGCGATGTCCAATGCATTTCAATGGAGCAATCTATAATAATTCATGATTAATTGGTAATAATTTTTTTTTTAATTTTTTTAATGTCAAAAAATCGGAGAACACTTCTGCAATGTTAGGATTTATTTTTAAGTCAAAAAAAAAAAAAAAAAAAATATGTGCAGAATTGATCTAACAGGTCTGAGATTAATGTATTCATATAACAAAATGATTCTAAAAACATGTATAATGTTACATTCCAAAAATATGGTTGTTTAGGGGTTAAAAACTAGTTAATACAGATCGGCGCCAGCGCTCTGGGGTTTAAACAAGGAATGGACAGCGACAGCACATTCGGAGCGTGATTTTTTGATGAATATGAAGCTAGCCGTTCGCTCTGGCCATTCGTTGTCAGGCGCTCACATACAACGCTGGACCTGTGAAACAGCGACCCCCCAGCCCGTATTCAACATTGCCGCACACCGACTGAGTCGCTGTCATCAAGCTAACGCCGGCCAAGCACAGCGAATACTGGCTGGCGCTGAAAAAATCACGCTACAGTCGCTCATCTGTCGCTACCTGGCGCTATTGATGAATCGGCCTCCCCGACTAGAGATCCACTTTAAGAGGGTATACATAAAGGCTTGAAAAGTCTTAAAGGAGCCACAGCACTCAACCCTGTTAGCTTGCAGGCCAGCCTATAATCTGTCATATAGGTTATAAATATAGGTTTGGAAATAATATTATACATTTATGAGGTGTTTACCTTGGTTGAGAGGATCTACATGGACTGAATGTGTATTCATTAAGGTTATTGGGTATCACCTATACACAGAGACAAGGGTTGTAATCATTTCAGTTGTGACTGGCTGTTTCAGCAGCTGCTGGTGTTTGTTTCAGGCAGTGGTGGCACATAACATAGAGGCAGGGGAGGCAAATGCTACTGGGTCCATGGTAGAAGGGGGCCCAATGCAAGCTGCTTCCCTTCGTCTAGCAGCATCGGGCTGGGGCCACAGCAGTATGCAGTGTTGCTGCTCTGTCTATAAGGAGCGCCGTATGTTCTGCAGGGTGGAACTAAATGCCAGCTTATTGTTTCCCCCCCAAGCACAATTTGTATAGGGCAAATGAGACAATCAGTACCCCAGGTAGAAAGAGCACAGAGCACCAACATTAAAACCACAATTAGCTGGACTGAGGTGTCTAGGGCTTACTATGAGAACAACCCCTGGAGAGGTTCTGACTTTTGCTATAGGGGCCTGCGAAAGTAATGTATCCCCCTGTTCAGGCCTTTGCATCACACAGTAACAGCCTCATAAAAATTAGGTTTATTTAGATTGAGGGGGTAACATATGCAATTAGTGATGAACAAACCCACTGAATTTCGGGTTCAACAAGTTCGGCCGAACTTGCCACAAAAGTTTGCTTCAGGTTCCCGAACTCGAACCAACCCTGAACCCCATTGAAGTCAATGGGAACCACAAAAATGGCTGTAAAATGGGGGTACCAAGGGCTAGATGGTTTCAAATCGAAGGGAACACCAGGGTGATCGCCCTGCACAAAATGGGCTAGGGAAAGTACTCAAAACAAAAACAGAAAACAAAATAATAATAACCATAATTAGAAGAAAGAAAGAAAAATATTAGGCCCTTATTTAACAAGGGATAGCGCCAGGTAGCGAATGGTGAGCGAACGGTAATGACGGGCCCCGCCACGAGAACGCCGGCTCCCCTCCGCAATCACACATTTATCAAGCCGATCCTGCTTAGCGACTGACAGAGCGCCAGATAGCGAATCATTCATCATTATTCCAGCCTCACCCCACAGCGCCAGGGAGCGACCTTGAATAGCGACAGGTATGACCTCTCGCTACCTGGCGCTCTCCAATGCATTTCAATGGAGCAATCTTTAAATATTCTAAATTAATTGCTATTATTTTTTATTTTCTTTTAAATGTCAAAAATTCTGTGACCACTTCTGCAATGTTAGATATTTTTTTTAAGGTAAAAAAAAAAAAATTGTGCAGAATTGATATTACAGGTCTGATATTAATGTATTCATATTACAAAATGTTTTGAAAACCTTTTTTTTTTTTTTTCCAAAAATATGGTTGTTTGGGGGTTAAAAAACTACTTTTAACCCATCGCCGCCAGCGCTCTGGGGTTTAAACAAGCATTTCACAGCGCGAGAATTTTTTGAGCGTGATTTGTTAATGAATATGCTGGGAGCCGTTCGCTATGGCCATTCGCTGTCATGCGCTCCCATACAGCGCGGAACCTGTCAAACAGCGACTCCTAACCCCGTATTCAACATTACCGCACACCGACTGAGTCGCTGTCAACAGCCGAACAACGGCCAAGCACAGCGACTACTAGCGTGCGCTGTGAAAATACCGCTACTGTCGCTCATCTGTCGCTACCTGGCGCTATTACTGAATCGGCCTCCCCGTCATTTTACTGGTGTGGAAGGACAAATTTATTGGGCTATTTCCCTGCACAAAATGGGGTATGGAAAGGGCTAAAAATATCCCAACAGAACAATAAATACATTTGAAAAAAAACAAAATTAATAGTTATATTGTGTCGGAGGCCAAATGGAAGGAGGGGTGACACTTGGGCGATTGCTCTACACAAAATGGCGTAGGGAAACTGCTCAAAATAACCACAGAAAACAAATAATAAATAAATAAATACTTCAATCAATATATACATAAATGAATAAATAAATTATGAATAACATCAATAAATATTAACATCAACAATATATAAATAAATAATATATACATATAAACGAATAACTAAATATTAACACCAATAAATAAAGATATACATCAATTAATTAATTAATTACATTACATATTACAGGTGTCAGAAGTCGGGGGGGAGAGGAGGTGGTGGAGGTGGCAGTGTAAGAAGAAGAGACGGAGGAGGTGGATGTGGCAGTGTAGGTGAAAGAGGTGGCACAGCCATGTCCAGGAATGTAAGCATGTCCACATTGGCTGGGTATAGGCGGATTCTCCTGTCGGTGATGACACCCCTACGGTGCCAAACACATGTTCTGATAGGACACTTGCCACAGGGCAGACAAACCCTTCCAAGGCATAGAGGGCAAGCTCTGGCCACATGTCCAGATAAGCAACCCAGAAATTAAATGGGGAGGACCCATTAGCTCAGTATCAGGAGGCCCATGGACAGGTAGTCATACACCATGCAAGTCAAAGTCTGCCATCTAGTTCTACAGGCCATAACTGATGGTGGTGGATGTGGCAGAAAATTAAAATAGGTGTTCCACAATGTGGCCAAGCTCACCCTCCCCTGTGAGATGCTGCCGGTGCCCCTGCTGCGTTACCAACTTACTCCTCCTCGGCCTCCTACCGCCACTGAGCCCTCAAATTTAGCTGGAAAGTCCACCAATAGTGCCTCCACCAGAGTGCATTTGTATTCCTCATCTTTCTATCCTGCTCCAGTGCAAGGAGGTGATGGTGGCCCACCGTATGCCAGCTAGGAGTGTCATCATAGAGCATTAGTGAATCCATGACTGGCTGGGACGGCCTTGCTGATTTTAAAGGGGTTGTGGTGGACGGCTCTGCACTTACGACGAAGTGGAGTGGGTGGAAGACAATCCGCTGGAACTGGTAGAGCTGTGTGCCATATAATCCATATAATATAAACTTTGGCAGCAGTATTGTGCTTTACAAAAAGACATTGCAAACCCTGGCGCCTTGCACCAGTGGAAGGTGTAGCAGACACAGATGAAACACGTCCTTTCCCTGCAGCGCCAGCTCTATCGCCAGCAGAGGCAGCACTACGCTCATGTCGCTGTCCCTCATTTGCTGCTTTCTGCATTGCTGGACTGTATACCGTATATACTCGAGTATAGGCCGACCCGAATATAAGCCGAGGCACCTAATTTTACCACAAAAAAATGGAACAAGTTATTGACTCGAGTATAAGCCGAGCCGGCTTTTTTCAATTGGAATTGGAGTTGACACACAGAAAGAGAGACACACACACACACACACACACACAGAAAGAGACACACACACACACAGAAAGAGACACACACACACACACACACACACACAGAAAGAGACACACACACAGAAAGACACACACACACACACAGAAAAAGACACACACACAGAAAGAGACACACACACACAGAAAGAGACACACACACAGAAAGACACACACACACAGAAAAAGACACACACACAGAAAGAGACACACACACAGAAAAAGACACACACACAGAAAGAGACACACACACAGAAAGACACACACACAGAAAGACACACACACACAGAAAAAGACACACACACAGAAAGAGACACACACACACACACAGAAAGAGACACACACACACAGAAAAAGACACAGACACACACACACACACACACACACACAGAAGGAGAGACACACACACAGAAAAAGACACAGACACACACACACACACACACACACACAGAAGGAGAGACACACACACAGAAAAAGACACAGACACACACACACAGAAAGAGAGACACACACACAGAAAAAGACACAGACACACACACACACAGAAAGAGAGACACACACACAGAAAAAGACACACACACACACACACACACACACACACACACACACACAGAAAGAGAGACACACACACAGAAAAAGACACAGACACAGACACAGACACACACACACACACACACACACACACACACACACACACAAAGAGACACACACCCAAAAAGTGGGCTGAAAAACTCGGCTTATACTCGAGTATATACGGTATGTGTATATGTTGCCTGTCCCAGCAAATCCAATGCAGATGTGCAGAGATGAGTAATTCTATCAAACTGCTAGAACGCAAGGGGTTCCAATAAGTGAGTAGCATTTTCTAACACCAAGTAAATGTTATGCGAGGGGGTGCCAACAAGTGAGTAGCTTTTTCTAACACTCAATAAGCAGAATGTAAGGGGTGCCAACAAGTGAGTAGTATTATCTAACCCCCAGTAAAAAGAATGTTAGAGGTGCCAACAATTGATTAGTATTATACAACACCCAGTAAGTGTTATGCAAGGGGTGCCAACAAATGAGTACTATTATCTAACCCCCCCCTTAGCAGAATGTAAGAGATGCCAACAAGTGAGTAGATTTTTCTAACCCCCAGTAAGCAAAATGTAAAGGGTGCCAACAAATGAGTAGTATTATCTAACCCCTAGAAACAGAATCTAAGGGATGTCAACAAGTGAGCAATCTTATCTAACCCCGAGTAACCAGAATATAAGGGGTGACAAGAAGTGAGTAGTATTATCTAACCCCCAGTAAACAGAATGTAAGGGGTGCCAACAAGTGAGAAGTATTATTTAGCCCCCCCCCCACCCGTAAACAGAATGTAAAGGGTGCCAACAAGTGAGTAGCCATTTCTAACCCCAGTAAGCAGAATGCAGGTGGTGCCTACAGCTGAGCTGTATTAAAATGCCCAGATGTACCCCAGCAGCTGGCCATCCTCAGGATGCAATGAGAACAGGAATATGTCTCTCCCTAGCCTTCCCTCACTGACGCTGTTTGCTCTATGTGTCCTAAAAAGGACAATTTTTCTTTCCAGTCCAAATCGCTACCCGTCCCTCACTCAACAGCAGCCAGCAACCTCTCCCTATCTAGTCAGCGCTGAAATGGAGATGGCGGGACATGTGACCCCACCTTTTATATAGCGGGGTCACATTCTCCTGCCTGACCAATCACAGTCATGCCTACTATGGGCACGGCTGTGGTTTCTAAATGTAAAAATCTGTTTGGTTGGCAGCTTCCCGGGTTCCGGGTTCGGCCAAATGCTTAGCACCAGCACGGATTTCTTATATACGAACCCAAACTTTGCAGCTCGGGTTCGCTTATCCCTATTTGCAAAATAAAGGTTATATGAGGGTAGGTATTGACTGAGGGTTGAGAATAAGGTTTATTTATTTGGCCTGGCAGAGGTCTCACGTGAATGAGGAGCATATATATATGTTGGGCAGCCTGTAAATGAAACCATCCCTGTATAGAAAGTTGCCACCTTCCCCTCCTTACACTCTACTAGTACGATTGTGTATAATAACAATCATCAAGAACACAAATATCCTACATTTTAATGGTTTCAATTTAAAGCTGCTGTCAGACTTTTCAAGGCCCCATACAACCCAAATTTCTGGGCCCCTTGAACTCACTAGGACGCAGGTGTCAAACTCCATCCAGAAATGCCAGCAACAGGCCAGGTTTTGCTTATCTCCCCATAGGCAAGCAGGAGAAGTAATTAGTGCTCATACAGGGCTATAGAGAACCTGGCCACTTCAGGAGTGAGTTTGACACCCCATACACTAGGTTAAAGGCTAATATACCTTTCATACAATATGACTAGAGATGAGCGAACTTCTTGAAAGTTCGATTCGGGCGATTCGCCGAATTTCCCCAAGAAATTCGGGTTCGCCCGAATCGAACTTTCACGAATCGCTCATCTGGAAAAAAAATGGCCGGCATGGTGGGAGCGGGCAGGCTGGCTACGCCTGTCAGCGGGCCGCCACTGGCCCGCTGACAGCGTAGCCGGCCTGCCCGCTCCCACCATGCCGGCATTTTTTTAAAAAGCAAACACTTACCTGCATGGTTGGAGCGTGGAGGCCGGCGTCGCTCTCAGCTGTCATCAGAGGACGCGTCATCAGAGGGCGCCTGAGAGTGGCGCCGGCCTCCACGCTCCGACCATGCCGGCATTTTTTTTTTTTATTTCAGGGAAAATTCGATCGGCACGAACCAAAAAAAATTCGGGTTCGCGCCGAATCGAATTTTCCCTGAAATTCGGAGCGAATTACTGTTCTTCCGAACCGGTTCGCTCATCCCTAAATATGACCATGCTGGACTTGCTTATTTCCCCCCTTGAGTTTTATACTAGCTCTACACTCTACACAATCACAAATGGTTGTCCTCTGCATCCACCTAGCTAAAGGTATAGTGAGGCCGTGTACTGCACATGTGTCATTAGAACAAGGTTAGGTGAGTGGGTGCTGCCATTTAATGGGTTTCACACACTGGGAAATCCTAGTTTGGGATGCCACAGAGAGGAAAAATTGGATAGCCATATGGGCAATTGCTGGACAATTCCCTATGCCATGGACAGATGAATGCGAGGATTCCGCTCTGTGTAAAACACTCTGGGTTCGCTCGCACTCCCACAGCAGCTACATCCCAGACAAGGTGCGGTAATATTGTAAAGTTTTTTTTTTTTTTAAATAAAATTTAAATTTAAAATTTAATTTAAAATTTTTAATATTGTAATAATATTGTATTTCTCTATAGAAACAATATTGAAATAATATTATAATATTATATAATATTATAATATAGTATAATAATATTATATAATATAGTATAATAATATAGTATAATAATATTATATAATATTATATAATATTATAATATAGAAATAATATTGTATTTCTCTATAGAAACTTTGGGCCTAATTTATGAAGGGATAGCGCCAGGTAGTGCCTTGTAAATGAGTGGTAGCATCAGGTGAATGCCGGACACGGCACGCAATTACACATTTATCAAGCCGAATCTGTGGAGCGACTGGGATAACGCCATGTAGCGTCGGATTCATCATTATCCCAGCCTCAGCGTACAGCGCCGGCGTTCAGCCTTGCAGAGCGCCACTTATGACCTCTTGCTCGCCTTGGGTCGCTCTCCCATACATTTCAATGGACTTTCTTTTATTTCTCTTTAAACAGGGTTTTTGTTTTATTACATTTTTTTTAATTCTCAAATAATGTTGGGATCTCGTCTAGCCTTGAAAAAGACATTTTTTCTTTTTTTTTTAGAAATGTTATATATTTATGCAGAATTGATATTACAGGTCTGGCATTAATGTGTTCATGTTACAATGTTATTACAATGTAATTCCATGTGTTTTCGCTTTGTTACTGTTGGATACATGTTAAAAAACTACCGTTAATCACACAGGCTCCGGCGCTCTGGGCTACAGCGAAGCATTTTTGAGCGCCGGAGGTGTGTGAGGCAGTTTTTTTGCTGAATATGTTGTGAGCACAGCCGCTAACATGCGCTCCCATACAGCGCTGTACTGGTCATATAGCGACTCCTCACAATGTATTCAACATTACTGCCCAGCGACTGAGTCACTATGAACTAGCGACCCACGGCTGAGCACAGCGGCTACTAGCGGGCGCTCTAAAATGCCTGCTACAGACGCTCATCTGTCGCTACCTGCCGCTAATAATGAATCAGCCTGCCCGTCTTTGATTAGGGCCCTCAGAAACAAGTTAGCATGGGGCCCCAGAAATTAGCCCGCCCCTGCCTGTAATAAGCTTGTTTTTTCACTTCATATCCTATTGCTACAGGACTAAGACTGAGGATCCCTTTTTCAGATTCTCTACATGTACAGTGATCACTTCGCCATCCCAAACTCTCTGTAAGAGGTGCCAGGAGCTCTCAGCTGGACCAGGAGACCTATTTTCATTCCTAATATTCACATTTCCCGCTTTCTTTTTGCACCTAATATTCTCTTTTCCATTTTCCTTTCCTTCTGTTTTATTATCTCTCTTTCTGTATCCCCCCTTTTTCATGTCGTTTTCCCATTCTCTCCATCTTTCTCTTGACACCTTCCTCCCAGCTCCCTCTTTTTTTAACTTCTTTATATCTTCCTCCTTTTGTTACCTTTCCTCCATCGCTCTCTTTTCCACATTTTCTTGTTCAGCTTTACCAGCTTACTTCAGCCATTCTTTTTTTTAGTCTATACATTTCTAATTGTGCCTTCTCTTTTTCTAGCCCTATTCATCTCTCCCACACTTCTCTCTTTCTCTCTCTCCTCCATTCTCTTGCTTTCTATCCCTCACTCCTTTCACCTTGTCCACATCTTTCTCTCTTTTTACCTTCCCTCCACCCCTTTATTTTCCACTTTTTATACCTTTCTTTATTCCTTCCTTTCAATATTTACATTACTTTTCACCTATATTTTTCTTTTCTATTTCTTTTTCTCCCCATATTTATTTATATCTCTCTTTTGTTTTCCCCGTCTTGCTCTCATTTCCACATTTGCTCCATCTTTTCTTGTCACATTCCTTTAATCTACCACTCTATTTTACTTTCTATGTCTTTTTGTTTTACGTCCTTTTTTATCTTTTCTCATCATTTCTCTTTTCCACATTCCCAATCCTCTCTCTTCATGCCTCACCCCCAGCTTTTTTACCTTCGCTTATCATTACATTTCTTAATCATTCACCCAATCTCTTTTTCACATTTCCTCTTATTTCTCCCTTTTCCACTTTACTTCAGTCTTTCTTTGTCTGCATTCCTCCTTCTTTTCTGTACTCTGTTGCTTTCTTTCTATTTACATTCTTTCCACTGGGTGATGTTTACAAGGACAACCCTGACAGTAATGACTGGATGGCTGTAACCAGCAATATTAGGCTATTACAGATTTTCAGTTTAAAACATCCAGCTCATCCAGTCATTGATTTTGCTTGGCTGTCAGAAGTTATGAACATAGGGAGAATTCCCAGTGGGCTGCACTGCTTTGCGACCAGTTGAGCTTCTGCTGCTTAGGCCCTTATTTATGATGGAATAGCGACAGGTAGCCACTGGTGAGCGGCCGGTAATGACGGACCCCGCCACGAGAACGCCAGCTCCCCACCACAATCACACATTTATCAAGCCAATCCTGCTTAGCGACTGAGATAGCGCCATATAGCGACTCATTCATCATTATTCCAGCCTCAGCCCACAGCGCCAGCGTCAGACCTTGAACAGCGACAGGTATGACCTCTCGCTACCTGGCGCTCTCCAATGCATTTCAATGGAACAATCTTTAAATATCAATAATTAATTGTTATTAATGTTTTTTGTTTTTTTAAATGTGAAAAATTCTGTGACCACTTCAGCCATTTTAGATAATTTTTTTTATGGGAAATTTTTTTTTTTTTAAATTGTACAGAATTGATATTACAGGTCTGATATTAATGTATTCATAATACTAAATTATTTAAAATATTTTTTTTTTTGTTTCCAAAAATATGGTGGTTCTGGGGTTAAAAAACTACTTTTAACACATCGCCGCCAGCGCTCTGGGGTTTAAACATGCATTTCATAGCGCGAGAATTTTTTGAGCATGATTTTTTGATGAATATGGTGGAAGCCGGTCGCTCTGACCAGTCGCTATCATGCGCTCCCATACATCGCGGTCAACAACCGAACAACGGCCAAGCACAGCGACTACTAGTGGGCGCTGTGAAAATACTGCTACAGTCGCTCAACTGTCGCTACATGTCGCTATTAATAAATCAGCCTCCCCAACTACCATTCAATTCCTGCATCTTGTCCAAGGAACCCCAGCCCATGTTCTGCCTCCAATGCTTTAGGGGTTTATTCATCAAGGGATAGCGGCAGGTAGTACCTCGTAGTGGCAGGCAGCATCTGGTGAATGCCGGGCGCTGTACGCAATACCACATTTATGAAGGTGATTCTGGTGAGCGACTCTAACAGCGCCATGTAGCGTCCGATTCATCATTACAGGTGGCTCAGCGTATAGCGCCAGCGCTCTAGCTTCCAGAGCGCCAGGTATTACCTGTCGCTATCTGTCGCTCTCCCATACATTTCAATGGACGTTCCTTTTCTTCTGTTTAAACGGGGTTTTTGGTTTTTCTTTTTTTTTCTCTCAAATAATTGTGTCAGCTCTCCTGGCCTAGAAAAATTGATTTTTGAAAACTTTTTGTTGTTTTTTATGCAGAATTGTCATTACAGGTCTGGTATTAAAGTATTAGTGTCACAATGTTACAACAATGTAATTCCATGTGTTTTGTTACTGGTGGATATGTGTTCAAAAACAGACTTTAATCACACAGCGTCTGGTGCTCTATGCTATAGCGACCAGATCCAGAGCGCCTAGGCTGTGTGAGTCTTTTTTGTTGAATATGGTGTGAGTTGCCGAGAGTCGGTCGCAATGAGCTGGCGCTACCTTTCGCTCGCTGCAATGCTGTACTGGTGTTAGAACGCCCAACATACATCTCCTTCATCAATGCCGGCCAGGTTACTACAGCGACTGAGGTGCTCTGTTACAGCGCCCAATAGCCGATCACAGCCTATACTAGCGGTCGCTCTAAGCGCTGCTATACAGACACTCATCTGCAGATACCTGGCGCTAGTAATGAATCAGCCTCCCCGTCTCACATGTCTGACCCCTCCCTGCCCTCCCCCGCCACATTATCTGCTCCTACAACAACCAAAGGTTGGTAATATCTTCCCCTGCTTCCTGCACTGCTATAGACTCAGCCTTGGAGGACATTCGGGCTTATTGGGGATGCCGCAGGCTTTTGGATGATGTGGGGACAGATTGGCTTAAGTTACAACCCGGCCTGTCCTGTCCAATTGTGTCTTTAAACAATTACAATGCTTGTCACCTATTCATTTTCTTCTTGAGCATTCATGACCCAAAAAGGTATTTGCAACAAGTGTGACACAATAAGACCACTGATATGGTCTCAGAACCTTATGACCTTTGGAAAGAGTGACCTTGTGTTCCTTGAATACAGCCTCACCTGAAATTCCATTCAGCTGTCTGATAAAGATTGATGTGCAGTCCTCCTGCTATATACTAAGGGGGAAGGGGGTTGAAAGTAACACCCAAATATATTTCAGCCTGGTCCAAGGTAGGGAGTTAGCTTTAAATGTAAAGTCTAAAATGTAAAAATGTAGCGTTTAGTTTCCAAGAACAGATAATTGAATCTGTATTTCTATTATATTTGTAGAAGCTTCAAGAGCCTCACTAATTTTTAAATTATATATATATATATATATATATATATATATATATATATTTAAATCCTGGCTTTGAGAGGCTCTAAAAACAAGTGCAATAGAATGCAAATACAATTTATATGAATAACCCCTCTTTTCCATTTCTCACAGGACAGAAATAAAACATAACTTTTATCCTAAATTGATTAAACAGGCATAGCCAAGTGTTATAGTTATAACAGGCTACACTTGCAACTGTCCTAAACTATTTTCTGTTTTAAAGTGGACCCACACCCAGGATTTTGACTATCCTGAGTTTTGGTCCACTTCGGCGGGGCACCCCGATCGGGGGTGCCCCGCTGTGTGAAACCCCCCTAGAAACCCCAAAAAACTCACCTCTCAACGCTCCCACGTGAACGCCGCAGCCAATCCCCGCCAACGTCCAGGCGGGGATCAGGAACGTCCAAGCCGCTTCCGCCGCCGCCGCCTCCCGCGCGTCACTCTCGGCGCGCGCGCGCCCCCGCCGGCCATTCACAGAGGGCCGGCGCGGGCGCGCGCACGTCTGGAGGGGCGCGCGGGAGGCGGAGGCGGCGGAAGCGGCGGCGGATCAGGTAAGATGTTTTTGGGGTTTCTGGGGGGTTTCACCCCGCGGGACATCCCGATCTCGGATGTCCTGCGGGGTGGGAAGTGATCGGCCCGGGAATCTTATAGATTTCCGGGCCGATCACCCCTGGGTGTTGGTCCACTTTAAAATTGACAATGAAATGGCTGAGATATTGAGGTTTTGAAATGTTATCTTATGAATTATTTTCTCAAGCATGTGGGCGTAGCCTGGGCATTGAGATACAAGCAGGTTTTGAGCTTCGAATCAGCATAATAGGAAGTCTCTAAGACCACCTTATGCAAATTATCAGTGCATTCATCAGGTAAATGCATTGCAGTGCCCCAACCACTGCAGCTCACAAAAAAACAAATAACCGTGTGGAGCCCCTCTCTTGTGACTACCAGCCTATAAATTGGGTTCCCCATGGCTCAAAGTCCATGCCGCCCCCCAGCCATGCCAGGACACAGGCCCCTATGCCCTTGACGCTAGGGAGATTTCTGTCATGCCTTGGGGTATAAACCTTCCCTTCAGTGGTGAGAGTTCCAAGCCTGCTAAAGTGCAGGAAGGAGGATTGACCTCCTTCCTTCCAAACACTGGCAAAAGAGGATCCGACAAGGAACCCCAGAGGCACCACAAAAGTGGGGGAAACTGTCTGGGGCTGGATGGCAGAGGTAAGTATAATGTAACTTAGAATAATAAAATGCTTTTCTGTTGTGTTGTATTTTTTACTAGGGGTCTAGTGGACTCCTATACTAGTTCAAAGGGTAGGGGGGAGGCAAATTATCTGTCACTATGGCAGTGAGTGACTTGCCGTTGCCACCACCCCATTCATTACCAATACCCCCAACGTCCAAGGTAGTACAGAAGGGCCCAGTGCCCATAGGCGCAGGTCTGGTGTTCCCCCCTTTGAAGAGAAGAAGAACCACGCTAAAGATCATAAGGGCTGGTGTCCTGGCATGCCTGGAGGCCATGGGGAACCCAGCCCCTATGTGTAATAGGCCACCTGGTATGCCGGTTGGTAGTCTCAAGAGAGGGGGGCTTAGAACCAGTAGTTTTGGGCTTAGACCCAGTATAATAGGTAGTCTTTAAGACCACCTTTATGCAAATTATCAGTGCATTCATCAGGTAAGCGCAAATTACCGTGTGAACCCCCTCCTTGAGGCTACCAGCCAGCACACCAGGCATGCGGATTGGGTTCCCCATGGCTCAAAGTCCGAATGGCCGGCCTCCAGCTGTGCCAGAACACAAGCCCCTATGCCCTGACCTCCTTGCTTCCAAATACTGGCAGAAGAGGATCCGATGAGGAGCCCCAGAGTTTTCTTTTTAGAAAAACAATTCTGTCAACTTTGACAACATGCTGTGGAGCAAGGGTGTTTCCCTCTCCTATCATATCAAGTATAATCAGACACTGGGGAGGGCTAGCAAGGGGGAATTAATGTGAATAATGGGCAGTGGTCCCTACAAACCCTGGGGATCTGATTGGGATCAGCAACTCTCCCAATCACTGGATCGTATCCTGTGCCAGAGGGAATGAACTCCAGTCACCAGCACTTTTAAGTTGAACTTGTGCTCCTTCATCATCAGTCACAGGGAAGCTGCCACACCTTCTCCAATACAATGGAGCAGATGTCTCAGGCCTCAGCACACCATCACTATTGCAGTGAGTGGAGAGGGCAGCACGAGTCCGACATGGAAGTACCGGAGACTGAAGTTCAAGTCCGGCCGGTGTATGATGTGATTCAGTGATTGGGTGAGTTGCTGATTGCCGGGGTAGAACTGATCAGCTGTGGGGGACAAAGGTAGGTACCTTATTGTTTTTTTATTTAAGCAGTCACTTCCTTTAAAGTTGAATACTTCCAGTCAACTGTTAACCATTTTAAAAGGCCAATATGGCTCAAAGATAAAAAATGGAAAGAAAGAGAAAAAATTGTTAGGGACTTTAGGGACTTTTTGGAGGCTTGGTTTCTGGACATATAGGGCACTATGCATTGGGGCATCACCAAACGAGATACTCCCTAGGCACAAGTGGCATTTTGAAAGGAAACAATCTAGCCTCTATATGACTCTAGAGCAGGTGGTCTTCCTATTTGTGGGGTATCCTGATTTGGGAGGTCCCAAGATATAAAACCCCACAGCTTCCCCCTGGCTTCTGCTTGTTCCGGTAGCAGACCTTCTTTCTTATATCTTGCGTTCTGATAGCTTATTTATTTATTTACTTTTTTAGCATACTAATTCTTCGCCTTTGAGGTGTCTGGGTGAGCAACAGGCCAAGAATAGAAATGAGCGAGTTTCTTAAAAATTTCACAAGAAATTTAACGAAATGTTAACGAATCTCTAGAGAAAATAATAATGAACTTACCAGCAGGTCTCTCCCTTGTTTTGGTGGTGGCAACGGCCCCACTCCATCCTTGACCCAGTGCAGCCTGTCAACCGGCGTGTAGCACAGTCCTCGAATGTTGGCGGTCTATAGCTGATTAGTTACAAGGCCACCACCAATTTACACACAATGAGACCGCACTGCGGGGTAATGAAGGGCCACAATCAGGCATGCTGGCATGCCCCATCCTTTTGATTGGTCAGGGAGGGTTGCCAGCCTGACGCCATGGCCGGATAGCCCCATGGAGGGGAGACCACTGTAGCCACCACTGCCACCACCAGGACCAGGGGGAGACTTGCCTGATAATAAGGACCCAATGATCTATGAAAAAAATCACCTACTTCCACATAACAATGCTGGGTGTATGTGGAAGTAGGTGATTTTTTTTTTACTTTGGGGTGTTTCAGGGAGAAAATTATTTGTTACCATGAATCAGGGAGAAATCAAATCAAATTTTTCCCTGAAATTCGAAAGAATTCACAATTCATTCAAGTCAGTTTTCTCATCCCTAGCCAAGACACCTTGAGAAGACTAGTACTATAAAATCTCCTCATTGAATTCCTCCTGGGTGATTATATGAGGGGGGTTGAGAGATAAGTACAGTTCTTGTTTTTTTTTCAACATCATCTGGGAGACTAAGGCCTTGATAACTAAGAGTAGAAAAAAATTCTCATGGAAGTAAAAAATTCAATCCATGAGAAAAAAAGCCTGAGATTTTCCCTTTTAGTGAATCAACGGATAGGAAGACAATAATAGTCAATGGTACTTTTTACTACAGAGTAAAAAGTAGTAAAAGTTCAATATTTTTCACAGAAATAAAAATGTGCCATTGACTTTCATTGTCTTCCTACCTGGTGATTTCACATTACAAGTAATAAGCCCCTTTTATTCAAAACAAATGCATTGTTTTGATTTTGGTGGTAATATATTTCAAGGGGGCTTTTCTTTCATGCTTTATTATAGAAAAGCTTAAAAAGGACCAAAACCCCCGAAAACAAATCAATCTATTTTGCTCCCCCACCCCAAGTACATTTCCGTTTGGATGTTTTCTGCCCTCAATGCTGCTTGGTATCGCTGTTATAGTGATGTAATTTTCATTTTCCCCAGGTATGCCCTTGTATGTTGTTGGTATTTGACATGATATCATTATTCTGAACTAGCTGTTTAAAGAGGAAAATATTGCTAGAAGGAAGATAAGATTCCTTAATATTCCCCCAATTTTTCCTTTGAAGCAAAATCGTTTGTTAATATTTTTATCCAATTCATTTCCTGGGACACTAAGTGGAGTTGATATATGTTTTTTTTCTTTGTTTAAATTTAACCTTCCATAGGACATGGTTGGTCCTTTTTAAGCATGATATACAGACATTCTACTATAGTTAAAGTGGGATCTTCTTTCACAACAAAGTTGGCCAACAGGGTTGTAGCTTATTATATAAAGGGGCATGGATCCCATGCCATTTTTTTGTTTAATCCTTTATAGCATGGATAGTAGTTGTATTTTATTTGTAAATGTTATAAAGTGCTCTTTTCAGTTTGGGGGGTCTCCTGGGCAGGAATGGGTGGCTACCGATACATACATGGGTTGCTTTGCTTGAAAAAGTGCAAGATGCGCACTTTGTCTGAAGAGCTGAAATTTTCAAGTAAACTTACGTGCATGATTTACTTTGGGGTGTTTGGCAACTCTTCCCTTGACAGTTGCTATGCATGTTGGGTATTGTTCTGCTATGGAGAGACCTTGCTTTTTCAGAACTTTAACTTGTTTTTTCATGTTTGCATATGTTCTTTTTAGGAAAATGTGGCTTTCATTCTGCTTTTTATTTTTTATTTAGGGAAACCCTGTTCAATCAAAGAGTTCATTAAGGGATTACTTCCAGAAAACTGCGCCCACATCAACAAGCCTGGTATGCCTAGATGCTTTTGGTGTGTTTCTTCCAGTATATACAATATACAGAACACAATACATGGAGAATATATAGTTTGTGGGGGTATTCTAAATGTAAAGAGTTGTTTTTCTAGAAAAACTGCAAGGTGCACATAGCTGTTGTTAAATCTCCTAAAGCGCTGTTTCAGTTTGGGGGAGTCTCCTGGGCAGGAAAGGGTGTCTACCAATACATATGTGGTACCGCTGTAACCGAGAAAAAGGGGGATTTCACACACAATACGATTTTGTTGACAAACTTACATTTTTTAATACAAAAAAAACACTACAAAATACAGTTTTGTGAGTACTCACCTTTAAAACGGGTATTATGAGTGTGCCATACACTCCACTCCGATCTTCATGACATGTGGGTAATCTCCAGTAGAGGGCGAACTTCTGCAGAGATGAATATGCAAAAAAAGAAAGCCCCTCCCGGTCCATATATACCTGGGACCTCCCACCAATTCCCCAGTGTATAAAAGCAGTAAGGGGACCAGGAAGAACCAATAATAACCTAAACAATCAAAACCAATGGTTCACCATATAAAAGCCCCAGAATACCTGAAAAAAGGGGGGGGGGCAAAGTGGAGTGTATGGCACACTCATAATACCCGTTTTAAAGGCGAGTACTCACAAAACGGTATTATTCTAAGTGTGCCATACACTCCACTTCGATCTTCATGACATATGGGACATCCAATAGCAGTGTCCGGGTGGGAACCAGAAACTGTAAAGAATGTACCAACTCAAACCACTCCAGAACCTTGCGGCCAAAATCAGCATTCGCTGAAGCCCGCACATCAACCTTGTAAAACTTGGAAAAAGTATGAACGGAAGACCAAGTAGCAGCCTTACAAACTTGTTCAACAGAAGCCTGGTGCTGAAAAGCCCAGGATGCACCAACAGCACGAGTAGAGTGCGCAGTGACCCTAAAAGGGGGAGTCCTCCCCTTAGCAGAATAGGCCCCAACAATGGCCTGACGAATCCATTTGCTAATCGTAGACTTAGCAGGTGCCAAATCTTTCCTGGGCCCACAGGGCACCACAAAAAAAGCGTCCGTCTTGCGGAAGGAAGAAGTAGTCACCAAATAGTACTTCACACAGAGAACAACATCCAAATTGTGCAGAACCCTCTCCTTGTCATTGTTAAGGTTAGGACACAAGGAAGGGAGAACAATATCCTGATTGAGGTGAAAAGCAGACACCACCTTAGGAAGAAAATCCGGCTTAAAACGAAAAACCACCTTATCCTGGTGTCTCTCAAAGTAAGGGGCCTGAATCAACAGAGCCGCCAACTCAGAGACATGCCGAACAGAGATAATAGCTACCAAGAAAGCAACCTTCTGAGTGAGGACCGAAAGAGCCATATCCTGTAGCGGCTCAAAAGGAGGACCCTGCAGAGCCGAAAGAACCAAATTCAAATCCCAAACAGGAACCACAGCTTTCCGAGGGGGCCGCACATGCGCGACCCCTTGGAAAAAAAGTCTTAACCAGCGGGTGTAAGGCAAAAGACCTCTGGAAGAAAACCGACAGAGCAGAAACCTGTCCTTTCAAAGTACTAAGCTGGAACCCAAGATCCAGATTATGCTGAAGAAACTCCAAAATCCTGGGTATCGAAAACACCCTGCAAGGCAAGGCCCTAGCCTCACACCAATCAATATAGGACCTCCAAGCCCCATAGTAAATGCCAGAAGAGGACCGCGTCCTAGCCCTAATCAGGGTCTGAACAACAGCCTCAGACAAACCTTCCTCTTTCAAAATGAAGGTTTCAGCAGCCAAGCCGTCAAAGCCAGCGTTTGTAAATTGGGGTAAAGTAGTTGACCCTGAGATAGCAGATCCGGCAACAAGGGAAGCCGGTACTGATCTACGGCCAGCCTTACAACGTCTGCGTACCAAACCCTTCTTGGCCACCTTGGAGCCACCAGAATCGCTGGTGCCCCTTCTAGAACCAATTTGCGAACTACCTTGCCCAGCATGGAGACAGGCGGAAACAGGTACAGAAACCCCAGATCCTTCCAAGCAAGGGACAAGGCATCCACTGCCAGAGACAGAGGATCCTGAGAAAGAGACACAAAGGCCGGAAGTTTGTGATTGTGCCTCGAGGCAAAGAGATCCACCTCCGGAGTCCGCCACTTGCGGCAAAGATCCAGAAAAACCTCGGGGTTGAGAGACCACTCTCCTTGACGAGAGGATCCCCTGCTCAGGAAATCCGCCTCCATGTTCTCCACTCCCGGAATGTAGACTGCCGAAATGCAAGGAACATTGCTCTCCGCCCAGTGCAGGATCAGAGAGACTTCCCTGAGGGCACTCCTGCTGCGAGTCCCTCCTTGGTGATTTATGTAAGCTACCGCCGTTCGGTTGTCTGAACGAACCTGAACAGGTAGACCCTGTAAATGTGAGGTCAGCCAAGCCAGAACCAGTCGGATGGCTCGGAGCTCCAAGACATTGATGGGGGTGTGAGCCTCCTGAGGACCCCACACCCCGCTGAACTGATGACTTTTCCAATAACCTCCCCAGCCCGACAGGCTGGCATCCGTGGTGACCGTCTCCCAACAAGGGACCAGAAAAGATCTGCCCTTCAACAGGTTGCTCGATTCCAGCCACCACCGAAGGGACTGCTGAACCCTGGGAGACATCCTGAAAGGTTGATCCAATGATTGCGGACACCTGTCCCAATGTGTCAATAGGTGAAGTTGAAGAGATCTCATGTGAAACTGTGCAAACGGTACCGCCTCGAAGGAGGATACCATCAAGCCCACCAGTTTCATCCCTTGTTGGATAGAGGGACAAGGATTGGCCAGAAGAAGGCGGATCAGACCCTGAATCCCCTGTACCTTGGTCTGGGGCAGAAACACTCTGGCCTGAATGGTATCCAGATTCATGCCCAGAAATGAAATCACACGAGACGGAGAGAGAGAAGACTTGGGGCGGTTGATCACCCACCCGAACCTCTCCAGGGTCGACCCCACCTGGTGGGTGTCCAGCTCAGCCTGACGGAGGGAAGACGCTGAGATCAACAGGTCGTCCAGATAAGGCACAATGCGAATGCCCTGAGCTCTGAGCAAAGCCATTATTCCCGCCAAGACCTTGGTGAAGACCCTCGGCGCCGAGGTCAGTCCGAAGGGAAGAACTACAAACTGAAAATGATGATCCTCCAACGCAAAGGAGGAATCTCTGATGTGCTTGAAAAATCAGAACATGCAGATACGCATCCTTGATGTCTATGGATGTCATAAAATGTGCAGAGTCTCCATGAACCTTGAGATCTAGAATGGGTCTCACCGAACCCTCCTTTTTGGGAACCGTGAAAAGGTTGGAGTAGTAACCCCTGCCTCTCTCCGATGGAGGCATATAACCCCCATGTCCAGAAGGTTTTTCACTGCTAACAGGAGCCCCTGTGCAGCCTGAGGATCCGAGGGCACCCGAGACCTTAAGAATCTTGGGGGGGGGCCAGTACATGAACTCCAGTTTGTACCCAGAGGAGACCACTTCCAAGATCCAATTGTCCGTGACCTCCCGGGCCCAGACCTGGAAAAAGAGCCGCAGCCGTCCCCCCACCCCCTCGGGTGAGGGCGCCCCTTCATTGCTGAGCCGGTTTAACAGCAGGCTTGGGCTTGGAAACCTAGGCAGCCGCGGGACGTGCCCGACCTCTGCCCCTGTTCCAGGACGAGCCCCTGACACCCGAGAAGGCCAAACCCCTAGTCGCTCTGGCCCCTCGAAAGGAAGGAGTGAACAAGCCAGCGAAAGGGACGTCGCTGTTTCCTCCGCTGAAGTAACTTACCTCCCTTAGCAACAGCATCCAATTTATCTCCAAACAGTCGCGTACCCAAGAAGGGAAGCGCTGTAAGCGACTTCTTGGCCCCAAAATCCGCCGTCCACTGGCGGAGCCAGACCGATCTGCGCATAGCCACCAATAAGGCTGAAGTCCTACTACACACGACAATAGAATCTTCCATAGCAGCCAAGACAAAATCCATGAACGATTCACATCTCTTAAGGGTAGCGTACTCAGCGCTAGCCGGATCAAACTGAGCGCCATTCAGCCAGTCCCTGATAAGAGATCTGGTAGCAAGCGACACTAGGGCAGATGCACAAACAGGAAGCAGGGCCAAGCCCACGCTGGCAAATGCGTGGCACGCCATCTGATCAGGGCGCTTATCCTCACCATCCTTAAGTGAAGTGGCGTCAGGGGTGTTCAGCACAGAAGAGGTGGTCAAACGTAAAACTGGCGCATCGACCTCGGGAGGAGAAGACCAGCGCTTAACCGCCTCCGCCGGGAAAGGATACTTCTTATCCCATCCCTGAGGAGCACCAGGAAGCCGACTGGGCCTCTCCCATTCTCTAAGGATCAGCGCATCAAAGTGATCCTGGGTAGGAAATTCCAGATGGGGCTTGCGGACCCCAAAAAATTCCCCCTTCTTGAGAGGAGGCGCATCAGGTGGGTCAATATCCAACACCTCCAATAGATGTGACATCCCCCAGCGCCTGCCCGACATTGGCATCACCAGACTGAACATAATCAGCCTCTGTTTCCTCATACAATTCCCCCTCTTCTAACGGGGAATAATCCGACAAATCAATGAAATCGTCGTCCACATCCCACAAGGGCAGGGCCGACGTCAAATGTCTCTTTTTAGCCTGGGCCTTCTTGCCCATCGTGCTAGCAATAACTTTCTCGATGCTGGCCAACCTAGCACAAACATCAGAGAGCGACTCCCCACCGTTAGGCGGGACGATAAGGCGGGAAGGGGAAGGCGATGAAGCGGGAGGAGCCGACCCAGAAAGCTGGGTACCTGACTGCCGCGTTATGGCCTTTTGTGCACATGGTATACAGATCAGCACATTCTCCCCCGTAAGGGATGCCCCACACCCCACACATGGCCGGAATTGTCCCAAAGGGAGCCCGAGCCCAGTATCCTGCTGAGCCTCCATATGGTGATTTTTGTGGTCAGTCGCAAGACCGCAGGGTAATTACACCTAAGCAACCCGGGTTGCCCCTTTAAAGTCCCAGTGGGAGGATTTAAGGTGAACAATTTTAACACTAGGGACCCCAGGACCAGGAGGGACCCCCTAAAATGCACAATTATGAAGCAATCTGAAACACACAAATAGGCATATAGTTACTATCCGGAGTAACACACATAAATAAATATATATATATATATATATATATATATATATATCTCATACCAACTGGCAAAACACATAAACCAGCACTAAGAGCTCCATCTCTTGGGCGACAGCTCCACAGCTCCACAGCTCATCCAATAGGAGACATGCTTCACTGAAGTGCGCAGCTGCTTCCTGACCCTCATCATAAAGGGCTTATTGCCTAGTTTTGGCTTCCTAAGGATCCTTAACTGTAGAGGCATCCCAAACTGAGATGCCCCAGGGGAGAGTGTTAAAGGGGATATAAGTCATTTTTGAATCTTTTTTCTCTTGAAAAATTTTCTGTTCAGAAAATAACAGCTCAGCTGTCACAGAAAGCAGTGTTATTGATATATCTAGAACGTTGCATCACAAGAAAAGGTGGTGTCCTTATTAGTAATGGTACTTGGCAAAATATTAACCTGGCAGGAGAGGGAGCCTGAGGGTCACCAGATCAGGTCTCATTTCCCAGAAAATGAAGTGCAACTCATTTCATAGTTATTCATTAATCAACTGGTTCATCTTGAAACAAAGATTTTACTGACAAGAAAACAAAGGAGAGCCTGAGATATTCCCCCACAGTGGCTATACACTGGCTACATCAGGAGTAATGGGTGTAGAGGCATAAATAAACTGCAAACAAGCACAGCCTCAGGAAGAATCATACAGGTTTTGCAGATGCAGTAAGTGATTTATATCTGCCATATAAACAATCCAAGCAGTTGGGTCTTTACAAAGCAGCAGTTCACTCAATTAGAAAATCAGTAACATAAATTACCGTATAGCCCAGCGTATAAGACGACTGGGCGTATAAGACGACCCCCCCAACATTTCCACTCAAAATATAGAGTTTGTTATATACTCACCGTATAAGACTACTCCCTCTTCCGCACACTAAATAAAACGTAAAAGAACATCAGATTTTATTTCAACATGTTAATTCCCTTCCCCAGAGTCCCTGGGTGGCTTCTTACAGTCATACTTTCTGGCTTCTTACAGCCATGGGGGCATCCCTCAGTACAGGTATGGGGGCATACCTCAGTACAGGTATGGGGGTATCCCTCAGTACAGGCATGGGGGCATCCCTCAGTACAGGCATGGGGGCATCCCTCAGTACAGGTATGGGGGCATCCCTCAGTACAGGTATGGGGGCATCCCTCAGTACAGTCATGGGGGCATCCCTCAGTACAGGCATGGGGGCATCCCTCAGTACAGGTATGGGGGCATCCCTCAGTACAGGTATGGGGGCATCCCTCAGTACAGGTATGGGGGCATCCCTCAGTACAGGCATGGGGGCATCCCTCAGTACAGGCATGGGGGCATCCCTCAGTACAGGCATGGGGGCATCCCTCAGTACAGGTATGGGGGCATCCCTCAGTACAGGTATGGGGGCATCCCTCAGTACAGGTATGGGGGCATCCCTCAGTACAGGTA